>CM053577.1:29730834-29780050 GCA_028646485.1 Cryptoprocta ferox | reverse complement strand
AAGATGTGGTTGATATATACAATGGAATACTACATGGCAAGGAGAAAGAATGAAATCTGGCCATTTGTAGCAAGGTGGGTGGAACTCGAGGGTGTCATGCTAAGTGAAATAAGTCAGGCAGAGAAGGACAGATAGCATATGTTTTCACTCATAAGTGGAACAGGAGAAACTTAACAGAGGACTATGGGGGAGGATAAGGGGAAAGAAATAGTTAAGGACAGGGAAGGAGGCAAACCATAAGAGACTTGTAAATACTGAGAACAAACTGAGGGTTGATGGGGTGGTGGGGGAGAGGGGAAAATGGGTGATGGGCATGGAGGAGGGCACTTGTGGGGATGAGCACTGGGTATTATATGGAAATCAACTAGACAATAAACTATATTTTAAAAATGATGTCATTAAGAGTGCGTACAATAGAATTGGTGGCTTTACAAGAAAAAGAGAGAGATCTCTCTCACTGCACGCACACAGAGGGAAGACCGTGTGAGGGAAGACCAGGTGAGGGATACAGGGAGAAAACAGCCATCCTCAAGACAGGAAGAGAGCTCTCACTGGACACCAGCCATCCTGGTAGCCTGATATAGGACTTCCAGCATCCAGAACTGTAACAAAAGAACTGTAAGAAAATAAGTTTGCTATGGCAGCCCAGGCTAAGACAGCAAACTATTATCAAATCTTTTAAGTATGTCCAAAAAATGAAATTTTTTAAATAGAAAAAAAAAACGTTTATTCACTCCCAACCTTGCTGTCACGTGATGAAATTGATAGAAATTAAACAAGGAACTCAGGGGCCTTTAGTGAGGGCCAATGGTTGTTAGTAATAGCTTTAACAGGTGCTTACAACAGTGTCTGGTTTGTGATAAATATTTAGTAAATTTTCGCTGCTATCATTTATTGCTAATAAAGTGGGATGATGGACAAAAAGAGTCCTAAGTGGATGCTCAGGCAAGTTCTAACATAGAAGGTAACATTTGAACTCAGACCTGAACAATAAGGAGCCAACCATGCAGAAAGCCAAAGAGAAGCATCTAAACAGAAAGAACAAGGACAAAGGTCCTGAGGTAAGCAATGATACAGTGTCATTGAGGGACACAGACATGGCCAGTGTTGTT
This sequence comes from Cryptoprocta ferox, assembly GCA_028646485.1. NCBI lineage: Eukaryota > Metazoa > Chordata > Mammalia > Carnivora > Eupleridae > Cryptoprocta > Cryptoprocta ferox. Next base: position 29,778,938 of record CM053577.1, on the reverse strand, counting down.
GGAAGGTGGGAAGCATAGTATGCCAGCCATGATAAGGAATTTGGATTTTATGTCAAATACAATGGGAAGCTTTAAGAGATTTTAAGTAGTGGAAAAACTTGGATTACTCTGTTGGAAATGGATTTTAGAAGAGCAGGAATGGAAACAAAAGGATCCTCTAGGAGACTTTTAAAGTCATCTGTGCAAAAGGTTTTGATGACTTGAACCAGAGTTTAGCAGAGGAGATGGAGAAAAGGCAGATTTGAGGATGTGCTCATTGAACGAGTGGCCCCTGACCTTCTCAATGAGGCTCCCATAGTAGAAATGAGATTTTAACAAGAATGTTCTGGAATTTACATTACTTGAACCCCCGTAGGCAGGGTTCTCAGCTCATACTCAGGGATGGCTCAAATCTATTTTATCTTATATAATTCAACGTTCAGTTGTTACAGATTCTTGTTACTAAATGGGGAATAACAGAATAAAAGTTTTCTCATACATCTTATTGTCATTCAAATAGGAAAAACAATTCAAAGCACTCTGGCTTTATGGAAGGAGCATTACAAGGCAAATCTGGACACAGGTTTAAGTGATAATACTGTCACTCGTGACTCAGGTGAACCTGCACAGACTTCTTGGCCATTTAAGCTTTCTTTGGTTCTCAGCCTTTCCAGTTCTGACCATCTATTACTTTAGGGTTCGATTTTAAAGACTACATCACACTTGGAAATAGTTCATCTTCCTGGGTCAACATTCTCAGTACTTTGCTGCTGGTCTTGCAATCTAAACTCCATGACTCTTCACTCGTCAAGCCTAAAAGCACCTGCCACAGGGATATAATCACGAGGAGATAATCCCCAGAAATAGGCTTCAATTCTAGTGCACATCTTCTCTTAAGCTGACAGGAAGGAGGCTGACAGCAAGTTGGCCTGTCTCTGTTTGATAGCCATCAATAAACATATTTAACATACATGTGCTTTACCAGTATCTTTCATGTAATCCACAATATTTATCCTTTTTAGGAAAATTTGGGAGGATTTACTCTCAGGCTTTACATTAAGATACAGGTAAGTCATCACTCAAGCAAGTTTTTCTAAAATTTCATTGTTATGGGTTGAAAGTCTCTGGCACACATTTTATTAAGATTTTCAATGCATATAGCACCTCTTTCTTGATTAGTGAAACAGAAAGGAAAGATTCTACATAAGATGGAAGAAATGAGGCAAAGATCCTTACTCAGTCCCTGGTTATAGAGTTATTCGTTTTCCTCCCTTTTTTCCTGATACCGCGTAGGTCTGATACATTCATTCTAGTATTGAAGACTTGGGGAGACATGAAACCGAGTTTATAGAGTTTCTACCTATCACTATCTGCCTGAGTTCCTTTCAGCCCACTTGCCTCTTAAGGTAAACTCTGTCCTTTAGGTACACGAGCTTGGCTGCTTTCAAAGTCACATTATGGAGCACGTGGGATGCATGCAAGGTTGCTTCTTGGATCTAAAAGCCATGATGAGTTTGGACTTTCTTTGGTCTTTACTGTTGTTTGTTGCCAGCATTAAATCTCAGTGTTGTGGGTTTGGAGGTACAGTTAATTGAATTAAATGTGGAGAGGGAGAAGGGGGTTGGTGACTACTGAGAGGACCTCCGATTGCTGATCATAATTGATGCCAGGTAAAGATAACAGTAACACCCGCATCACTAGATTGATCTCCTAAAATAGCCACTAACCTCACTCACTAGTGCTCTACTCACATTGGCTGCCAAAATATAACAGGCCAGCACCATTACAATCTGGAACAAGTAAGGGGAGATAATGCTCATTTTATAAATTAAGTTAAAAATGTAAAAAAAAAAATAGAATCAGATTTCAATAGGCGTATGAGCAGGAAATGGCTACAGACCAGCAACAAAGGGTACAGATTAGGTTGAACAGAGAAAGAGGCGCTGATTTGCATAGAAGGTCCCAACATTGTTGAAAAGGTGGTTACCATTAAATAAAGACAATAACACATCTGGAGGTGTTCATTAGAAGCAAAGGGAAAACAAAGGGAATCGGCAGTTTTGCCAGTTTGCCAGCCTGTGTCCTTCCTGGCCAGATAATGGAGAGTACGAGAAAATAATTAAAATTTTAATTTGAAGACATAATTCCCTCCACCCCTGGGAAACAAAGCGCGATGGCATATGAACTCTGTTCTGAAGAAGACTGTGATGTTTTCCTTCTCCTATAAAAGGAAGCAGATTATTTCATCCAAGTGCAACCGAATCAAAGTTGAACTTCCTGAAAACTTATCAGTTGATAAACCAGGATTTAATTTCAAGGATACATTCCACACCTAATCTTCATTTTACAACCTTTAGAGATACATTTTCCTTAGGACTGAAGTCTTTCAAAGATAGCCTTTCTTGCAAAACAAATTGTTAGAAGTGTGCCGCAAATGGGCCAGATGTCTCTGGGACATAAACCCTCTCTTAAAAGTAAGGCAAGAACTTTTAGTAACTACCTCGTGCTTTCAAACCATGAGCTTTCCAGTTAGCATTTTGAAACAGTAATGGTCAAAGTATTTCTCTTGTTATCAAAAGAGTTAATACAGCTTCTCAAAAGTGTTTCTCCTCTCACAGAGTATAGTTTATATTTGGGGAGAATTTGGCACAGCTTAAGTTACAGCCTAACCGATTTTCTTAGTAGAATCCAGCAATAAGGCATTTTTCCCACCCATTTTTCCCTCCGTGTTTATTAGCAGGGATAGACACAAAATGTCAAGAGGAAAAGAAGTAGTATTCATATTAATCTACTTTGCTTCAAGACATCACATCAAGATGCCTAAATAATGGCCTTCTCCACATCTTCACATTCACAAACACCCCAAAGTTCATTATCAACCCACTAGCCCTTCTCAGCCTAACTATATCACCGTAGGATAAGCGGACTTAATTCTTGCTTGCCTTAAAAAAAAAAAAAATAATAACTACTAGGCACATAAACCAATATGTGGCATGAAGCTAGTCTTGCTTTCTTCCAGAAATTGCTATTTCTAAGTTACAGACCTTGAGAACGTAGACAGACAGCGGAAATCTGTTCGGTGGTACTCATCTCTATGATGGTTGCTATCCCCAAACAGCCTGAGCAGCTTACCAACTAAAGTGTGGCAGAAAACCAGACCCTCACCCGCCCCTCAAACAGGAGTGCTCTAAGACCCAAAATCTTTATAGTTTAATAGCTTGGCATGTGGTAAGGCCACAGTTCTGATTCTTAATTATGATCCCACTCCAGCGCCCCAGTAAATAAATAAAGAAACGGTGGTTATTTTGCAGATATCTCAGTAGCTACACAAATAGATGCACATTGCACAAAGTGCTGCCCAAAGCCTACTTTCAAAACTCTCATGCCTTACTAACACCGAGAAATGGGAGGGAAAATAAAGAAAACTAGTTTGGGAATCAGTTGGGGAAATGTTTAGCAGGCCTGCTGGGTGTTCTCCTAATGCTGTCGTGGATCTCAGATTAAATTATTATACTTCTTCTGTGTTGTAGCACCGGGTCAGTTGTACAGGAGGACAAAGGCAACTTCAACTTGATATTTCTGTCATCCCTGCTGTGGGAAGAGTCCTGTTCCTGGTTTATAACATCAATCACTCTCACAATAAATCTTGGTGGTGGATATGGTCATTTAAATCTCCACCTGCACAAACAACAGAAAATAAGAGAGCTCATAAATCTCTACGCTGGTGATTAACAAATTTTGGATCCTGGGCAAAGATATTATGGGGAGGGGTTCTCACTAATTCATTAATAAAGACTGATTTGCTGACAATCTGTTTAGTTTACAGCATGGGGGAAAGCAAACAAGACCCTGCTAACAAAACAAAACGTTCGAGGTTAGTGAATTCCCAGCTGAGCCCCGGATTAGAGATATGATATCTTAATGTAGGAGAGGGGTGCAGACTTCCAGCCAAAACCTCAGAAGCTGCTCTTACACTCTGCCCCAGCCTCTGTCTTCGATGCCTAATTGCAAGGAAAAAGAAAACCTGGAGAAGAATCAGTAAGAGAGATTCATGCATTCCATCTCTCCAATTTTATTTTGTCGATTTTATTCAATCTCTGGGTTTTCTGGTTCCCTTTCCTTTTCTACGTACTCTCCAGATTTTCTTATTCTCCAGGAAAGATGATCCATGCGGGGTTAGAGATAGAAAAAATTTAAAAAAAAACCTTTCCCAAAAGGGTAATACTGCTTAGAGTTTTGTAATATCAGCTTCATATGGGGAACCCCGGTAGCAAAGAAGACAGAGGTAAGGAAGATGCAAAGGCAGCAGGATTGGGAGGGAGAGAACAAGAAGTCCCAGGCAAGGTGATATCTGAGAGCAGCTGAGAGCCTTAAGACATGATTAAATGTATTTCTAGAATGAAATGTGGGGGAAACTTTTCATTCCATCAAGAAAAGTTTATCGATTAACAAAATACGTTCCACACACTATTACTCTATCTCATACCCAGTAAACGGTGTGTATTGTACATGGGCGTGCAATGGTCTGGTATGTTTGTGTACACACAGGCAGTTCCTTGATCTCTTTAAAGTGGCCAGGTGCAGACGGATGTTTTTGGTGCTTTCTCAGCATCATCCTAAAGATTCTGTGAAGCACTCGTTTTCCTTAATCTACCCCGGTGAAGGCGGGAAGATGTCTCCGTAAAAAGCCACAGAGTATTATAAGGTGTTGGCAGGGGGGAGCTGACCCCTGCCTGGATTTTAACTGGTGTTTTAATTGGGGGACTTGTGAGACTTGTGCTTGGAAGGCCTAGGATCTGGTCGTTTTCTTGAAGTCCTCGGTACCAACCAGCTATGACCTCTTAAGAAGGAAAGCAGGCCTTGGGAGATGGCCCTGGATGGGGCTGTGGGTGGGGGCACGCTCCTCCTCGGCTAAAGTGGAGGAAGGTGACTGCCACTCGCGTGTTGCAGTTGAGTTGGGAATAGGGATCCGTGCACAAGAGTCTCCCTCCAGTTGTGAAAGGGGTCTCAGAGCCTGCTGAGGCCTAGCAGGCCCCTCCCCTGGGCTACAAGGATCCGCCTCTCTATTCCCCAGATAAATTCCTAGTGTCCACCAAATTCCTCAGCGCTCTCTCACACTCCTCTGCGGCCACGACTCCGGGGGTGGGGAAACGGAGCCGGGTTCCTCCCCGCAGAAGCCCTCTCGGTTCCTCCTCACTACTCTGCGGAGGGGGAAAGGGGTGTAAGACTCAACCCAGACCCCCAACTCCAATCCCCAACTCGAGGTGGCTGCTCCGCACTCCACACCCGGGGGCCCACGGGTTTGGGGCTCGCGCTCGCTCGCTCTCTCTCCCTCTCCTTCCCTCTCTCTCCAATCCTCTCCCCCAAACATGTCCACCGGCTCCCTCAGCGATGTGGAGGACCTTCAAGAGGTGGAGATGCTGGACTGCGACGGGCTGAAAATGGACTCGGGCAAGGAGTTTGTGACTTCCAACGAGAGCACCGAGGAGAGCTCCAACTGCGAGGCGGGGTCTCCCCAGAAGGGCCGCGGAGGCCTGGGCAAGAGGAGGAAGGCGCCCACCAAGAAGAGCCCCTTGAGCGGCGTCAGCCAGGAGGGGAAGCAGGTCCAGCGCAACGCAGCCAACGCGCGCGAGAGGGCCCGCATGCGGGTGCTGAGCAAGGCCTTTTCCAGGCTCAAGACCACCTTGCCCTGGGTGCCCCCGGACACCAAGCTCTCCAAGCTGGACACGCTCAGGCTGGCGTCCAGCTACATCGCGCACTTGAGGCAGATCCTGGCGAACGACAAGTACGAGAACGGTTACATTCACCCGGTCAACCTGGTAAGTCCGCGGGGTGCCGCGGCGGCGAGCCGGGGGTCCCCGCCCAGCGCGCCCGCAGCGCGGTGAGTGTGCGCGCGCCTCGGCCACCACCAGCTCCGCGCGCCTCTGGGGACCTTTGCGGGAGATCCCACACCCGCCGCGCTCTCAGCCCTGCGAGCCGCCGGAGCTGGGATGATTTATGCAAGTGTTTGACGTGGCTGCCCAATTAAGATTTTGCAAGTGTATTCAGCTGGCAACGAGGAGGGATCCCCTGCACCCGCGCCAGCGCCAGCGCCATCTGTGCTGAATGTGGGGCGGGGACACCCCCGACAAGATGCTGCGCGCCCACAAGGCATTTTATGAATCTCTTTCTTCTTCTTTTAGCTGACGAGAACTTGATTTCCCCCCTCTAATTTTTGTACATAAAAGCACCCAACTCCGCTTCTTTCCCAAGTATATTCAGGACCGTTAGATAGAGACAAATTCGTTCCCCCATAATTGTCATACGAGTCCTCAGCGACATAAATATTCTGCGCTTCTCTTATACGTACATTACCGTTTTTAAATCCCAGAAAGTCTCGTAAACATCAGCGTAATCCGTAAATTCTCACAGATATTAGTGTACTAAATAATATTCCAGTAGGTCGCTCTTGTCCAAGATTTTGAAACGTGTTACATTTGATCTTAAAAAATAATGACCATTCAGCCTGTCTTATAAAAAAAAAAAAAAGAATGCTCATTGAGGCTAAATTTTTCTCAAATGCATTTTACTATGTAAGAAGTACAGTTTAATTCCTTTTTTATTTGATTTAATTTTAAAACTTAAAGGCTCTAAAGAAAAACAACCACAACTTACTAGCACCTTTGTTTATGTATGATAAGGAGAGGTTTTCCTCTTGAAAGTCGCCTTATCGGCCAGCACTAGTGGGAGAGGCTTGAAGCTTTGAATTGTCTTCTCACTGAATTGGTTTCAGGAATTGGGGGGAGGGGATGCAAAACCACATTTTACCCCGGTAAATATTTTTCCCCGCTAATTAAAAGTTTATTTTTTTTTTCCGAATAAGGTGAGTAAATAGCTCTTTTAAAGCCTGGAATTAAAATGAAAGTAATTACCTCATTTACAGTTGCTGCTGCGTCCATCTCTGAATAAGAAACTTAAGTGAGCTTTATTATAAAAACGCCTCGGAGAAGAGAAAAGGTTTTAAATAAAATATGCGTGTATATTCTTTTATTAGCATTATTTTTATTCCCTTAAGAGCCAGCGATTCATTTAGAAACTGTGGTCAAAGCCCGCGTTTGTGAGGGAGGAAATGAAAGTCGGCAGTAGAAAAATAGATGGGGATGAAAGCGAGAGGGCCGGGAAACCATGGCCTCGGAAGAGGCCACGGAAAGCCTCGAACCCGGTATCCCCTCGCCACGAGGTCCTACTTGGCTTCCTAGCTTAGGCTCACCGTGGTCTCGGCCTCCGGGGTGTGCCACGGCCCCTGCCACTTTGGACTTTACAAAGGCCCCCCTCTCTCGGATTTCCTTTACAGCCTTGGATGAACCCCTTTGCCAACGCTGCTTTTTCTTTATCCAGCCACGGGACGCACTAGAACACTGAGTAAATTGCAGAGATAACGGGTTTTTCCAACTCACCGCCTGTCCCCACCTCGCCCTCTCCTTTGGTCTCAGGCTCTGAACCCACCCCACCCCTCCTCCGTGGCCACTTACCTCCAACACCCTCTTCTTTCCTGCAGACGTGGCCCTTTATGGTGGCCGGGAAACCGGAGAGTGACCTGAAAGAAGTGGTGACCGCGAGCCGCTTATGTGGAACCACAGCATCCTGACCTTGGAGGTGCGAGTCTGGGAAAGGCGCGCTCCCAGGGGGGGAGCGGGCCCCGGGAAGGCGACCCCTGCCCTCCCTGCTCTCTGTCTCTGCTTCCCCCTCGCAACGCTCCTCTCCCTGCCCCCCACCCCCACCTCAAGAACACTTTACAGCGACGAGGAGATTCGTTTCCAAACCAGAGGAGATCAATTGTACTTACAAAGATTCCCATCTATTTAACTTTATTAACTTCTACCGTGAATGACTCTGCGAGCCTTGCTGGTCCAAGTGCAATATGTAATTATAAATATATAAATAGATAATAAGAGCATATCGATGTGTATCTTTTGTACAATATGTTGTAAATTGTAGATCATAGAATAGCTGACTTTGACAGTCACATTTATAAAGTAATTCACGTAAAGATATATATTTTTTTCAAACAGGTTTTGCTACTTTCAAAAATAAATCTTTCTTTATATTGCTAAAAAGCCCTGACATTAGTGTGATTTCTTTAAAAAAAATTATTTGGAATAGAAGAGCTGGTAACTATGGGGAATTTTGTGAATAAAGGCGTTTCTTTTGAACCTCAATCCAAAATTCTAGAGATGAGAAAGATTAAACACAGTTTCCACTGTAAAGGTGCAGATCTTATTTTGCATTGAAATGTTAAAAAAAAAAACTCTGGTCTCAGGTTTGCAGGTTACTTTTAAGACGATTATAAATAATGTAATCGTGAACTCAAAAGGGCAGTGTTAAAGCTACTAACAGTTACACGATTCGAGGGAAAAGCACACGAGAAAAGGAAAATTCGCTTTTCATGTATTCGCAGTATAATTCATGACACGAGCAGTAAGGTAAATTTCACGTTTTCTTAGCTTTGTAGGTGCAGACAGGAGCCCAAACAACCCAAAGTACCAAAGTGGGAGGAAATAATGCGAGTTATGAAAAGCGTAAATTCCATAACCTTTAGGATGTGTTTTAATATCTAGAAAGTGCTGCAACCTACATTATAGATTTCTTCTTAGTAATTAATGAATTACTTCCAACACCAATCTTGCCCGCCTATCGGTTATGGTCAGCCAGCGCCTTCAGCTCCTTGCCACGACTTCCGGAGGACTGGGTTTTAATTTAAACATCTTCCATGCTAAGGAACAGCTCGTCGGGGAAGATTAAGTTGAGATAAACAGAGAGGCGAGGCCGAGGAGCCTGGAACCGGGTTCACTCGCTGCCCCAGCGCAGCCCTCAGCGGCCAACGCGCCAGATGCCACCGGGGCTGTTTAATGTTCGGGGTTATGACCGCAGTGTTTACAAGACGTCTTCGGTTATTTATACTGTTATTCCTCGCAGAGGGCCTTGAAACTTCCGCTTCATTTGCTCTTTCTTTTCGATTTTTTTTCCCTCTTTTTCTCGGCTCTGTTTGGTACCTGGAGTAAGAGCTCCCCCGCTCCATCTCTTGCACCTCCAACCAACCTCAAGGCTACTTGGTGGGTGGAACCCTCAGCCTGGCCTTTTGGGAAGAAGCTGGCACACCGGCCCCGACAGGTGAACCGCTCTGCCGGGTGGTTGGGTGGTTCTCTGCCGGTGATGGCATTACCAAGTGCCATTCTCCAAGGGCTGGGAACATCGAGGACTTCTAATCTGCGTTCCTGTCATTTTCGCATCGGAGGACATCTCAGGATGTCTGGCTTTTCCACCACTTCCCCAGCCCCCACTTGACCTTTAGGAGTGCATTTCAAACCCTGGCCGCCTCCACCTTCCCCAAACCCCCTCATTTGGTCACTTCTACTAGAGGGCCAGTGCCTCCTCCCCACAATTCCGAATCCAAGTCAGAGATGATGAGTCCCAGTTGTTTGCATGTCACCTTCAGCAAAATTTCCAAGCTTCTGCTCAAAATTCTGAGCACTTGGTCAGGTGGTCCTTAGAGAAGAAACTTCTGCTCGCTCATTCTGTGGACCCCAAACTCCAAGCGGACTTTTTTTTGAAAATCACATGCCTCCTTCCTATGAGTTGAAGCCTTTGCTTTCCGCATGAGGATGAGGCTATGAATAGGGAACATGTGAGTTAAGCCCTAGTTCTGCCTCTAGCTTTTCGCTGAAAGGACTTGGATCCTCAGTTTTCTCATCTCTGAAAATGGGGATACGTGTTAACATAATCATACTCATGCTTTTCCTTTTTTGCCTCACACAGCCTTAGTAAGACCCAAATGAGATTATATTTGTATAATCATTTCATAAAGGGAAAGATCTGTGCAAATATCAGTGCTTTTCACTAAGTGGCCAGAAATGAGCTGTCCATGGCTGACCGACCTGAAAGTGTCTCAGGCAGGAAGCTTAAACCATGTGTGTTTATAATGCACAGGTGATGGTCTTTTCATTGTCCGAACAAAACATCTTCCTTTGATGCAATGCTGAAGGTTACAATTTTTCTCTCTGCCCCCCACATATCTTTCCCTTTCTCCAGTGTTCTCCAAATTTGTCAAGAGCTTTCTACCGATGTGACCATTTCCAAAAAATCTAGAACCCAGATTTCAAAGACAGGGCTGAGATCAGCAAATAGGAAGGCTACAGGAAAATCTGCCCACAAGGGGCTCTGCCATGAGGCAGGGGTGTACTTGGGGTCCCAAGATTGTGCACCGAAAGAGCAGGCAACACTGTGGGGATGACTGGGTTATGGCTACTGCTTGCCCCAGGAATGTGGCAACGTGACCACCGCAAACATCTTCGTATACACATCCACAGTTTAAATGATTCCTCCCCATGAGCCCTTCTCTTAGGCCAGCCAGACCCCCAACACTCTCACACACACCCCAACTTTCCAGTATCTGTCTTCTCCTGGGACAGTCAGCCTCCCTGTGTTCAGTCCAGGTACCTGGTGTGCCTTGATTTTAAAAGGAGGCAAGTGGTAGCTGGAGAAGGAATGGGGGACCTCCTTTGCTGCTTGTCAGAGGAGCATGAGGTGTGGAGAGTGTCCTATGACATATTAGTTATGAAAACTATCTTAGAAGGTGTTTCCAGAAAGAACCAGAAGAACAACCAAAACAGGTTGTAGAAGCCTGGCAGATAAACGTGTCTTGGAGTGCTCAGGAGGAGACAGATTTTAAAACTGGACTGTAGCTGGGGAACTCCCCCTTTTCTCTCTCTCTCTCTCTCTCTCTCTCTCTCTCTCTCATTCTGATTGCTTTATGACTTTTTTACAAGCAACTCACTGTGTTTCTATCAGGTTTTTCTCTACTGTCAAATCAGAGACTTCTTTCTAAAAAGAGAAGTGGTAAACAAGACCTCGGACTGGTTATACTGGTGGTTAATGGGAAATACTGACCAAGGAGACTTCTGAGACAGCAGTGGTTGTTCAAGGTGTGGCATCCAGAATTACCTGGATGGCTGGTGGAAGTAGACTGTTGTGCTACAACACACACACACACACACACACACACACACACACACACAACCAGTTCTAGATTCAAAAGCCCTGGGGTGGGGCCCCAGCGTTTCTAGTTCTCACAATTTCTCAAGGGACATTGCTGGTCCAGGAACCACACTTTGAGAATCATTGGAGATCTGTCTCAGGGAAACAAAAGAAGTGTATGCAGAGACAAAAAAAGTATATTTCGGAAACTTATTCTTAAAAGGTTGCATGTTCTGGGGTCCAGCTTCCTGTACGTTTCTATTCACTCCATGGGGCATGCAATGTCTGCCTAACGCTTAAATCCCAGTGGGGAAATCAAACCACTGGTCTTCAGAAAATAAAAGATGTGTGTGGCTGGCCCCTGTGTATCGACGTTTGTGCGCCCATTGGGCTCTCCAGACAGATTTCGGTCATCAGAGGATGAGTAACAGACCTGGATGGATGAAGGTCTTGCTGCTGTTGGCTCCTTTGCGACCCCTAAGGGGGAGGAAAATATGGGCACCCAGCATTCACGCCCCCTGCGACTCCCCGGTTGCGCAGAAGGTCCCAGCAAAGATTTCCCTTTCACTCCAGTGGTAGGAGGCAGGTTGGCTCTGGGTTGGGGCCCTGGGCGTTGGGCGGGCTCGTGGGAAGTCCGCCGGAGTTGGGGTGCAGGGGCGCCGGGGCGGTGGTGAGCGCAGGGTGAGCGCAGGGTGTGGCTCACAGGCTGGGCGGGGCCCCGAATCCGGAGGACAAGTGGCGAAAGGCGGGTTTTCCTCCGCTGCTTTCCACAGCGATGAGCTGATGGGAATAGGCAGGGGGTGGGAAGGAAGGCGGCTCCGAGCTCTGAGCTGCCGCCTACGAGGCCTCCTGCGTCCGCGGCCTTTTCCGGGCGCCGCCTCCGAAACGGCGGGGTACGTGTTCTGACAGCCCCGCGCGGGGACGCCCCCCGGGGAAGATTCTCGGGTTATGACCCGGCACAGCCACCGAGGGGAGGCGCCCGCCCCACGCACATGGCGAGCCGAACTGCCTTTCCTAGCTCTGCATCCTTCCCTCCAAATGCTGGCCGTGCCGCCAGCTGCCTGGAGAGCTCCTCTCCGCTGGCTTCCTCCAGGCGCAGGGCTGGACGCGCCTTTGATCTTTAGATCTGGGCGGACTCCGCAGGGCCACCACGTGGCTATTATCCACCCCGGGGACGGGGCTTAAAATCCCCTCCCAGGGCAAATGGAGGAGAAAGGAGTGGAAGAGGTGGGGAGAACTGCCGTTTAGAACATAGTGGAGACCAGACTTCTTGGAGAAACGTCTTCATCCTTGGCCCCCAGAACCCAGCGCTCCATAAATGTTCAATCAAGACTATGAATCATCGACTATGGTGAAGGAAGCTGGGGCAAAGAAATGGACAGTGGAGCTGTTGATGTGCTTAAATTGCAACTGAACTCTTACCTTGAAGTCTTGGTACATATTTGATAAAAGCACAAACAAGCAGACATGATGGGACTAGGTGGCATCAGCCCGGGATGGGATGATTCAACTGCCCTCTGCCCCAGACACTCAGATGAAATCTGTTTGCCGCCCCCCTCCCCCTATAGATGACATTGTTGATTTTGAATTTATATGGTCTTTGGGTCAGAATCATTACCTTAAAAGGAGCTTTGAATAGCAAAATAATATAAGACACCTTATAAGAATAAAATGATTACAGGACCTTATTTTAAAAATAATCCAGTTGGTGATAAGGAAGTAGTTTGTTGCCTTTTAAAGATGTAGTTAGATCTTCATCTAGTGGATCATATAGTGGAAAGAGCTTTTGGTTAAGTCCTTGAACAGGATACTTGACCATTTAGACCTTGGTTCTTCCATCTATGAGTATAATAATGACTCCTCTGATAACACCATGTCTAGTGCATGTTAGACACTGATTAATATTGATTGTCCTCCTCTCTTCTCCCCTTCTTCTGGACATTAAGTTATAAAAGTGCCTCAAAGAATGGTGTGCATTTACCCTAAATAGTTATCTAGCCAATGGTAAACAATATTAAATTCTTGTGATGGGGTGATCTAATCAACTCAGTTTATCTTGAATGTGATTAAAACAGGTTACATTCAGGTCTTGTCTTTCTTCAGTGAGACCTTACCACCTTAGGTTTAGTGGAACCTGCTTGAAATGCTGTATTTCAGCCCTTATCACTTTATCAATAACAGGTAATTCTTATTTTGTTTCATTTCCCTGTTTATGTATCTAGTTGTGTGTATCTCCTCTAGCTCTGTGAAGGCAAGGGTGATGTCCGGCTGGTTGACCTTGGTTTCCCCAGCACCTAGCACAATGACAGGCACATGGAAAATGCTTGAAGAAGACTGAATGCAAAAAGCTTAATAATAAGTTTCTTACAGATGTCTCTGGTGAGTTCATGTTACATTGCTATAACCACAGGCTTGATTGAAATATATTGTCTAATCTTAATTTTAGAATATGGTGACAAACACTTACCCTATAATAAAAATAAATCTATAATTTAAAAAGTCATCATCAAGTCCATCAAAAGGGAATTACCCTGAAACATTGGTCCTCATTATATTAGGATTCTTTTTTTTTTTTTTTTTAGCACTGAAGCCCAGGAAAGGTCTATATTAAGTATTGTGTCTTTCAAAACTTTGTGGGTCTCCCGTCAACATTCTTACCATCACTGGGGAGTGGTCACCTCTACATTGCTCTGCTTGGTTCCTGGAGTCTTTCACTAATCAGTTTCATTAGGATTCTTTTTTTTTCTTCTTCTGCATTTTATGTGAATACCACCACCTCTGCTGCCCCCAATCTCTTACTTTCAGGCATCTGTCACCCACTCACTAGCTCCTTCCTCCACCATTTTTTAAATAAGCTTTCCTTTTCTCCCCACCAAGGACTAAAAAGAAATCCAAGACATCTCTAAACTGAGGGGAATTTTTCAAACCAGCAGGGGTCATTTGGTTACAAGGAATAAAAATCCCTTCAAACTCGCTCAAATAAAAAGGGGAATGAGGCGTTGTAAAGATAGTCCAAGGAATTTGGCTGACATCTCCAGGCAGAAAATAAACAGTAGGGAAAATCTACTGGGAAACTGAGAGTCTGGAGTGAAACACCCTCTCTTTCTCTCTGGGAACTTAGCTCTGCTTTTTCTGCCAGTCCTCTGCATTTTCTCCTCTGATTTTCTGTGATGAGTCACTTCCTACTCCTTCTGAACTTTCTATTTTTTTTAATTTTAGAGAGAGACAGAACACAGGAGCAAGGGAGAGGGGCAGAAGGGCAGAGAGAGAAAATCTAAAGCAGGCTCCATGCTCGGCCCTATATGGGGTTCAATCCTATAACCCTGGGATCATGACCTGAGCCAAAAAGAAGAGTTGGAGGCTCAACTGACTGAGCCACCCAGGTGCCCCTCCTGAACTTCTATTTCATATGTGGTTGGTTGGGTAGGTTGCTGACCATGGCCCCAGTTCCAAAAATTCAGTTACAGGTCCACTCTCCAAAATTTCAATCTCTGCATGTCTTAATCTGAATTCTTAAGATGGGGACTTGTACTAAGAAGCTCTGAATAAATTCTCCAAGTCGGTCGTATGCCTCTTGCCCCATCAGCTGTGGTTGGCTGGAGATGGATGGAAGGTTGATTACTGGCCGAGGCAGATTTTTTGAGATGGAAGCTCTAGGTGAGACAAGAATCCCAAATCTGTTTGCTTTAATGTAATCTAAGGCAATTGGGGCTGGGATGTCTGCCTATGGGCCCCCTGGTTTTATTCTGCTACACCAATGGTGACCAGCATGTGATGAGGAAAAGGTCATGTTCACAGGTCTTATTGTGTCTATCTATGTTGTGGGAAAGCGTGGGGATAACAACAGCAAGAAAACATATATTCATGGAACCCAAATGATCTACTTCAGGGAATAGAAAAATCTTATTGAAAGAATCAACACCACTCTTTAGCCAATAAAATGCTATTATTGGGCATATTTAGAAATATGCTAATCAGCATAGATTCTGCCTTCTTTAGATTTTTCATCCATTTGCATTACACAGAGAACATTCATATGCACTATCATATTTTGTCTTCAAAACAACCCTAGCCAGGGGTGCCTGGGTGGCTCAGTCGGTTAAGCGTCCGGCTTCGGCTCAGGTCATGATCTCATGGTTTGTGGGTTCGAGCCCCGCATCGGGCTCTGTTTTGACAGCTAGCTCAGAGCCTGGAGGCTGCTTCAGATTCTGTATCTCCCTCTCTCTCTGACCCTCCCCTGCTCACGCTGTCTCTGTCTCTCAAAAATAAATAAAAAAACATAAAAAAAAACAACAACCCAGCCCTAACCAGGCGGTATTATCATCACTTTTCATATAGGACACCTGAAACTC
This sequence comes from Cryptoprocta ferox, assembly GCA_028646485.1. Taxonomy (NCBI): domain Eukaryota; kingdom Metazoa; phylum Chordata; class Mammalia; order Carnivora; family Eupleridae; genus Cryptoprocta; species Cryptoprocta ferox. The sequence continues at coordinate 29,763,594 of CM053577.1, read as the reverse complement.
AGAGAAGGGCAGTAAATCACCAAAACTTATATAGTGGATAAGTAGCAGAAAGGTTAACATAGAATTATCATATTTAAACTGAAATGCACTTCTTCCTTGAACATAGGAGAATCTCCAAAAGAAATTAAGGATGGCTGGCAATAGCCCTGCAAAAGAAATATCTCCAATAAAATCATTACATGATGCTTTTTTCAATTCAAACTTTTCTCTTATACTTAAAGATCTCTTTTCGACTTATTAGTAAGTATATTTGTATCCTATGTCACTATTACAAAAAAGGAAAGTATAAGCAAAATAAGCTCATTAAAATATTCCAAAAATATGTTTTACATTCAAAGTCTAACTTATTCTAAAATATTTATTCACTCTGTCATTAAAATCTGGTGACTTTCTACCCATTATGTATTCATTAGTTTTTGTCACATAATAAACCATGTCATTATATAACATCATATAATAAGCCATGCCAGAACCCAATGGCTTAAAACAGTAAGCATCTATTATTGCTCAGAATCTGCAGGTCACTTGGTTTTTCTGGTCTGAGCAGGGCTCTGCTGTTCTCACTTAACTGACTTATTTATCTGTGGTTGGATGGCAATTTATCTGAGAGCTAGCTGGTCAAGGATGGCCTCATTCACATGTCTGGTAGCCAGCTGGATATTTTATTGGCTGGAGTGATAAGAGTGACCAAGCCACATGTCTCTCATCACCCAGTAGGCCAGTTTGTACTTGCTCTCATGGTGACTTGGGAAGGAACAGAAGCAATGCCTTGGGGACCTAGATAGCATCACTTCAGCTGTGTTTTATTGGCTAATGCCAGTCACAGGGCATCTTAGAGTCACAGGATGGGGAAATACATTCCAACTCTTGAAGAGAGAAGCTGCAAAGTCACATTGCATAGAGCATGGGTTGGCAAACGGGGGAGATTTGGGACCATTTTTATAATTAATCTGTCATATTGAAGTTTTCCTAAAACTTCTTCATGTTCAGAGTCTAGTCCTTCTGAATCACTTCTCACTTTGAATTGCCAATATCTAGTGATTTACCACCCAGTTTTGTTCTCTGGGATATTATGAGCATCTCTTAGAAGAATTCTTTGTTGTCATTGAGATTTTCTTCTAAACCACTGATACACCAGTTCTGCAAGTTTCAATGCTCACTCTTTTCTGATTTTTTCAGAAGGAAACATAAAGAAAATATCACCATAAATTAGTCATGCCAACCTTTCTTTTACTTATTCTTAGAAATTTGGGGGTTCTTCTGACCCTAGTTACATTCTTTGGCTGAATCGTGGCCCCAAAGATCTCTGATCCTAATCCCTGAAAACTGTAAATGTTACCTTATTTGGAAAAGGGGTCTTGCAGATGTATTAAGAATGTTGAGATTGAGATATTATCTTTGATTATTTATGTGGGCCCTAAATGCCATTACTAGTGTCCTTTTAAGAGAATGGAGAGAGATTTGATACACAGACGAAGAAAAGGTGATGTGAAGACAGAGGTGGAGATTAGAGTGATGTAGCCACCAGAGGCTGGAATAAGCAAGGAATGGATTCTCTGCAACAACCTCCAGAGGGACATGGCCATACATACCTACACCTTGATTTTCACCCAGTGAAACTGATGTTGAGCTTCTGACTACCAACTAAGAAAGAGTAAATTTCTGTTGTGCTAAGGTACTAAGTTTGAGGTCATTGTTACAGCAGCCACAACAAATGAATATAGGATGTGATAGGCAATCCCTCGTATGTATCTTAGTAACAAATATAACAGGGTCGTCTGCTCATGGTTTACTTCCTTCCTTAAGTTCTGTAAGGCACTCGGATGTTGCTTTGTAAGAAAATATAGAATGTGGGTATTTCTCCAATGACAAATGCCTTCGTTCCTCCCTGTTACTTTTGTATTTTCATGCCTTTCAGCGTGTAACAAAATAATATTTATAATTTATTATTTATATAACAAAACATTTTTTTCTGATGCTGTACCAGAGTTTAATCTTTTTAAATCATTTTAATGGCAATTAAAACCAGCATGGATGATACCAATGATATAGAAAATTCAGTCAATTTTTTTTTTCAGTTTTTTAATGTTTCTTTATTTTTGAGAGAGAGAGAGAGAGAGAGAGCAAGTGGAAGAGGGGAAGAGAGATGGAGACACAGAATCCGAAGCAGGCTCCAGACTCTGAGCAGTCAGTACAGAGCCCGACATGGGGCTCGAACCCATGAACCATGAGATCATGACCTGAGCTGAAGTCAGATACTTTACTGACTGAGCCACCCAGACGCCCCAAGAGACAAATGTTAGGATGCATTCCAATTTTAGAAATGTAAAGCTGTGAAAAATAATGTATTTTAGAATGATGATACACGGTAGCTCATTGCATTTCATGCATCATGACTAAGGATTGAGGATCTTGTGTTACACACTGGAAATAGATGTCACCTTCCTGATTTCCAGGTTGGGTCTTCCTCTTCAGTAGTTGCATGATCTCTTCTCTTCGAGGACCTGGAAGAGCAAGGCAGTCTTGTATTCAACAGCACTGACTGTGCCAGTTTCTGGAAGGGTCCGCTACAGTACGTGCTGGCCTCCCCTGACACACTGCAACCACTAGGCTCCAGGCGGCTCAGCCTGTCATTCATGAAGCTAGCTCAATGCTGACTGCTTCCAGCTGCCGATACTCTGGACTAACATCATTCTCCCAGTAGTGGGCAAATATCTGGGAAAGTGACCTCAAGAGTTACCTTTCTGAATCCAAGGTGGTTGTCCTAGAGGCTTTTATTTTCCTAACGCTAAAATTGGATCTCAGGCCATCTGGAGATGGCCTACGTAAGGTGGGCGATCATTGTTCTACACTGATATAGGAAGCCATTTTGCAAATAAATACTCTTGATTCAAAGCAAAAAAAAAAAAAAGTCAGAATATGATGAGTGCATTTGAAGAAATTTATCTTTATTATTGGAAAATCAACACCCAAACTATGAGACTGATGCACTGCCTACTACGCTAAGGAGGCACCTTCAACACCCAAACTATGAATGACAGATCCTCAGAGTCAGCCATGACCCTGGATAGCTGAACTTGACTTTTTATTCCCCACCTGCAAAGCCTTCTGCATCATCTTGGAGGCTTTGTCCTCAAACAATTTATAAACCTCCCAAATTTTTTTGTCTGTCTTCTCCTTTTCCTTTTGAATCTTATAAGTCAGCTCACAAATTATGTGATACTGAATTCCACTATCTTTCTCAATATTTTAATCTGTTATATTCTAACTTATTAGAATAAAGGTTTTACAAAGTGGTATTTTCAAAACTTCATAAATAGGCCTGAACTTTGGGGGCTCTGCCACTAAGTTTCTCTGACCCCACGCAAATCATTTAACCTCTCTGTGCCTTGATTTCTTCACCAGTGGTAAGATTTCTACAGCTCCTTCCAGCATTACAAAAAAGATGAAGTCATGACTCTAGAGGAAAAACTTCCTCTGATTTTTGAGCCAGAATGCTGGCATTCTGTCAGATAAAGATCTGCTCAGTCTCAACTGTATGTTATAGAAAATCCCAGAAATTATTGGTACATTGACTAGTTTTGAAACGTACGCTGGTCCTATCAGAACCAAAAAGGGCATGAGATTTCCTCTACGAATCTCTCTCATTAGAATGATTTTCTTTCCCACAAGTTACATACTATTTAGAGAAAATTCCAAAACAATTTATATGTTCACATCTATGTAGTTATCATTCTGACACTGGTCTGAGGCTCATCTCTACCAATGGCTGGATAAGCAAAATGGGGCTAAACAGGGGAAGATGGTCCAAAGGTATGACATTCTCTGAAGTGCTAAGCCTGCAGAAGATTTAATATTTTTTCATATTTTGTTTATCCCATCCACAGTTAAGCTAACCAATGCATGATTTTCAGATAATTAGATGATGACTGACTTTGTACTATTTCACTCTAGCCCTTGATGCCTATCTTGAATCTTAGTCTGCATTTTCTAGAAGTAGAGTTCCAAAGAGTATGACCCATTTTAGGCTCTTCATACACATTGCCAAAATGCTTCTTATTTTATTCCAGATCAGCAACTTCTAGTTGACTGTTTGGACTGAATTTTAAAGTTAACTGTTTTTTCTTCTTGCCCAAGTAGGGAAGTCAAACTCCTAAGCAGATAAAAAGAGTGATGGGTTGGGATTAGTGAGTTTCTCTCTCCTCCACTAATTCACACCATCACCCCCTTTGGATAATGTACCACTTAAAAAAATAATAATATTTGTTCTTGGGCAGGGCGGAAGGAGAACATAAAAAAAATGTTAAAACTGTGCAGCTGTTGAGGGAAAGCATAAACTGGTTTCCAAATTCTTGTCTTTCCATTCCTTTCTTAAGAAACTTCCCCCAAAATTATATCTTGTATGCCTCACAGGAAAAAGGTGTTTACCCCCAAACCAGAAACCCCAAAAGCAGATTGTTGCCAAATGAAAACAGATTCCATTAACCTTTTTTTGATAATAAAAATAATCTATGATTATTTCAAATCATTTGGAAAGAAAAGATTTACTTCCAGAGAGACTGATAAACATAACAAAATTAGGTTAATATTGCATATACAGTTTTTATACTACTTTTTGCCTCAATATTATGAACTAAGCTTTTTGCCACATCATACAAATAATTTCTGGAATCGTGATTTTTAATGAGAGGGCAATATTGCATGTAATACATAAACCGTAACTTATTTTCATACATTTAGGTTGTTTCCAATTTCTCTTATGATAAATAATACTGCATTGACCATCCTTACACATCTTCACATCTTTACTTCTCAGATTATTCCTTAGAATAATAGAAGTGATTTTTTTATAAATAGTATAAACTTGCTTTACAGACAGTCTATACTCATTCAAAATCTCACCAGCAGTGTGTAAGAAAGTACCTGATAATGAACCCTTATGAGCCCTGAATATCATTTTCTATATCATTGTCAAAAACATCTCATTGCTTTTTTCTCCAGGTTGCTTTCAAACCAGGTCTTGATAAGTTTACTAATTTAGTTACAGGGCTGTTAGAGAAGTCAGGGGAAGGACAGAGAGAGAAAGGAGTTTCTGTTCCCAGAATTGTTCAAGCATTGCTCTGAAAAGCAAGTTATTTCCTCTGCAGCACTTGGGTTGGGGTAGTTGCTAAGTAATGTGGTCAGCTGGAATTAGGCACCACCACCCCCTAGAGGTCCTCTATATGGTCTGGTTACATTTGTTTCATGATTAACTTTACTGTTATGAAATACTGAAGGACACATAGAGTAGATGCCAGGTAATATCCCTTGTTTGGCACGGAGCTCAGAAGTCCTGTGAGAAATAACTTGAGCTCTATTTATAATTGGAATTAAAAGATGTTCAAACCTGATGACCTGTAGGTCTCCAAAGTAACCTGGAGTACAGGGAGAACAGTGAAGGCTGAATGAAAAATATCACATTGAGTGAGAAGGAGTGGAGTGGAGTGAGCCTAACTATGCAGCAAAGGGTGGATATTGAAGAGAACTCTTGCTCCTGAGAGAGTAAGAAACTGAGCCCAGCTATCCTCCAAATCAGTCACTGAGGACTGAAAGAACAGTATCCCAGGAAAGCAAATTACTGGGCTGTGACAGCCCCCTTTTTAAGAGTGGGACATCAGAAATAGGAGATTTCCGATAGTTTAGTGTGAAAAGAACACCAGGAAACTGCCCCAGGATTAGCAGAGGAGAGGCAGAAACCCAGGGGAGGAGAGGGTCAGCTGTCCCAAAGCAGCTGACGTTGGTCCCAGCAGAAGAGCCGCAGCTTTCACTGGGCAGGAAGGTTAGAGGAGCCAATGCTGACTCCAGGGAGCCAGAGAACCCCACCCTCATCACCTTGAGACAACACTCACGCCCCCCAGCTCGTACACCCACAACCAGCCTTCCAGAGATCACAAACATCACAAATGACCTGTACAGAGTCATACTCCTAGGAATTTGTGAAGCAAAACACCACAGCGTGCTAATCCAGAGAGGGGACTCAGAACATTGGGATGTGTGGGATACAATATGAAAGATTTATTTATGAATTGGTGAAGCCTCTTATATCTTTATGAAACTTACGGACATGTTCTCATCTGGCTGGGATTTAGTGTATTCATCTACTGTTAATAAAGAAAATCTTTTTATTTCTCAAGTTTAAAATGTATTGATTATTATATATATATTTTAAAATTTTAATGTTTATTTATTTTTGAGAGAGACGGAGTGTGAGTAGGGGAGGGGCAGAGAGAGGGAGACATAGAATCCAAAGCAGGCTCCAGGCTCTGAGCTGTCAGCACAGAGCCTGATGCAAGGCTCGAACTCAGGAACCATGAGATCATGACCTGAGCTGAAGTCAGAGGCTTAACCTACTGAGCCACCCAGATGCCCCATACTGGTTCTTATAAATTCCATCTTTATATATGTCAGTGTGTGATTGTTATTAATGGGGTACGTATCTTTCCAGTTTTCTTTGCTTAGAGAAAATATACACATATAGACTGACAAATATATATAGATATGTGTGTGTGTGTGTGTGTGTGTGTGTATAGATACATATATACATAGTACATACAGGCACATGTCACATATCGATTAACAGTTTTAACTGCCCAAGGATAGAAACATATGCCAGTTTTATTTTCCCACCATTACTGCACTATGTTGAATCTCCTTTTCCTAGTGGGGAGCAGATCCCTAATGATATCTTGGGCAGATAGTACAGCACTTCCAACACTTTGTTACTAAAAGACAAATTCAGTATCATCCAGTTTAAAACCCAAATATCCTATCTGATGTAAATTTCGTCTCCTCTGCTGGCCATGGCCCATGGCTCCAGGGGCCTGCAGTGGGTTTGCTCTTCGACTCCTCCGCTAAAGCCACTGACTTGGGTTGGAGTGAAGGCAAAGACGCCTGGCTCATTTCTTCCCCTACCTTATTCAAGAACTTATTTCTCTTGTAGTAGGTGCTGAAACAGAGTATGAGAGAGGATGGTTCTTGCCTGACTACCCACCGTGGTGGTCCTTTATGAGTTGCTTCTCGCTTGCCCTGACTGCGCTCTAGGAAGCAACGGTCGCAACTTGCCCTCTCACCTGAGCCTGAGAGTAAATTCTTCTTCAGTCTCTCTTCTGGAGGGGGGTGCACTGGGAGGAGAGAGTGTCATGAAGCCACCCTTCTGTGTAGTTCTCTGAGGTGGAGTTTATCTCTATATCTTCCTGTCCAGCTTCTCAAGGCCTTCGGCCCCCACCTTCTTGCCCCTGCTGTCCCCTTGCCCTGTGGTCTTGCCCCTGCTGTCCCCTTGCCCTGTGGTCAGTTCGCATCTGTTTGCCATCTGTCTCCAGTTCTGTTTTCCCCTGTTCACATAATTATACAGGCAGATTGATGAATCAGCTTCTGAAGCTGAAATCCCAAAAACTCCTTTGGGGGAACAAAACGTCAGTCTCACAGTTTGCAAGTTACTCTTAAGGTCTATAACCAATTACCAGGACTTTCCCTCTTTTACCTGACTTGTGGAGGGGGGATGAGCACCCCCGCTTCCTTCTTCCATGGGAAGCCAATGGAAAATAAACAGAGTTCCAACCTAAGCCAGCAATATCTGACTCCAGAGGCTTTTCCCTACTCTATCACTATCTCCAGGTCTTTTGTTTATGGGACTGTAAGAAGCACTGGGGTAATAAATGAAGTTGTAAGAAGGAGAAGGGTGATGCGCTGGGATAATGATTGAAGGCAACAGAGCTAAGCCCTGTTTGTAAGCCTATAATGGAGGTGTTGGCCCACAAGTGTTTGAGTTTCCGAGGAGGGTGACTTTATAGAATAGGATACTTGGTATCCCTTTATCCATGGCTTATAGCCTTAGTTGTTAATTCTAAGCAAAGGAAAAGGTTACTCAATAACTTTTATATGAGAAATGAGAATGTGCTGTACACTTTTTTTTTTTTTTGCAGCTTACATTATAAAAAGTCATAGCTGCATATAATTTTACTGTTTGGACGTCACAATAGTTTTAAGCATTTCTATATTGGTTGATAAATTGTTTCTAATTATTTTCACTATTATAAACACTGTTAAGAAAAGCATCTTTATTATTTATGTACTCACGTTAGCAGTTGCAGAGAATAGATTCTTACAAGGAGGATTGCTGATCTTATTAAAATTTTTGGATAGCTATTATCAAATTACTCTCACCAACATTTTTTAAAGTTCATACTCCCAGTACCAATTGCCTCACATCCTTGATAATATTCAATGTTATCCAATTTTTAAAGTTTTGCTGAGGACATCTGCTTCCAGGAAGCTGGAGCAGATGTACTTTTCTCTATTCTGATTGCTAAGTACAATGAAAAACTGGACGTTTTCTACAAAGTGAACATAAAACCAAGGAACAGCATGGAACAGCACCCTTCCTTGCAGTGTCAGTGAAGACCATGTGAGGACACTGGACCTCCAGCCCCACGGGTCAGTAAGGAAATGACCCTCCCACTCCGTGCTGGGGTGGTACTAGAAGAGGTCTAGTGGAAAGTCAAGACTTTTTTGGAAAAGGCAAAATCATGGAGACAGTGAAAAGATCAGTGGCTGCCAGGAGTTGGTGTGAGAGGTGGAGGAATGAAAAAGCAGAGCACAGAGGATTTTGAGGGCAGTGAAAATACTGTGTATGACACTATACTGGTCAGCATTTGTCATTATACATTTGTCCAAACCCACATGATGTACAACATCAAGAGTAAGCCCTCTAGTAAACTATGGACTTTGTATGATAATGATGTGTCAGTATAGGTTCATCAATTGTAACAAATATTTGACTCTTGTGTGGGATGTTGACAGTGGGGGAGGTTATGCATGTGTGGGGGAAGAGGGTATATGGGAAATCTCTGTACTTTCCTCGCAATTTTGTTGTGGACCAAAAATTGTTCCCCCCCCAAAAAAAATTTTTTTTAAAAGACAAGTCAATAGATGCCAACACTGAGATGACAAAATGTTAATTATCCAACAAATATTTTATTTATTTATTTTAAAATATATGTTTAATGTTTATTTTGAGAAAGAGAGAGAGAGGAGTGGGGAAGGGGCAGAAACAGAGGGAGAGAGCTCTGTCAGTACAGAGCCTGATGCAGGGCTGGAACCCACAAATGATGAGACATGACCTAAGCCGGATCAAGAGTCAGAAACTTACCCAACTGAGCCATCTAGGCACCCCTATCCAACAATATTTTAAAGCAGCCATGATAAAAATGCTTCAATGAGTAATTACAAACATGCTGAAACAAATGACAAAATACAAATCTTCAGCAAAGACACAGAAAGTCTCAGCCAAAAAGAAGGATGAGGAAGAGGAAGAGGAGGAGGAGTAAGAAAAGAGGAGAAGAAGATGGTGGAGAAAGAAGATATAAAGAAGAACTAAATGAAAACTTTAGAACTTAAAAATATAACAACAAAAATAAAAAGCTCAGTGGATGAGCCAAGTGGCAGAATGGAGATCACAGAAGAAAGAATCAGTGAGCTGGAAGATAGGACAATAGAAATTACTCAATCTGAACAAAAGAGAAAGAATATGCTGAAAAAAATGTGTTAGGTCTGCAGGGTCCTGTTGGATTATATATAAAAAAATGGACATTTGTCCATTTTTGTATCATCAGAATCCTAGAAAGAGAGGAAAAGAGAGCAGGACTGAAAAAGCAGTCAAAGATGTAGTGATTGAAAACTACATCTAAATTTAGCAAAGACATAAACTTACAGATTCAAGGTGAGTGAGCCCCAAACACAATGAATCCAAAGAAATCCAGACTAAGATACAGCATAATTAAAATTCTGAAATTTATAGACCAAAAAAAAAAAAAAGAATCTTGAGACCAATCAGAGAAAAATGATACCTTAGCTACATGGGTAAAACAATTAAAATGACAGTGGATTTCTTATCCAGAAACAATGGGGATCAGTAAGAAGTGGAGCAATATTATTTAGGTGCTGAAAGCAAGAATTGTCAAGGCAGAATCCTATACTCATAAAAAATTTTTTCAGAAATGAAGAGAAAATCAAGACAATCTCAGATGAAAGAAAACTAGGGGAATTTGTCATCAATAGACTACCCTTAAAAAATGGCTAATGGAGGTTCCTAAATATAAAGAAAATTATGTAGGAAGAAACCCTGGAACATCAAGGAGTAAGAAACAGGAAAGCAAGGAAAAATTAGGGTAAAATGCAATAGATTTTCAGTCTCCTCTTGAGTTTTCTAAATTATGATTGACAGCTGAATCAAAAATTACTATAACACTGTCAGATGTGGTTCTAAGCATATGTAGAGGAAATATTTAAGACAGACAATTGAAATACAAATGGGAGAGGGTAAATTAACATAAAGAGATATAAGATTTCTATACTTCACTTGAACTGATTAAATAATGACACCAGCAAACTGTGTAATACATTATATATACAAGGTAATGCCTAGAGAAACCACTAATAAAACTATACAAAGAAATGCACTGAAAAACACTATAGACAACAAAATGGAATTCTAAAAGTATTCAAATAACTCATAGTAACACAGGAGGAAAAAAACAGAAACAAAAACGGAGATTAAAAATAAAATGGCAGACATAAGCCCAACATATCAATAATTACATTGAGTGTGAATGATATAAATATATAAATTAAATACAGAATTGTCAGAGTGGATTTAAAAAAAAGTGACCAAACTAATGTTGTCTACATGAATTCTCTTAAAGTATAACAATATAGGTAAATTGAAAGTAAAAGGATGGGAAAAAGATGTATCATGCAAACAATAAAAAAAAAAAAAGGAGCAACTATATCCATATCATAAAAAATAGATTTCAGAGCAAAGGAAATTTCTAGAGACAGAGAGGGACATTAATAAAATTATAAAATGGTCTGTCCACCAGAAAAATAACAATCTTAAATGTGTATGCAGCAATTAACACAGGTGAAAAATATGTGAAATGGAAATTAATGGAACTGAAAGGAGAAAGAGAGACAAATTCACAATTATTGTTAGAGAATTTAACACCCTTCATTCAACATTTGGTAGAAGAACTAGAGAGAAATTAAGAAATGATATAGAACTTCAGCAGGTTCTTAAGAAGGCTTTCCTTACTCTAGGATTATTATTAAAATATTCTAAAATCTTGTTTAAGCTTGGAATTAATTTCTGCATATTATATAAAGAAGTGATTTAACTTATTTTTCCAAGTGAATAATCATTTGTCCCCAAATAATTTATTAAATAATTCATTCATTGCCAATTAATGTGAAATGTCAACTTTATCATATACACAATTTTTTTAACTTAAAGGACAACACAAATTGGTATGCTCTGTAAATTTCAGTTACTATAAACTACAAATATAGAGAATAGCCAAAAGCATATATAATCCATCCCACTGTCCAATAAATACTCTAAAACTTGCCCTCAGTTGTACCGTGAAGCAGTAGAGAGCTGGTTGTGAGCCACTTAAAATTTTTTTTAAACATTTATTTATTTTTTGAGAGATAGAGAATGAGCAGGCAAGGGGCAGAGAGAGAGGGAGATGCAGAATCTGAAGCAGGCTTCAGGCTCTGAGCTGTCAGTACAGAGCCTGACGCAGGACTCGAACTCACAAACCACGAGATCATGACCTGAGCTGAAGCCCAATGCTCAACAGACTGAGCCACCCAGGTGCCCCTGGTTGTGAGCCACTTTAAATTATCTGCGAATATGACTCCATTTACTCAACTGTGCTGTTTACATACAAAATATGATATAAAATGGAGTTCTATCATTTGCTACTGTTTTCATTTTAAGGGTGTTCTTGAGAACCTAAAACGGTATGCTCACCAATTTCACTAATGTTCCAGAATATTAGGCATGGCTGGTACTTCTCCTGTCAATTGGTTTGTTTCTTTTCTTAATACTGTGACTGAGGTAATGTGTATCCCTTTGCACCTGTGCTTGAAAGATCACAAATCATTGGTAGAAAAATCATAGCAAATATTCATAATTTGTATGAAATATACATTTCATACACACATGTAGCCAATTTCGATGCACTGACTCCACCAAAGGAATCGTGTTCATTTTTTTCACTCTCATTGCCCCTTTGTCATATCCTCTTCTCTCACTTATTTTTCATGTTTATCCTACCTTGTATTATCCATATTCAGTAGGCAGAATAATGGTCTCCCAAAGATGACTGCCTTTGAATCCCTAGAACCTGTGAATACATTATGTTACATGGTGTGATGATCTTTTTGACATGCCAATTTGGCTAGCCCAAAGTCCCTAGCTATTCAATCATTAATCTGGGTGTAGACGTGACTGAAGTCCATAATCAGTTAACTTGAAGTATGAGAGACTGTCTGCATAATCTGGGTGGGCCTGAGTCAATCAGTTGGAAACCCTTCTGTGGACAGAAGATTCCATCTGTGCCCAAGAGTACACTTAGAAGAATAAAGCCTTTATCCACTTTATTCACACAGCATTGCTTCTGATCAATGAACTCAGTTCACAGCAAAAAAGTACGGCAATAAGGGCCCATATTCATGGAAATCATTGGTCTTACCATGTACCCTAGTATCTTGAGGCAGCTAACTTCATCGAATGGTAGAATGGCCTTTTGAAGACAGTTGCAGACTCGCTAAGTTAGCACTGGCTCTAACTCTGGCTGAGGTGGCACAATGTCCTCCAAGAGGCTGCATATGCTCTAAATCAGCATCTAATACTCGCTGTGCCTCCCATAGCCAGGATTCTCAGGTTCAAGAATCAAAGGGTGGAAATGGAAATACTCCACTCACTATTATCCCTAGTGATTCACTACCAAAATTTTTGTTACTTATCTACATGACCTTACACTCTGCTGGTCTAGAAGTCTTCGTCCCAGAGGAAGGAATTGTTCCACCAGGAGACACAAAAACTATTCCACTGAACTGCCATGCTCCCACTTTGAGGTCCCCATGACTCTGAAATAACGGGGGGGAAAAGTGGTTACTCTATTGGATGGAATGATTTGACTTGATTAACAGAGAAATTGGGTTATGTCTAAACAATGAAAGTAAGGAAGAATATACAGGAGATATCCCAGGGCATCTTTAGGACAGTCAGTTCTCCTTATTTGTGGTAGTTATATTCTACAAAGGCACTGCAAATAGAGTTAGGAAATATTGAACCTTAGCTCTTGGGGGAAATATGTATATATTTCTTATATATACACGCATTTCTAACATAAATTTCAATTTTAAATCCTGAAACAACTCATTTTTGTAGATTCTATTTTCTCTGTTTTACCAAAGTGAAAATGCTCCAACCATCTCAAGATAAAGTGCTTAATTTTTTTTAATGAAAATGAGGTTCCCAAGTGTTAAGTGACTTGCCTGAGTCTGCTCCACTAGCAGATGCCAGATTTGGGATTCAAATCCTGCCCAAATGGCCCCCGAGCTGGAGTTTCTTGCCCTACGCTGCACTATGCCCTACTAGGTCCATTCTCTGCTCATCTCTGTATAGGAGCTAAAACGAGAAGACAGAGCATCATCTTGTTTGTAACCTCACCTAGAAATAAGCCCAGTGGGCAATTCAAATTGTTCTCTGTGTGTTTTGAGAATGAACATAAAAGCCAGAAAGTATTGCTTTGGGGATTATAAATAAATTTTAGTATAGGTGAATTTGCAAATATGGAATCTTTGAAACATAAGAGCTGACTGTCCTATCTTGCCCTGTGTATTAGTCAGAGCTCTTCAGAGAAATAGACCAATATGATAGATAGACAGACAGACAGATAGATAGATAGAGAGATATATAGATATTGTAAGGAACTGGCTTATTTAATTATAGAAGCTAAGATGTTTCACAATCTGCCATCCGTGTAAGCTGGAGACCTAGGAAAGGCAGTGATGTTCCAATCTGAATCCAAAGTCCTAAAACCCAGGATCGCCAATGTGTAATCATTGTGTAATGACCTGTGTAATCCCAGGTCCAAAGGCCTGGGAACCGGAAGGCTTAATGGTGTAAGTCAAAATTTGAGGACAGGAGAAGACCTGCATCTCAGTTCAAGCAGTTAGGAAGAGCGAGTCAGTTTCCTTTCTTCTGCCATTTTCTTCTAACCCAGGGCCCTCAAAAGGATTGGATGGTATCCATCCACATTGAAGAGGGTAATCTGCTTCACTCGGTCTACCAATTCAAATGCTACTCTCATTTGGAAACACCCTCGCAGACACACCCAGAAATAGTGTTTAGCCAACTGTCTGGGCACCCCATGGCCCACTCAAGTTGACACAAAAATTAAGTATCACACCCTGTAATAAAGCAAATGAAAACTGCAACAATCCAATTCAGCCAGGATTACTAATAACCCAGACCCTTTATGAATGAAAGTTTGGGTCACCCTACACGTAAAGAACCCAAATCAATGAGGTGCTTGCTGAGGGCAAAGGGAATAGAGAATGAGTAGTGGAAGAAGATAACTACAAATACCAACTAAGACATGTAACCACCTGCAGAAATTAGGGCTATACTAAGTATGAGTGTTTCTTCCTTGTTTTGTCATGAATATGTTTGTATGCATATTATTTTAACTAATTATTTTTGCTTTCTTCCCTCTCTCATCCCCTTATCATATAACATAAGATGTATTCATAAAGTTAACTTTGTATCACATCATTCAAGTTACAGTATGTCAAAGAGAAGAGTGACTATCACCCAAGCACTTTGCATCCTCTTCTGGAGAAAGGCTTGGTGGGTTTTGTTGCTTGCAGGATGTGTGATGGCAGGTGAAAGTATGACCTGGTTGTTGCCTTTATTTGGAGCATAAGTATCATTTATAGAGGTGTGTATAGGTGCCAAGCTGACAAAGAGTGAACGGTAATGTTTTTTTTTTTTTTTGACATGTCAGCTTCCCTAGGTTATAGTCCCAGTTATTAAACCACAGTTATTAACCACGATCAGTTAAAGTTGACTTTAAGTAAGAGGGATTGTCTTGCATAATTTGTATGAGCCTCATTCAATCATTTGAAAGGCCTTAAAAGCAGAGTTGAGGCTTCCTTGAAGAAAAAGAAACTCCATCTGGGGACAGCAATTTCAGCCCAAGTCCAAGATGTCCAGGTGCCCTTCCTGACTTGCTTAGCCAGCACCCACAGTTCCAGAAGCCAATTCCTTGCAATAAATCTCTTAATATATGCCTCCTTCTGGTTCTGCTTCTCCGACTGAACCTCACCTGGTAGGCATGCCAAAAGACAATTAAGGCTGCAGAAAGAATTAAGTTTGGTGATCAGCGGACACTGACTTTAAGCTAGGGAGATGATTCTGCATGATCTGAGTGAACCCAATGCAGTCATGGGGGGAGTTAAATGTGGAAGAGGAGGCAAAAGCGTCAGTGGCAGAGTGATGCAACATGAGAAAGAATCAACTGCTATTGCTGGCTTTGAAGACAAGAGAGGCGCCAGGAGCCAAAATGCTGGCAGCCTTTAGAAGCTGGCAAAGCCAAGGAAATGGATTCTTCCTTAGAGCTGCCAGAAGACATGCAGCCTCGCTGACACCTTGATTTTTAGCCTAGTGAAACCAATTTCAAACTTCTGAACTCCCACCAAACTGTAAGATAACAAGTTAGTGTTGTTTCAAGCCACTAAATTTGGGGTAATTTATTACAGCAGCGATTGGAAACTAATATACCAAATCTATAAATGTATACATAAATTTATTTAGGTAAATGTGGATACAAAAACTATAGCGTTGACTTAATTTATTCTTTGTAAAACAAATTCAGAAAAAAATTACCATTGGGATTAGTATTGCGTGAGAGATTGTTCAAATCAGTTTCCACTGAGACGGTATAATAAAATCAATGTTGAGGTTCATGACAGGATTCCACTATGAAGAATTTATGAAGAAAGCTGTCAAGAAAAATTGGTTTCATTATCCTTGAATCTCTCAACCAAATCAAGAATGTAAAAGGGACAGGAAACTTTAGGGAGAGATGGAAGAAAATATGGTGGTATGGGACTAAGCTGTGAGTCCAATCCTACCCCAGTTCCAAGAGGGAAAGGAGAAGCCAGCCATCTCATGGGGTGAAGGAGGTTCCCCAGGCCTACTCAGATAAGCTCAGTGTTTTATTTTTATTTCTGTTTGGGGAAGGAGTGCAGGAGGATTGACTTTTTCTAAGGCAAAGCCTGGAGTGATAAACTGAGCTAGGATCTATATACCCAGGGCTTGTCCCCACAAGAGAGATGGAATAGGCGTGAGGTCACAATGGGCCCAGTCTAAGCAGACCACCTGAAGGGGTGGAGGGACCCAAGGGTTAAAATCCACAGAGAGAATCTCAGGTGGCCTCCAAAAGTGGAGATGCATCTGTCTGGGACAAAGGACAATGTCCACAAGAGAAAGGTTGGTTCTAAACACGTGCCAGGTCCAGACCCCATGGAGTCAGATTATAATGATACCCTGTTCTTGTGACATCTTTCCTTTCCCCTTATGAGTCTCTGGGACAACTCCTTCCTGTTTCAGCTTTACAAGTTAGGTAACTGGCAGGGTTGAGGGTAGAGGAAGAAATAAAAAGGGTGGAGAGACGGAGATGAGTTCAACTCTATGGCCCTTTGCCACTTGCAGCCTTAGGTTGGCCTGTGCTGGGGAGTTGTGCTTTAACACATAACCCAAAATTTCTATTCATACCTTGGGTTGGATATTCTAATTACTGAACTGAGACTCTCTGACACTTAGCACTGTCTACTGAGAATGAACACAAAAGTGAGAGGCCAAATTTTCATTCAAGTGAATAAGAAGAAATTCCCCCACTGAACACTTTTTAAAGAGGCAGTAGGAGAATGGATGACTAAATAATAAAGTATTTGAATTACATAGGTATACCAGTCATATTTATTATAGGGATTTTCCATTCCTCACAGCATAATCCACCCAGGTTAGAAAATCAACACTACCTCTGTCTTCCTATAATCCCCAGTTTCTGTGCCACAGATAAACCAGAGACCTAGAATCATCAAGATTTCATCTCTTGTGTCCACCCATTCAGTCTCCAATGTAGTCTTCCTTTACATAGCTTGTATACTTCCTTCCTTTCCATTTTTCCTACTCTCCATTGTTCCATTATTATGGGTACAGACTGCCTGATATCTTAGTTACTAAGATAGTTTTCTCATTAGTGTCTTTAATTAGGTCTTAGAATCCCTTTCTAATTCAACTTATTCTACACTGAAGCTGAATCTTCATGAGAATATAGCATCTCTCCAAGCTTCTTCACTTATCATTCAATGCCTTCCATGATCTGACTCTACTTTCTTCTCAACGCTAGGATTACTTCTTCCGTATCTAATGTGTTTATTCCAGGTCAACAGGTATGCCCTGCATCTTTTCCTTATACTTGAAATAGTCCCATGATTGTGGCTACATTTCAGTTTCGTGAAATCCTATCCTTCGTTTAAAGTCGGACTCAAATGCCGTCAACTCCATGAATCCTTTCCCAGTTGCCTCAATTGGAAGGCTTAGTTGTGATGTAAGGTAGATTCCAGAAAAGTACACATCTGCCTAATTAAATCAACTAATAACTGGAAAAGGCATAACCTTTGAAGATTCCACCGATAGTGATTTGACCTTTTAATGAAATTTATACATCTGAGTCAAGGATGAATTGACAAAAGGGACATGATTGACATGAACAAACAAAAGTCTGCATTCTGTATTCAGAACTTTCCAGGAAGATATGAGGGAGGAAGTTTTGTCACAAGACAGTTACTTCTATGGTGGAATAGAGTTAACTGGGTTTTCACAGAGGTTGGGTGAAGGACCCACTTTTATTGTCTGTGTCCAATCAGAAACCATATAGTAATCTGAACAACAAAAGTTTAATTTAAAAAGTTAATTACAGGGGTGCCTGGGTGGCTCAGTTGGTTAAGCATCCGACTTTGGCTCAGGTCATGGTCTCATGGTTCATGGGTTCAAGCCCTGTGTCAGGCTCTGTGCTGACAGCTCAGAAGCTGGATCCTGCTTCGGATTCTGTGTCTCCCTCTCTCTCTCTCTGCCCTTCCTCTGCTCACACTCTGTCTCTCTCTGTCTCTCAAAAATAAATAAAATGTTTTATAATTTTTTAAATTTTTTTAATGTTTTTTATTTATTTTTTGAGAGAGAGAGACAGCATGAGCAGGGGAGGGTTAGAGAGAGAGGGAGACACAGAATCCGAAGACAGGTCCAGGCTCTGAGCTAGCTGTCAGTACAGAGCCTGACGCGGGGCTCGAACCCACGAACCGCGAAATCATGACCTGACCCAAAGCCGGACACTCAACTGACTGAGCCACCCAGGCGGCGTCCCAAATAAAATGTTTTAAAGTTAGCTACAAAAAAAATAAAAATAATAAAAGTAAAAAATTAACTACAGCAAAAGATTAACTAGAAATAGAGAACCATGGGGCTGAGAAAGTATACCTATGGAGGGAACAGACTTGGAAAAAAGGCCCCCTCAGGCCTAGGACTCAAGCCTCATTAGAGAAGTCCACTGGACAGAAAAGATCTCTGGATTGTTCTGGGCCAGGACAGGTCCGCAGTTGATTGGAGCACAGGCTGGCAAGCAGGGAGCACGGGCTGGCATGGGACTAGGATGCAGGGAACACTCTTCTGGGGTGGAGGCAAGCAGAGGATGGTAAATTGGGAACCATGACTCAGATTCACTGGAAAATTGCCCTCTGGGAATTGTACAAGGGAAAGCCGTCCACAAGAGGTGCCACACCTCGGAAGTCATTGCAAAGCCACCAGAAGAGCTACTGGGTGGAGGTCCTCCCAGGGAGATGCTGTATTCTGCTGGCCACTAGACACTGCTGGCTGCCACTAGGGCTGTAGGAGCCTGGCCTGCAGAAGCCCACCCATCAAAGGACCCTGCTGGGAAGGAGCAGAGTAAATGGATTTGAAAATGGAGCCCCTTCCTCCTGCAGTGTCCCTCCCGCGCCCTCTACTGACAAAGTTTAGAATTGTGCCGGCTGCAAAGGAGAGAAGCTTCTAAAATCCCTCTGCAAAACAGTGGATTTGGAACTGAGAGGTAAAACGCTGATAACTGGAAGACTGCCCAAACCATTATCTTCCTGTGTTTTTATTTTTCTACTCATCAGACAAGATGGATTTGTAAATCAACTTCCCAGGTCCTTAAATCTCAGGATTTTTTGTAGCCATTACCATCACCATCATCAAAAATCCCAAGGGAACAAAGCATTTTATTGAGGCTTGCTCTAGAATCGATGCTTACATACATTATCTCCTGATGTAGGATACTGTAAAAATCACCATATTAAATAATAAGCAACGTGCATGTTATTAACCTTTCTATTTTAACATATGGGAAACTAAAGTCCAAGAACACAGCCAGTAAATGAGAGATCTAAAAATATGAACCTGGGACCGTCTGATTAGAAAATCAGTACCCTTTTCACTAACTCAGCCTGAATTTCTCACCAAGAGACTATGTTTTTTGATGTGCTAAGAAATTCCGTATGCCAGGCTGAAAACGCAGTGCCTCAACTAAGGCCTTGTCTTTGAGACAACCCGCTGGAAATCAGTTGTTCCTTTTTTGTACCCACATCCCCATTGCTGGGTGATTCTAGCAGCCTGTTTACTGCTGGGTGATTCTAGCAGCCTACGGAGCACTAAGTGCTAGGCTTTGAGCTGTTTTTTCCTGCCTAATCCTTGCCACAGTCCAGTGGGTAGGTATTACTAGCCCCATTTTCCAGATGAGAAACTAAAGGCTGGAGAGGTTAAATAACTGGACCAAAGTTATCACCCAAGTAGGGGAAGTAGGATTTGAGTTCAAACAGGTCTGACTCCAGAGCTCAAGTTCTTGACCATGCCATGAGGCCAGGGCCCATCCAACTGCCTTCTGTTGAACACTTTATTTCAAATATTCCTGATAGTTAAGTTTGAAAAATATAAAATGGAGTTAATATATTTTTCAGCTGCATTGAGTTAATAAAGGAAATTGCTACTTTGAGGTTATTAGGTTCCTTGAAGAATGTCAGGCTGTCTTACAGTGAGCAGCCCATTTCTCAGAGTTCCGGATCCAGTACCCCGTGTCCATTCTCATTAATTCCACGTAAGGTAGGACAGACTCGTGGGTACTTGACGCAAGCAATTTGCAATAGTCTAAGATGAGGATAGTTGCTCATATAGCAAATACTTTTGGCAAATTTATGTTTCATGGCCTTGTTTCTCCCCTGCGTCTGCTTCCTGAAAGCATCACATCCACAGAAGCGACCTCTTGGCAACTCAACTAGTGAGTCTCCCTGGGTCTCCTCTTTAGTTTTAGCCCAAAATAGATCTCAGTGTACATTTCCATGACACTCAAATTAGAGCAACACTTATATAACCACTGAGAGCAAATTCATTTAAATACATAATATTTAAGTAATTGCCTCACTTAGACTTCATTAAACTCTACTTAAATAAGTTATCTCATTTATATAACATGCCAAAAGTATTTGTGATACAAGGTAGGAACAAAGAGGATTTTAAGAATTTAATATCCTATTACATATTATTTTACTTAATAGTCCTACAACATAAAATTGTGCCTATCTAGATTTATTTTTAAGATAAAAATATATATATTCCTTCTGTAGACCTCTCGGTCTGCAAACATCGATCAGTTAATTGTTAACATTTTCCTGGGACTTCCAACAACTCTTGGTCTAAAGACTTCCGGACACAGCCTGAAGATGACTTCACGTTCTTGTGAATCTCACTAAATGAATCACAACAACAATTACAAAAGTGGGTCATTACTGTTCTAATTAATGAAAATCCACAGAGCATAATTTCCTCAATTCTCACAATTCTCTGTATAAATCCTTCCTTTCTGTTCAAGTTCACACCGCATGGTGGCAGCCTTGTTTCTCCTTTCCAGGTCTGTATTTTCACAGCAGGGATACTCATTGTTACTGAATGGGTATGGGGTTTTCGGGAGCTGATGCAGAAGAAAGTCCTGGAGGAACCAAGTAGGAAACATAGCGTGGGCCTTTGTTTCCTTATTTATAAAACCAAGTTGATCTCCAGAGTCCCTTCTAGCTCTAACTTACATTCCAAAGCTGATTGGAGACTGAGCTTCAATCTAGGATTGTGAGGAGAGGAAGGTAGCACAGAGCCCGGCAGCCTGCGCCACATGGGGGAAGTAGTGAGGGAAGGCAGGAGGTGGGGGTGTTCCCTGCATTTTCCAGAAGGAAAAGCAACAAGCTCAGCAAACCTCTTTGAATGTCTGAGAGTCTCCAGGACAAAAGGAATTCATGAAGATTCTGATGGAAGTTATAAAGGAGCTAGAACACACTAGTTATAAGTGTTTAATTTCCGTTAGCTAGAAAATGTCCTAAAATCAATCCTAATGTATCAAATTACCATCTCAGAGGAAAGTTAGAAAGAATCGATTCCTAATGGAAGTAACTCTAGGGGCGCCTGGTGTGACTTCAGCTCAGGTCATGATCTGACGGTTCATGGATTCGAGCCCCACATCTGCTGACAGCTAGCTCAGAGCCTGGAGCCTGTCTTTGGATTCTGTGTCTCCCTCTCTCTCTGACCCTCCCCTGCTCACACACACACTCTCTCTCTCACTCAAAAATAAATAAAACACTTAAAAAAGGGAAGTAACTCTAGAGGGGAAATGCAAAACCACCCCAAGCCAATCAAGGCTTAGTTGGGGGGGGGGGGGAATAATCAATACCTGATCAATAATATTATTGTAACTCCTCTGAAGAAAAACCAAGATAATAGAAAGATAGCAATCTGCATGCTGTCTAAAAAGGGGGAAACGAAAGAAGAATTTAAGATGTTTCTGCAGCATTGTTCAGGAGAGAAATTCTTATTTACCTTGCATATATATTTGGTCCATCTGAAGCATATAGAATTTTAAGTCTGACATTTACTAGCCTAGTTTGAGAATGCTTGCCATTGAAAGTGTCAAGTATTCTTCCTTGAACAAATGTTCCCGATCACTGGTTTCTGTTACAGAGAAACTGTCTGACTTTCAGTATATTTCATGTTTGCTGCTTATATAATATTACCTTGTATACAGACACCACAATTTGTCCCTTCTATTTTTTTTAATGTTTATTTATTTTTGAGCGCGTGAGAGAGACACACAGTGTGTGAGCAGGGGACGGACAGAGAGAGGGAGACACAGAATCTGAAACAGGCTCCAGGCTCTGAGCTGTCAGCACAGAGCCCGACATGCGGCTCGAACTCAAGAACCGCGAGATCATGACCTGAGCGGAAGTCAGACGCTTCACTGACTGAGCCACTCAGGTGCCCCTGTCCCTTCTATTTGTTTAAGAAAACTTTGATTTGTTTACAACTTTAGCTATTAGCAGTGTGACTTTGGATATTTTTGTGTATGTGTCTCAAAGCAAGAGTTACTCTATAATTGCTAACAAGATGAGACTGAGCATTTTTCTCTATGTTTGACTCATGTTTTTATTCATATGGACATGTTTCTCCTATGAAATGCTCTTCATGTCTTTTGCCCATTTTTCAATTATGTTGTCTGACTTTTCCTTACTGATTTACAGAAGTTCTCTACTTCTCTGTGCTTTTTCATGCAGAAAGGACATTCATTTTATTTTTTTATAAAAATTTTTAAAGTTTATTAAATTTGAGAGAGAGAGACAGAGAGACAGAGAGAGAGAGAGAACATGAGTGAGGGAGGAAGGGAGGGAGGGAGAGAGAGACTCTCAAGCAGGCTCCATACTGTCAGTGCAGAGCCCAACGTACGGCTCAAACTCACGAACTGTGAGATCATGAGTTGAGCCAAAACAAAGAGTTGGACGCTTAACCAACTATGCCACACAGGCACCCCTGAACATTCGTTTTACTGTTCTAAACTTGAACTGCTTTATGATTATGTCTCTTGTTTAAGAAATACTTCCCAAACTTGAGATCATAAATCCAATATAACTATTTCAGCTGCTTCCAAATTTTCTTTTAAAAGGTTTGAAACATGACCCTTCATATTTAAGTCCTTAATTGGGATGGAATTGATATTCCTGTATGGTGTGAAGTAGGGGTCCTATTTTATAACCCATCTTCCTAGCACTGATAAGTGATTAGTCTATTCTTTCCCCACTGAAATTGCAACATGACCTCTGATATAGATCAAGTTTCCTTATACGAGTCTGACTTTGGCTCTTTATTCTGTTTCACAAGTCAGTTGATCTAATCGTACACCAATAGTCCATCATTTAACTATATAGCTTTGTAATAAATTCTGCTTGTTCTTCAGAACTGTTTGTCAAAGTTCCTCTGAAAAATCTTGCAGGGATCTAAATTGGAATGCTATTGAATCTGTAGGCCAGTTTAGGAAGAAATTACTTCTTTTATATATTGAGTTTTCCTGCCTATGAAAATGATATAGCTCTGCATTTATGTAAGTGTTCTTCAATTTAATTGAATAACATACTTTTTATATGAAGGTCTTGCGTAGCTTATTACAAGCATTCTTAAATGCTTCATTTTGTGGAATCTGTAAGTATTATATTTTCTATTACCTTCTTTCAATCTTTGTTGTTGGATGAAGTGCATATGGTTGACTCTCAGTTTTCATTCCTACTCTTTTCTAGCATCACTGTTGTGTTGTCAGTGTCCCTTCCAGCAGAGTCTGGAAAGCTAAAATCTACATTTTGCAGAATCTTCTGAAGCTAGTTTTATCTTTGCGAATTAGTTTCCACTAATCATATAAATTTACAGGAGATTTGGATGATAAAAGTTAAGGCAGAGGTCATCTTTCTGTCGCTTCATCAGTTTTGGGCTAGTAAGCAAGGTCATTGAGATGTGGAGTTTGTCTGCGGCAGTGTTCTAGAATCCAGTCACATTTCACAGGCATTGAGTTGAGAGGCAGTTAGGAAGTGGCTTTCTGGTTTCAAATTCCTGCGTCGCAGCACTGGTGGCATGCTACTGACTGCAGGGACCTGATTCTCTAACTTGTTTATTGTGGTCTTTGGAGGATCATTCTGCGTTGTTCTCAGAGTCATATCTGGAAGCCCAAAACTTCCAATGATTTCATATTCCTCTAATTTCCTCTATTAAATTTCTTTCTGTTTAAAGTACTTAGAGTGGTGGGGTGCCCGGGTGGCTCAGTCAGTTAAACGTCCAACTTCGGCTCAGGTCATGATCTCAGGGTTCGTGGGTTCGAGCCCTGCATCAGGTTCTGTGCTGACAGCTCAGAGCCTGGAGCCTGTTTCAGATTCTCTGTCTCCCTCTCTGTCTGCCCCTCCCTCATTCACACTCTGTCTCTCTCTGTCTCAAAAAATAAATAAACATTAAAAAAAATTAAAAAAATAAAGTACTTAGAGTGGCTTTTGTTTCCAGTTGTTAGCTGATTTATCGAAATGCAACTGTTATATTTTATTTTGTATTTCACAACCTTGCTAAACTCCTTTTCTTATTCTAATAACTAATAAATTCCTTTGAGTTTTCTTTTCATAGAATTATTTCATCTGCTAGACATAACCATTATGTTCTTAAAAATTCTTGTATCTTTGGGGCACCTGGGTGGCTCAATGGGTTAAGTGTCTGACTCTTCTTTTCGGTTCAGGTCATGGTCTCATGGTTTGTGAGTTCCGGTCCCACATCAGGCTCTCTGCTGGCAGCACAGAGCCCACTTGGGATCCTCTCAAGGATCCATTTGGGATATACCCCCCCCAACACCGTGCACACACGCACTTTCTCTCAAAAATAAACATTTTTTTTAAAAAAGAGGGAAAAAATAAAATAAAAACAAAAATCTTTGTTTCTTTGATCTACTTTTCTTGCCATACTCACCTGGCTAGGACTCCAGGAGAGAGCTGGTTGAAACAAAGTAAAAATTTAACAACAATTGTTCTTGTCTGAGTCCCATTCTCAAAGGGAAAATGTTTGGTGTTTCATCATTAGGTATGATATCTGTAGTAAAGTTATTGTTGTTATTTGTACATCCTTTTTATCAGTTTAAGGAAATTTGCTTTTATTTCTGCCTTTATAAAAGTTATATTTTAGATCATAAACATATACAGAAATACACCAAAGGCTTTTTTTGGTATTTATTGAAATATCTGATTTTCTACTTTTTTAAAAAGTTTATTTATTTATTTTGAGACAGACAGGGAGAGAGAGAGAGAGCAGGGGAGGAACAGAGAGAGAGGGAGAGAGAGAATCCCAAGCAGGCTCTGCTTGGGTTAGATTCAGGGCTCAGACCCATGAACTGTGAGATCATGACCAGAGTCAAAACCAAGGGTCAGATGCTTAACCAACTGAGCCACCCAGGGGCCCCTGATTTTCTACTCTAATCTATTCATTTAGTGGATTATATTTATTTAATTTCCTATATGAAAACAACCTTGCATTCCTGGGATAAACTCACTTGGTCATAGTTTATTTTCCCTTTTTATATATTGGCTAGTAGGTTAAGCACTTTATTTATTTTTTTTAATGTTCCTTTCTTTGTTTTTGAAAAAGAGAGAGAAAGGGACAGAGAGAGAATCCCAAGCAGGCTCCTCTCTGTCAGTCCAGAACCCAACTCAGGGCTCGATTCACAAATTGTGAGACCATGACCTGAGCCGAAATCAAGAGTCAGACACTTAACTGAGTGAGCCACCCAGGTGCTTCCAGTATCTTTTTCTTTTTTTTATTTTAAGCTATTTCAATAGCCATGTCATGATATCTCATTGTGGTATCTCTGCGTTGCTCTAATGACTACTGATGTTGAACATCTTTACGTGTCGTTATTTGTCACCTGTATATATTCTTTGGGAAACTGTCAAAGTCTTTTGTTCTGTGTTCTATTCTATTGTTTTCTCATAATTTTTTTAGAGTTTTTATAAGCTAGATGATTTTCTAGTATTCTCTCCAAGTCTATGACTTACTTTTTCATTCTCTTCACATTTCTTTTGAAGAATAGAAGTTTTTAATTCTGATGAAATCCAATGCACTGGTTTTTTAATAGGTATTCTTTTGGTGTCATATATAAGAAATATTTGCCTTATCTGAGGTCATAAAGTTTTCCCTTGTGTTTTCTTCCAGAAGTTTCATAGCTTAGGCTTGCCTTTAAGTATAGGTTCCATTTCGAATTAATTTTTATATATGCTTCAAGATATGGATTGAAGTTCTTTTTTTTTCCATTTGGTCACCAAACCATTCTCGCACCATTTATTGAGAAGATTATCATTTCTGAATTGTTTTGTTCAAGAATTTTGCCTAATGATTAAAACTGGCCAGTATTTTCATACCTCACACCCTCTTTGTAATGTTTGGTAACAAGTCATTCTAGTTTCATAAATGAAACTAGGAGAATTTCCTACTTTTCTATTCTTTCGAACATTTTATATAAGGTTGGAACTATTTTTCTTCTTTGAATATTTGATACCAGAGTGTTTGGTATCCTCATAAGCCATCTGGGCCTGAAATTTTCTTTGTGGGAAATTTTTGGCTATTAATTTAAGTTCTTAGGTGTGGCAAAATACGTTTTCCTAGGAATGTGTCCTTTCTTCTGTATTTCCAAATCCTTTGCTGTATATATGAATGCTTATGATATCCTCTAATCATTTTTTAATATCTACAGCATTTATAATAATAATCCCTTTTTGTATTCCCAATAGTAACTGTTTGTACTTTCTCTGTTTCTTAACTAATCTCAACTAAACAAATATTTGTAATTTTTACTAATCACATAGATATCAGCCATTAGCCCTTTGGATATTACCTTTGCCTATTTTCTCTCTCCTCTACTTCCTGGATTCTCATTAAATGTATGTTAATCATTTCTTTCCTATCACTTATGTCAATACCTTTTCTTCTGTATTTTCTTTTTGTCTCTGTTTCATTTTAAAATATTTTTTCTTTTTTTTAATTTTAATGTTTATTGTTGAGAGAGAGAGAGAAAGAGAGAGAGAGAGACAGACCATGAGCAGGGGAGAGGCATAGAGAGAAGGAGACATAGAATGAGAAGCAGGCTCCAGTCTCTGAGCTGTCAGCACACAGCCCGATGCGGGGCTTGAACTCACAAACCGTGAGATCATGACCTGAGCTGAAGTCAGATGCTTAACTGACTGAGCGACCCAGGTGACCCTAAAATATTTTTTCTAATTTATCTTCTAGATCACCAATTCCCCTTTCAGCTGTGTTTACTCTGCTCTTAAAACCACTAATCAAATTTTTAATTTCAGCCATTATATTGTCTTGGTTCTAGCGATTTCATCTTGACCTTTTTCAAATTGGCTATGTAATTTTTTTCCCTACAGATATTTTAAATGTATCTTTTATTTTATTAAATAGTAAGCATCGTTGTTTTATTACCTATTTGATAACTTTCTAAATCTAAATGTTAAATATTTATGGCTCTATTTCGGTTATTTGTCGTTTCTTTTGGTTCTTGCTCATGTTGTCTCCTTTACACGCCTGTAAAAGTCTAAGTATATATGTACTGGAAATAGTACTTGGAAACCTATTTATAGGAATAATTTGAAACCTAGTAGAAATTTACCTTCTTACAGAGTGGTCTGCATTTCCACTAGGCACCCAGGGACACCATCAGTCTGAAATCAGTGTCTGGAAACAACCACTACCAGACGTGTTTACTTCAGGTACATACCCTCAGGATTTAGCTCTTTTGTGTCTCACTTTGATGTCAGGAAGATCTCCTATTCAACTTCCCACTTACTGCAATCACTGGGCAATTGCTGTGCCCTTCACTTAGTGAAGACATCAAAATTAAAGTTTCAGGTCTCAGGACTGGCCAATACTCACTGAGCAAAAACACATTCTAATGACTATTTACCTTTCTCAGTTCTTGCTTGTTCTTAACTTTGGTCTCATAGTCTCTTATTCTTTTTTCAGTATCTGCTTCTAAGAAAGTCTTCTAGGTTTTTCTCCCAGGATTTTCAGTAGTTTTCTGCAAAAGAATTAGTCAGTTGCCAGAATCCAGAGGTCCATTCCTTTCTTCCTGAGTCATTTTTGCTGTTAATTTTTAGGAAATTTTTCATTTCTTCAAAATGTTTAAACTTACTGGCATAAAGTTGTTCTAGTGTTCTCTTTTTATCTTTTTTCAGTCTTTGGTATATCTGAGGTTGAGACTCCCTTTTGCATTTCTAATTGTTTTTATTTAAGCTTTATCTCCTATTTTTCTTGGTCAGACTCCTACAACTGCTGTCTATAATTCTTTTTAAATAAATCAGTAGAATCCTCTGTATTTTGTGTTTTCTATCTCATTAATTTCTGTCTTTATCATGTTTTTTTCTATTTTCTTGAAGTTCCTTCTGCTTTTCTTTCCCTAACTTCTTTAAAAAAAAATTTTTTTTTTTGTTTATTGATTTTTAAGAGGGAGAGAGACAGAGTGCTAGCAGGGGAGGGGCAGAGAGAGAGGGAAACACGGAATCTGAAGCAGACTCCAGGCTCCAAGCTGTCAGCACAGAGCCTGATGGGGGGCTCAAACTCACAAACTGTGAGATCATGACCTGAGCCAAAATCAGATGCTTAACCTACTAAGCCACCCAGGTGCCCCTCTTCCACTAACTTCTTAAGCTAGATACTTAGCTCATGAATTTTCAAACTTTCTTCCTTTAACACAAATCAAAAGATTATTAATTGTATTAATTAATCTCTACTAATCTCTACTAATTTCTCTACTAATCTCTACTGTTATCTATTAATAGTTCAGAGAGATTTATTGGCATATCTACTCTGATATAAATTTGTCAAATTTTAACTTTGTATCTACTAATTTTTGCTTTTATTTTGCTGATATTAATGTGGCTACTACTTTTTTATGATTAGTGTTTTTTGGAATCTTTTTAATATTTAACTTTCATAATTTCTGCTCTTTGTATATAATAAATCTTTAGAGATATTATATTTCCTTTTCATTTGTTTATTTTTATTTTTAAGTCTTATTTAAGTAATCTCCACACACAACATGGGACTTGAGCTAGCAACCACTAGATCAAGAGTCGCATGCTCCTCTTGTTATTTTTTTAAATTTATTTATTTTGAGGGACAGAGAGAGCGAGCACGTGCATGCATGAGCAGGGGAGGGGCAGAGAGAGAGGGAGAGAGAAAATCCCAAGCAAGTTCTGCATTGTCAGCACAGAGACTGATTGGGGTTTGATCCCACAAACCGTGATATCATGACCTGAGTTGAAATCAAGAGTCAGACACTTAACTGACTGAGCCACCCAGGCGCCCCATGTCACATGCTCTTCTGACTGAGCCAACCAGGTGCCCCCATTTGCTTATTTTTTTAATCCATCAGAACAATCTCTGTTTTTAAGCTGGTGAACTCAATATATTTACACACAGAATATAGTTGAAGTGCTTGTAATCTATTATTATGTTTTTTTGGGGGGGGGTTGTATGTGAGTTTAATTTACATGTATTTTATTTAGTAGAAATTTACAACTTATTTCCACTATCTTACTTTATGCCATCTTTTTGTTCCACTTTTTCTATGTTTTTTTTCTCTCTTGTCTTTAAGTTTGTTTAGTTATTCATTTGTTTTATTATTTAATTTTTGCCTTCTACCACATGGAAATTTACACACTCTATTTTTTATTCTCTTTATAATAGTAGTAGTCTTTTAGTAATCTTATTTAACAACTCAAATAGATCTAAAACCCATCATACGGTAACTTCTTGCAAACAATACAAATCTAAGGATACTTTTCCTGCATCAGTCTCCAGCCTGCTCCCCCAAGTTAAGGAGTTGGTAAGTGTACAGGATAAAATTTCCAGAGTAAAAATTAAATAGTTAATTTTCGTACCACTAGAGGGTGAGACGCATTTTTCAAAATGATTTGTTTTATACATTTCAAAATAATGTTACAGTAAAACCTTGATTTGTGAGTATAATTCATTCTGGAAACATGCTTATAATCCAAAGCACTTGTATATCAAAGCAAATTTCCCCATAAGAAATAATGGAAACTTAGATGATTTGTTTCACAACCCAAAATATTCATATAAAAATGATTACAATACTGTAATATAATACAAAATAATAAGGTAAATACAAAATACAAAGAAAAATAAACAAATCAATCTGTACTTACCTTTGAAAACCTTCATGGCCGGTGTGAGGGAGACAAGAGAGAGGAGGGTTACTATGTAGGACAATTTTCACGCTTTCAGTATCACTAATGGAATCACTGCTGTCTAGTGGTTCAATGGAATCTTTCTTTTCGTGCAATTTTAACAAGGAACCTATCCAATGACACATGGCTTTTGTCTCCTTTTGAGGATTTTGTGGAAATGTGACATTGCATTGTCATTAAACAGATTCATCGCTCACACTACAGCCTTATATGGATAGTGCTTTTCTACAAAATTTTGCACTGTTTCCCACATTTTATATATCTCTGTAATCTCATTTGAAGTGAGGGATTCCTCCACCTTGATCTGCTCCTCCTCTGCAGATGAGATGCAGACACAGACTTCTTATAAAATCTTCCAATTTCAGCCCCTTGCATATCTCGTTTGTACTTCTCAGTGATTTCCTCTTCTACCATAATCATCTCCTTCGTATCACCTTTCCTTTCAACCTTTTTCTGCACAGGGGCCACTGTATACACTCTCACAGATGTTGACTACAGTACAGTATTAATAAACCCTTGTCATATACTGGATTTGATGTAACTGGAAATAAGGCAGCAAAGGAAAGAATCTATATCTGCAGGCAGGCTGACCTAGAATGAAGCAAAACATTCCTAAGCTTACTCTTGTATGGAAAAGTAAAGGGCTGTCCATTGATGCTTTGAAGTGACAAGAAGTACTCTAGTGCCAATTGTGGGCACCTTCCAACGTTCTGAAAAACCACTGATTTCTGCCAAACACCGTGGCCTGAGACCTAGCATCTGAGCATGGAAGATGATCACCCACAATCCTGCACTGTGAGAGAGAGAGAAGAACCATTGGCTCAGTTGTGATCATGTGATATTCAGCATCATGTACTACTCATATTATAAGACATTGCTTGTTTATCAAGTTAAGATGTATTAGAAATGTTTGCTTGTCTTGTGGAACACTCACAGAACAAGTTACTCACAGTCCAAGGTTTTACTGTATATATATATATATTAGTTTGCAAACTGAATTATCAAACGACGAAACTTTTGTTTCAAGAAGGTGGCCTAAGGATACATATACCTCTAGCCTTTTAAGAT
Organism: Cryptoprocta ferox; assembly: GCA_028646485.1. Lineage (NCBI taxonomy): Eukaryota > Metazoa > Chordata > Mammalia > Carnivora > Eupleridae > Cryptoprocta > Cryptoprocta ferox. The sequence goes on along the minus strand of CM053577.1, from coordinate 29,732,439 downwards.
TCAGTTAAATTAACAGAAGAAATATAAACACAAAAATTAAGTCACAGCAGCACAAGACACAAGTCTGAGGTGCCACGAGAATAACAGAACAGTGGAGACTTTCTGAATCGTACAGAGCAGGAGTCACACTAGAGCGTTAAATCTGAGATGTGGTGTGGGGTGGCAGAGGAGGACCCCAGGAGATTCCATTTTGTGTGTGTACATTTGTGTTGTGTGTTGTCTGAATTTCTACAAAGAAAATGTATTCGTGTATTATTTGTATAGAAAAAAAGGTTATTATATAGTCATTTAGAAACAAACTATATGGGTAGAGATTTGATGATAAAAACATAACAGAGCTGAGGATCTTTGAAACTCATACATTTGACAAATGTCATAAGAACTCCTTCAAAAGGGGGCTAAAATCGGAGACAGTAGAGGCCTTTAATCCATGTGGAATGCATTTTTGTTATGAAATAAAGATCTGACTGTATATAGATTTTTTCCAGTGGATAGTCAAGTGGCTCAATACCATTTACTAATTGATTACCCTTTTCCAACCAAGGTAAAATGCACCTTTATTATTTAATAGATTCCTTTAAATACGTGGATCTGTTTTCTATTCTTTTCCACTCATATTCTGTCCATCCCTGCCCCAATTCTATACTATATTAATTATTGTTGCTTTTAAAAATTGTTTTAATGTTTATTTATTTTTGAAAGAGACAGAGTGTGAGTGGGAGAGGGGCAGAGAGAGAGAAAGACACAGAATCCAAAGCAGGCTCTAGGCTCTGAGCTGGCAGCACAGAACCCAACGTGCGGCTTGAACTCACGAACTGTAAGATCATGACCTGATCTAAAGTTGGACGCTTAACCAACTGAGCCACCCAGGCACCCCAATTATTGTTGCTTTTTAATGTTTTTAGATCTGGTAGTTTAATACATATTTTTTCTTTTGCAAAACTATGTCATGCTCCTGCATTTTATTTTTCAGATGAAATTTAGAATTTGATTAATTTTATTAAAAACTATCATTAGCTATTGATTGGGATAACATTAAATTTATAGATACACTGAGAAGGATCAACTTCTTTATGCCATTGAGCCCTTCCACCCACACGGTTTTACACTTGCTTCTCTTTTTTCTCCGTCTTCTGTCTCTGCTTCTCTTCCTATGTCAGCTTTGTTATCTGCTAGTGAACATTATCCTCTTCCCTACAGAAAAGGATGTACCAGTTCATTGTGTCAGTTCACACCTTCCCAATTTTACTACCAGAAAAGAAGATTGTTCTTTTTCCCAGCTGTGCCTCAGTAAATCCTGGAGTAGGACACTCTTTGGCCTGGCTTCGTCACTTACCTTCTTCCTCACCAATCACAGGAGCCAGGAAAGTGGGGTCGTGAGTCCAATCAGGAGAGGTAAACACAGTAATTTGAGCAAAGACAGTGTAATATAAAGAATTTTTAACTATCTCAGGAAATTGGAGTGTTAAGGGGCTGGCCAACAAGAAACAAAGAAAACACAAAAGGATATAGAAACTGCACATTTAAGGAGCAAGCACTATTCCCGAGGCTGGGATGTAGGATCAAGGAACATACTTGTACACGCTCCCCTCCCCTCCCCCCCCC
>CM053577.1:29650817-29730334 GCA_028646485.1 Cryptoprocta ferox | reverse complement strand
AAAAAAAAAGGGGGTTGAGATACAGACATGCACAGAAAAGACAATATGAGGATGGAGGCAGAGATTGGAGTGATAGATTCACAGGCCAAGGGATGCTAACGATTGCCAGGCTGCCACCAGAAACTAAGGGAAAGACAAGAAACACATTCTCTCTCGGAGCCTCCAAAAGAAACCAACACTGCCAACACCTTGATTTGGGAATTCTGGCTTCCAGAACTGTAAGAGAACAAATTTCTCTTCTTTTAAGCCATCAGACTTGTGGTACTTTATTACAACTAGGAAACTAACACAGCTTCCAATAACTTGAATATAAAGTAAAAATAGGAAGGAGATTAAGGAATAAAATGATTAGTAAATATAAATAAACACATAATAAGCCAAGAGAAAACATGCAAAGATACTGCAGTCCTCATTTCTGTAATTGTTCACAAGGTCATTTTTAGTACCTATTGCTTTCACTTCACTACGCATTCTGCATTTCCCCTACCATCAGCTGGGACCTCAGCTGGTTGGGATTCTTTGCTTGGTGGAGTAGCCCAAACCTTCATTTCCAAAGGATCTGAGTCTTCTAACACCCTACCTTTTATTTTTGGTTGCTATAAATTTTCATTAACTTTAATATTAGACATAGAAGTACATAGAGGATTCCAGAGAATCTTCTGGGTTCTAGACTGTCTTTCTTGCCTCCACTGTGTGTAAGTAACCCAGTTTACCAAACAGTGTCACCATTTAAGAATATCATTTCACTAACAGTTTATAGCTGTTAGGGATTTTACTTGTTGTTGCTAACTTAGTAAATATGAGAGTTCAAAATGCCTCTAATTTTTTTGTGTGTGTCTTTTCTGCATACTTTATTTATATAAATAAATGTCTTAATGCTTTCTTTATACATTTATATGTTATTCATGCATTAAACATTTGGTGGAACATATATATATATATGGATATATATATCCACTACATATATGCAGTAAACATTTGGTAGAATATATATATAGTGGAACCATTGATATATCTCATGAAAGAAGCATTTTGCCCTTGGGGAATAAGCTTTCACCCCAGCAGCAAAGTTTCCAGGTAAGGGAGGAAAAATTCTGAGTGGATTATTAGGTGAAGTTGTGAGAAGAGCCACTCCCATTACCATACCTTGATTCCAATTTATTCTGGCTATGGAAGACAGGGTACCATGTAATGGTCTCTGATTCAAAATATATCCTATAAGACAGAATTTCATTTTTCCAGGGTGTTGCCTCTCAGTTAGGCTATAGCTGAGTCTTCAGTAAGTCGTTTCACTATTCAGTTAAGCCAGTTGCTTTCAAGGGATGGCGTATGTGGTAAGATCTGTTAGTTTCATATACATGGACCCATTGCTGTACTTCCATTGCTGTGAAATGAGTTCCCTGATTGAATGCAATGCTGTGTGGAATGCACTGCTGGTAGGTAAACCATTTTGTGAGTTCATAGATAGTGGTGCTGGCAGAAACATTAGGAGCAGCAAAGGCTATCCATTTTCAGAGTATGTGAGTATTCCGATAGGGATGAATCTTTACCCCCTCAATGATGGAAGAGGTCCCGTAAAATCAATCTGCCATTAGACAGCTGTTTTGTAGCCCTGGGAAAGGGGGCCGTATCAAGGACTCAGTATTGTTGTCTACTCTTGGTGAATTAGGCACCTGACAGTAGTGTCAGCAAGGTGAGCCTTGGTAAGGAGACATTCAGATGGTTGAGCATATACATAGCCTGCATCCCTACCACCATGGCCACTTTGTTCAAGGGCCCACTGAGCAAGCCCTGGATGGCTAGGCAAAGAGGCTGGCTGACATCCAGAGATAGTGCCATTTCGTCCACCTGACTATTAACAGTCTCCTCTGCCACGGATACCTTTAGTGTGCATCCAAATGGGACACAAATATCTTCACGGTTTGTGCCCATTAAGAGAAATTCATCTATACACCTTTTCCCCACACTTCCTTGTCACCAGTATTCCAAACTTATTCCTTTCCAAGTCCCTATCATCTAGAAAAAAACATTAGCAACTGCAACTCCCATTTGGACCCACATTAGATGGGAGGTAGGTAAAGATAAACATAGTTCCCCAAATAAGAGGTATAGGTACTTTTCCCAAAAGAAGAGATGTGTTCTGGGCTGACAAAACAATAAATGTTCCCTACGTGTTTCCCTTTGGCTATTCAGCACATGCATGTGCACACACACACACACACACACGCACATACGCATGCACGCACACACACACTTTTTTTTTTTAACAGATCTGTAGTTTCTCTTAACATAAAGCAACTATCCCTTATGCAATTGAGAATGTACTCAATTCCAACCCAATGCTAGGGGAAAACTCAAAGTCACATCTAGTCCAAATTCAGGATCTTTGAGTGTAGTCAATCTTGATAAGGTCCAGATCTAGCTAAATGATAATGAATTGTTCCCCAATGCACAAGTATATAATAGAGGGGGTGCGGAACAGGATAACAAGGTGAAAAGTGAAAAAGGTGAAAAAGGAGACTCACTGTGCAATGGCTGAGCATATACTGTATAATGTAGAATAAGTGGAAGAAGGACTTCTCTTCTCCAGGAGAAAATTGAGGTCTTTTGTCAGCCACTCAAAATGCCAAGACTTCCTTTACCTATTATCCTTGAAGACTCTCCCTTTGAGGAGTAGTGAGAAGGAATTTCCTGGGACTACCCTGGCAACTGAATTCATCTTTCTGCAGATACCAAGACTGGGACATTGTCTTTGAGACAGCACTGCAGTAGAGGCCTTTTGCAAGGCTAAAGGCTTTCTGGCAGTCCCTTAAAATTTACTTGGCTGTCAGTCAATGTCATTTGGGGGAAATCCATTAGCTTGTTATCAGAAATCTCATTGAGACAGGAAGCTTTAAATAGGGACTTTGCCCTTCTTGTTTCTATCTCTTGGAAACTGGCCTGGCAACTCTGTCAGTCACCCTAGATCTTAGTTCACTGTCTTTGCCACAGACTTTATCTGAGGGCAGGGAGAGAAACAGGCTCGGACTGTAAAGCCAAGTTACAGCTTCAGCCTCTGTCCCCTAAGTTGTGCACCACTCAGCTGGCACAATGAGAGAAATTACCTTTCAATAGGGAAGGGGGCACAGCAGAAGATAGTTGAGAAGAGCCCGGAGGAATGAGACATCCCGGACTCCATTGCCCTGCTGGGTCTCTGCATTCCTGTTTAGTGTATTAACCCTGGGGGGCGGGGGCAGAAAATCTAGCTGTTTCAATTGGCAGAGTAGATATTATCTGATCATTATCAGTGTAAGATAACTAAACCACTGGCAGAAAGGACTCTTGTTACCAGCTGCTTAAGTACCACTCTACCATTGCCCATCTCTTTCCAAAAGGCCCTACTGAACCTAGTCTCTCTCAGAGCACTAGGGGAGCAAGAAGGAGCCAATATATTCCAATAGCTTGGTTAGAAAAAAACAGCACAACAGAGACAAATGCTTTCATAAATATAAAACTGCATGCTTGGAGGCCATGTTAATGACAAATTACTGAAAGTTTCAAAATGCTCCTCTCAATTTCTATACCTATTTCGTTGCTGATCAGTACAGTTTGCAGACTGGCGTTGGTCCATACATCACAGTTTGCAGACTGGCGTTGGTCCATACATCACATTTTAAGGAGCACTGATCTAACAGATAAATCTCACTAGGTTCCCAGCCTAGGAGGTATCGATTTCGGTATTAATGGAGAGTCCTGGTTCAGAACACATACTGTATATTCTAACCTTACCTACCACCTGAATAATGAATAATATTATAATCTTATCTGGCACCTAAATAATGGAGCACATTCTAAGGCCAATGAAGCCCACTGGCTTTATCTCATTGTTTTACTTCTTTCATGGTGAAGTGAATTCCTTGGTCAGAGGAAGGGTGTATGGGCTAATGTGATAGGTCTATGGAGAATGGGGCTTGTGTAGAGCAATACCACATCCATTTCTAGAATGAGGAACTGTTGTAGTGAGACAAATTCTCGACTAACCTATGACAAAAGGGAGTCCAGAGTAATTGACATGCTTCACACCAGGTTTCTTGCTGGTCCACTGAAAGACAGTGGCCTCATGAAGACCTCAAAATTGGTCACCATTGCTGTGAAATTGACTCTTCAGCAGTGGCACTAATCAGTGGGTTACCGCCTTTCCCTTGCCATTTCCCTGGTAAATGGGACCATGTCACACTACAGCTTAAAACCCATCACTTCCTCCAGCACTTGGAAGAAAATCCAAACTCCCTTCTAGGTCTACGAGGCACTGAAGGTTTAAGGCCTTTCTCTCCAATTTCATCTCATGTCACTCTTCCCCTTGATTTGATCAGGAATGTTCCATCCACGCTAATGTTCCAGCATAGCAAACTCTTAGCATATCTTGTTCCCTCCGTCGGGAACACTCTCCGAACATCCCTTTCACTCCCATAGCTTCCAGTTAACAGCTGAAATGTTACCTCCTAAAAGTCATCTCCCCAGTATGACACAGCCATGACTTTCCAGTCAAGCCTCGTTTATATTCTTCACTTATACCTAACATAAGCTACGATTATCTAATATTATTTGAAAATAAGTTAGTACAAAAATTGAAAACAAACTGGAAGTTCCATAAATCTGCAGAGTTTTTAAATGCTCAGATATTTTTTGAATACTCAGAGTAGGAAGCAAAAGATCAAGGGCCGTCCTTAGAGACCCAATAGATAATAAAATACCCAAATGGCTGCACACTCCCCAATCCCCTGAAGTCAGCCCTCGCCTTCATTCTCAAACGGAATGGTGGCATTATCATTTTTCATCCACGATTCACACCAATCAGAGGCCAGGTACCCATGACCCCGCCTTGTAGCCTCTTATTAAATCAGAGCTGCCCGTCGGCCTCTTCAGTGGCCAGAGGCTTCTGGCTGCAGCTGAGCTCGGGAGCAGAGGCCCGTGCCTGCCTGAAGAGTGGGACTCCAGGGGCGCCGCGGGGTTCTGAGCTGCCCGGCGCAACCCCAAGCCGTTACTCGAGTCTCGCTCCCGCCGGCAGCGCCTCTCAGGCCACCCCCGAGGGCTCATCAGGCCCCAGCGCGGCCGTTCAAACTGGCGAGGGTGCGCCTCTCGGGACCCCCGGATTCTAGGGCTATTTGGGCGCAGAGCCGTGTAAGAGTCTCAGACCCCAGGCGCCCAGCTTTCGAGCGATCGCCCTCCTACGCCCGTCGGCCTGAGCCACCGCTTCGCCTGCTGGGCGCCGCAGCCCTAGCCTGCAGCCCCCGGTCCATCCTTCCAGGATCTGGCTGCGCCGCGTAAAAGCCTCTAGAAGTGCTCGGGCTCCCAAGCGGAGTCCTGACCGCAAACCCAAATTGAGTAAGGCATAGGGAAGGGAGAGACGACAGAAGGTGCCCTAAGCTCCCTGCCTCCCTCTATCTATCTATCTACCCACCCATCTATCCATCATCTGTCCATCCATCCTTCCGCTATCATCTCCTGTCGCTGTATTTTAGGACTAGAATTAGAATTCCTTAATGAGAGGTTTATCATGACGTCGTAAATTAACGCGTTTAACTGAAAAAGAGAAAATAGGACTTTTTCAGACAGAAAATGTCTCAGGAAATAAATTTACTTGAGAACTAGTTTTGCTGATTACGTTAAACGGTGGACCTCTAAGTTGAACGAGTAACGAGAAAGTTCTAAGGTTCTGACAAAAAATTAAAGTCCATTGATACTATACTGTATGCCAGGAATTACGTACTCATGTTTAGGGATCAGCTAAAAAGGTACAAAGGTCACGCGGTTTTTTCAAAACCTTTTTAGGCGGTCCTCCAGCGAAAGAAGTCTAGCCCAATAGCAATCCCTGCCCCCAACACCCGGACGTCGCCAAGCCCAAGAGCGGGAGGGGCCTACCTTGGGGGACCAGGAAGGAGGAAGGGAAAGTGGGGAAAGGGGCGGGGGAAAGTGACGGGAGCAGTGAGAGCCGGAAGTGAGTGGCTAGCGAGGAGCCCAGGGGCGCCCTGTCCGGCGGCGCTCTAGCCCCCGCGCACTGTCTCTATGTTCCCCCTGCGTCTGGTCTATTTATTGTCGCGGGGAAGAAGCGGCCGCCCAGTACCCGGAACAACAAAGCACGAAAGACTGAGCCCGAGCCTCGGGGGCTCCTAGCAACGGGTCGGGGCGGGAGTTCCATGGAGACTGGGGAGCGCGCCCGCCTCATCATCATCCTTGTCCTCCAGCTTATCCTTCGCGTCCGACGTAACCGGCAGCAGCGCTGCCGCCGCGTTCTCTGCCGCCGCCCCCTCTTCCCACGGTAACCCCGTAGGCGACCCTGGGCGGGGGGAGCGCGGGCGACCCGGCGGCCTGAGCGCCCGGTGCCGGGCATCTGGGCGCCGGGGCTGGCGTGTGCGAGCCGGGCCGTACGGCTTGTGGGGTGTGCGGGGGCGGACGACCGGAGGAGAGGAACTAAGGTGGGAGGAATTGGTCCGGGGGGCGAGGGAGGGTCTACTTCTTAGGAGGACGGGTTGATGTTTGGGGAGCTCATCAGGGATAACGGCGTGGGGGCGGGGCGCCCCTGCCTGTGAGCGTTTTCGAGCGGGGTGTAGCTTAAGAAAAGAGGTGTTTTATTTTCCCTGTTAGCCAGCCCTGGGAAAGACAGAAGGGAGATTCCCCATCTGTTTCTGTGAAGCCCTCACCCAGGAGAAGTCGAATCGTGCAAAGATGCTAGGGGTCCATTGCTTTTCAGAAAACTTCCAGCGGCCTCTGCCGCGGCGGGAAGGCTACCAGAGAGCACCTTCCCCGGTTCCTGGTGCCGGCAATGCCAAGAGCCCCTCTTTATTATTATTATTATTATTATCATCATCATCATCCAAATTAGGTTCGATGAATAAGGGTCCGGAACTGAGGAAGAGAAAATGAATTGTGGGTAGAGCTAAGTGAGGCTGAGAATTGGGATAAGCGCTTAATGATAGCCAGCAAGAGCCCTAAAAGTAAATTTAATTGGGAATGACGGTTTTTAAGACTCCTTCGGCCGAGATGTGCATCTGCGGGCTCTGTCAGCGTGCTCATTGCAATAAGACTCGGACTGCAGCCACTCCACATCTGTGAGCTCTCTGGCTGCGTCTGTCACCTGCAGTTGCAAAGCGACCCTGGCAGTTCACCAGCGTGGACTTGTGTATTTAGGGTTAAGAACAGTGCCTTAAAATTGGCTCAAGGTAAAAAAAAAAAAGAGAGAGAGAGAGAGGGAAACAAGCTTGGTGTGATTGTGTGACGAACCAGTTACAGAATCCCTGAGAAAATTGAGGAAGAGAAATATAAGAAGGAAAAAGATTTAGCAGTTGGAGCATAAATCTGCTGTCTGTTTTAAAGTTTGAGAAAATGGCAGTCCATTCAAATGGAGAAGGGACTGGTATCACTATTCGGTTTAAAGAATTATTTGCAGTTTGATACCTCCAGTTAAATATTTAGCAGCTTATATGATCTCCCCGTGCCTTACATCACTATTTAGTGGTTTTATACTTTCCCAAATCATTCCAGGTCAGTAAATGAGGTTTCCCTATGGTATACTGAAATGGCCATATATGCCTTCTGGAGAAGATCATGTTTGTGTCCCGTGAGAATAAAGCTGTTTATATGAAGTTGAGGATTAACAACGAACATAAAACCGATAAATCACAGAAGCAATTATGTCAACCACAGCTTCTGTTTGTCTCCTTTTTTTTTTTTTTTTTTTTTTTTTTTGCTAAGCTGGCTTGTTTTAAAAAAATTTTTTAATGTTTATTTATTTTTGAAAGAAAGAGCATGAGTGGGCAAAGGACAGAGAGAGAGGGAGACATAGAATCTGAAATAGGCTCCAGGCTCTGAGCTTCTGAACTGTCAGCACAGAGCCTGATGCGGGGCCGGAACCCACAAACCATGAGATCATGACCTGAGTTGAAGGCGGACGACCTAGCCACCCAGGTGCTCCTAAGCTGGCTTGTTTTAAACAAAATGTATCATCCTTATCCTCAGCCCCTTCTTTTCATACTCTTTGCCTTCAAGATCAGAAACGTAATGGTCTGCTAATGAGTGCTCTTGATTGGTTGACTGTTGCCAAAATAGAGTTTTTAACTGGGCGTTTTCATGGAATTGAGGTTCAGTGTCTCTTGTTAAAGGAATTTCATGGATGTGCAAAGAGGTGGGCAGTTAACCTTTAATTGAAAGGATGAATGTTGGGAAACTTAAAACTGCGTTTTAAGATGCTAAGAAGAAAAACACGATATTGTCACCTTTAGGTTAATGAATCGAGGATTGTTTAATCTATTCATAAAGCTGTTCTTCTCTGAAGGATACCCTGGGGGTGTGACCACACTTGAAGCTGTTGGAAGTTGAGTCTCCAGATTTCCATAGTGCACCTGAGACTTAGTGAATTCCCTCAGTCACGGGGTTGCCATCACACACTTCACCTAGACCTTTTTGTGGTTACCTCCGCGTCCCTTCCCCTTCCGTGTTTGAGTGGGGGTCAAGCCCTAGCTTCCACATTTAATAACAATCCAATTTCTGTGTTCCCCGCTCTCTACTACAACATTCCCAGTGTTTGGTGTTGTTTTTAGTTCCTATCCTTATTTAATCATGTAACAATCCAAATGACTTTTTGCCCTGTTTGTATTGTTTGTTTCTTACGGAGTTTTCAGCATATGTCTGTGGCCTATATATCCTTTTCATTAACGTTACTTTGTTGTATTTCCCTTCTGTATCCTTCCCCTTTATTTGTAGACTTGTAGTGGTCATGTCAGATGTTCTGTATTCATTCTGTTTGTGCAGTACAACAGGTTAAGGGCCTCGTGCTGGGATTGTATTGAAATAAGGCATGTAAAAAATATTGTCCTTTTTCAGAATTAGAAGGTGTTTTACAAGTTCAAGTGGTAGTACTATAATTGTAGACACAGTCACTTTTTTAAAGGTTAAACGTATTGTAGAGTTTACTGTGTGTTTTTAATTGAACCTCAGATTTTCATAATTTTTAATTCTAAAAAACTTGTTAATATCAGTCTTTTCTGATCACTTTGCATCTGAGTATATAACTGAAATTACATTTTGCCAAGTTTGAGGGAACAACGTAAGTGATTCCCACAAATTTTTCTTTATGTGGAAAATTTTGATATCAAAACTTTTGTGGATATATGGTATAGTCCCCTCTTTATCAGTGGTTTTGCTTCCTGTGGGTTCAGTTACCCCCGGTGACCAGTGGCTGGAAACAGAGGATCCTCCTTCTGAGGTACGGTCACAATGTCAGTAGTAGCTTAATATTAGGTTATTAGGTCTTAGTGCCTACATCATTCACGTCATTTCATCTCAACATATATGCATTTTATCATCACAAAAAGAAGGATGAGTATAGTATGAAAAGATATTTTGAGAAAAACCACGTTCACATAACTTTTCTTATAGTATATTGTTACACTTGTTCTGTTTTATTACTGTTGCTAATCTCTTACTGTGTCTTATTTATAAATTAAGCTTTATCATAGGTATGTATGTACAGAGAAAAACATAGTATATATAGCGTTTGGTATTACCTGCAGTTTCAGGCATCCACTAGGAGTCTTGGAACATATACTCCACAGATGAGGGGAGCTACTATATACATATGTAGAATGTGCAGAGTTTGCTCTAAAGTAGAACAAATACATATGAAGTATGCAACTGAATATTTTTGGAGAATGTTATTTCTTATCATGGATATGGCACATCATTTACAATAAATATTGTATAATCTAGTTGAATGGGTGTCCCCGTTGTTTTTAGGCAAAGGAAGCCTGTAATAATCAGGTGATTGATTTCCTTCTTTTGTATCATCGACCACGTGATGAAATTATTGTTGCTTTGAAAAATAAAATTTAAATTGATTCTAGAAGAATTGATAGTAGAGTGCTTCCCCAGTGTCTGTAACTGAAGACCTGTAGTGCTTTGAAAAGCTGTGTTGTGACCTTTGAATTAAAAAGGAAGGATTTTCTGAAATGTACACTCATATTGGTTGTACCTTTGATATGCCTGATGCCACATCAAGTGTGTAAAGCTGGATGAAAGGTGTTTCTCTTCAGGTGCTTTTTGTGCGCTTGTAGATCACAGAGAAATGGACCTCGATGAATACCGAAACGTGACGCACACACTTGTATTTTAAATCCTTTGTTACATCTTGCCTAGTGCTATTGGTGTACAGATTTCATCATGCCTGATAACTTGGGAGTTTCTGGAGGATCAGGACTGTGAGTTGCCATCCTAGTGTATGTTAATGCCATGCAGGTGTGTGTACATATTTTGAAGATTAACATGTTCATAAAAGGGTATATTTATTTTCTTTGACTTCAGAGAGTAATATGGTAGATGAGGGGAACCTTTAGTTATCTAATTAGTAATCTAATTCTTGATGCCTACAATTTCAGTTTTTTAATACTAGATGCAAATTATAAGCAGCAAAAATTTTCTCTAACATGATTGGGGCTTTTTTTTTTTCTTTAAACCAATTCAAACAATAAAAATAATGACTTACTGCCTTGAGTAGCTCCAGTATTTGCTCGCATGAATGCCATCTTGGGAAATTTCGAAAGGGTGAAAGAGTATATGCATGTTTGAGTTCTTTCCAGGCCACGTGTACAAATTTGACTTTTGTGATACAACCTTTTGTTAAGAAGAAAGATATGGAGCGTGTGTGTTTGTGTAGTTGTGGAGAAACCAAGATTCCAGAAATATGTCATTAGTGAAAAAGAATCCGTTTGTATCAGGAATTATATTCATCTGGTCTTGTGACTGGTGATAAAATTCAAAATTTGGCTTAAATGGCTTGTTTTGTATGGGAGACCTACTGCTAGGGAATCCCATTACATGTTAAACACACTAAAGTGAATTCTGAGACAGTTCAGATGGGCCTTCATGCAGGAATCAATAGTGAAACTGTTTAAAATTTCACCAAAAATGTAGCACAAAGGTTTGGCGGGCGACTGCAAACATGCAGTATTCATTCATCAAGCAAGAGTACTGAAAATCACATTGTGTGAAGACACTTTTCTCAGGACATGTGTGGATGATGACCCTCAGTGTTTTAATTGTATTTAGCACCGTAGAGATCCGCTTATAGACATTGGTCCGTGGTATGTTTTTGGTTTTTTTTTTTTTTTTTAATGTTTGTTTATTTTTGAGTGAGAGACAGAGTGCGACCAGGGAAGGGCAGAGAGAGAGAGGGAAACGTGGAATCCGAAGCAGGCTCTGAGCTGTCAGCACAGAGCCCGACACAGGGCTTGAACCCACAGACTGTGAGATCATGCATGACTGGAGCTGACGTTGGTTGCTTAGCCGACTGAGCCACCCAGGCGCCCCTGTTTTTGGTTTTTAACTCGCTCCATGAGAACTCATAAAATTTTAAAAGAAGTAAAAATTTGTTTTTAAAGAATCAGGTGCTAACCTTCTTTTGTTGATAAATTATAGGTATTTTCATTGTGAGGCAGAACTGATTTTGACTAAAAAATCAGTTCTGCTTTCTTAGGATTAGTGTTAATATAGCACTTAAGAGTATTGGAATCAGGATACAGGTTGTCTGTGATCAACATAGTGGCCATGCAGCTTTTTGGTGATAATGGCCTTAGCAAGTTATTTCGCCGCCTTGATTCCCCAGTTTCTTCAACTGCAGTATGGGGTTAATACTAGGACTACCCTGTAGGGTTGCTGTGAGAATTAAGTGAAAAGCGTTTGGAACAATGCTCAGCCTAGTTAGGTGAAAAAATATGAGCTGGTGCTGAGAGGAGTGGTAGTAGGCAGCACATTAAAGGTGAACCAGCTGTATATGCTTTGTATCTTTTCGAGTGGAGGCTTTCTGTTAAAGCACTGAAATTCTTGATGTGTGAATCCTGACTGTTAGACTCATCCCTGCTGTTAGGTTCTGGGGGGAGGGAAGCACTTTTGTTTTAATTTTGAATTATCACACGGGCGTCTGGTTATCACTTATGGCAGATGGACTAAGTAAAAAGAGACATCTCTGTTTCTTGGGAAAGGAAGGCCAACAAAGCCTGATCTGGCACCACGTTGCAGCTATTGAAATGCTATTACCCTGTGGACTTGACCGCTTGTTTTGCTGTATGGTGCTTCTGAATAAAAGCAATAGACCCTGATGGTTTTATTTAGCAGAATTCCTCTTTCTGTTGAGGATACTATTTTTGCTTGTATAACCTTAAATGGTGATAAACTTGAAACTTGTTGGTGTCTTTGTCAGGCCATTGAACTTGCGTTTTCTGTTATCACTATAAATGTTCTACATTGTAGCTTTCTTGTAATTTTAGAAGTAGCTGAGACTGCTGCTCTGCTCCAGTAATTCAAGCGACTCAAGAATGACCGCATAGAATTGGAAAATTATTTGTTTATGGTAAGGCTAACACCAGATACCGAGGCTTACCTAATCAGGGGCATAGCTTGATAATTGTAGCTTTGTTTAGGCTATTATTAAAATGGTTAACTTTTTTTTTAAATGGTTAACTTTTTAAAGTTAAGTTCAAATGTTTTAGTTTAGTTATAAGGACATTTGAAACTGCTGACTAGAAAATAAATGTTTCAGCTTAAATACTGTGAATTGCAAACTGTTCTTTCCTATTTTGGCTAATATCCAGGTCTTGGTTGTTAGTTGAAATATTATTTTTATAAAAGGTATATTACAGAAGTTTATATAAAACATGCTCTTAAAAATATGTTTTGCTTTAAACATACAGGAGTAGAGTTTTATAACCCTTCCATATTGTGCTGTTTTGTTTTAGTTGGTTTTTATACCATTTCTCCCCTAAGAAGATTGGCATATGTGCTTGTATTTAGAGATGTGGCTTTATTGTTTTCCTGTTTAAAGAGAGGGAAGTTTAGTTGATGTTCTTGATTTAGTTGAGTAATCATTTCCTTGACTAGATTGATTTAGTATTGATATAATATTGTTAACATTATTCCTATAGCCATTCATGGACTCTGGATCTGAAAAATGCTGGGATAAACAGTCGTGGCTATTTCACCGATATCTACATCCATATAGATAGAGATACACAGATTATACATACACACCTCCACATATCCTTTAATTTTAGATACTCTAAGGACTGTAGTGGGAGATTTTTACGAAAACAGGTCTCCAAGGTGTCAATATTGTCCAGAATAAAAGCCCATTTTGAAATAAAGGTCTGACTAACACATTGTTAATGTTCCCTAGTTTTCTTTCCACCACACTTTTTTAGGGACAGGGTTGCTGACCTCGAGATATAAAGATAATAAAGCTAATGTGTAATCTAAAAGTACAAATGTGAAGACGGGACTTTGGTTTTTGACTATGGTCACCATTTATAGAACCATATAGAACCAAACCATTGTTTGGACCTCAGCTAAGGTTCATGGTAAACCTGAACCTTCGGTGGAAAAAGAGTGCACCCCAGTCCTTTTAATTTGCTGCAGAGCCTCTTTGGAGCTACAGAGCCTTTTATTTTTCTTACCAGCTCCTGGATACAGGGAGCTTCTTGGCTGTCTCCAGTTACTTGTATGCATGGGTCACCTGGTGAAGTTGTGGTGAGCACCCTTTAATTGCGTGGGTTGACCATATCCCAGAATCTCGGCTGGAAGCAGGCAGGTTAGGGTAGAGGTGGATGGTACAGCCATCTTGAAAGCATAGTCACCAGCTAACAAGACCTTCCTCAGCACAAACTTGGTATGCTAATCTCAAAGGTACACTAGATTTCTTAACCCAGTTCTCTACTCCTTTTTTGGTGATGGTGGAAGACCTAAAGTAAGGTATGTGACACATCTGAACAGTTTTTAACTGATAAAAAGCCATGTGAATAACACTTTTATCATCTCAGCAGCATACTGCTAGTGTAAATCCTTAGGTTAGTAAAGCTGAGAAAACCTTTGGCTGGCCAGCGATCTTGAAAATTCTGCTTCAGTGCACAGCACAGTACTGCGTGGATAATTGTTTAATTTGTGTGTCTATTAAGAACATGTGCCTTTTAATTTACTCTTTCTAGGCTTTTTGTTTGGGGCCGATTAAACTGGAAGAGTTTCAAATGTCTGAAGCTACATTCTTAATTTGTCTTGTGTTACCATCCTCACTCTCGCTTTGTAAAGAGAGGAATGATGGCTTTATTATCATACTCATTTAATTGGGCGATTGGTATGCTGTAAGTAGATGACCTGTTAGCTAGTCTATGACCAGCTACCATAGAATGAATTTCAGATAGGGATGATTTAGGACTCCTAGGACTCTTGGGGTTAAAATTGAGAACGTAACCCTTAGGAGAAAGGAAAGGGAATATATACATCAAAAATATTGAGGAACTGTATGTGTGTTTTAATCAAAATAATTCTTTCTTTCCGTCAGAAACATATTTCTGTATTTGTAAAAGCTCCTGAAACACAATTGCCCATCATGGTTTGGGGGTCTAAACTGAAACCAGTAATAACTTGTTAGGTGTCTGAAGGAACACTAGGCAGAACAGACCAGCAAGTTAAATAAGGGCTCTAATAGGATGCTGTTAGAGAACTTGAGTGGTTTGGGGCTACTAAGATTCTTTTTTGTTACAGTGAAAAATGTCTGCCCTTCCTACTTATTCCCCAGCCCCACAGTTCTTTTTTTCAATTGTTCTATATTCATTTAATTTAGCAACTATTTGTTGAGTGGATGACCAAGTGCCAACTAAGCCAGATTCTAAAGACACACATTTATGTTCAACAGTTCTCTTCTTCAGGGCGTGTGGTGCCTTCAGTGTAGCACACAGTTGTCATGTAGACGGTGCCTTTGCAGTACCCTCTGCTTGGAGAACTCCTCTCTCAGTGTTTATGACCGGCTCCTTCTTATCCTGCAAGGTCTCCTTTTAAGAATAATTTTTCATCTCTGAGGAACTTAAGAGGCCTGCCTGCATCATTCCTCCTAGTGTTTCTCTTGTGTCATCTTATTCCCTTCACAACGTAGATCACATTCTCTTAATTATTTTAATTGCTTATCTGTTCATTGTCAGATTCTTCCACTGGAATACAGCTGCTGTGAAGGTTCCTTATCTGACCATTTTGTTCTGAGCCGTATTCCCAGTGTCTAGCTACAGTGCTTGGTTCATATCAGTGCATATTCAGTGAATCCAGTTTCAAGTAAGACTCTGTTAGTTGAAGCAATGAGGAAAGGGCATCCTAGGCAAATCTAAAATTAAGAAAAGGTCTGCTGTTGCAGGAGAAATAGTAAATAGTTGAGATTGTTAAGGTGCGTTGGAAGTGGAGGATTAGGTTACCAGAGGTAAATTGGAGACTTGAAGCTCGCTGCATTCCAAGCCAAGCAAGTTAGATTCCATTTGTCAGTGCAAGAGAGCCAAAAGACTTTTCTTTAAGCAGGGGTGTGGCACAAGGAGATAGCTTATTTGGTAGATGGACTAGATTGTGGGGACTGCAAGCAAAGCTCCATTAGAAGGCTGTAGCCATAAGGACATGTGAAAGCCTAAAATAAAATGTTGATGCTTTGGATGCAGAAAAGAAGCGAGGTGAAAAGTTAACTGGGTATAAGCAAAAGAGCAGAGCTGAAGGATGATTCTGAAGGTTCTGATTCAGGTGTGTGAGTGTTGGAGGGTGGCTCCATCAACTGAAACTAAGAATTTAGAGACCACAGGTATTTTTGAGGGGATTAATTAAATTGGGGCATGTTGGTTTAATTTAATGAACGTGCCGAACAGCCAGTGAGGACTATGGATTCAGATCTCTGATAGGTTAGGATTGACGTAGGAGTCATAAACTTATAGAGAGCAGTTGAAGCTTGGAAAGCTTAAAGAAGAAAAGGATTTGTGGCAGTGGCTTATAGCCTTCAGGGATCTTAAATTCGCTGAGAATATGAAAAACAAATGGCCTCAGGTACACCTCCAAATTTGTGTGTACCCAATTTCAAGGGGTTCCCAACCTCTGGAACCTATTGTTGAGCTTTTCAGGGAATGTCCTAGATTTCAGTTAACAATTTCCAATTTGCTGAGCAGAAAAGTATTTGAGACGGGAGGAGAACCCAGGAAAATTGCCTCAGAAGCCAAAAGTAGGGGGTGGTGAGGGAGAATTTTGAGAATCAGGAGTGCGCAGTGCTTTATGCTCTGGAGAGGTCCATTAGGAGGGAGTTTCAACTGTGGCATCAGATTCAGCAGTGAGCCGTTCAATCGTAAACATTTCATACCACGCGGAGGCACAGGGCAGAGCGTGAAGGTTTCATGCATGAATCAAGTTAAGGAAACAATGCATGGTAAACAGTGCAGAAGTCTTGATGTTCTCTAATGATAAACGGGCCTGATAGGAGAATAGAGCCCATTTTAAGGACCTGCCAAAAGGGAAATTCCATTATTTTGATGACCTATTGTGGCGTTGCAGCCCAGTGGTTCTCAACTGGCTGCCTATTAGAAACACCTTGGAAATGTTTTTAAAAATTAGGCCCCTCTGAAGGTTAGTTAATCGAGATCTCTGGGGGTTGAGGCTTTTTGTAGTCTTTGTTTTGTTTTATCTTTTCCTTAGTAGTTAAGAACTAGTGTTGCAGTCAGAAAACTTCATTATCATTCTTGACTTATGTTCTATGTAAGAATACTTTCTTTTGCTTGTATGTCTAATTACTCAGTTTACTATTGTGCTATTTTAAAATATTTCTAGGCTTTCTCACAGACCTTAATTTCCAGTTTAAAAAATGTTATGGCTTTCTTCTACTCTTCAGCCACGTCCTCCATACTTAACTGTTTTTGAGGGACTCAGCCCTCAGCCAATTAAAGATTTAACAGTTCCAAGTAAAATAGGACATTCTTAATGGTGCTTATTACATGGGAAAGATATTCATTCTGTAATCCTGTTTGCTTTTATTTAAGTATGTTACTTTTTTACTAAATAGTAAAAACCATATTTTACCTAGAAAAGTTTGACCTCTGTAATACTGTTTTCCAACTAGCTAATTTAATTAATAACTCTACCTTCCTTTTCTTAAAATGGCAGTCATGCATGACATAGACCTTAAACAGGTGGTCTACACTAGAGCGCACATTTTATATGAAGGGTAAGCCTGTAAGAGCAGTTGAAAGGAAACCATCAAAATAGAAAATTTCTCATGTTGTATTTCTACCTCGGGGGTGCTTTCTCTTGATTAAATTATTGGTGAGCTATCTGCATTCAGACCCCTGACATAAAAATCAGAATACGGAGAACTTTGAATTTTATGGGTGTCAACCCTGACGCCAACGAGAAGGTAAAAAGGGGGTTGGGGGGTTGTTCACCTTATTAGCCACCTAGTGAGTTAATATTTATACTACCAAGAAAATTACAATCTTCTTAAAATTATGTGCTTTTATTAGCTTATTAATAGCTAATAGCTTAATTAGTTTCACCAATGGTGGTTACCTATGAGTAAATTAAGAAAAATACCAAGGTTCTCTGTAATGTGACAGACTTAACTAGTTTTTGAAATGATGGCTCACAATATGGGAAAATACAGACGTGTAAGACTGGGGAGAAAACCTATGCCTTACACTTGAAATGAACACAATAGACTTACACTTTACACGATACGCAGGTTTGTTGCAGTTTAGTATCCAAATCTGTTGTACCTCTGATTTTCCTGTGTTTGCAGGTACCTAGCTAAGTAAAAGTTAGCAAAATATGCATTTTGCAATAGGTAATAGACTTGACTAGATTCTTCTTCCCTCTCTCTTCCTGTTCCTCTTCTCCCCTAACCCCAACACCCCTGTTCCCCCCCCCCAAAAAAAAAAACCGTACACAGTCAACACTTGGTTTGAAAGGGTTTTGTTATTATTGGGGATTTTTTTAAATCACTGTTACATTTATTTTTTAAAATACTAAATAGACACATCAAAATTCTTTATTTTTGTCCCTTGCCTTTTCTATTTCCTTTTTTCGCTTTTTCTTTTTCTTTTCTGAAGTTTATTTTTAGAGAGAGAGGAAGAGTGGGGGAGGGGCAGAGAAAGAGGGAGAGAGCGAGAATCCCAAGTCTGACAGAGCAGAGCCTGACTCGAGGCTCCAACTCACAAACCACAAGGTCATGATCTGAGCCGAAATTAAGAGTTGGACGCTTAACCGTGAGCCACTCAGGCATCCCCCCACCCCACTTTTTTTTTTTTTTTTTTAATTTTAGAGAGAGAGAGTGGGGGAGAGGGGCGGAGGGAGAGAGATAGAGTCTTAGTGGAGCCTGACATGGGGCTCAATCCGGTGACCCTGGGCTCATGACCTGAGCTGAAATCAAGAGTCCGATGCTCAACTGACTGAACCACCCAGGTGCCCCCTACCCCTTGCTTTTAGACTTGAAAGAACATGATCTGTTTTTGTTTTCCAAACCTTGAGGACCACAACAGATAACTGGAAATTCTTTTCCAATTTTGAACATTTCTCTATTCATGGAAGATAAAGAAAGGAGATAATGATAGTAACAATGAGAATTACTAAGTTTGAATGCTTACCAAGTGTAAGTACTGCACTGTTTTGCATGAAATTTCAATTTTTGCAGCACTCTGTGATAGGTACTATTATCTGCCTTATGTTATAGATGAAGACATTTAGGCACAAAGGCCTTAAATAACTTACGTAGGGTCACACAGCTGGTAAATGGTAGAGTCTTGATTTAACCCAAGTGATCTCTTCCAGAGTCTGAGCTCTTAAACGTGTGTGTGTGTGTGTGCATGCATGTGTGTACTGCTTTTTAATCTCAAGCTAACAGTTAAGCTCTTCCAGACATTTTGTTGAATGTGTTTAGTGTCTTGGGAACTATGCTAAGGCTTGGGTATAAAAATAAGTAAGATTTGATCATGTACTTGAGGAGTTTATTGTCTACCAGGGAGACATAAATAAGTACGAAATTTCAGTATAGTGTGGGAAAATCCTGTGATAGTGGTTTGCATAGCAACATGGTAATGGGACTCATAGTAGGGATACCCTGGCTCAGTCTTAGGGATCAGATCAGCCTTTGATTTCTTATTTTACCCATCGTGGTTTTAATTACCTTCTCCCCGAGGGTTTTCAGATTTTTACCTCTAATCTAGACCTGTCCTAAGTGATAGACTCTTACCTGATTATCTGCTCTGTACCTCCCTATAGATGTCTCATAAGTTCCTTCAATTCAGCATTTTCCAAACAGAATCTTTTACCCCTCCTCATCCCATCTCCTCTGCAATCTGCTCTCCTTCCAGTGTTTCTGTAAAGAGTATGTGAGGCCAGAAACCTGGAGTCATTCTCCCATCTCCCTTTTCCTCTTTCCCGTATCAGCCACAGGGCTCTACTCACTCATCTCCTAAAAGTGTCACTCTTCTGTCTGCTTCTTTCCATCTTCATTCACCCTGGTCTCCACTGCTGCCCTCTCTCACCAGGACTGCTGCACTAAAGCCTGACTGAGTTTCCTGCCCATTCTTATCATCCAGCCCATTCTCCCATTACAGAAGTGCCAGTGATATATTTTTAAAAAGCAAATACTCCATGTCATTTCTTCTCTTTTATTAGTTCATTGCTCTTGGGATGAATGTGAGAATGTGAAAATCCTTAGCATAGCCTAGAAGGCGTGACCCCTCTGTGCCTGGTCTTGCACCACTCTTTCCACTCGAGCTGTGCTGGCCTTTCTTCGGGTCTGAATGGTTTGTACTCTTAACTCACCTCGGAGCTGAGAACACCTGCTGTTCCCTTTATCAGGTCTTGCTCAGGGCTGGATCACCACCCCCTAACATGAGGCCTAATGCTTAGATTTCCAATTCATTGATACGGAATTGATTGAATGAAGGGGATGCTGAGCGATAGAACCCATAGGAGTGAGACAGGTGAAGAATTTTAGTAGAAGGAATAGCATAAGCAGATAAAAGATTAGTATTCTGTAACATATAAGAGCTTATATAAAACAGTAAGAAATCTCAGAAGGAAAATGAACCAAGGATTGGAGACAGTTAACAGAATAAATACAAGTGGCAGTACTTTAAAAGTTTACCCTTGTTAGTATTCAAGGAATTTCACCCGCATCAGTTCATTCAGGATTGGTTTTTCTTGTATCTCAGATTGTCAAAGACCGTTTTAGAATACTTTATTGACGAGCTGTGAGAGAATATACATGTGATCTCAATCTTGTTTAATATGCAGATAAATGTAAGGATTCAGCAGCCTAAAAACACGTGCCTTTATAAGCATAGGGGGGAAAAAACCCTTAGTAATTATCCCTGTGGTAGGACTATGGGTGACTTGTTTTTCTTTGAGTATTTCGTACGTGCTATCTGCCTTAAAAATCCTGGATTAAGACCATTTGTTTGAAATACTAAGAAATCTATCCAAAGTAAATCTTGCTCTTCACAAGGAATTGATACACTCGATTTCTCATCTTTTGAGTGTGAATCCCCAAATTTCAAGTTATGTTCAGTAAAATATACTTTTTTTCTTGTTATCCACAATAATACATTTGTTAATGTTAGCATCGACTAATATGGCATTAATTGGGCACGTTATGATGTGGGAGGTGCTCTTTAATTTCTCAAACCAATCATGTGATGAGTAAATGGTGTTGTGTGCATTTTACAAATAAGCGTAGGAAGCCAGTTCAGAGCCAGAGCCAGCCCACGCTCACGTAGCTTCCACTAGGATCCAAGTTCTCTTACTTTATTTCTGAGAGAAAGAGAGAAAGCCTCTGCTCAAGCACTGGGGAGGGGTAGAAGGAGAGAGAGAATCTTAAGCTAGCTCCATGCTCAACGTGGAGCCCGACACGGGGCTTGATCTCAAAACTTTAAGATCATGACCTGAGCTGAAATCAAGAGTCGGAGACTTAACCAACTGAGCCACCCAGGCGCCCCCAAGCTCTTTTACTTTATAGATAGATTTTAGTATATGATGAAATAGTGAAATTCTTAAGTAGGCTACTGTTTAAACATTATTAATACGAGGTGGATATTAGATTATGTATTCTTAAATTGCAAAATTTAAATTGTTAAATTTTTTTTAACTGTAACTTTCTCATTGAGTATAAACCATTAAGCACACATTCAGAAAAATCATCATTTAAATTAAATTAAATTAAAATTTCCTCCATTATCTTTTAGGCACCATTACAAATATTTTTACTGATTGAAACATAAAAATATTCCGTACTATGTTTTTTAAACAGTTAGTTGCTGGCAACCCCCTCACCCCAGTTGTTGTTAATTTCCATAAAAAACAGTATTTTTGCAGTTTTCTTAATATAGATTTAAAAAATTGTAACAGTCCGTTTTGATGCAAGTTATTTACATGAATGCTACCTGCTTACTAGTCTTCAGAATTGGTATTTAGACTGAGTCATAGATAGTAAGTGGAGGCACAAGTAATGAAGATACTTTAACTTTCTGTTCAACTTAATGTAATAACGGTTTGTATATGAAGTACTTTTTGCTTTATACTTACTCACTTGTTGAATGTTTTATGTAATATGGGTGGCATAATATATTCTTTCCTTTGGAAAGTACAGGGTTTTTTAGGCCAGGCATACTGTTAGTAAAATTTTCTTTCTGTGGCTAGAATGCAAAAATGCCGACCCTAAAAATGGGTCCCAGAAGTGTTAGCTCTTGCGCTGTGCACAAGGTGACGGAATGATAGAATGTCACCCTGCCACACAGGTTAAAGGTCTGCAGCTTTGTCCACGTGCCTATGCTATTGCCCTGCAGTGCTGCCAACCTTCTCCCTTTACTGCCCCTTTGAACATAAATGCATGTTGAAGGCAAAGTGGGAAATTGAGAATTGAGATGTTAATTTAACTAACTGAACACAGTAGCTCTAGAATTGAAATAAAAATGTAGTATATAATGTCTGAGTTTGTCTATAGCATATCTTCATCTAAGATGTTAGAATCTGGGGTTTTAGAATTAGATGGGACCTTAGAAACCATCTAGTCTCCTCTTATACTCAATGGAAGACTCATTCTATAACATTCTTAACTGTTGGTTAATTCTCCAGCCGCACCTCCCCCCCATCCCCCTCTTTTTTCACTTCTTTGACACTTCTCTTCCGTGGAGTCCCCTGCATTGGATGGTATTTGTTTACTGGTACGGTGTCCTGAGATCTGCTTCCATGTGCCTTTAACTGGTTCTTTCAGTTTCCTTGTTATTCAGATATTTGAGAACAACTGCTATCTTTTCTTTCCTGTGCTAAATGTCCTGAGACTTCTCTCACACACTATTTTTATATCTCATACCATCCTACTTCCCTCTGGATATCTGGTTGTCATTGCCCTCTTTAAATGATAATGTTTGGATATTCTAGGTATTTTGGTAGCAAAAAAAGGCTATTACTTCCTTTGTTGTAGGCACTCCTATCTAACCTAGGTTTTGTTTATTTGTTTTGTAAGTAATATAATTACAAGTTCATGTTGTCTTAGTATGACCTAGTGTGAGTCTTTTCTTAAGCACTTTTTAAAATAATTGTGGAGCGGCGCCTGGGTGGCTCAGTTGGTTAAGCATCCAACTTTGGATCAGGTCATGATCTGACCTGGGCTTGAGCCCCATGTGAAGCTCTGTGCTGACAGTTCAGAGCCTGGAGCCTGCTTCGGATACTGTGTTTCCCTCTCTCTCTTTCCCTCCCCTGTTTGTACTCCATCTCTCTCAAAGATAAATAAACATTAAAAAAAAAATTGTGGTGGAAATTTTCAGAGAGAATTATAGGGAGAATAGTATAATGAATACCCATCCAGATATCTATCACCTACATTTAACAATTGTTAAGACATGAAACAGTAACATGACATTTTTTGTCCTAAAATATATCTACATCCGTATCTATTCTGTACGCGCAGAATAGATTGTCCAAATTTGTTTGGTTCCTGTAGCAAGACTCCAACATCTGCGGAGTCATCTGAAACTATCCAAATCTATTTGTTACTGAGTTCAGGTAATGAAAAATACTTGTATTTTAACGTAAAGTATAAACATGACATGCCTTCCTGAATATTTTGGTATGCATCTCTAAAAAATAAGCTTATTTGTCTACATACCATTCTATTATTGCACGTAACGAAATGAACAGTAATTCCCCAATATATGTATCACTCAGATCCATACTGATGTCTCTCAGACATTTCCTACAACTGGTTTGTTCAAACCAGTGTTCCATCAGGGACCATGACAAACACGTTTTATTTATTTTAGTAAAAATGTGGGCTTTAAAATTAATCAGTGTTACATTTTATTTTATTGATGTTACCTCATTGGGGTAGCCCAGGAATTAACAGACTTTTCTTTTTTTTCCTTAAGGACCAGATAGTAAACTATTTCAGACTTGTGGGTCATTTGATTTTTGTCATAACTGCTCAACTGTGCGACATAGTCATTAGGTAACCCTTGAGCATGGCGTGTTCCAATTAAACTTTTTTTACAAAATAGCCACTGGCCCATTGTATAATTTGCTGAGTCCTGCCTAACCTGTTGTGATCTCCATTTTTTCCCATCTATTAATGTGGCTTCTCAAGGCTTGCATCAGTTCATTAAATAATACTATTTGGTTATAAAATTCAACTACCTGTGAATCCATCAGACAGTAATAGCTACCATTTAATTAATGGATGCTCTATGCTATATGGACATAGATAACCATATTTAATCCATAAAAGCACCTTGGTGGGGGGGGGTGCAGTGATATCACCAATTTTCAGAGGAGAAAAATCAAGAAGTAAGGTTTTTCCTGTCCTATTAAACAAATATGAAAAAACATCGTCCTTTTAAAAGGCAAAATGTTAGCTTTGTTACAGGCATGTGTTTTGAGACACTGTCAAGTTGTCTGTTGGAATTGGGACACAAAATGTCTGTTTCCTAATGGCTCTTTTGAGAGCTTTATAAAGTATATGAGGTTACTTTGATTGGCATGTCTCACTTGTAGAAAAGAACAATCTCCAGGAGACCATGAGGGTTCACGTTGTTTGCAAATTGGTCTGTATCCAGTCTTCCCTTACTTTTGCCATTTCTCAAATCATGGATGGTAATTTTGTGGTTAAAGCGTTGGAGGCCACTCTCCCCGTGTCCTCAGATGCAACTTGAATATACTTAAAGTAGCTAGATTCTACTTTTCTTTATTCTGTTTATTTAGTTTTGTTCTTCTGGCCTTTTATTAGGTTTTAGGGTTATTTTTGCCTTGTTTTTATGAGTAGTGTTTATTGTGTCCTTTTAGTTTCAATATCTTTCCTGGTGTGGAAAGTATAAAATGTAGTACAGGCATTACTGGTTTTACTACGCTTCACAGATACTGCGTTTTTGGCAGACGGAAGGTTTGTGACACCCTTGCACCAGGCAAATCTATTGGCACCATCTTTCTAACACTTAGATAATTCTCTCAGTATTTCAGACTTACTCATTATTACTGTATTTGTTATGGTGATCAGTGATCTTTGCTGTGACTCTGTAGTTGTTTTGAGGCACCACGAAATGCACCCGTGTAAGATGGCAGACTCAAGAAGTATCGGGTGTGTCTAACTGCTCCACCGACTGGTCGTTACCCTGTCTTTGTCCTCGGGCCCCACTGTGCCCTGAAACACAACAGTATTGAAATTAGGTCAGTTTGCAGCCCTATGGTGACGTTTAAGCGTTCAAGTGAAAGGAAGAATTACACTCCCTTTAAATCAAAGCCGGATATGATTACGCTTGGTGTCAAAAACTGCGGTAGGCCAAAAGCTAGGTCTCTTGTGCCAGTTAGTCAAGTTGTGACTGCAAAGGAAAAGTTCTTGATGGAAAGTAAGAGTGCTACTCCAGTAAACACACTAATGGTAAGAAAATGAAACAGATTTATTGCTGATATGGAGAAAATTGTAGTGGTCTGGATAGAAGGTCAAACTAGCCCCAACATTCTCTTAAGCCAGAGCCTATCCAGTGCAAGGCCCTAACTCCCTTCAGTTCTGTGAAGCCTGAGAAAGGTGAAGCTAGAGAAGAATGTTTGAAGCTCACAGAGGTTGGTTCATGGTGTTTAAGGAAAGGCCATTTCCATGACCTAAAAGTGCAGGATGAAGCAGCAGGTTCTCCAGAAGATCTAGCTAAGGTAATGAAGGTGGTTACAGCTAAACAACAGATTTTAAGTATACACAAAATGCTTTAGATTTCAATGAAATGCTGTTTAAGGCTTTCATAGCTAGAGAGGAGAAGTCAATGCTGGCTTCAAAGGATAGGCTGACTCTCCTGTTGCAGCCTGATGTAGCTGGTGACTTTCAGCTGAAGCCAGTGCTCATTTACTATCCCGAAAATCCTAGGACCTTTAAGAATTATGCTGCATCTATTCTGCCTGTGCTCGAAAATGGAACTGTAAAGTTTGGATGAAAGCACATCTGTTTGCAACATGGTTTACTGAACATTTTAAGCCCACTCTTGAGATCTGCTCAGAAAACGATTCTTTTCAAATATTACTGCTCATTGACAGTGCGCCTGGTCACCCAAGAGCTCTGATGGAGATGGACAGTGAAATTCATGTTGTTTTCACGCTTGTACTACAGCATCCATTCTGTAGCCCTTGGATCAAGGAGTCGTTTCAACTCTCAAGTCTTATTATTTAAGAAATACATTTCTATAAGGCTATATAGCTGCCACAGATAGTGATTCCTCTGATGGACCTGGGAAAAGTACATTGAAAACCTTCTGTAAAGGATTCACCATTCTAGATGCCATTAAGAACATTCATGATTCGTGGGAAGAGGTCAAAGTATCAACATTAAGAGGAGTTCGGAAGAAGCTGGTTTCAACCCTCATGGATGACTTTTAAGAGGCTCAGTACTAAAGTGGAGGAAGTAACTGCAGGTGTGGTGGAAAGAGCAGGAGAGCTAGAATTAGAAGTGGAGCCTGAAGGTGGGCCTGGATTGCTGCCATCTCATGGTCAAACTTGATGGATGAGGAGTTGCTTCTTACGGGTGAGCAAAGAAGGTGCTTTCTTGAGATGGAATCTACTGGTGAAGATGCTGTGAAGATGGTTGAAGTGAACAACAGAGGATTTAGAATATTACATAGATTTAGCTGATAGCACAGTAGGTTTAATGGATTGAGAGGACTGACTCCCAATTTTGAAAGAAGTTCTACAGTGGCGAAAACGCTATCAAACAGCATCACCTACTAGAGAGAATCGTTCATGAAAGGAAGATCTAATCCATGTGGCAAACTGTATTATCTTAAAGAAATTGACGCATTCACCCCAACCGCTTCACTCTGATCAGTCAGCAGCCATCAACATGGAGGCAGGACCCTCCACCAGCAAAAAGATTGACTTGCTGAAAGCTCAAATGATGGTTAGCATTTTTTTTTTTTTTTAGCAATAAAGTACTTTCTAAATAAGGTATATACATTAATTTTTTTTTAGACATAATGCTGTTCTACAATTAATAGACTATAGTATGGTGTAATTATTATGGTATTATTATATGCACTGAGAAACCAGAACATTTATTTGAGTTGCTTTATTGAGTTACCTGCTTGATTATGCTGGTCTGGAACCAAACCCACTCTACCTCCAAGGTATACCTGTAGTCTTTGATGCAATTTGTCCTAAAAGCCAGGAGGTGGCGGTGTTTTCCAAGTAATGCTTTAAGGTTGCAGTTTGTGAGGGTTACTGAAGTATTATTTTTGAATACCATTGAAAAGTCAGAGAACCTAAAACACACACTGTGTTCTTGTCCATAAAATCATTGAGTGAGGAAGAAGCTGCTTCAACTTCTATGATGCATTTTTTTCTAAGACTATTTAAAATTTTTATTGAGATACAATTGACATGTAACATGTTTCAGGTATACAACTTAATTAAATACATGTATGTATTGCAAAATAATCGCCATACTATGTCATTAGCATTGGCCACCACACATAGTTACAAATTTATTTTCTTGTGATGAGATCTCCTCTCTTAGCAGCATATATACCATATGGTAGTACTAACTCTAGTCACCGAGTTGTACATTATAACCCCAGGACTTATTTTATAACTGGAAGTTTGTACTTCTGACCACAATTGTAATGCAGTTAATAAAAAGCTAGAAATATGATATTTCCTGAAGTTAGGGCAGGTGCAGTTTTGAATTATGGCTTTTTATTAGGAGGAAATATTTGACGAATCATAGTAGGCATTTACTTGAAAAACAGGACAAAACACCTGATGAAACCATACCTAACTGTTAGGCCTTGTGCAGTGAGAAAGTCATTGATAATTATATTTAAAACAAAATAGAATGAACTGTACTTTTCATATATATGTTGTTTTTCTCTAATATAGATGTTATTTTTCTATCCTGTACACAAAATTCTAATGTTTATGTTGTTTTTCTATTCTGTACAAAAAATTGAAGAAAATAATTTTTTAATATTCCTATATGAAAAAACTGTTGGAGTCTTGTACATTTCAAAACTTTGAGTTGAATTTTTCTTTTATTTCTACCATGTTTGCTTTTTTAAATTGTATTATTTCTACTTTTATTTTACCATTTTCTTCCTTATATATTGTGGTTATCATTTACTTGATTTCTTGGATAGAATGCTTAAGTCATTTATCTTTGTCATATACTTGATTTCTTGGGTTGAATGCTTAAGTCATTTATATTTTTCTTTTTTATGGCCAAGAAGTACTCCATTGTGTATATGGCTTTTTTTATCCATTCACCCGTCAGTGGACATTTAGGTTACTTCCATATCTTGGCTGTTGTAAATAATACTGTGATGACCGTAGGGGTGCATATATCTTTTCAAATTAGTTTTCCCTTTCTTCAGATGAGTATCCAAAAGTGGAATTGTTGGATCATTTTTAATTTTTTGAGGAACCTCCATACTGTTTTCCACAGTAGCTGTACCAATTTACGTTACTACTAACAGTGCACAGCATTCCCTTTTCTCCACATCTTCACCAACATTTGTTTTTTGTCTTTTTGTTAACAGCCATTCTAACACATGTGCAGTGATCCCTCATTGTGGTGTTGATTTGCTTTTCCCTGGTGAGTAGTGATGTTGAGTATCTTTTCATGTGCCTGTTGGCTATCTGTATGTCTTCTTTGGGAAAATGTCTTTTCATTTCCTCTGCCCACTTTTTAATCAGATTGTTTGTTGTTTTTGCTATTGAGTTATAAGAGTTCTTTATATTTCTGGATATTTACACCTTATTGAATATATGATTTGCAGCTGTTTTCTCACATTCAGTAGGTTGCCTTTTCATTTTGTTTGTTGTGCAGAAGCTTTTCAGTTTGATGTATCTCTCACTTGTTTTTGCTTTTGTTGCCTTTGCTTTAAAGTTAGATCCAGAAATTCAATGCAAAGACTGGTTATCAAGGAGCTTACTACCTGTTTTCTTCTAGTTTATAGTTCTAGGTTTTACATTCAAATTTTTAATCCATTTTGTGTTAATTTTTGTGTATGGTGTAAAATTGTAGTGTAGTTTTATTCTTTTGAATGTGGCTGTCCAGTTTTCCCAGCACTACTTATTGAAGAAACTGTATTTTCCCCATTGTATATGCTTGCCTCCTTACTCATAAATCAATTGACTCTGTATGGATGGGTTTATTTCTGAGTGCTCTGTTTTGGTCTCTATTACTATAGCTTTGTAAGATAGTTTGAAATCAAGAGTCCAGCTTTGTTCTTCCTCAAAATTCCTTTTATGGTTCCATACAAATTTTAGGATTGTTTGTTCTATTTCTGTGAAAAGTACCATTGGAATTTTGGTAGGGATTACATTGAATCTCTAGATTGCTTTGAGTAGTATGGACATTTTAACTATTCTTTCAATCCACGAGCATGCAGTATACATTTATTTGTTTTTCATTTTCGTTCAGTGGCTCACAGCTTTCAGTGTACAGGTCTTTCACCTTGTTTAAATTTATTCCTAGGTATTTTGTTCTTGATGTAATTATAAATTGAGTTTTTAAAATTTCTCTTTCTGATAGTTGTTAGTGTATAGAAACAGAACCGATTTTATGTATTGATTTTGTACTTTGCAACCTTACTGAATTCATTATTAGTTTTAACAGTGTTTTGGTGGAGTCTTTAGGGTTTTCTATATATAAAATCATGCCATCCACAAAAAGTGACAATTTTACTTTTTTCCTTTCCAATTTGGATGCATTTTCTTTTTCTTGCCTAATTGCTCTGGCTAAGGTTTCCAATACTGTGTTGAATACAGGTGTTGAAAGTGGGTATCCTTGACTTGTTCCTGATCTCCGAGGAAAAGCTTTGAGCTTTTCACCATTGAGTATGATGTTAGCTGTGGGGTGAATCTTTGTTAATATCAAGCACTGCTTTCTTGTTTTACAAGATAGCTAAATTGATTGCAAGTGGATGTTTTGTTTGTTTGTAATGCTTCAAAAATGTGGAGTCTTTCATGTAGGATGCCTCTTTCTTTTTTAAGTACTGACTTCATATCTGTCCTTGATTTAAAACCTATTAAAGCAATAGTATTTTCTGAGGCTGCTTGCCAGGTTATATTCATCTAAATATGAACATTGAGTAACTTAGGATGAACTATGCCTGTGACCTCACTTTTAGAGTTTAAGTTGCTAAAGTACAGACACAATTGAGTTAATTTCAAGGCTTCTTTTCATTCACCAAGGTTTGCTTTATATCTATTTTCTTGACTTATTTTTACTCTATATATTGTCCTTGTATTCTCCCCTTAATTTGTTTTAACCTGTTTGATGTTTAAAAAAATGTGTGTGAAACAGTAAATTTGACATAGTTTCTTCATACAAGTTTCACTTTAAGTAGTGCTTTCTATAGCCTATCTCATGGGATGTGCATCCATTAGATTAGGATGTGAGGGCCTTGAGATGGAAATTGATTTTTTTCTCACATTCATTGGGTCTGGAATTAGGAAGTACAGGGATAATAAGAAATTTCACTGTATTAGGGACTTGGGCTTCCTCTGTCTTAATATTCCACTGTCCTTATCACATAGTCTCATGATTAGATGGCTACTTGAGCTCCAACTCTTACATCCAAACTCCAAGCAATAAAAGTGAAGAAGGGTGGAAAGACAAAAGGGGTCTTTGCTGGCTTAGTGTGGTCATTCTAAGCAATCTTCTCAAAAGATACAAAACCATTTCATTTTACATTTCATTAACCATGACAGTATGGTGTGGCCTCTTGGCTATATATACCTGTTACCAGGGATCCTTGAAAGTACGTATAGTATTTTATTTCTCTCAGACACCTGGGTTCGGTTCACTGTAAAGGAAGGGTGGAATGGATGTTGGGGGACATAGCTAAGAACCTCTTTACCTCACAGTTATTTAATAGTTTTTACAGGAAAATAGAAAACCTGGTGAGGTCTACATGGCTCCATGTCTGGGTTATAATATAATCATGACAAATGATAGTAAGAGATCTCTGCTCTGCTTATCGATGATTTTATCTATATTAACTCACTTTTGTGTTGTTATTATTACCAAATACATGTACTAAGTACCTTTCATACACTCTGTATAATCCCCACAACACGTTCTAGTAGGGGACTGTGTTCCATGCCACAAATGAGAAAACCTAGACACTGACAGATTGCATAACTTTTTCAGGTTCTCATTAACTGGCAAGTAGTGAGTCAGGATATTGATCCTCCTGTTGAAGATCAGTGTTGATAACTGCCTCCGTCCTCTTTAGTAATCCTTCTGCCTGTATCTCTGTGCACTGCTACCCCTGCCCCATCCCTCATACATAAAAATTATTTGAGCTGGCTTAGAGATTCACAAAAAAACAACAAAACAAGAAGATAAGCAGATTGGAGGGAATATCAAAGTAAGAAAATCTGACGAAGCGGAGATACAGGTGGTACACAGAGCGGAATGCTCCATCATCCTAGAGAGGTGCTACAGGCCTCGGTCTGACTTGTGTTCCGTCAGATACTAAAAGACAGGAAAACAAGCTTGAATTTTCTTTACTGGGACTCTCGGCATCTTCACTGTTGTAGTCATGCAATAATTTGAATCCTTATAAAGAATACTAGTCTATCATATTGTGGCTGCAAGGAATCTTAAAGGTAATTATAATGGAATTGTTACTGTTTCTGGTTTTCTATTTTGTGTGTTAGGTAAACTAAATTACCATTACTTGTTTTTTAAGATGTGGAAACCTAGTCAGAGAATTTTTTACCTGGAAATGGGTCATATGCTTAGTAAAAACTGGGGCTCTCTTTTGTTGGTTCTTTTATAGAAATGTTCTTACCATAGTTTTGAAAGGATATATACCTCGGAAGACTGTGATCTTGACAGAAATGGTGTTGTGCTATTTGCGAGAGCTTCTTCCTACACGCATGGATTTGTGAGCTCTTTGATGACAAAAGATTTTGCCTCATTCATTTTTTCCTCTGAGGTCCTCCCTCAGTGCAGAGAGGGTATTCAATAAGTGAATGATGAATGACTGACTAGTAAATGAGAAAAATCTATTAATAAATACAATTAATATTTCTGCTTTAAATAAGTAAGTCAGTTACCTAAAATAGAGGCAAGATAGGTCATCCTTTTTTTTTTTTTTTAAGCCCTGGCAAGTTGTATGAAGTGGGTTATAATATCATTAATGATTGGATATTGGGACTATAAAGTCCTACCCTTAAACTTGGTGTGTTTGGAGAATTGCCACAATTGTGATACACCTGAAACATAGTGGTTGTAAAGGCAAGTAGCAGGAGAGAAGTCTGGTAGGCTCCTGGCATGTAAACGTTACTTATTAATTGTAAGGAATAAAAGGTCCAGATTTTGAAAGGTTCTGTATGACAGGTTTGTTATCTTTTTCAAAATGACATTTTTAGTGGGGAACAGAAGGGACATGATTTGGTTTGAGTAACATTTGAAAAATAAATAATGTAATTCATTTCTTATATTTTAATTTTCAAGACTATTTATGAAAAATAAATTAACAGGATATTTAAGTGTAATTACTTTCTTTTGTTTTATTTCTCAGGATGTGATCTTCGTGGTGGGAAGCTCAGTTTTTAAACTACCCCAATGGATGCAGACAGTGATGTTGCATTGGACATTCTAATTACAAATGTAGTCTGTGTTTTTAGAACAAGATGCCATTTGAACTTAAGGAAGATTGCTTTGGAGGGAGCAAATGTAATTTATAAGCGTGATGTTGGAGTAAGTATCTAAATTTTGGCGTGTGTGCTACATTGGTTTTATAGTGCTATAAATGATACACTAAAATATATTCACTCTGCAGATGGTTTATGAGCACCTTACCGTGTGCTGGCTGTACTGAATACAATATGGAGCCCTGTAGAAGGCCTCTCCGCCCATGAAGTGCATATACATATCTCCAGCTTGTACATACACGCATCTCCAGGTCTTAGCAAAGAATTCATAGGCTACTAGACATTTTACTCTTGCCATTTCTTTTAACTGAAGAAGGGGACATTTGTACAGCAGTGTATACTTATTCAAATATAATTTTTTAGTTACACGAGTGATGCATGATATAAGTGAGGTTTTAATTTATATATGTTGTGATTTTTGTAGTATGTTGTCATACCTCTCTTTATTTAGCTAAAATAAAAATAGTTGGTGTTCTTAGTAACAAATTGCTGAAAATAATATGGTTCATCTCCTAACGTGGACACTTTAAATTTTAGTGTTTGTTAGACTTATATTATTTAAAGCATTGATAACTTGCCTTTAACCTTATTGAGATTAACAGTAGAAGTGACAATACATGTTCATTTGTTTTTATAAACCAAATGATGTTGAGATATGTATCTTATACATTTATTGTGAAAATTATGAATGTATATGAAGGCTGTAAGCTCTAAAAACTAGGTGCCAGTATACCTCAGTAAATTATCATTAGTTCTTAGTACTACAAACTAAGTTAAGGTGAATTAAATTAAATTAAAAATTAATAGTGACCCACAATTAAAGATTTTCAAGTTCATCAGCAGTGCCATTGTCACCTAAACAAAGGAATGACTATGTCTGCTAGAAAAGTTTAGAGAGTGAAAGGTCTAATACTGTTTCAGAACTTGTGCATACCTGGGACAGGGAAGTCATTTTCCCTAGGAAGATGACTGAGAAGACTGAGTTGATGGATAAGCTGGTGGTGAAAGATATTTAAATGCAGAATAAACTCTGTTCCGTGTTTCTCAGCCACTTGTGTGTGAAATTTTATACCAACTTTTAGTTTAAATTTTATTTTGACTCTTTGGTAAATTTTATCCTTCCAGATTTAATAGCTTTGATAATAGTTGGACAATATGACATATTACAGAGAAAGGGCAAAACTCAAAACATAACAGAAGTTTGAAAGAGAAATGTCTGGTTCATATGCTATTCAGTAAACATTTCTCTTATACACAATGGACATATAATTAATATTTCCCTAAGTGAAAATTTAAATTCATTGTTCTCTTGGACCTTAGTCCTTGACCGATTTATGCTCATTCTGTAGATAATTTCATTCAAACCCACAGCTTTAAATGCCTTTCATATCTAAGGAATCTAAAATTACATGTCCAGCTCCACCATTTCTCCTGCATTCAAGATTCGTATATTGAACTTGAACATGTAGTAGGCATCTCAACTGTAAGATACAATCTAAAGTAGTGAGGAGTACCATGAAGCGGAATAAAGCAAGGTGGGAGGTGGGGAGCAACAAAGGGATGGGTGCTTTGATGGAGTGGTCGGGGAAGGCCCCTCTGTCTGACAGCTGGTGAGAGACTTGAATGAAGTGAGAATATTGAGGGAAGAATATTCCAGATGAAAGTAACAATTACTGCAAAACCCCTGAGGTGTGAACAGATTTGGCATGTTGAAGGATCCATTTATGTGGAGTGCGAATTGCAGATTCTGGTTATGTGACCCGGGTGGAATGAGAGTTGGAAAGTGTACAGACTTGTAGTACATTCATTTAAAGTATATAGTAAGAGGTTTATGCAGACCTTGTATTTTTAATTAATTAAATGTCCTTTTGGATTAATATGTTCTTTGTGTTCAGTATGGAACTTGGTTTCAGAATGGATGATTTGGAGAACAATTATTTATTTCAGTCTTGGGTAAGCATCAAGTAGTTAAACTTTTATTAAAATGGCCACATAGAGCAGAACTATAAGTGAAAATTAATAAGTAATCAGCTTTTTGTTCTGTTTTTTTTTTTTTTTTTTTTTTTTTTTTGCAGAAAGTATTAATGAAGCTTAGAAAACCTAGAATCACAGCTACAATTTGGTCCTCAGGAAAAATTATTTGCACTGGAGCAACAAGGTAAATTTTACTTGGATTTTTAATGTTTCCTTTGTGGGAAGAACATTTTCCTAGACTTAAAGTCATGTGTGTAGTTTGTCATGTTTGTCAGTATAAAATTTATTTCCTGTGTAACTGATAATCTTTTCGTCTCCTTAAAACCATAGTGAAGAAGAAGCAAAATTTGGTGCCAGACGTTTAGCTCGCAGCCTGCAGAAACTAGGTTTTCAGGTAATGTTTTCAAAAAAACATCCAAACTGCAAATATTGAAGGATTTAGTTTGTAAAGTTAAGTAAACTTTTTAATTTAATAGACTGAAGAAATCACACAAAACTTTTTCTTACTGTCCTTCAGTACGCAAATTTCGTAGTGAACTTACCCATGTGAATACTTACTTGTAAGGATCCTGGCCTTGTCACTACCCCCTTTTGC
Organism: Cryptoprocta ferox; assembly: GCA_028646485.1. NCBI lineage: Eukaryota > Metazoa > Chordata > Mammalia > Carnivora > Eupleridae > Cryptoprocta > Cryptoprocta ferox. Next base: position 29,695,761 of record CM053577.1, on the reverse strand, counting down.
ATCGAGCCTTGTTACCTTACAAGGGACCTGTGTTTTCACCTCTTAAGGTTGTTCACTTCTCACACGCACACACACAAAATCATGTTTTTGATGATCTCAGGAGGGGTTTGTCAGGATCATGAGTAGGGATTAGGGCCTTGCGTTTAAAAAGTTGAAGCACGTTTGTTTTTATTTGTAGATAGCTATCACATATATTATAAAGAAGAAAAAATATATTAGAATGAAACTTGCATAGATGTATGTATTTTATGGCTAAGAGTAAACAGTATCCCTAGATTTTATGGTTAGTGAGAACATTACCATTATAACAGGGCATTGGGATTATTCAAAAATATGCAGAACTTATTGAATCTCTGCTTTAGAAATAACTGTGTTTGCTGTTGTAAGGTGATAAAGATTCACATGAATAACTAAGTATACACCTGTGTATAAGAACTCAGAAAAGCCTGCATTCTGTAAAATCAATCAGCTGTATTAAAAATGACATGAATCCTGGGGCACCTGGGTGGCTTAGTTGGTTAAGCATCCAGCTCTTGGCTTCAGCTCAGCTCATGATCTTGTGGTTTGTGAGTTTGAGCCCCGCATCGTGCTCTCTGCTGTTAGCACAGAGCCCGCTTCAGATCTTCTGTCTCCCTCTCTCTCTGCCTCTCCCCCACTTGAACTCTTGTCAAAAATAAATGTTTTTTTTTAAAAACTAACGTAAATCCAAAACAAAATGCACACTGTAAAAAAAGGGACATTGTAAGATTGGCTTGCTGTGTTATTAATCCATGGTTTAGTCCACAAAAAGTACACACTGGTTGGCAGGCTCCTCTTTGTAAAGTGACCATTGCTGATACTTTATCAAATATCATTTGATATCATTAACTTTATCAAATGTTTTATGGAGGCATAAGTTTGGTAAAATTGGTATGTAGTATGGACTTGTTATGATGTCACTTGCAAATGATGAGTAAATGAAAGAAAAATAAAGATGTGATGTGGTCCCTGAAGGGATGCAGCCAGGCTGTATGGAATTCGAATGAGCAGTGGTGGGAAGTTGAGTTTCTCTCTGTCCTCCTCAGTCTTCCCTGAGGTAGAAGGTGCTAGAAAAGCACCGAAGTACTGGTGGTGGGAGAAGGGGAAGGTTGGTACTTAAGGAAAGTGGCAGTATTGAGAGTCTTGACCGATGGCGGTGCCACTTTGGACAGTGCAGTGACTTTCATCAGCTGGCTTGTGCAAGTACTCAGATGGAAAATAGTTAATCCAGAATTGTGGCTCTGCTGGGAACGTTTCAAAAGATAATAAGATACAACCATTCAGGTTATTGGTGGGAGTGACTGAAGTTACTCTTTAGCCTTGGAGCTTCTTGTCTTAGCATAACATTAGAAGTGTTGAGAAAAATCCCAGTTAAAAACACCATTTTCTCACTCTACCACCCCCTCCACAAAGAACACATCTAACTAAACTCACAGAAATATTTTACCTGACTGCCTATAAGAAAAAGTCTGACCTTTTGGAGCTAAGTGGACACTCAGTATTTATTTATGTGGCAACTTCCATTTCGACTCTTGAGAAGGAGAACTCTGCTTTAATTTTTTTAATCACTATTCTTTCTCCTGTCCCAGTAGATTAAATATCCCACTTAAAGTTAAAAAATAAATAAATAAAACCTAAGATTCAAAAGCCCCAGATGTTTTAATCATGCACATATCTCAGGTTTTATTTAATTTTTTGATGAAGTTTTTGACCTTTTTCTTTAATTACAGTTGACCCTTGAACAACACTGGTTTGAACGGTGTGGATCCACTTATATACAGATGGTTTTCGATAAATATAGTACAGTACTATAAATGGATTTTCTCTTCCTTACGATTTTCTTCATAACATTTTCTTTTCTCTAGTTTTGTTTTAAGAATATAGTATATAACATGTATGCAAAATATGTGTAACCGACTGTTAATGTTATGGGTAAGGCTTCCATTCAACAGGAGGCTGTTAGTAGTTGAGTTTTGGGGGGCCAGAAGTTATGCGTGGACTTTTGACTGGCAGGGGGCACTAATCCCTGCCTTGTTCAAGAGTCACCTGTATGGTAATAGAAAGTCACTGATAACTAAAGTGCTATATCAGTTCTTGACATGTTGTTCTTTCTTGTTTGCTCTTATTTTTAAGGGTTGAAACAGTTATTTATAGTTGCCCTGATGAACAATTTCTTTTTTCTGATGAGCAGTGTTTTTGTTTCAAAATAATTCATTGAGTTGTACTTCTCTCCTGAAGGTAATATTTACAGATTTTAAGGTCGTTAACGTTTTGGCAGTGTGTAATATGCCATTTGAAATCCGTTTGCCAGAATTCACAAAGAACAATAGACCTCATGCCAGGTAGGTCTTCGAAGAATCAAGACAGCTTACCAAATTTGTAATTGCTTGTCAGCCTATAAATATTTATATTAATTGTGATTTTTTTGGAATAGTTATGAACCTGAACTTCATCCTGCTGTGTGCTATCGGATAAAATCTCTAAGAGCTACGTTACAGATTTTTTCAACCGGAAGTATCACAGTAACAGGTATTTTATGACATTGAAACCAAGCTTATGGTCAATTGTGGTTTGAATGAGATGCTTGTATCAAAATAGAAATATTGTCCATTGTCCCCCTTCAGTCACTTCTGCCCTTCAAGGGGAACCAGTGTCCTGACTTTGAACACTGTAGTTTAGTTTTCCCAGCTTTTTATACTATTTTTAAATTTTATACGTGCTATTTTGGGTCAGTGTTCTTTCATTCATTATTATCTAGTGAGATTTACTCGCATTATTCCCTGTAGTTGTAGATCATGACCTAAGCCAAAATCAAGAGTCAGACCCTTAACCCACTGAGCCACATAGGTGCCCCAAGAGAATTCCATTTCATAAACTTCATAGAGGTTTTACATAAGCAGAATATTCATATATCATTGGTACCTACTCATCATGTCTTATGTGTATTTTGTTATATATCTTATGAGTCTTAAGTATTTGGAAGGGGTGGTTTCAAAGACTAGGCGTAGATGTCAAAGGATAGCATTAGCACACAGGATGGGTTTTAAAAGTACTGTGCTTATAAATTGTAAGGACACATCACTTGGGAGTTAGGCCCAAGCTTTGACTAAATTGAGTTCGGGAAAATTTCTTTGCTGTCCTTGAATTTTTCTTTTTATTCTTTTAATTTTTAACAGAAAATACACATTACTGACACCATTAGACTCTGAACAAATAAGTTTTAGTTTTGACTCATTCTGTGGGTTTTCACATCTTCCTTGGAGACTTTTAAAACCTACTGCCAGGGTCATGCCTGAATCTTAAAATGGAGTGTTGGGAAACAAATCCATTTCTTCCCTTCTTTGAACTGTGTCTTTCTACATTTTGGGGCCTAGGCTTCTGTGGAGCCCCAAAGTCTGTTGATAAGTCCCTATTAATGTAGAGTTTATGATGCATAGGTAAAATTTATATTTGAGTTAATAGGTAACTTAGCGACATAACAAACTGAAGACAATTGGGTTAATTAGTATACATTATGTATTTACATCTGGAACATCCTATGAAATGTTAACTCAGTGAACAGATAGTGGGTGGGTTCCCACAGGCAAAGCACTATCCTATGTGGGGGAAGGGAGAGGAATCAGGAGGGAGCAGACCCTGACAACATGTGGTCAGTACCTTCAGAGAGTTCACAGTGGGCACAAAATGTATGTTTTTAAGATCTTTCAAAAGAGTTAAGTGTACGTTACATTAGTGAAACCGTTTTTATGAAAATATCTTGTTTTTTTATATTTCTTTTTAGCTATTTAAACGGAAGATTAAATTGTTTAAAAAGTAGTTATTCCTAGCATTATATGGATTAATTCATATGTAGCGTTACCTCATTCCCGTGTGTGTGTGCGCGCATGCGCGCGCTTCCCCTATTCACTGAGCAAGCTGTGAGGATGAATGGCCAGATTAGTAATAAACATGGTGGGGGCGGGGGTAGTGAGTACTAATCAGTGGGGAGTTGTAGACCATTTAGTTAATGTCAGCTCATCATCTGATCTCCCAGTACTTTGGAAGCAGCTTTGTTGTATTTTTCTGGGTTCCTCAATAGTCCTGTGAGCATCAAAGGCGGCCTAACCAAAAGCCAGACTCCAGTGACCAAAAGGATAGTGACCAAAATGTCCACTCCCATTTATCATTCCTGCCTTTACTCAGTATCTAACAGCGCTTACTCTCCTTCACGATAGTCTGTGTGTGACTTTTATATTCACTGTCTTCACCCTGGGGCCTTAAAACCAGATGAATCACATCATTTTGTGTTTCAGATTTCCTTTAATTGTTCAGAAAAAAATTTTATTCTGTTGGTTTTTGCTGCGACTGTCTAATTATGTAAAGTATAGATCTTTTTAAAAACAACCCCATGTTCTAAACCGTGTGAATATTTTCAGTTGTGGGAAATCTGCATTCCTGGCGCTCTTCTCACCCCTTCCTCTGTTGTGTTTGGTACAGGGCCCAACGTAAAGGCTGTTGCTACTGCTGTGGAACAGATTTACCCATTTGTGTTTGAAAGCAGGAAAGAAATTTTATAATTCATCGCTTAATTGGTTAGAATCCCTAACTGAGCACCTTTTAAAACCTGCTGCACATTGGACTCAAAACAAAAGCAAAACTGGACCAACAGTAATTGAGGAAATAGACTCTTTTATTCATTCACGGCTACGTGTGTAAGCTCCAGGCCCTTTGGATTTTATTTCAGACCTTGCTGTAATATAAAAAGGAAGTTTACAAGACATGACATTGCTGCTTTTACAAAAGGACATTCTATTTATTTTCGCAGTAATTCTCATGTCCCCGTAAGCAGAGCTGTCACAGTGTGCACTACCTTAAATTGTTCTGTTGTTGTCATTATTTTTTTTTTCCAGTTTGAGCTAATGTGTTTTATTTGTGAATAGTCTTTTACATTTTTGTATGCTGAATATGGGCACCAAAGAACCTGTAAAAGTTATCTTTTTCAATTGAATGTGCACAAATAAAAGTTTGGAAAAGATCTCTCTTCATATCCATTCTATAACTTTTATTCCCCATTTTCTATTTTAACAAAAATTGTATTCACAATTTTTTTTTAATCTATGCAAGCTTAGACCTTTGCTAAAAGTGTGTTGGCTTCTTTTTGAAGTGTATTTTGTAAATATGTATATGCCGTGTGTGTATAGTATCTTTTAATGCTCTGTTACCAAATATCAAATAGGCATTTTTTTCTTGCAGGTTAGAAATAAAAATATGTATATAAACTCTAGGGAATGAACCAGAGTAGAACTTTATAGATTAAGCATAATGTTTTATGTTGCTAACTTAATATGATAGAAAATGTTAAATATCTTTTAAAAGTTACAAAATTGTAGTTTTAAAAAGCAAAACCTCTTACCTATGAGATGGATATGAGAAAGAAGCTGTGATGGGTTGTACCTCATATGTACTTTTGTGATTCTGGTAAGACTCAACTCTAGTTGTAGGAAAGTAGTAACCTTAGGTTGGTGTTCAAGGCTATACTAAGAGTCTTGTCAGAAGTTGATACATTGTGCTGTTTTAACAAGAAGTGCCCACGAGCTGCCTCTGTGCCACAGTATAATTATAATATAGTTCAACTTGAACTTGAAAGCCATTTTGCAAGATATGTCTTTCCCCTTGCTGTGTCTTATTTAATGGAGCTGAAGAGTGACTGACTATATTCAGTATTAGGGATTGCTCCTCTTAAAACGACAATAAATACACATTTGTGAAATATTGACTCTCTGGCTCACCCATGTGAGCCCAGGGATGGTAATGCATGGTCGAACTGTACCTTGTGCTCCACCACTGGGGTTAGGAGTTCAGTAGAACCAATAATGATGTCATTTAGAAATAAAGCTGAGTGGAGAGTCTAATTAGCTTCTTAGTAGAATCTTACCAGAGACAGTATTCCAACACAGTCTTCCACTAAATCCTGAATTTCCAAAATGTTTTGAAAGCTTCATGAAAAATTGCAACATCACAACCTCCATATCCGTGTACATTTTCCTTACCATCTTATAATGTCTTCCAAACCTCGCTGAAGTACTGCACTGAACGATATACATTATTTTATATTTATTTTTATCTTCTTTCCTCTCGATGCCTTTCCCTACTTGTGCTTCTCACTCTTAAATTGGGGGCGGGGGCAAAGGCTAGCTTTTATATTTTCTTTCTTGTGAAAGATTTAATTGTGATTTTCAAACTTCGCTCCCCCCTCCCCCTCTTTTTTACATTGTGTTTATTTGCTTCATGTTACAATCCAGTAGGCTAGGTAGACCTCATAAAATATAGAGGATACAATTCAGTGAAGTCACAGGTTCTGGGCGGACTGTTTTAAAAACTGAGATTTTCCACTTAGCTTTAATTAACAGTGATAAGTGACCTGTTTTGTAATGTTCACACACACAAAAAGAAATGTAGAAGAGGGGAAAGAAAATATTACATGGCCAATGTGCAGATCCAGATGTTGTAATATTTTCAATATTTGAGTGACTTGAAAAGTAGGCTGATCAGTAGCTCATCAAAAGGCTTTCTCAGAAAAGAGGAAGAAAGACAATCTAACCAGTTCAGGTTTCAGGGCTGCTGTGTGCATCTCCTGGCAAAGTGTCCTGGCTGACCCACTAAACTTAACAAAGCTGGTAGGAATGGGCGCGTCTGATGTCTTCTGCTGGCTCTTCCCAAGTGCTGTACATTTTTTTATAAATAAAAATTGTGAATATATACATACAAATTATAAGTATTCCCCCTTTTTTTATTTTTGAAAACCAAAAAGCTCTGATTGGGGGCATATTGGGTAAAAATATGTTTGAAGACAGAATTATTTAGGCATAGACTCAGGAAAATAAAAGAAACATGTAAGAGCGTTTTAAGGTACTGAAGCTGAAATGACCAGTGATAAACCACCGAAGTTTATGAACAATTTCCCACCCTTTTATGATGAATGGCTAAAACAAATAGCTAATGTCTATACTTTGAAGGAAACATGTAACAGTTTTGTTAAATATCTTACACTCTGTGATGCTTGGCAAAGAAAAAAATTCATATCAAATACCTGTCTTGACTTTAAAAAAAAAAAAATCTCAGCATATAATTCCACTGAAGATTCATAATAAATTTCTTAAATTGATCCTCCACAGAACACACTTTTCCTTCTCCTTCCAAAATACAGAACAAAAAACGTGCTCTAACTTGCATAGGAAATGTGCTGTGGTAGAAGTAAGATCCCTTCCTCATAACTTCCCCTGCCAATTTTCATTATGTAATTCATTTCAGAATCAGGACTTTCAGTCATTCTCCTGAGTCTCTACTCGTACAGTTTCACTGTTAATTGCATGGATTGATAGTCTTTCCGTTTTGTTATAGGGGAGTTACTAGGTCATACACCCTTCTTTCAAACTGGGGCAGTTTGTTAGGGGCCAGTAGGAAAATCCCAACCTAAATAACAAAGGGTTTTGGCTCGTAGGATTCTCTTTTCTTCAGGCCAATCATAATCTGTTACTCTTTTTCAAGTTAGGTTATTCATGCTTTAAGTTTTTGTGTGCCTCCCATAGCTTATAATAGTAATTTAATGGGTTACTCCTTAAGTGGGTCACGATTCTTTATTGTAGATTTTCTGTCGTCATATCCAAATTGGTAAAATGCCCCACCAAGTCCTAATATTCACACTGGAGAAATGCAGAAGAGGGCAATTCATGGTTGTGTGGGTAAAAACCCAGGTTTCTGGTACAGCTGGTGACCTCTGTTTCATCATAGAGAAGAGCACAGTGAAGGAATTGTCCCGATGTCTACATCTACAGTCCTCTGAAAGTCAGCATCAATTGTAGCCATAACCTGAGGTAGGGATATTCCTGAGGAGTGCGAAGAATTGCAGGAAACTACGGATCGCTATTAAGTCATCGTGAAAGCCTTACAAGGAGAGAGTTTTATAAGCTTGACAATAACTCAAACCTAATTGATTAGAGATTTGGATAAATAACCTAATGGCCTGACTCCTTTCCTAATGTTTTACTAACAGCTACTACTAAGTGTATATGGTCCCAGGATTTTGAAATTGTCCTTTCTATTCATAGTTTTTTAAATGGATGGAAAAGTGTTTTTCTCAACTATTACAGAATTGGTTCTTTTAATATTTTATAATACATAAAATTTATAAAAGGCTATTTTGCATTACACTGTTCATAATTCATAAAATAAGCTGTATAATCTTTGTACTTACTCAACTATAATTAGGAATTATCACTGAAATCCTAGCCAGGATCCTATCCTAATCAGTTGTCCACGTTGTGTCCTGGTTCTTTTTTACAGAAGACTCAGTTCAAGTACTGTCATCGTGGGAAAAAAAAAAAAAAACTAAGCTCGTGTTCAGGCCACTCATGTGTCTGGATAATAAAGCTGCGACTGGCCTCCGTACGTACATACCTTAAGGCAGAAGTTGATCGTATTACTAGTTCATGGTTTTTCAAAGGCTGCTGTGTGAAAAAGGTGGAAAGTATTGAACCAGCCAGTATTTTTTTCACCTAGTATCCTACTCAGAGTAAGAAATCACTTGGGATCTTGTACCTCGTTTACCTTTTGAGAGGTGGACAGTAAAGGTTGTCCTTATAATTTTAGGGTGTCCCTCTAAAACTAGCTCCACGACACTAAGAAAACATGGGAGGGCCAATATGTATTGGTACCAAGACACCCTTCTAATTGTTCTTATACTTGATCACCATGTGTAAGGTTTGAGGCCATCAGATAGCTAGAGAAAGCTGCCTTGCTTGTCCGCTACCACACAGCTTTTACACCCCAAGAGCTCCTCTTGGGGGTTTTCTTTTTTGAAGCTGTTTTGGCACTAATTCCTCTTGATGATGACTCATAAAACAAATGTTTTTCACAAAGTTCCTGAAAGAGAAAGAGGCACTAATGAAAATGTCATTCGTAGTTTATAGTACTGAGGGGAGGGGGGGAAGGGTGCAGGCTATTATTTTTTTAAATCACCCTGGGGCTCTAATGTTTTAGCTAAGCAAAAAAAAAAAAAAAAAAAAAAAAAAAAAGACATTTTTATTGTAAAGCTTTGATGATAGATCCTGGAATTCAGTATATCAGAGAACTTTGGTCCACTTCATGCAAAGGGTAAAGTGGGGAGGGCGACTTCTCAGAGCACAATCAAGGCATTCCTACCTGCAGAGTCCAAGGATCATATTACATAGAACCAAGGGAGATAAAATCCCAGATCCTATTTCATTTTTCTCCACTTCTCAAACTCTATTAATATGCCTGTATGTATATCTACATTGTCTGCCCTCTGCATTATCCCCTTGCTCCTGTGCATTAATAAATTTTTTCTGCAGGATTATTCTTATCAGGATAAAAATATGCCCTAGTATTTTACATTTGTTTGTTTATTTATTTTAATGTTTTATTTATTTTTGAGAGAGAGAGAGACAGCGTGAGCAGGGAGGGGTCAGAGAGAGAGGGAGACACAGAATCAGAAGCAGGCTCCAGGCTCTGAGCTGTCAGCACAGAGCCCGACGCGGGGCTCAAACCCACAAACCATGAGGTCATGACCTGAGCCGAAGTCGGACACTTAACCGACTGAGCCACCCAGGCGCCCCAATTTTACGTTTATTTAAAAACGAAATAAACCCTGGGTGGCTCAGTCGATTAAGCATCCGACTACGGCTCAGGTCAAGATCTCACGGTTCCTAAGTTCAAGCCCTGCGTCAGGCTCTCTGCTGTCAGCACAGAACCTGCTTTAGATACTTTGTCTCTCTTTCTTCCCCTCCCCACTTCTTTCTCTCAAAAGTAAATAAACTTTAAAAAAATAATGAAAAAACAAAACAAAGCCACCTTCGAATCTCCTCTTTCAAAGATCTTTTCCTGTAATTTAACCAGTTAAGTGGCCACTATGCACTTGGTACTATGGTAGGTACTGAAGATAGAGTGGATATAGACTCCTGCTTTCAAGGAGCTTACATTTTAATAAAGGAGAGAGGCACATAAGCATATAATTTCAAGTAGTAAAAGTGCTAATGAGAAAAGTAAATGGAAAGAAAAAAAGAATGAAAATAGTTGGGTGAGAGGTAACTATATCCTACTGCTGGCATCTCTCTAAAGAGGTGACATTTGATCAGAAACTAACAAGAAGGGAACCGTGTGAGGCATTGGAAGCACTATGTTTACAGAAAGATCAGAGCGTGGCGAGTACACGAATGACAAGATGAGGTTGGAGAGGTAGGTGGCAGCCACAGTCAGAAGTTTGCATTTTATCTGAAATGTAATTTGAACCATAGGATTTTGAGCTGAGGAATGACATTTGTAAAAGATCAATCTCACTGCCCTGTGGAAGACAGACTGTAGAGGGCCAGGGCTGGAAGACCAGTGTGGAGGTTAGTCTAGTCCAGGTGGAAGATGGTGGTTGGAACTCAGAATGGTACTGGCCGAAAGTGTCAGATTCATGGTATGTCTTAGTTGACAGATTTAACTAGACTTAGTGATAGGATGGATGTGGGGCATAGTGATTATCGTGGATGAAGCCTAAGCGTCTGGTCTGAGGAGCCTCTCCCCACAACCCCCAGGCAGAAGGCTTATGGAAGAATGTGTGTGCATGTGGGTGAGTGGGACTGACAATCGAGTTCTGTGTAGGTCATGTTAAGCTAGAGATGCCTATTAGATATTCCATCCAAAGATAGTAAGTAAGCAGTTAGATTTGGAAATTTGAAAGTCAGATAAAAGGTCAAAACCTGGAGATAGACATTTGGGAGTCATCACTTTATGGATAGCATATAATGAGTTAGGGATAGATCTAAGAAGTAAATGTAGATATAGATCTAAGGACTGAGTCCTGGGCACTACTGTTTTTAAAGGTATACAGGAGGAGGAGGAGAGGGAGGAAGCAAAGGAGACCAAGAAGTGACTAATGAGGTAGGAGGAAAATCAGGGAAGGGTGATATTCCAGAAGACAAGTGAAAACAAGCATTTGCAGATAGGGAGCATGAGGAACTGGGCAAGTGCTTCTGAAACGTCAAGTAACAGGGACTGAGAACTGTCCTTAAGGTTTTATAACTTGGAAGTCCTAAGTAGCCTTCGGAGTAAGAACATGAGCAAGTCTGAGTAGAGTAAGTTCAAGAAGGAATGGAAGGGGAAGACACAGAGACAGTACAGAGTACAGTAGAACCTTGGTTTGAGAGCATAATTCATTCCAGAAACATGCTTGTAATACAAAGCACTTGCATATAAATGCGAATTTCAAGAACTGGCTCAGTCGTGATCATGTGACATTCGGCATCACATACTACTCGTATTGCAAGACATTGCTCATAAATCAAGTTAACATTAGATATGTTTGCTTGTCTTGCAGAACACTCGCAGAACAAGTTACTTGCAATCCAAGGTTTTACTGTACTTGAGAACTGAAACGTAGGAAAGCGGTTGGTTCCTGGAGGGAGCTTGAAGTCCTGGGAGGTATATTGTTTACAATGGTAAATATGCAGCTCTGTGTGTGTGTGTGTGTGTGTGTGTGTGTGTGTGTGTGTGTGATGATAACCTCACAGAAGGGGGAAGTTGATGGCACTCAGTGCGTAAAGGGAAGAGCTGGCATAGATGGAGGATATGGGCATAGATGGAGGTAGTTTAGTAGATGGCATGGAGGATGCGTTGGTCTCTATTTCTGTTTTGTCGGCGAACTGAAAAGTCAAGACCGTCGGCAGAGAGGAAGTGGGAAGAATGTTCGAGGCTTGAGGAAAGAGTATAGAGTGTAAACTAATCCTCTTGGAGAGGAGGGAAGTCAACTCTCTGGGCGATGTGGGTGGTAGGACTTGCCTGAAGACCTACTAGAGATTTGTGATCATAAATTTACAATCTGTCTTGTCAGCACAGTTGTGTGTTTTCTTCAGCCACATGCAGCCCCTTGGATGCAGGGATAAAATCAGTTAAGGAATGGTTTCATCAGAGTTGGTTTTTCCCTAAATGTTGGAGGAAGAGAAGGCAGGGAAACGGGGGCGGTGGTGGTCCGTGGCAATGGCTACGCAGTGGATTGCAGGCCCTGGTGTGGGGAAGGTTTGTTGAGGTGCTGGTCCTTGAGAACATGAGCTGGGATGCAGAGCAGTCACAAGGGCGAGTGTAGTCACAGTCCGTGATATGACCATCCTGTTTGCTCACCTTCATAGCAAAACCAGACAGAAGGAGTGTAGCTGATTTTCTCACTTCAGGAACTTCTGGTCCCTTCTCAAGCCTCAAACCTTCTGTCCTGTCACTCCACTGAGACTGTGCCTGACAAGCCTGCGGTCACCTCACTCTTTGTACTTGACCTCTCAGCAGCTTTCAGCACCATCTGGTCCCATCTTCTTAGAACACTTTTTTTTTTTTTTTTTTTTTTTTTTTGGCGTTGGTGATCCCCATGATCTCCTGGCTTTCCTCCAAATTCACTATCGGCTCCTTTTCAGTCTTTCTGGATACTCCCTCTCCTCTGTTTGATCTCTAAATGTTGGATTAACCTAGGGCTTGGTTCTGGACCTCATTCCCCTCTCTCTGCTCTCTGACTAGATTTCATCTTGTCCACAACTTAGATTGGAGTGGTATGTAGTTTGTAGTTCTGACCCTATCCCTGAGTGTCTTTGAGGCTGATTATATATCCCGCAGCTGACTAATAATACATCTACCTATTGCCTAATGGTCATTTCAAGATGAATATATCTAAAACAGTACTCTGGAACCTCTCCATCCCTAAAACCTAATCCTCCTTCTGGCTGCCCTATCTTACCATCTGTGTTGTTTCTCAAGCTACACATTTAGGTGTCATTCTGACTACTTCATGGCCTTACTCATATCCAATTCATTCATTCATTCATTCATTCATTCAGTAATTTTATCTGAGATCAATAAGCCAGTAAAGCTGATAGAGAAGTGTTCTAAGAACTAAGCTTTAGGCATAAAAACTTTAAAATAGTGGGAAGATAAGACGGAACCAGTAGAGGATGCTGAAGGATTGACTGACAGGAGACAACCGGGAGGTGGGTCCTCGAAGGCAGTGAAGCAAGTATTTCAGGAAGGAGGGCATGCTCACCTCAGTCCAGTTCTAGGGATGATCACCACGGTAGCCATTAAGATGAGGAATGAGAATTGACCACTGGCTTTAAGCAATGGAGAGGTAACTGGGATGTTAAAAAGAGCAATTCAGTAGAGTGGTAGCCATAGAAGTCTTACTGGAGCAGGTTCATAAGAGAATGGGAAAAGAGGAGTTGACAATGAATATGCTAGAATTTGCTATAATTGGTAGCAGAAAAACAGCAAAAGCTAAAGAGAAAAATAGAATCGAGGCCATTTTTTTTAAGATGGGGAAAAATTACACAGGGTTTCCATGCAGGTGAGAAGTCAAGATAAAGCGAGAGGTAAAATGGGCAGGATGCATGGGTGAGCAGAGAAGACTGTCAGAGAGTGTTCTGGAAAAGGCATGGGGGAGAGCATGAAGTGGTTGACCTCATACAGGAATGCTGAGGCTACCAGAGAAAACCCAGAGGCATGATGGTGTATTTGGATAACAAACTCTTATGTGTAAGATTATGGAAGTTCCTTTCTGATTGTGTCCATTTTTCGTAGTAAAATCAGAGGCAAGGCCATCAGTGGGAGTGAACAGGGCTAAGGAAGAAGGGAGGTTTCTAGAGAGAGAAGGCAGTATGGAGCAGTGCTTGGAGACAAGCAGTGAGTGGGCCAGGGACACGTGCGATGGCCAGGCAGCACTGAGGGCCACTTGAGGTCAATGATCATGATTTAAAATGAGAAAAACCCAACACTGTGCTTGTGTGCTTTCTCGGCCACGTTCAGCTGTGTGGCTGCAGAGGCTTACTTGGCATGCCTCAAAATGTAAATCAGATCATGTCACTCCCTGCTTAAAATATTTTAGTTGCTTCCTATTGCACTTAGAATCAAATCCAAACTCGCTGGGCCTGCAGAGCTCTGTACACTAGTCTCTACCAACTTTCTGACTAATCTCACACAGATTTCAGCTTCCTGGGCTTCTTGCTGTTCCTGGAACAGGTCAAGTGCGTTTCAGATTAGCCTTTGCACTAACTGTTCTCTCTGCCCCAATTCTCCTCCGCCCTATCTTTGTTGGCTCCTTTATTATGACGTAGATTTTATCTTAAATGTCGCCTCTCAGAATAACCTTCTCAGATCACCCGATCAAAAGGAGCCCCCTGGGCTAGGTTGAGCGTCTGACTCTTGACTCTTGATTTTGGCTCAGGTCATGATCTTGAGGTTCTTGAGATCGAGCCCTGCATTGGGCTCCATGCTGACCACAGGGAACCTGCTTGGGATTCTCTCTCTCTCTTCCTCGCTCTCTGCCCCTCCCCCACATGCGCTCACTCTCTCTCTCAAAATAAATAAATAAATTTAAAAAAGAAAACTGATTAGGGGGCTATCGTATTGGCATGTTTTAATATGGTGTTTTTGCTCATTGAGTAATGTTGCCATAGCACCTAGAACAGTGCCCGGCACGTTTTAGATGCTCAGGAAATATTTATTGAATAAGTGAATTTGGGTGAATGAATGAAGCAATGACCACATACAATAAACTACTGGAAGTGAAAAATAACCTAAGTCTCAGAACTAAAATATTTCTGAAATGTGAGCTTGTTAATTTTCTCTATTTGTTTCCACTTAAACTGAGGAAAAGCATCAAACTCACAGCTGAAATAGCAAATATGGCAAACATCCCATTTTTGAGTTTGTAGCTGGCTGGGCAGAAGAAGTTCAAAATAAAATCCTTTCCAATTACATTATTGCTGAAATCTTTTCTGACCTCTCAGCTGAGTCACTGTTTATTTTATTAGAAACTTAGCAGCCTTGGGAGAATATTTGTTTTCTCAGCCTTGCAGAAATGGAAGTAAAAGAACCGAACTCTGAAGATGAGAAAGAAAAATGTTAAGCAGTATATAGGATCAACTTCGAAGTTAATTTGACCTTATAAATTATTTCCTTTCCTTACTCCTTAGAAAGTCATCGGGGACATAAATGTCAGGACTATCTCTTTCCACAGTGACAAAGAACGATTCATTTTATATCATAAACTCCTAAATTTGTGAAGACTTGCTTAACACAGCAGGGTCCTTCCTCACTCTCTAATCTCACTTAAACTTCGGTGTCCCGGGGAGCTCCCAGGGCTTGCTGCTGCCCCGCATTTACTTAGCTAGTTGGAGAACCATTATGTATTTTATCTTTTTATTTCGGTCGCTGACATTTCTCTCCAGGGAACCTTGTTTAACATACATACTTCTGCACAATTCAGGCTGCTTACAGCTTCATGTGAAAAGCCTTTGCCAATCTGCTTCTTCGAACTACGACAAACCATGGGCTCTCTACTGCTACATAAACAGGAGTTCACCAAGATTTCCCAAAGCAACTCTTTCCTTTCTGCCATCAGCAGAAAGTATTCCCCACAGCATACACCCTAGTAGATGGCCTTCACTGCCGCTATGAATGTCACATGCAGGATTATCTTGCCACCCCATCTTTTATAATTCTCTGCATCAGAGCTTGAATCTATTTTTGGTCCCTAGTACCCGGTACCTATGTAGTCATATCTAGGGTTGACAGTACTTTGGCTTTTGGATTTCTCTTACTTTGCAGTTTATAACTTGAGGTTTGGATTTAAATTTGAATAACTGCATGACTCAAAAGTAACCGAAATGTGATTCTTTCAAAAACATTTCATAATTCAGAGCTTTACGGATTTAGATGGATTCCTTCCCCACCCCAATGCTGCATGAGTAAGTTTTGTTGAGTTTTAGACAGCCAAATCAGATGTTGCTAGGGAATGTCTTATTCTGGAGGTCTACTAGATAGAAAGATTGGCTTTTCTTAGGCTTTGTCCTCAAATTTTTATTCGGTTTGCGATTCCATACGTTCTGGCAGCCCCGTTTGAAAAATAAATCTAAAAGTTTCTTAACCTTAACTCATCCAGAACGTTCCTTCCACTTTTAAGTGAGATTTAAAAAAAAAAAAAAAAAAAAAAAAAAAAAAGGATGCGATCAGGAGTGACAATAGGGTAGGCCCTTCGTTTTGTTCAGTTACTTCCTAACTGCTTTCTCCCTGCCTCAACTTCGTAGTGTTGTTCACAAGAATTTTAACATACCTTTCTTTTCTAAGGGAATTTCACACACCCCAGCTAATAAATAGGTGGTTTAAAAAGTGCTTACACACAAGGTGGACCTACCATAAAGCCAATGACACATAAGCCCCAGGGTCCCTCCCTTCACAGTCTCTTCCAAGACCCATATAATCACACCTAACTTTACATTCATAATTTGTATTATTTTTCCTCCAACAGGGCCCTAAAAAGTTTAGGCTCCATGAAATGTGGATCAGCCCCCACTTACATCCCTGTGCACTGATGTGTTGAGGACCAGCTTCTGATGTACACTGGTCTTTCCCCCCATCCACTTGCATGTCCCAGAGGCATCTCACAGATAGTATGTATGAACTGAGCTCAGTGTTGGCCCTGAGCCCCGCCAGGCTCCTGCCCCTCCAACCTGTTCTTCCTCCTCCTTATCTTATGAGAGCACATGTCCCCATTGTGTATGGGGTTAGTTCTCTAAGCTTGAGAGAGATTTGCTCCTCTCCCTCGACCATCTTTTCCAATCCAGGTCCAAGTTGTTTGAGTCCATCCCTACACGCCATCCAGCCCTATCGTTTTCTATCTGATTTCTTCGACAGACTCCCATCAGTCTCCCTCATTTGCCAGAGTCCTCCTTTAAAAATCGGTAGCTTTCCCCTCCTGTTCTGTTACTTTATTTTTTTATTTTTATTTTTCGAATGTTTAGTGTTTATTTATTTTTGAGAGACAGAGACAGAACACGAGCAGGGGACGGGCAGAGAGAGAGGGAGACACAGAATCCAAAGCAGGCTCCAGGCTCTGAGCTGTCAGCACAGAGCCCGATGTGGGACTCAAGCCCATGAGCTGTGAGATCATGACCTGAGCCGAAGTCGGTTGCCCAACTGACTGAGCCATCCAGGTGCCCCTCAACATGCCCCACTGCCTTTAGCATAAAATTCAAACTCTTTACCAATAAGGACGAGCCCCTTCCTGACTGTTCTCTGCCTTTTGCTCTGCACTCACGTCTCAATCCTCTTGTTCTCTTCATACTGCACCAGTGAGTATACCGGCCTCTGAGTGTGATCCCTGTGTCTCACACATATGTCTCTTTGCCCAGATAACTCCTCCAAGATTCTGCTTTGGTATTAGCTCTTTCAGGAAGATTTTATAAATGAGATCCTCCAATATGGGTGATTTTCCTTTGGGCCTGCCAACAATGGTAAATATTTGCAATAGTCTGTTTTCTTGCCTGTCTCCTAAAGAAGCTATGGATTCTTTGGCTCCTACATCTTCAGTTCTTTCCTAGAACTGTGTCTGGTGCATAGTAGATGGTCAAAAAAGAGTTGAATGAATAAGACCTGAAGTGGTGAGGAAGGGAGTGGTGTGGTATAGTCAGTCTGGCTCACTTATCTGAACACATACCTCTGCCTCCTCCCATTGGACAGGCTCCACTCAACTGTAGATTAAACCACACCCTACAACCCAGAGATCAAAACCTATTGTGCTTTACACCGTCACCCATGCTCTAATCCCCCCCACACAATGAATTCAGCATTGGCCTTGTTCATAGATTATCAAACTGAACAGTGGATACTTTTTAACCATTTGCTAGGAATCAGTATTACACTAGGCACTGTAGAGAGGTTCCAGAAGAAAGATAATGGGCAGAGACCACTCCTGGAAACCAAGACAATATAACTTAGTTAAGGAGGTGAAACCACTAGAGTTTTAGCTAAGCCAGTAGAGAAGAAAATGGGACTAGAAAACATTAAAAATCCAGGAGAAAGGAATGCTATCCAGGGCTAGGGTTATGCAGGGCTTCAAAGACGAGGATTTGCATTGTCTTTTAAGGCATAAGGATGGCAGGCTAAATCTGCAATGATAATAACTCTAATGTAGGAATAGAAGGAGAGATAAAGAAATAAGTATCAGTGAGGTAGGAGGGAATCTAGGAAAGAACACTGTTTGATAGGCATCTTAGGCTTGGAAAAGGCCTTGAATCTGAATCAAGTTTCCAGATGAATACATGGAGTTACCAAGGTCTGAGGCTATTAGTTACTTGAATTATGTATCTGTAACAGTCTCGTTCAGATTCTGTGCTCTCCAAGAAATCCAGTCTGTTGTTTTCAACTAGCATAGAGCCAGGCAATGTGCTGATTGGGCCAAGGGTCCAGCAGCCTTCCCAACAATTACATAACTTCATAAATGAATAACTTTCATTTTCATTGTATTTTTTAAAAACGGGGGCCTTATCTGTATTAAAAAGTAATCCTACAATTTGATGTTTAACTTACAGCTTGAATTAAAAGTCTTTCTGCTCACTTAAGTGAAATATTTAAAAAATGCAAACCACTCCAGGGGCTGCTGGGTGACTCAGTCAATTAAGCGTCCGATTCTTGATTTCGGCTCAGATAATGATCTCACGGTTTGTGAGATTGAGCCCCGTGTTGGGCTCCGTGATGACAGCATGGAGCTTGCTTGGGATTCTCTTTCCCAATATCTCTGCCCCTCCCCCCACCTCTCTTTCTCTCTCTCTCTCTCTTTCTCTCTCTCAAAACTAAATAAATAAACATGAAAAAAATTAAAACTGCAAGCCTCTTAAAAGTGTATAAAATACAAAGCTAAAGTTTCCCAAACCCTACCCTAAATGAATATGTACACATACAGCTACCATCAAATCACCCATCAGGTGTATTCTTCCTTCAGACAAAAGCTGAAGCATCACGGTGCCCACATTTCCTGTAACAATCATACATTTCTCTCCAGCATATTGAAAGTATTTCCGGAAGAAATTCATAACTGTAAATAAGTCGTACCCTCACATTATATTAAAACCCAAGAGCAAGAGCAAGTATCTCTCCATGTTCAAGTGTAATGGTTTAATCCTAAGAAGAATAACAAGTTCCCCTTCATTCCTGGCCCCTGTGCAGCGCCTCCTTGCCCACCGTTAAGCAGTCAGAGCTGTGAGCTCTGTTACCAAAACTAAAGAGTTTTCTACAGCCCACGTCTAGGTTAAATCGTCTAAACGATCTCTCTATGTGAGATGCATTTCACCAGTTTTCTGAATGCCATCCATGTGAGAAACTCTTTATCTTCTTAAACTCATTTTGATTGTGCCGTATTTGGAATAACTGCAGTCACTTAAACTCAAGAGCGTTCCTGATAATCAAGGGTGTTTGGGGCTTAAAGACGACCTACAACCGTAATAAAAGTAGAAGCCTGCGGTTTTGGCACAGGGGGATCATGGCATTCCAAGATTTCCCTGAACCCCCCCCCCAAAAAAAAACCCTCCTGCGTGGGGGACCTAGGGAGATGAGAGAGGTTCTTTGAACATTTCTGAAAAGAGCTTTGAAAAGTTCACCTGTTATAAAGCACTGGTTATTCGAACTCCTTCGCTTAGTCACACAGATTCAACACATGGCCTAAAACCTGCAATTGTGCTCTGAGATACGGTTTCACACCATAGGGAATATCCTGAAATAATTTCAGATGTTATCATTATTCAGTTGTACATAAAAGCTGCATTTTGTTGGACCAGAGTGTTGTCTCAGAGAGCGATGCACATAATACTTACGCTTTTGCCAGCTCTGCTGATATCTGTTCCAAAGAGCATCCCTTTGTCTCAGGTATAAACACGACAACAAAAACCAGGGATGCCAGGCTCATGATTGTATATATAAAGCACACCCACGGCAAGCCAATGAGATCTACAAAGGACAAAAGAGACTGATTAAAAATGTGGGCTTTTTTTTTTATTTGAGAACGAGAGAAGGAAAGGAGGGTAGAGGGGCAGGGAGGCAGAAAGAGAGAGAGAATTCTAGGCAGCTTCCACACTCAGTGTGGAGCCCAACACGAGGCTCGATCCCAGGACCCTGGCTGGGATCATGATCTGAGCAGAAATCAAGAGTAGGACACTCAATCGACTAAGCCACCCAGGCACCCCTAAACATATGTTTTGTGTTGCTTTGACCCCATTTGTGGACAGCTGCTTCTTAGAGCATATATAAAAACGTGTATTTCCAAACACACTGGTAGTGTATATATCCAGGGAAATAGCAACCACAAATTAAAAATATAGCCAACCTCTGTAAGTTTCATGTTTACAAACTACCCAAGCTTTCCCTATCAAAGTAAATAGAAGCCATGTGACTACCACAATTTAAACCCAATACCATCTTCCTGCTGAACGTGCTTTCTTCTCTTTCAAAATGGTAATATACAGAGGCGCCTGGGTGGCTTGGTCAGTTAAGTGTCCGACTTGGGCTCAGGTCATGATCTTGGCGTTAGTGGGTTCGAGCTCCGCGTCAGGTTCTCTGCTGACAGCTCAGAGCCTAGAGCCTGCTCCAGATTCTGTCCCTCCCCCACTCGTGCTCTTTCACTCTCTGTCTCAAAAATAAACTATATAAAAATTTTTTAAAAAATGGTAATATACCTGCTCATTGCAAAAAAGACTGCAAACCCCACAGAAACAGACAAAGCAGAAGGTAAAATATCTCCTCTCTCTCCTCACTCCCCTCCTCCCAGTTCCCCTCCTGGGAGTACTGGCTGTAGCAGTTTGATTTCTATTTGGTGGACATTTTTAAAGACATTTATACAGATGCACTTTTCTTGAAACGAGCTCACCCTTCTTTACCCTGACTCAAATACATCGCTCGTGTTGGCAATATTCATCTGAGTAGCTGACAGCGTATTTGTAATGACTCTTCCTGGATTCAGAGAAAAAAGTGGTAACAGTTCTAATGAAAGGCATTAGCTTGCTAAGATTCATCACCAAGAAGCCGGATCCTCGCCTATCAGCCTGGTGTTTCCTTTGACCACTTCTAGCCACAGGTGCAGTCCTTTTGTAGTTACTGACCAAGATCAAGACAAGTTAACTGGGACGAAGTGGCCCCCAGGGCACTGGAGCCTGGCATGTGCACTGCACTGTCCCCGGCTCAGCGGCAGGAAGTCCAGCCTGGCGGGGAGTATTGGGGGAAGAAACTGGCTCTTAACAAACACAGGCTCAGACTGACCACAGCCAGAGACCGTGCAAACAGCCCTTGACAGCTGCAACCACAAGTCCCAGCTGGTCAGTCAGGGAAGGTGCAGTGGGCGGTTTGGTGAATGCAGAGTGGAAGGATCTGAGCATATTAACCACCTGTCAGTCAGTGGTGCTGAGGTGAGGAGAAGCAGGAAGAAGGGACGGTGCTGCAGTTCTTTGTGAAGTTTTAATTAAAGTCCGATCCCTTGTGCTTTCCTTGCTACTGGCACACGCTTTTGCCCCAGTGAGTGCTTACTAAAGTGCTTGTAGGACCTTCCTCTACGGGACATGAAACCAGAATATAGAAAGTGATAAAAAAAAAAGGGGAGGGGGAGGGCATCTCATCAATCTTGTCCTCTGTTCTGTTTGAACACTTTCAGTAACAGGGAGCTGATGCCTTCCGAGATTCTCACCGTGTGGTGGGCTGGCCCTACCTGTTACAAAGGTCTTCCTCACTGATTCTGAAGTTCAAGTCTACCTTTCAGGAGCTTCGGCTCAGAGGTTCTGCCTTGCCCCCTGGGTCAGCTCTCCATCCCTTGTTCATGACAGCCATGCAGATTCCCGAGCTCACCTCCCATCCCTTTCCTGAGCATCTTCTCGCCCCAAACACCCAGAACTTGTGCAACTTGTCTGCACAGACTGCGGGTCACATGCCCATCCAGGTGCCCTCCCTGGACACACAGCAACCCCCTTAAAATAGCTAATCCTCTTAAAACATTTTCCTGAGAGCTGAGCACAGCGCAGCTGTATCATGCCCGCTGCCCAGGAAGTTGTTTCTGCTTTTATTGCTACTGGAACACTCTGCTTTTATTGCTACTGCTGAAATCGCACTAAAAAGGCTGGTGTCCAAGGGCTTGCCGCCAAGCGGAACCCTTACAGCTTTTACTTGGAAAGTTGACTTTTGAAAGTAAGTACAGGTTTCCCCATTCTCGGCAAATTTGTGTTCTGCCACTTGGCTTTTACGAGAGACCGACGTTAGTATCTGTTTTTGCTAACTGAGAGAAATCCAGAGACGATTTTCGCTCTTGGGAAGTGGGAGATGCTTCTCCGCTTCATGCCATTTTGGCTTATGAGAGGTTCATAGAAACGCTCTACTTTCGAATAGAGGGAGAAACCTGTATTGCATTTCAAAGTCAGTCCAGTGAAATGTCATCTACGGGTTCATTCCAGGATTTTTAAGTGAATGTGCTTTCCCAACATTTGTTCTAAATGCAGGAGAACTTCTGAATGTGCATTAGCTCATCTCATACATTAGCCAGCCTTCCCAGAGATTTATGTCAGCTTTTTCCACCCCTAATCATTTCCATTCTTCCTTCTATTTTTTAATTAAACTTTTAAGTATAGTTGACACACGATGTTACACTGGTTTTAGGTATCAGGATAGTGATTCGACACATTTATACATTATGCTGTACTCACTCCATTTTTTCTTTTATATTTCTCTTTCTCCCCATCAAAGGGCAGATAAGGGATGTGTGTGTGTGTGTGTGTGTGTGTGTGTGTGTGTGTGTGTGAAGGTGAAAGGTACAGACCTATGCGTGTGATCTGAGAAGGACAGGTATGGTTGGTGCTAATGACCAGTTTCTTTGTTTCCTTTAATCTTTAGGCTATTTCTAGAAATGTGGGACATTTGAAAATTTTATGTAAAAATCCAAACCATGGTTAATTAATAACTCCAAAACTGAATTTCCCAAAGTAGATATACTAAAAAAAAAGTGGTTGACAAGTATTCAGAAGTATAGATATATACCTTTTTGAGTATACATCCACTTTTCAAAATTCATATTATATATATATATATATATATATTATTTAGTATGTATATCAGATACATATATAATGGGAAAAGGAAAGAAAGAAAACAGCTCCTTAGTCAATTTTGGAAGATGCTAGGGAACTATCTCATTATTTTGAAAACTAGGAAATAAAGAGAAAGTTTCAAGCATTTATCTATGCCTTTTTCATACTTTAGTGCAGACTAATAACTAATGAGAAGAAATTCCTCCTTAGAGAAGTATCGATGACAAAAATTTAGAAGAAATGATGCAATAAAAATAATGGATCTGGGGCACCTGGGTGGCTCAGTCGGTTAAGCATCCAACTTCAGCTCAGGTCATGATCTCAGGGTTCATGAGTTCGAGCCCCTGTATCAGGCTCTGGGCTCACAGCTCAGAACCTGGAGCCTGCTTCAGATTTTGTGCCTCCCTCTCTCTCTGCTCCTCACCCGCTCGTATTCTCTCTCTCTTTTTTCTCTCTCTCTCTCAAAAAATGAATAAAATATTAAAAAACAAAACAAAAAAAAATAACAGATCTGGGTGATGATCCTCAAAGAGGCCCGTGTGACAAAGTGGGACACGGGCAGACAGGCAGACACAAAGGGTGTGCCTCTGTGGCAGGACACCCTCCATCCTCTGTGAAGGAATTTACAGACAAACAAATGAGAAATTCTAAATCTGCTCAAGCCTCTAGATCTAAAGAGCAGTTCTCAGGAAACACAAAAGACAGAGAAGGTCATGTGACATGACTATAATCAGCAAAACCCAGCGTGGGGAAAACTCTATGAAACAAATGACCCAGTTTCTTCATCAAAAATCCAAGGATGGACAGGAAAAGGGAGAGATGGAGATGAAACCTACGAATTATGAGCCGTGTCAATCAACTATAAATTAGGTTATTTGGATCATGATTCAAACAAAGTATTAAAAAGTATTAAAAGTATATAAAAACATAAAAATAATGTAAAAATATAAAAAATATTTTTAAAAGTATAAAAAAAGTAATTATAAGACATGGAAGAATGTGGACACAGACTAGGTATTGGATACCAAGGGATTATTATAAATATTTTTATGTTTGATAATGATATTGCAAGTATAGTTTTTCAATGCCTTATCTTTTAGAGGTCCATGTGGGACTTTTATAGACAAAATGACATCCTGTCTGGGATATGACACAAAACAATCTGGGGAGAAAGAAGCTGGGGTTATAAATGAATTAAGAATGAGAACTTTCAGTTGGGTGGTCCATACATCAGGTACATTCTCTTTGTGTTTGAATGTTTCAAAAATGTCCACAGTAAAATGTCTCTTAGGTGAGTGTACTTCCCTAACATTTGTCCTAAGAACACAGAAGGTGTTAGAGGCAAACAACGGGTCCTTACCAGTCACAGTCAAAAATGTCAGAGAGATGAGGAGATTGATACCCCAGTTCATGCTAGAAGTTAAAGCCATGGCTCGTCCTCTAATTCCAGCAGGAAAAATCTCACTCAGTAGCAGCCAGGGCACTAGAAGAAAGGGAGAAGAGAGGGTGGGGAGCAGAGAAATGATCAAACACCCATTGAAACAGAGGGCCAGCCCTCTGACCTCTGACCTCTGCCCTTAACCTGAGTGGCTTGCGGTTGGAGAGCAGGGCTGTGTCCTTCCTTGGCAGGAGGGAAGAGGACATGCTTCCTCCTCATCTCCAACCCAGGGAAACACCGACAGAGCCTGACAATCCTGGAAGAGGGGGAGAGACAGAAAGCACTGGTAGGTGACACCAGGCCTGAGAAATGCAAGTGGGTGGGGCAGTGGCTGGGGCCACCTGTTGGGGAGCGGACCAGAGAAGAAGCTTGGGACCTCGGCCAAGCACAGAGCCTCAGTGCCAGACCAGCGCTCTGCCTGCTATATGTCCGGGCCCTTTCCTATGATTTCCTTTGCCCCTGACCTTGGAGCAGTCCAACATCATAGCTAATGAGTGGGTAGGAAATGGAGCCAGGAAGGCAGGAGGAAGGAGGCCCTCTTATTCTCCCTTCTCCTACTTGGTCTTCCTGACCTGGGCAAGCTGAGTGGACAGCAGCTCTGAATTCAACAGAGCTCCGAAATTTGATTATTATACCTAAATTAATGGTTGAGTGAAAGGAGACTCTTGTTGGCACAAAAACTGACCAGAGCACTTTTTATTATCTGAGAGTGACAGGGAGCGTCACAGGACCTGCCTGATGGGATCAGAAGGGGCAGCAGAGGAGCAAACGCACTTGTCGTCTGCTTACAGCCTTTCAAGGCCAGTTTCCCCTTATCAAGTAGCTACGAGTTCTTACAGTGGGTGGAACACCTCACGAAACTTACTTCAAATGATCCTCCTCGAATCTTATAAGATAGGAACTATTCCTCCTATCCCTGTTTATAAGAGAAGAAAGTCGGGCTGAAAGAGTTAATAATTTGCCAAGGTCACAGGGCTCACAAGTGGCAGAGGTGCCACTGAGTCCTGGCAGTCGGTCTGTGAAACTCATGCTTTTTAATCATGGTGTTCTCTTGGTGGTGGCTCAATAAATATTTGCTAATGAATAAGTAAACGTGCAATCTAAGCCTTTGATTCTGAAGAAAGAAGAACATAGGAGCTGCCCCAGCCCCGGCTCACTGCTGGCTAAGTCACCTTGTGTTGGAAAGCCAGCAGTTGCATACAGACCAGATGCACCGTTGCAGCCCAGCGGAGGTAGCTGCAGGGGGGGTGGGGTGGGGTGGGGGATGGGAGAAGCATGAAGCCAGGGAGGGGCCCCGCTGCGGGCAACCACTAGGACGGATCATGTGGGAACAAAGCTGTCAGCTGTGCCTCTAATTTAACAACTTGGCTCTCATGACGAGATCAGGCTCTGGTTAGGAAACATCTGCTCATAGTAAATCTGCTGTTTTAAAGTAAGAATAATAAATTGAATTATAGAAGAGAGCTGGAGAAACATCTTTTTCTTGATAATCTTTTCCATGTGAATCCATATAGAGTTACCTTTAGGGTGTGGAAGAGAATTTTAACAAAAGAAACATGATTATTATTGTCTTAATTAACAGGGACTTCAAAATTAAAATTTTGTATCCCTCCCCTCCACTTCCTACCTACAAAAAACTTTATTAGGTTCTTGCAGATTATATCCTAGATAGGATCACGTTGATCTTAATGAGACCAGAGCAGTGCTCATGTAACCTTGTCTGGCTTTGTAAGACCAGGGAATCTGGTTCCGAGCTCTGGCTCTGACAGCTGTATAATTCTGAAAAAGCCTTTGTAATGACCCGCCCTTGGACAAATGCAAGACAAAATTATGTATATGCAATTTTGTAGAGCTAAATAATTTATGCCACAGACTAATCCCCTATGCCCCTTTTTGCCATGGTTTTTTGTCACAGTAGTATGGAGGGAGGGTCTCTTATCACCTTTTGCTCTAGCAGCCATAAGGAGGAGGTAGAGGATGGGTCATTCTTTCACTTTATTCTCTGGAGGCATTCACACAGGTTTTCTTGATCTACTTTCATCACCACTTCATCACCTCTAAAACCCCTTTTTAGTCTCCCCACCTTTATCATGACCTCCTCTTGGAATTATTTGGTGGGATTTTGGAAAATGATTGCTGGGGACATCAGACTCATGTTGGCATTGGATAAGAATGACCTGATCTTGCTGTCATAGAAAGTGGTGGAGCTTGGCAACAAGATAGGACAGTTTCACAAAGCCCTAGTTATAAGCACTCAATCTGAACTGTCAAAGGCTTCCTAATAGGACCCACAGTCTACACGGAAAGCCTGTACTAGGTATGCATTCAATTCAGCACCTGGGCCAGCTTTGTGGGCAGTTGAACCAGTCAGTGAGCAATGAATTGAATGTTGAGAGAGAGACTTTCCTCCATCTCTGATAAGAGCTTGTCAGGCAAACCTTGCACCTGACGTTTCCAAAAAACAATGTATCATTACAGAAAGCTTCTACTTCTTTTTTTATCTAGTAGAAAGAATTTAAGAATCGATGCCTTGGTTTATCTAATATTGACAGACTGGACGTTGTAGTAGTTGACAAGGATTTTGACAAGGATGGTTCAATCTCCCAATAAGGAGCATGTCAAGTCAAAAATAAGGAGGATATTATTTTAATAATAAGTTCAGAACCCTAAAATCACAGATTTTCAAATTCCAAAAGTGAACTAAAGTTCTGAGAATGGTCCTTGCAGCAAGGTAGAACTTACTGAAAGGATAAGAATCTTTCCATGGCAGACTTATGAGCAAGATGATGCCAGAATCTGAAAGGCCAAGTTCCCTGGAAAGGGTTACGAATACCCAGAGCAGAAAGAACGGAGAAGCTCCGTTTCCAATCACAAGAACCCAGAGATGTAAACTATCACACGGGAATTTAATATGTTGATATTTGTAATGACAAGTAGAAGTCTTCTGAAAATCACCAGTGTTTTTTTCTAATGAGATGGCCTCATTTCTCTCCCAGAGAAAATTGAGTTATTGTCACATGCCACAGTGAGGAAGTGGTGGCTCTCTCTGGGTGTCCTTGTTCTCCCCTTCCCTGATGGCAGACCCACCAGGGATGCTTTGTGCCAACTGCACAGTGAACTCTTCTACAGTGAGTGTCACCATTGCTGTTTAGTGAACCCTGAAACAATCCTCCTTGATTTCTATTATTCCACCTTTAACCCTGACATTCCAAGACTACCTTGGCAACGTGTGCCTCCATAAATGTCAGAGTCTGCACATGTCTTTTTTTGTTTTTGTTAATGTTTATTTATTTTTGAGAGAGAGAGAGAGAGAGAGAGACAGAGAGAGAGAGAGAGAGAGAGAGACAGAGAGAGAGAGAGAAAACAAGCGGGAGAGGCACAGAGAGAGAGGGAGACACAGAATGCAAAGCAGGCTCCAGGCTCCAGGCTCTCAGCTGTCAGCCTAGAGCCCAACACAGGGCTCGAACTCATGGACCACAAGATCATGACTTGAGCAAGTCAGGTGCTTAACTGACTGAGCCACCCAGGTGACCCTCTGCACAGGTCTCTGAGGCCTTCTTTTGTGGCTGCAAGGGTAGAGGAAATTTTGGACTTGCCAGGATGCAATTTGTCCACAAGTATTAGAACTTGTATTTCACATTAAATCACCAGGGCCGCCTGTCAGAACTTGCCTGATCCAGGTGAAACCTGCAGACAGTGTTTATGGCTGTACAGAGTGTCAAAAAATATGTTGAAGTATCGCCATGTGCCATGGAGGACATGGACTTGCATTAGTAGGGGCCATCTGTGGAGGTGACCTAGCCCACCCACAGGTAAACTTCCTGCTTATCTCCACCCCCTCCATATAAGCCAACAGAGGCTGTCACTCAATGCCCTGTAGCTTCAGATTCAAACCCTGCAGCTCTCCAGGAACACTTTCCATTTGGCTTGAGCTCTTCCTGACCCTCCTGGCATAGTGGCTCCAGCTTTGAAAAGTTCATGGAGGTCTTAAACTCTTATCAGAGAATTCCTAGCATCTTTGGAAGAAGTACTACACTTAGGCTGCAGAATTTTCAACAACTTGACACGCTGAGAAGTCAGTGTTCCATACTTAGCAGAAGTAGAGCCAAATCCCATGGCTTTTATTGCCTATGCAAACAGCTCAGGGCACACCTAGCTCTGTCTGACAAGATGTCCTTTAAATATGAATATGAGAGGGAAATACACCCATTTCCTTCCAACCAGGTGTTTAAGTCCTGGCTTTGTAAGTTCCCTAAATAGGAAAGTGTGCTCTCTTTAAAAAGTATGCTCCAGTGTAGAACACCATTTCCAACATCAGTGATGATGCAATAGCTTTCACTTATTTTCATTTTTATTTCTCATATTCTCCTTTCTCTCAGCCTCTCTGAGTTTTGCTCATCCCTGTCCTCCTCTAAAATAAATATTTTATTCAAGAATATTATTTTGTACTACTTAAATAAACCAAGAAAAGCAACAAAATAAAGCCTCCATGTTCCCCAATCTTTCTATCTTTATGATTTCTAGTCAACACCAACTGAAATGAGTTTTTTTTTACTTTAAAAAAATTTTTTATTTATTTTTACACAGAGAGAGACAGGGCATGAATGGGGGAGGGGAAGAGAGAGAGGGAGACACAGAATCCAAAGCAGGCTCCAGGCTGTCAGCACAGAGCCTGATGTGAGGCTCGAAGCCACGAATCGTGAGATCATGACCTGGGCTGAAGTTGGACACTTAACTGACTGAGCCACCCAGTCGCCCCTGAAATGATTTTTTTAAATGTCTTATTTATTTTTGAGACAGATAGAGAGAGACATAGCATGAGCAGGGAAGGGGCAGAGAGGGAGAGACACACAGAATCGGAAGCAGGCTCCAGGCTCTGAGCTATCAGCACAGAGCCCGATGCAGGGCTCGAACTCTCAAACTGTGAGATCATGACCTGAGCTGAAGCTGGATGCTTAACGAACTGAGCCACCCAGGCGCCCCTGAAATTATTTTTTGAAAATATTTTAGGGGAAACTGGAATAAATGGAATAATCCTCCATTTAAAAACCTTTCAGAATTAATAATGAAACTCTTTTGTGAATAAGAATGAGTTAGAAATAAGAAAAAGCTATTGGCAGTGGTCTTCAAACTTTCTTGCTTGTGTAACCTTTAAAATAATTTGAAAAACTAAGTATTTTATTTCTTTATAAGTCAACATCTAACTCCCTTTCACCATAAATTTAACTGATAGCAAAGAATGCAATTTCTATGGTACTATACATTCTGATAAATAAAATAGATCACTTACCATTCTTTTAAATATTTCCAGTAGAATCCATTGACATACCATACCTATCTGATATTCATCATCATCCATTTAAAAAATACAGGAATAAGGTATTTAACATCAATTTTATATTGTTACTCACTTTGAACTTAGTATTTTATCCTCTTGTAATGCGTTTTTAAACTTCAAAGTCTTTTGATCATTCCATCATAGTTCTATGAAAAAAATTACCTTAAATTGAAATTTTAGGATTTTTTTCCCCCTACAAGATTTTGGTATTTTTTCTCAATTATTAACACAATAATTAAAGCAAAATGGATGAAAATTATAGAAATATATTACAAATCTTTAGAAATAACTATCATATATGAAAAATGAAATGTATTGAAAAAACCTCTCTTAACGGACAGGGAGTTTTTTCTTTATTATGTACGTGTGGGTGAATGTCACTTCTAGAATAATACGATACATTTCTACTCTTTAGATGAAATTTAGTGTTTTCAATAATAATGAAAAAAGATGGGGAGCTGAAGAAATTTTATAATAGCAGTATCATTCAGTTCTTTGAATTAACGAAAAAAAGTTATTTGTAATGATATATCAGCTCATAACTTGGTAAGGTCATTCTTTAATTTTGTTGAAAGCGAATTATTGGAAACATCTAGGACTAGATGTTTATCTGTCATCAGAGTCATTTTTCCATACCACACATACAGCAACATTTCCAATTATCTTTTTGATTAGTGCTCCTGAGGTTTCTATAATTTGGGACATGTGTCATAATAATAAGTTTTCTGATGAGTAATAGGTGTGCTTTTCCCACTTAAAGTGGAAGAACAGTTATTACAAGGAAGATGAGAAAGAAGTTTTAGGAAACAGATTTTCCCTAAAAAATCAAGAAATTTATTTTCTTTGATGTACCATTGAAGGAGTACTCTGGAAAATGAACCCCTGGGTGTACAACTATCCCCATTTTCAGACCACTGAACTAGGATTCAAAAATGAAAAATAAAAAAGAAGGAATTACGAGAAATTAGTCTTTTCTTGTTTAAACTATAACTTGAACATCATGCTTCAGGTGTAATACATCACGTGGTGCTTTTTTGGTGATTGGTGCTTTGGACTTAACCAGAAAGGTATTATAGTTTCTAAATGTTGCAATATTACTTGGAAAAATTCTTAACATTGTGTTCCGGAAAACATAAAGTAGCAAAGGAATGCTTGGGTTGATTAAGATAATATTAAAACCTTAGTCTGTTTCTTTAATGTCTTCACTGTCCGATATTCACAGGCTTCAAAGGCACAGGACCACGCTGTGGTGCTGACGGAGAGGAAAGTTCAACACTTGTTTCATGTGAGCAGTTGCCCATGGTAACGGAATTGAGGGTGTCATTTCATTAATTGCTGAGTTGTGCTCATGCTACAAAAATGCAGTTTTTATATGGCTTCTGTTAGGTACTGGTCTGCTGCCTCATCTAACTCCAAAGAGGAAAATAGGATTTAATTAGGCAAGGGCACGTATTTCTTTAAGCCTTTCCTCTTTCGCTCAGATGCAAACTTAGTATAAAACTATTCAGGTACCATTTTTAAATTTACTTTGCATTATTTTAATGATTAACATCAGAGCACCAAATAACTCATCATTTTAATCAGTCAACATGGTCTTTAACTTCATTCATTGGAAAAAAGGAACAGTATGGGTGGGAATATTGGTGATGACTAAAACCTAAGATTTGAAAGAAAAAAATTTTTGAAAGATGTTAAACTTACACACTTAACACTTGTACTTAACACAAACCAATGTGTTAATATGATTATTTAATGGCTACAGTTGATAATAAAACTCCCGTGTTTATAGCATAATAACTTGGGGGGCACCTGGATGGCTCAGTTGGTTAAGCATTCAGCTTCAGCTCAGGTCATGATATCATGGTTTGAGAGTTCAAGCCCCACATCAGGCTGTGCACTGACAGCTCGAGGAGCCTGGCGCCTGCTTCAGATTCTGTGTCTCCATCTCTCTCTGCGCCTCCCCCCACTCTGTCTCTTTCTCGAGAACATAACTAAACATTAAAAAAATAAAATAAATGAAATAAAGCATAATAACAAATGCAGTATGCTTTTTCTCTAAAGGTATGTAATTATCCCATAAGAATTGTGGGGAAAAAAAGATGATCCCTAAAATTTCCTTTACCTGTTATGGTTCTGAATATTAAAGACCTAAAGTCCAGGAGGAAATAGGAAGAATACTGAAATCTTTTTTGAAACATTCCATGTACTCTGGTCTGTAAGCTTCTCTGTTCTAAACCCAGGATATCTTACAGTGAAGCAGCTAAGTAAACTTCCAAATTAGAACCTGCTGTGTCACATCCCAGAATTGTCAAAATCTTTAGCCATGCAAACATCACATGAGCAATTGCTTTTTGAAGAGCTAGAGTTACTTGGGTATAAAAATCTAAATTTAAGTGTTAAGGCAGAGGCGTCTTATGCTTCCTACTGCTACCCATCCTCCAAAAAGCTGGCTAAACGCCATAAAACTAAACCAAACAAAAAGTCAGACTCTGTTTTTTAGACTCTTGTTTTATAGTGGCCTTTTTAGGGTACTTGACTTGAGAGACAATTCTCTGTGGCTCTCTCACAGTTCTGCATGTCTTCTGAGCAAAAGTGCTGACTGTCTTTGTTCTGGGCTGTCTTTCTAAGGATGTTTGTATAGCAAACAGCCTTGGAAGACAAAGATAGGGTCTCCTCCCGAGCAAAGGTTTGTTTACTATCCAATAAATTAAAGATCATGTCTTCCACGGAAGAAATCAGGCTGACTTACTGTCTATTATAAAAGATTTGGGTTCCCTAAGCTTGGGGCTCCTCTTCTTAAAAATAACCCATTATGTGTGCAGGTGTTATCTCGTTCTTTTTGTAGTTAGCTGTTTTCTCTTGTTAGCTTGCAAGTGGGCTAAGATATCAGCCAGTTTAGAGTTCTTGAGAGTTTGATTACTTGTGGCAATGGTATGATTTTTCTACAAAGATCTATTACTAACTGTGGACTGCCCATTGACATCTGCTGGATTCAATGGGATTGTTAAGCCTGAGATAATCCATTGAAATATTTCTGTAAACTCTCATGTTAATTAAAGAAGCAAAAACAAGTCCCAAATGCCAGGTTCAGATTTTCGCATATTTCTCTTAGGAAAACTGTGAACAAACTGACTTAGATCTTTTTTGTAAAGAGTCAAGTTTAAATACATATAATTACTAAACCAAGGTATGAAACATTATTCCCTGACATTGCAAATCTTAATCTTTGTTTTCAAGGGAAGGGCTGGGTCTTGTATTTGGAGAAAACAATAGACATCTGGAAATGAATATTTTGTTTAACAGTATAATTTTTTAATGGCCTTAATTTTAGGAAATTTAAGCCATGAAACTTCTTAGGTCATCAAATATTGGAGATGGCCTTGCATCCTGAATTGAGTAGCTTTATTCAGATATAATTTTTGGTGAAATGTACACAGGATTCCATACACCATACATTCATCTCTAATTCCTTATACACTGACTCAAATACCAGAAGAGATCAGGATGTATGAACCCCAGACTAGAGAGAGAGCTCCTCTTTAGTCACAGAAGCTGAGAGAGTTCCAGAAACACTTTATTGACTCATACAACAAATGATTATTGCACCCTATTGTGGGCCAGGCCCTAGGTTAGGCTGGAGGAGACAACAATGAACAAGACAGAGGATATACACACAAAGGATGGATCATCTAAATTAGCTGCGCCAACTTAGAAGAGTGGACCAGTGCGTGTTTCTCAGCCTACATCACACCTTTCACCAAAGCTTCAGGACTTTCTATAAACCATGTCTGGTTTCCTAGGAAGCTCTCTCGACTGCAGGTAATCCAGAATTAAAACATATTTTAAAGCCCAAATCTATTCATTTTAGTCTTGACCCAAGTAGAATAGTATATAGAGGGAGGAGATGAGGACCATGGCACCATAACTCAACATAGGGCCACGGACCACTTCCTGTGTGTGCTGACGTGGCTTAAGCAAAATGCCTGCTGAGGTCAGTGCTAGCATGATCAGAACTATCCATGTCTTGTCTGACATTTATTAGCATAATAACTAACTGTATTCCATCCACACTGCATACCAGGCACTGAACTAGGAGTGCTTTATATAGATTGCCTCACTGAACCCCCCGATTACACTGTGAGGCAGACAGTATTGCCCCATTTTCTAGATAAGGAAACTGAAACTTCAAGAGATGAATTGACTTGCCCAAAGTTCTACGCACTGGAGTTGAGATTCGAGGCCAGGCAGTCAGATGTCAAAGCCTGGTCTGAATTCAAATACTCCATGGCACAGCCTCAACAGATTTTCTTGCTGTTCTGCTAAATCTTCACTCAAGCTCATGTCCCCTCAAGGCCCCTACCTGTCATCATCCCTGCTTCAAACTCTCTGCTCCCAGATCTGCACACCACTTTCTTCATACAAGCCATGGCCCAATGTCACCACCCCAGAAAGGCTTTCTGTGACCATTGGACCTCTTCCACACATGCTCTTTCATTTATCCTTTCCATTATTTCTTTACTACTCTTAACCTAAACCTAGACTTGAGCATTTCTCTCCTCCTGACACTGTATTATACACGTAATCATTTCCTTGCTTATTGCCTGTCCCCATCACTGGGTTCTTGAGGGCAAGTCGTGGACCATGCTCACCCATCCCTGAATCGCTACACCTGGCACTGTGCCCAGTATGTCATGGGTGAGCAGTGCCCATATGCTGCCTAAGCGAGTGAACTGATGAATCCCCACTGCTTCCTCCCTCTCCCTTCTCCTCTTGGTCCCCGAAAGTTGCTTTCTTGCTGGAACTTCTGTCTATTTGGTAGAAGAGCTCATGGGAGGTGGTTTGGTGGCACTTGTTATTCAGTCTGCAGTGTGAGGTTCTGCTTGAACGGGTGAATACAAAGGTAGTTAAAAGATAACAGTCACAGTCTCATTACTGAACTTAGCATGTGACGTTGGACAAATTCCTTCCAACTGCTTTCATGAAAAGATACTAGTCATGAGATCGAAGAGGAGATTAATTAATTAATTTATGAACATAGGAATGTTTGGATTTTAAAAAGCCCTAATTATTGTGAAAAGAACAGCCACACACCTTTTTCTGTGTTACGGTGGCTACTTTAAGAGGGCGGGTCTCTATACAAATATCACCTCAAACGAAATCATGAGATAATAATTTCACGCCTTGGGCTCAGGCTCATCTGTGCTTTACTTTTGGACATGAGTAAAAGAGAAATCTCCATGTGGCTCTATGTCCTCACGGTGTCGAGAACCCCTGGTTCAACCCTGAAGTTTGAACCACGATGGACAAATATCCTGTAATTAGAAGGAGCTAAGTGACAATCAGGACTGCCCCAGAAGCACAGTAGAGGGTAAGGTTAAGATTTTGAACATATTTTAAAGTGAAAAACGAGGGATGGAAAGTAGAATGTTAAATAAAAGTCTCTAATAGAAAAGTGGAGTCTGTATCCTGACTTCGTTTGATGGAAGAGTTTTTATATTAGTAACAGAAAAATGGAAGGGAGAAAGGGAGAGGCTCTTAACCTCTTTAGGCCGTTGGCCCTTCAGCAAGCTGATGAAGACTATGGATTCCTTCTCCGAATAATATTTTAAAAGCATAAAATAAAGTATGTAAGATTACTTGGTACTTGACCAAATCCATGCCCCTCCTGAATTCAAATTCTAGGGCAACTTTATTATTTTACAATTAGGGAAACAGAGGACCAGAAAATAAAATGATGTGGGGCATGTACTTTAACCTAAAAATAGAAAAACTTCTTTTGGCTGAAGAAACTATGTTGTGATCTAATACAATTAAGGAATGTTGTTCTAAGCCAATCCATATTTAAGAAGATTTAATAAGAATGGTTTCATCTTGCTTTCAATTTTACTTTAGAAAAGCAACTACTTTTCCCCTTATACACAAAGGATTTGCATCTATTACAAGCAATAAACTCTTTAAATGAAATACCTGGGCAATAATTACATCAGGTTACTAAGTTTTATTATGCATTCAAGATCTGGTATAAAACCCTTGCTCCTAATAAAAATCTTCTTTAAACTCCAACTGCCTTGCACAATGTATACTAGTGCTCTAGAATACAATTTTGGTGATCAAATTGGAATTCCTAGTGTATGTTTTCTTTGAAAAGGAAAAACTACAACACAATCTACAGACATAAATGACGGACTCTTGGCAAGAAAAAAAGGACAACTGCCAGATCTTCTAGAAAACTCTAGAAGAATCAATAACTCCAAACCATGCATATGAAATAACCACTTGTTCTCTACAGAGAGGAAGATTCGGGATTCTGCCTCTGACTGCATGCCCCCCAGATTGTGTGTGAATACGCAGGTCTTTAGGCTTATTTTTTTTTTTTTACCCAACATGCAGTTATGTGGCACTCTGAGTGCCAGTCTTTAAAGACTTTATTATGAGCTGATTTAATCCTAACAATGCTCTGATGTAATTATTAATCATAACCATATTTATAAGCGATAAATAAGAGGCACAGAGAAGTTGACTTACCTAAGGTTGCACAACTGCCCAGTGGCAGAGTTGAGAGTCAACTCCAGGCAGTGCCCTACTCCAAAGTATATGCTTTTCCTTTTCTTAGTAATTGAACTCATATCTTGTTACCTACATGTCACCCGGCTCGGTCCTGGGAACTGCAATTATAAGCTGTAGAAACCATGAGACAAAGGGTCATTTCTTTTCCCACACCCAAACCTCCTTCAACCATGAGATTCTCCACCTCATTAGCACAGGCACTCTCTTCTCTATAGTGCAGCAAAAAGTAGAGATGTCCAAGACAAATCTGGGGCTACTTTTAGATACTCTGACTCTGAAATTCCCACATCATGCTTCATGACATAACAAAGAAAAAGTCCTAATTGCCTCCCACTACCTATTTCTAAGCCCTCTGAACATCCCTATATCTTATCTGATGGGAAAAACTGGAAAGATTTTTGGAAATATGCCCAAGTGATGGATTATTCCACAAAAAGCCTCATGATGATGGCTGTCAGGGACAGTTCATGTGGTGCCTCGCCTGCTGTGGACAGATTGACACATGTAAAAACCACACTTTGAGATCTTTCTTATATTTGTATCTCATTTTAAAACTCCTTCCCCCCTCCAGCTCCCCCTCTTAGATACACAAATATATTCCTTCATGGTTTTCAAACAGACTTATGCAGTGCTCACTTAAAGGAGGAGAAGGAAAAAAAATGAGATGTCATTTCTTCCCTCAAAGACATTATTCTAATAACTATTGTTGGGTTAATAAACCAAAAAAAAAAAAACATACTGAAGCAATACACTTCATCATTAAGGACTCAGTGGTGTTATCACACTTGTGACTTCCACTTACACCAAACTCAACAACATCCCAAACCTTCATATGTGCTTCAACTCACTTGACGCTCGCTATACTCTGTGAGATAGAACAAGGGTTATTATGCACAATTCATAGATTAGAAACAGCTTCAGAGAAGATAAAGGACTTAAAGATCACGCAGCCAGTAGGTAGAAGAGCTGGAATTAGAGGAACCCAGATTTTCTGATTTTAAAATCAGGCTCTTTGTAGCCCAGAACCAGACCACTCTACACTAGAAATACTTCACAGTTCACACAAGGACCTCTAAGAAACTGAGTGAACTCACAAAGGAGACAAGACTTTCACTAAGCTCTAAAGACAGGAGGGATCTGGGTAGAGGAGAGGGGGAAGGAAAAGGGGCCATAACAAGGGCCTGTCTCTTGACCAGGGTGTGGAGCCTTGGAGATACAGCAGCACAGAGAGGTAAAGCACAGCCTCACTGTACAAGGGCCGGGGGCTCCCCTCACTTTGCCGTCCATATGGAGTCTACATGTGCTTCTGTATGAATGGTGGCCCTGGAGCACAATGCCACTGATTACAAGACAGAACTGTGGAAGATGATGGAGGGCCTTAGAAATCACACCATCTGTCCCTCAGAGATGGGTGAGGTAGTAATAGAAAGAGGATGCATGAGGCTCCAGATGCCTGGGGATGTGGTCCTACGTCTGTGTGATCTCAATCTCAATCTCCTTTATTTTCTATAAAAGGAATATATTGGACGAGAGAACTTCTAAACTTCATCTCATCTTGAAAGGCATTTGACTCCTCTGATGTAGTAGAAAGTAGGAAGCCATGGAAGACTTGTGAGCTGTGGTGACATGAGGAACATGGTATTTATGGGGACCCCCTTAATGGAGGATGGGAGGGGATGGGAAAGATCTGCCATGTAAGAGGTCTACAGGAAGGGTCTTCCAGGAATCAAGGAATGAGCTTCTAAGGAGTAGACTACGATGGCAGAAACGGGAAGGAAAAGATCAACACAGGAACCATTTGTGAGGGGAAATGCAAGAGCATTTGGTCATTGACTGGATTGGGAAAAGGCATTAGAGCATCAGACTGAATGACCACAGCATGGAAAAGAAAGGGACATTCCCTGGTCTCCGGAAGAAATGACTTCAGCACTGAGCTTCCTGCACTGCACTGACAGTGAAGCATCAAAGTGGAAAAATCCTGTACTCTCTAGGAAAAAAAGGAACTAGAAGTCATATGACATGATAGAACTAGAGATAAGTGAGAGTCATCAGCTGCAGGGAGATAATGAACGTTCCTGAGAAAATAGATGTGGAGGCTTTTATAATGCATTAGCAAAAGGGTATTTTTTTGTTCATTTCATAGCTAAAGAAACAAAAGCCAAGAGACATTGATGTAATGACCTCACCTCTTTTTTTAGGAGTAGATGGAATGGAAGCTAGTCATACATTTTAACAGTTAATGTTTGAATTAAAAGAAATAAATATCTATCACAGCATTTGAAGACAGAATTCAGGATCCTTGACCTTCTGGGATATTTTTTGCCATATTCACATCTATTCTTTCTTAGGCCAGAGTTTATTACTATGGTGATTTTGTAATGCGTGGATTTAGTTAAGCTGGAACTACATTTCCCAAAATTCCCTCTCCTGTGTAGTTTTGGTGAGGGTTGGCTGGAAGAGAAATTGGCATGAGGCTTGGAAGGCCAAAGTGACACATCAGAGCCTGTGCTGGGTCCTAGACATCATTAGTGCTGTGATCGGTTGCCTTTCCCTGCTGGTCTCGGGGACTAGCCAGTGCCACCAGGTCTCCGGCCTCTCCCGCTGCTGTCATGGCTCTACGGAGGACACCTGTTTTTCTATAGGTGGCCAGCATCATCAGAGTCGATGTGGTGAGAGACAGATGTGGGCTCCAGTTTCTTCTAGTGGATTCCAGTTTGTTGTGGCTTTGAGTCCATCTTTTCTTCCCCGGGCCCTGCGGACCTGCAGAGACTGTGGCCACGGCCAAGGTGCACAGGCAGCAGGCTTCCACAGGCTTCTCCCTGATGAGGGACTTTCTCCTTTCCCTCTGACCATCCCCTTCCAGACCTTCCTTTCTCCACAACTGTGAGAGGGGCAACCCTTGTGACAAGTCCCTTGTCCCCTATGACTTAGAGTGGTTCTGCTTCCCCGACAGAGTTGCTCACACTCCCTCACTATGGAGGCTTTTCTATGCCCAGCCTCCCTTTAACTGACTGTGCTTTGCATCTTCCACTTATTCTCAAGGGTCCATTAGCTATCAGAAAAGGGTGATGAAATTTTAAAATGCTTCTTAGTATTTTTAAATAGTCATCACGATAGACCGAGAAGCGATAATTAAGTACTGGCTCCACGGAGGTTTGGGGACTCCATCTATGGGCTTCTGGTACTTGATCTTGGAAGCCTTCACAGCACCCAGAATTCCCGGTCACCAAGTGAGAGAGAAAGAAACGTCTATCTTATTGAATTCATTGTTATTTCAGTCTTTGTTATGGCCGAGCTTGAAATCTAACCAAATAACCATTAAACATTATCTTAATCAAGTTCAGTCATTCAAGGAAGTGCACATCAAAAACTTCTGTATTCTTATCATTGCCCTCCCTCTCTCTTACCCTGTAGCTCAGCCTTATAACTGTACATGCTCACTTACCTAGCAGAGCTTCAGAAAAAGAGAGACTGTCTCTATCTTGCATAAAATGAAGAGTGGTGCATTTAATAGCCTCATGTGATAGGCAATCATACACTATTTCCATTCATTCTTACTTCTAAAGTATCTTCATGGAGGACTGAACTAAAAGTAATTAACATTTATTTTCAAGACCAACAGAGGACTGTCTATTCTTGTCTTGGACTAGGATTAACACTGAATTTCAGAAGACAAGAGGCATTTTCTTTTTCTTTTTTTTTTTCAATGCTTATTCATTTTTGAGAAAGAGAGACAGCAAGAGCAGGGGAGGGGCAGAGAGAGACACACACACAGAATCTAAAGCAGACTCCAGGCTCCAAGCTGTCAGCACAGAGTCCAACGCGGGGTTCGAACTCATGAACTGTGAGATCATGAATTGAGCCGAAGTTGGACGCTTAACCGACTGAGCCACCCAGGCGCCCCAAGAGGTATTTTCAATTATTTGAGCAAGTCACTTACTTCGCCTCTGTGTGAGACACAGTACCATCATTTGTAAAATTTGGTGAAAATTCTTTCTTCACAGGCTTGTTCTGAAGGTAAAATGAAATACTGCAAAGTATGTAAAACCTTCCTAGCATAGTATTTGACATAATGGGTGTCAATAAGTATTAGTTGAATCTAAAGCCTAAATTACATTTTAAATGAATTAGTAGAGAATGCTATTTAAAGAATACTAAAAGGTAAATAACAAACAGCCCCCACTAATTTCTTCCAAAATCAAACTGAGTTTTCTGAAAAGGGGAATTCTTGTTCTAATACAATAATGTATCAAATGATAAGCTAGTGACTGAGAACTTGCTGCATTTTTCAAAGTAACCCAAAAACTAAAGATAGGAGGGGAATATGAGCTAGGGAAAACTCTGACCATGAGTACATGGGTTCTGGCAGTTTAAGATCAATGTCTGATGTAATATGTGCCATGTCATAATCTCTGTTAACCTGGAAGCTTCTCTGACTTAAAGCAAAGAGAGCATCCTTTTCTTTTTGCTCCCTTTTCCTTAGATTCCTAGTTGCTTCTTGATATTTCAAAAGATTGGATCAAGAAAATTGACGTAAGGAATATTTTTAGTTTTATGATGAATATATAGGAAAAAAAGATGCCGGCAAAGGAAATCAATGAGACAATACAACCTGAAGTTTATCATATGAGCAAAACTTATTGTACTTATTAATAGGGAAAAGTTCACAAAGAAGGCTGAGTTGTTCCTTGGTGCAAGATAACACTTATAGGTTGCCCTACTGGTAGACTTCAAAGAGTTTCTGAAAATAAAAGTATAAGATGCTCTCTTAAATTTCATTAGCTTTATGTATCAGAGTTACCACATAAGAATTGTTTGGATCACATGCGTGTCTCCCTAAAATTCATATGTTAAGATCCTAATTCCCAGTGGGATAGCATTTACAGGTAGGGACTTTAGGAGGTAATTAGGTCATTAGGGTGGAGCCATGAGAAAGCTAGCTAGCTCTGTGTGTGTGTGTGTGTGTGTGCGTGTGTGTGTGTGTCTGTTTCTGTCTCTCTTTCTCTTTCCATCCCTCTGCCATGGGAGGACACACTAAGAAGGTGGTGGCCAACTACAAACCAGGAGGGGTCCCCTCACCACCAACCAAATCTGCCAGCACCTTGATCTTGGACTTGCCAGCCTCCGGACTATGAGAAATAAGTTTGTTGTCTAAGCCATCCAGTCTTTGGTGATTTGTTGTGGCAACCCCAACTAACTAAGGTAAGTGTTTCACACCCAAGATGCCTGAAATAACAGTAGAAACCTGTTTCCAAGAAACTGTTCATTCATAATATTTTTCATTGTTAACTCTTAACAAGGAGGGCCAGGGTTCAGAAACAAGTCAGATCAGAGGCTGATGGTATTGTAGAATTTACTCTTGTCTGCCTATGTACAGTCCCTTATAAGGAAATCCATCTACTCATAGCGCCAGAGGAAGGATCAGCTCTGGTCATCCATGGCTTGGACCCTGTGGCCTAGAGATGTCCCTGAACAACAACTTATGACTCTGCCTTGCAAAGAACAGAGTCCATCAGATTCCTTCTCTTACTCTGGAATTTGTAAGAATCAAATCTAGAGACTGATCTCACTTAGAGGTGGGAGTAGACTGCAAAGTGAGGAAACAGAGGAGCTGTAGAGGCCATATCATGTGCAAATCCAATTATTGATTAACTGAGATTAAGGAGGCCATACCTGCTGGTTGCTGACCAGAAAGAAGCAGACACAGGGACTATAGCTCAGTTAACTCAAGTATTATCTCCTTGAAGACAGCGACAGTGTCTTGCTCATTACTATTTTCTCAACATCTAGCATAGTTCTTTGTTATTAAAAAATTAGTCACTTGATACATATCACCTGAATGAATAGCTAATGGCTTAATAGTAGATCACCAGAGCAAGCCCTCAAGTGACTTTCTTTCTAGAAACATTGTCAGGTCCTGGCACCAGAAACCTAAATTTGTCCATGAGATTCCTTCTCCTTCAATACAACCAATGTCTTCTCATGCTCTTAAGCTCCAATATTTCCTTTCATCTGAGCAACTCTGTTTGGTCCTTGGTCCTTGTAAATAGCAACAGGAAAACTTGGTGGGAGAGAGGAAGGAAGAAAGGAAGAGGGAAAGAGGGAAAGAATGGGGAGAGGGAGAGATGTAGGAGTTGATGGTGGTAGGGAGACTACCTTATACTTCCCTAAAGAGAGGTTTAGATTTTGCGTGTGAGGCTAAAAGACAAGGAACTGCAACAAACAACCTATTCTAGAGAACTCAAGAGAGTTTGATCAAGAGAAGTGTTTAAACTTTGTCATTGGAGTAGACCAGCTATATAAAATAAAACCACCATGTAGCTATCTCCCTGTAAATTGTTTATATTGCATTGAATGTGAGTAACTTGACTCCCATTCTCCTGCTTAAATGAGTAAAGTGCTCAGGGAGGTTACTCTGGTGATAAAACATACAGTATTTAAAGGAATAATCCATCCTCCTTCCCAACTCCTCATTCCCTGTTCTTCATTATTACTGAATGCATCGACTAGTGTGTCTTTAAGAAAATCTAAAAGCTTGATTTTTTTCTTCCATTTACGAAGACACTCAGGAATGATATGGGAGAAAATGTTATTCCAGTAAACTGCTTTCATAAAACAATATATTCTCTTGCACAATACACATCTTTTGAGGTCTGGTTTATCCCCAATCAATTGCTGTTAAATTATCCTCCTGTGACAGATAATGGGAAACTAATCTTTCTGTTGAATACCAGCCCTGCACATTTCACAAGAGGCGTATGAGCCAAGCATACTTTCCACATGAGTAGAAATGTCAGGTGGCCAATATTATCCCCATCTTACCTCCAGTAGGCTTTTGTATAAAGTATCATAGCCATAAGATGTTCTGATGGTCAAAGGCAATATGTTAGCATTCATCAGGGCAAAGAGGGCAGGAATAAAAGATAAAATACTTACTTGGTCCTAGACCAACGGAAAAAGCAGCAACGTAAACGAGCAAGCTGGCTAAGGAAAGCCATTTCAAGAAAGCCGGGACGTCTGCGGGATCTGTGACTATATGGTATTCAGCTTGGCTCAGTCCAGCGTTAGGTAAGGGTGTCACCCCTCTTTTATCCATGTCATTTTTCATGGGCATTAGGGAGCTTCTGCTGTGGGAAGTGATCCCATTAAAAAGTTCTCTAAGAGTGTCATCACTGGCTGACAGATTTCCTGGCCCATAAAACACAGACTCATCCAATGATTGGTTGATAGGGCTATGGCTTCTGCAGATATTGGTGAAGTTCATGGGGATGTTGAGATTCACGATGCCCATGGTCATCAATGAAACTGCCATCACAGAGGAGCCAATACAAAGGAAGGTTTTGCTCCCAACATGGTCTACAAGAAGAGTGGCAGGGACAGTGCTGATGACCTTAACAATCCCAACCCCCGTGGAGGCGAGGCTTGCGGCCTCATTGCTTTGGAAGCCAACGGACTTCAAAACAGTTGACGCATAGAATAATATGTTTGGCTGACCGGTGACTTGCACAAAAAATACCAACGTTAGGCCTATCATTATGCGGGTCCTCATGTTGTCCTTGGAGCGAAACAGATCCCAGAAACTATATTGATATTCATCTTTCAAGGAAGATTTTATCCCAGTGAGTTCCTCGGTTGTATCTGAGACGGCTCTCAACCTTCGAAGAACCTTGCTAGCAGCTTCCTCGTGTCCTTTCATCACCAGAAACCGGGGACTTGGTGGCAGAAAATACATTGCAATTGCCTGCAAAATTCCCAAGGGAATGACAAGGCCAAACATGTACTTCCAGCCATGGGAAACATTGGCAAATGCATAATTTGAAATGTAGGCAAAAAGTATGCCTGTGACAATCATCAGCTCATTCAGTGACACAAGAAGACCTCTTCTGTGTTGTGGAGCAATCTCCGCAATGTAAACACATGTGGCAATCGAAGAGAGTGAAATGGAAACCCCTATAGCAATGCGTCCTGCTATGAGGATCGTGTAAGATAACCTGAGTATCAAGACTAGGCTTCCGAGTCCAAGTAGGCACGATGACAAGATGATAGCAGCCCTTCTTCCGTACCTGTCAATCAGGACCCCTCCAGTGAGAGAGGCGAGCAAGGCCCCCATCAGGAGGGAGCTCACAACCATTTCCTGCTCATGGCAGGTTAGGGCTAATAAGGTTCTTATCTGAAGTAGGGCTCCAGAGATAAGCCCAAGTTCATAACCCACCAGGAGGCCACTGACAGCAGCAGTGACAGATGACAGGAGAGTAAACATGCCGCAACCTACAGGCAGAGAGGAGAGACAGAGAGGTCAGTTCTGCACTATTAGTTTAAACATTTTATGTCTGAATGGAGACTCAACCTTGTATAAGTTAGCGCACGGAGTATACACATACACATCAATACAGTAAAGTAATTAACAAAAATGATTGGATATAAATGGAAATAACCTTTTCCTTTCATTTTTGGGGAGGAGAGGGGTGGAGACATTTAGGAAGTCATTTCCTTCTATTTGTGATGCCGCTGCTGTTTTTCAGCGACCGGCAGACAGCTATGCAAGATAAGCAGATGATAGATGATGAAGGCTGAACAAACAAGAACAACACCGTTTGGTTCCTGCTTAGGCGTCGGATCAGAAATTCAGACAGCCGGGTTC
The DNA here is from genome assembly GCA_028646485.1 of Cryptoprocta ferox. Taxonomy (NCBI): domain Eukaryota; kingdom Metazoa; phylum Chordata; class Mammalia; order Carnivora; family Eupleridae; genus Cryptoprocta; species Cryptoprocta ferox. Next base: position 29,650,849 of record CM053577.1, on the reverse strand, counting down.
CTCCGGCCCCGTGGCAGGCGGTTCTCTAAAGG
>CM053577.1:29583317-29648317 GCA_028646485.1 Cryptoprocta ferox | reverse complement strand
AAATAAATAAATAAACAAACAAACATTAAAAAAATAAAGTACTCTCTTATAGGATCATTCATGTGCTAAATTTCCACATATTTTTCCCCCAGGTGATTTTCAAATTCTTAGCAACATATTTCTCTAGGACAAGGAGAATCAGGTAAAATTCTCACATTTAGATAAGAATATTGTATTACTTCGTATCTCTACTTGCCATTGTTCATTTTATCCATTTTTTTAAAGTTTCTTATTTTCTTTATTTTTGAGATGGGGGAGGGACAGAGAGAGAGTGAGAGAGAGAATCTCAAGCAGGCTCCCCATTGTCAGCATGAAACCCGATGTGGAGCTTGAACCCACGAACTGTGAGATCACGACCTGAGCCGAAATCAAGAGTCAGATGCTTAACTGACTGAGCCATGCAGGCACCCCAATGTTATCTACTTTTTAAAAAATTTTTTTAATGTTTATTTATTTTTGAGACAGAGAGAGACAGAGTGCAAACAAGGGAGGGGCAGAGAGAGAGGGAGACACAGAATCTGAAACAGGCTCCAGGCTCTGAGCTGTCAGCACAGAGCCCGAGGTGGGGCTCGAACCTACGAACCATGAGATCATGACCTGAGCCGAAGTCGGACGCTTAACTGACTGAGCCACCCAGGCGCCCCCAATGTTATCTACTTTTGACGTATTGATTAGCTTCTATATGTTTTGGCAATTGGTCTCTGATATTCATATTAAAGAAATACACGACACTGGAGAATGAAACACTTATAAAGCAGATTGAGGGAGTCACCCCAGGAGTGGATTTAGAGTGACACAGGGCTGCACTGAGGGGACACTGAGTCCGGGACACGGTGGAATAGATGCTGTAACTGCCTGAGTAGCAGAAGATTGTCCTTGCCACCTGGCCCTTCTCCTTTCCCTCTTGTTTCCCCCCTTTGTTAGCTGCGACATAGTGTTTCCCTATGAAAAGAAAGACTTCTTGACATACAAGATTCCCTTCCTTTGACGCTCTATCAATCCTACTTCAGACAGAGTCTGAGGTGGGCACGTCACAAAGCCTGCTCCTTCTACTGTGGGGGGAATGGTCCTGACAGAAGACAGATTCAGCTTCTTTGTCTACTTCCTAGACTTAGCTTCCTATGCTGATTCTTTTAGTCAGCATTCAGGGGACACTGACAAATTGGGATGTGTGCAAAGGGTCTGGAAACCATCCCAGTTTGTCAAAGTTCCTCTAGATACCCAGCAGCTAGCGCGGAGTATAATTCTTCAGAGTTATAATAAAATTATTTCCATATGAATTACTAAAAATTCTTTTTACAAAATTACAAGTGTAAAATTAAAAAAAAAATTTTTTTTTTTAGAGAGACGGAGAGAGACAGACAGAGCGTGAGCAGGGGAGGGGCAGAGCGGGAGGGAGACACGGAATCTGAAGCAGGCTCCAGGCTCTGAGCTGTTAGCTCAGAGCCTGACACGGGGCTCGAACTAGTGAAACGCGAGATCATGACCTGAGCTGAAGTTGGGCGCTCAACAGACTGGGCCACCCAGGCACCCCAAGTTTAAAAATTTTGTATATATCACAACATTATATATCTAATCTATCTATCTATCTATTATCTATTTATCTATTATCTATCTATCTTTCTGTCTGTCTATCTAGGGAGTTGGCCTTTAAAAGCTTACAGGGTGCAGAAGACATTCTATGACCCTATTCCCACACAGGGGGCATAGCAACAGGGGTGATATGCCATAGAATTAAGCTAAGGTCTTAACTGTCTGTATTTTATTTGAGAGGCTTATCTTCCCTGGGATATGCTTTGGTCCTGACCAAAAAAATTTCACTCATCTTGGTACTGCTACTTACGACAGCTGAAGTTCTGTATGGTCTCCAGCTGCCCATTTGGGATGTTGAATTCCAATTAACCCGTGAAAGGCTAGTCCCTAATCTCCCAAGATTGTAGCCCTGTGACACCTTAGGACTTCTGCCACAGGACATTTTCCCGATGCTCATTTATCATATAAAAATAATGAAGAGACATAAAAAGTGGGCTTTTTTCTGTCTACTTTTTTTTTTTTTTTTTGATGACGATAAAAGCAAGACGTTATTCTATGGATGCCAGAAAGCAGAAATAACTTTTCCAAGAAATCTGGCCATGAACAGGAGGAAAGAAAGAGTGTGTCGCAGGAAGGTGGGGTGTGCCTAAACACAGCTGAGAGAGTTTGGGCAGCTCGGTGGACCCACTGCTGACGGAGAGGGCAGGATGAGGAATTATAATTAATGCCTTCTGAAGAACACCCAGCCTTGAAGTCAAACATTCTGCACTTCACGTTCATGGTGAAGTTTAGCATTTCCATCCATTTTGCTCATGGCCTTGCTCGATAGGGGCCTTTCCTTAACATTCAAGGAAATGGCCCCAAAGGGGCCACAGGGAATGCCCAGCCTTTTGCGGACATTACAGAAACGACAACTGTGAGTCTGGAGACTCACAGCTGGGACCCGCAGTGCTGCTGGGTCACGCCTACCTCTCTGTCGTCCTGCTTTGCTAGAAGCCCAGCCGTGTCCTTTTTGATGCGATGACAATTGGGTTACAAGGTAAGGAGGTAAAACTTCATGGAAGACGCCATCAGAACCAAGGGGTTCATGTACATGCCCTGAGAGCTACAGGGAGGGCACGAAGGGCAGGCACCTCCATAGGCCAGGCGAGGCCACAATAGCGTCATTGTCTGCTGCTTGTGGTGACTCATATGAAACCACGCTGTGACTGGCTCACACATGACACACTCAATTTTCCATAATATTTGCGTTTCTGCCTGCTCCCTGCTTCCCCATGTAATAGATCCTATGTCTATTACAGCCTGGGTGCATAATGGACGCATGGTGAACACTTGGCGGCTCACTGAATCCTACAACAGAAGGCAAAATGTGCACACACAGGTTCCTCTAGCACAGCCAGGGAATTGTAGACCGTGACCCAGTGCGAATGCCTCCGAAATTTCAAAGACCCCCTGCTGAATGTTTTGCTGGGGAAAAACCTTCAGCGGCCCCAAAACGGCCTTGCAGATCCGGTCTCCCCTTTCTCCACTCCTCCTCCCTGAATATCTTTCAACCCAACTCATCTTTCAAGAGTCAACTCAAGCGCCACCTCTCCCAGGAAGGCCACACTGCTCTGCCTTATTTTGCAGCTTCACCCTTTACCTGCCTGGGCTCCTGCTCCCCAAAGAATGCATTTCTAGTATACCCGTCACCTTTCAAGGTGCTCATTTATTTACCCATTTGTCTTCTCCTGTGAAACCGCAAGTCTAAGAACTCTACTTTCCTTATATCTGTATTCTCATCTCTGGTCTTTGGCACAAGGCAAATACTCAGTAAATGTTTGCTGAGTGATGGGATAAATGAATGAATGATAACAGCACTCCAGAATCCTGATCCCTGGTCCTCTCATCCCCAAGGTTTTGTCCGCAAACTAAGATTAATGCATAGTATTATGGAATGGTTAGCATATACAACTTTATGTTTACATAAATGTTTAGCATTTGAACAGCGTAGTATTAGCAATTCTATAAAGCTTTCAGCACTGTTTTTAGCCTGGTAATATAGCACCAGTGTAGATACCATAAACTGTTTCGTTATCACTCATATATTTATACTTTATGAAACGCAAGCCCCATGTTTTCCGGTTGTTCACACTCCGTGTTCAGCAGCCCTTATCCCCTACCAGGGACTCAGGTTTTCAGGCCCCCCGACAGTCTCCAGGCACCAGTTCCTCTGCCCCTCCCGACTGCTTGCTGTTTCTGGAAAATGCCATGCACTTTCCCAGACTTGTGCTTCTCCTCCAGCTGCTCCCCCTCATGGCCTGTCTCTCCCCTCACCTCACCGTCTAGGGAAACTTGAGTCATCTCTGAAGATACAGTTTGAATATCCCCTGCTCTACCAAACCTTTTCAGACGCCCCGCCCCCTTGTTAGCATGCATCTCTCTTCTCCCTCTTGCCTTTTTGTCCATGGCCTTACAGCACCCTGGACCATATTTAGTTGTGCCCGTTTCCTGCCTTAGACTGGGCGCGCCTTGAGAGTAGGACTGTCACCATCAAGGGGCCCACACAGAGAGCTCAGTACAGACTACTGGGTGTCACATGGAGGAGGGGCGCTGGCTCAGTCAGAGAGCTCCCCCAGGCCCAGGGGACATGGCCCCTGGAGAGTTGAGGTGTGCTGTTTCCACCAGCTGCCGAAGGTCCCAGATGCTGCCCCTGGGCCCTAGACCACGTGTGGGGCCCCTGGTGGTGGTAAATACTGGGCACTAGCCTGCATCTAACCACCATCCCCCCCTCTGCCCCCGAATTCCATTTCGCATACAATGAAACTCAACCCAACAGAAAATTTGGCTTCCCTCCATACCTGCTATTGTTTGCCCTTTCTAAAACAAAAAGATAGGAACTTTGCTTTCTTTTCCATTTTTCAAATCTCAGGTTTGATTTAGCGGTACTTATATAGGCACACTTTCCGGAAACCGATCTTCTCCAAATTCCCTGGGCTCCGGAGGTACACAGAGGGGGCGTTGCTAACACTGGGTTAGTAGCCCTTCCCTGCATCTTGCTTTGTTAACTCTCTTTTTCTCATAGGACTTCCATTCTTTTCTTTCTTTCCTCTCGCTTTTTTGTCTTTCGTCCTTCCTTCCCTCCTTCAATGTGAGACTTTTCAGCAGGATAAGTCTGGCTACCTGTTTCTTCCACACTTTTCTGCTACTACTTGAGTTCTTCTACTCAGGAAAGATTTCTTCTAGTATTTTGGGTTTCCCCCTATTTGTTTAGTAATAATTAGTTATGTGTTAGTTATACATATTCATCTCATTTCCTGTCTGTAACTTGTTTTTAATGTTGATTTATTTTTGGCAGAAGGAGAACACGAACCGGGGAGGGGCAGAGAGAGAGAGACCGAGGATCTGAAGCGGGCTCTGCGCTGACAGCAGAGGCCCCTTCGTGGGGCTCGAACTTACGAACCATGAGATCATGACCTGAGCTGAAGTTGGATGCTTAACAGACTGAGCCACCCAGGCACCCCCTGTCTCTGTCTTCTTGTCTTTTTTACGTGCATCTAGAATAGCTTCTCCTATTTATTCTCCATGCCGCAGATCTCAGGTAATAATTCTGCTCCTGCGGCATTAGCATCCTCATGCTCGTTACAGGTTCAAACAGGCCTGTCTGCACCTCTGTCCTCAGCTCCAGCTTCACCTGAATGTGTGTGTTCTCATCATCGGGTGTTGTCCTAATCTCTTTTTTCAGAGTCCGCTTTTACAAAATGTATAGAGAACAGAAAGCAGATGCTTTCCAAAAATTTATGTATGTTTCCTATTAAAAGAAATCTTAAAATGCATCCTTTGCCTTTGTATTTAGAACATACTTGCCAGTGGTCAGATTTGCTGCCTTCTCTGTACCCAGCCCCCAGATCAGTTATGATATTTTTGACTGTAAGAAACCAAAACCTAAAAAACAAGAGTTTAAAACATTGTGGCACTTGCTGTTTAATTAGTGAGAAGACTGAGTTGAGTTTGGTGTCTCCAAGGACTCACACTCTATCCGTTCTTCTGTTTCTGCCTCCTTGGAAGGTTGGCTTGTGTCCCTGGTTTGTCATCATATGTGCAAGGAGGCTGCCACAGCTCCAGGCATAAGCTTCTCTCACAACCAAATTCAAAGGCAAGTGACGGTGGAAGAAGGCTTGGGGTAAGGCCTCTTTCTTTTTATCATGGAGGGAACTTTCCAGAAGCACCCTGGAAGATGATGGGTTTCAGGATTTGCTATCCCCAGAATGCAGTGCCTTGGCTTATTGAATGTTTTAAGCTGAAGGAGTTTGAGAAAATGGCAGAAGCAGAAGGGTCCCTCTGGCCTTCTCCCTACCTTTTCCCCCCGAAGCAGGTGACAAACTGTCACACAAGAGGTGCCTTCCCTACACCCACAGGAAGGGACCAATCTTATGTCTGAAGATAAAGAGAAGCCACGAAGGACCCGAACAAACAGGCCTTATCAAGTCTCCCCAGCTCACTACATTTACCTCACACACCTTGGCCTGTCATATGCTTCACGGCTGTCCACTCTTCATCAAACAGAGCATAAAAACACTCAGGTTTAACCGTGTCTTAGTCTTTATTTTCTGGCGAAGGCTCCCATGTCATGTAAAACTCACATTAAATACATGTGGATGCTTTTTACCTCTTTATCTGTCTTTGTCAGTTTAATTTTCAGACCGTGCTGAAGACTTCCCCTAATGTTTCATTGGCCAGAATGAGAGGGTTGGTTTCCTGGTCAGACATGGCTCCAAGGGAGACTGAGTGTGAGTATCTGAATATTTTCCTTCCCCAGATAGGAAAGGCAGAACATGAGAAGGGAGCTGGAACAGCTGTTGGGCTTTCAGTGTCTGACACACTTTATTCGAGCCACCTGGTTGTGGTTCGGAACCCCCTCTTAGCAAGACGGGGAGGAGCACTTGATGTGCACAGCTTCTGGCCAAATTTCCGATGTCTGGAAGTTATTTTTCTGATGTGATGTCATTGGATGGAAGAAGGAATTTTTTTTTTGCTTCCATGTTTTGGTTCCCCGACTAGGAAGAAGAGATACCATTCTTGCATGATTTAAAGCAGTCTGCAAAACCAATACAGGCAAAGCTACAACTTCTGGAAGGCACCATTCCAGTGGCTCATCCAGGCTTTGTCCCTTCTTAACACTGATTTCATGGTCCAGAACTCAGTGAGCTGCTGGCTTTCCTATCTATCCAGAGGGGCTGAAGTCTTGGAAACTGTGGCCCCCGAGAGAAAAAGAGAAGTAATGGTGGCAGGATGGCTGGAAAGATCGGACTGTGCAGCAAAGCTTCGACCCTCTGCCAGAGTGGCTCCAGGGGTTTGTGGAGACATCTTCCCTTTATCTGGCTCCTGAAAATCCTCTCAATTAGGGATGTGCAGTGGGAGTTTGTGGAAAGCTAAAATTTTACTGCCTTTTATACATTACGTCCATGTTCGTACCTTATTTAGGGTTAAATCCTAACTCATTGATGACTATATCTGGCTTTAATGCTTTTGTGATTTTCCATCTCTTTCCATGTTTTTAGGGATATTTTCAATAAACAGTGAAGGGGGGTGTGATCTGGAGAACAAACCAGCAGCCACCTCACCCAGAGACCTCTGAGGACCCCAGCATGGGGATACTCAGTGTGTGTGAGCACTAGTGAGCTATGGACATGTGAGAATTCACAAAATCTTCAATCAGTGAATGTTGGAAAACATAGTAACATGCGTATCTGTACTCGAAGATTTCAAACGTATGCAGATGTGATGAAAAAATTATTAAAAAGTTCAAAGTGCCAGTGATAGCACAGGAGATTTCGATCCGTCTATATTTTCTAATCAATAAATATATGATGGCAGAAACTATTATGTGAGGATTTAAAGTTGTTTAAGGAGTTGTTAAAGTGGTCTATCCACTTGAAAATGACCAGGAATCTTCCATAGTGCATTTGAAAATTTTAAATTAGGGAAATACAATGGGAAGAGAACCAATAATATTGTAAAGGCTATGGATGTAAAGCTCTTAGGAACAGCACTTTATTTACTAAAAATAAATACCTGGATGGTCACCTGGGTGTTAAGGAAGAAGTGGATGGGGCATGTTGACAATATACAAGTGGACTATGGGAAAGAGAGAGGGAGGAAAAAAGGCCAAGATGTTTTATATAATACAAGGGAAGAATTTTGACCTGTGTGTATGTGTGTGTGAGAGAGAGAGACAGAGACAGAGACAGAGACAGAGAAAGAGAAAGAGAGTTCAAGAAAGAATGGCCAAGAATGCCCAGGAATGGAAGAAATGGAAGAAAAATGGAGAAATGAAAAAAAAGGTCCAGACAGGTCATCAAGTTGTGGGGGAGAGGATGGGGATAAGTAAACAAAAGGGCCACAGGCCTATGGATTTTAGAAAAGTTGGTTTACAAGAAATTCCCTGTGGTAGATTTGACAGGATAATTTATTCTTTTTTTTAATGTTTTATATATTTTTGAGAGAGAGAGAGAGAGAGAGAGAGCATGCATGTGAGCAGGGGAGGGTCAGAGAGAGAGGGAGATACAGAATCCAAAGACAGGCTCCAAACTCTGAGCTGTCAACACAGAGCCTGACACGGGGCTCGAACCCACGAACCGTGAGATCATGGCCTGAGCCGAAGTCGGACGCTCAACCGACTGAGCCACCCAGGCGCCCCTTGATGGGATAATTTAAAAAATGTCCCTACCGAATATTTGTTTGGACGATGGCTCTCTTCAAACCATAGTAATGATCCCCAAAGAGCTTATATGAATGGGATGTGAGAATATGAAGGAAAAAGGACCATGATCTGCACATGGACCAAACAAGAATAAGAGGAAATAGACTAATTGCAGGAAGTGAAGATTAAGAATCCAGGGGAGACAAGAAGTTGATGCAAAAAGTGATCAGAAGAACAGCAAGACACCTAAAGTATTATGTGTGTGTTTAAGGATGGGCAGCAAGGGTGAGGAGTAGGAGACATGTGGATTTAGCCTTATGGAAGCTGGAGCTGTATTTATTTAACTACTAAAATCATGGTGGCCCCATGAAGCTGGAGGATTTTAACATGCAGGTAAGGTTTTCTAGGACTCTTTAATTCTGTCCCCACTGGCATCATTTTCAGAAACTTGCTTGGTTTCTCTAAAGTGATATGGTCTCTTCCTAAGAATTCTTCCCCTCATGGTACTTAGCACACAAAAGTGTTGTGATATGGTCCCTGCTTACATCTTTAGATTCCTTGGTCATCCTCTGCCCTCCACCCTTCTTCCAACTCTGCTCTCATCATACAGAAATATCTGTAGGTCCCTGAATGTGCCATTTTGTTTTCTCAACATTTGTATATAAGCTATTTTCTCTGCTTATCATGCTCTTTGTAAATGCACCGACCTCAGTTATACCTTCTTGACTCAGCTTCACTCTACTATCCTCCAGAATTCATCAAAACCTGGTGCCCCATGGGCACTAGCAGGGCATTATATACCTGGCCACCTCCTCCATCTTGGGTTTCCTGAACTCTTGTCTCTCTCCACCAGTTGACAACATATATCTGTGTTGCATGGAAGTCTCTTATTCACCCTGGGACCCGGCTCTAGTGTCATGTCTGATTCTTAGTAGACTCGACATTTGCTAAACTATCATCATATAATTATTTTGATTCTTATCTTTCTGATGAGTTGGTAAAATCTACAGACATGGATAATATCTTATGTATCGTTTTTCACTCTGAAGGATCCAGCATTGAGTAGGTGCTCAATATATATTGCTGAATTCCCATGTTCTTTAGTTTAGTTGAATAAATGCTTCATCATTTACTCATTTAACAGGTAAGCATGTACTATGTGCCAACACCGTGTTGGGCACAGATGGTGACATGTTCATCGGGATAAACAGTACAGTCAGCAGGACGGTCATTGTGAGCACTGTGTTGAGAAATTTCCTAGGTAACATCTGGATTTGATAGCTCAAGATGGTGGTACTAGACGCCTGGGTGGCTCAGGCGTTAAGCGTCCGACTTTGGATCAGGTCATGATCTCACCGTTTGTGGGTTCGAGCCCTGCGTCGGGCTCTGTGCTGACAGCTCAGAGCCTGGAGCCTGCTTCGGATTCTGTGTCTCCCTTTCTCGCTGCCCCTCCCCCACTCATGTTCTGTTTCTTTCAGTCTCAATAATAAATAAACATAAAAAAAAAAAGATGGTGGTACTTGTCCCACATGCACATGGTCCCTGATGGAAATACAAGGAAAAGGCATAGTTCCTTCCTCTTGTGAACTGCCCTGTATTTTCCAAGCCCACAGTACTTGCAATCATCTCAGAGCTCTGACAGGTAAAAGAAAATATATTTTATCCGGAAACTTATAACCTTACAGCAAGAGACGTATCGCATGGAAAATCAGGGAACTAGCTAAAATAGAATGCAATATAATTCTGAAATGAGGGTAACAGGTATCCCAAATCACAGATCAGGTAACAGAACAGAGCAGGAAGTAGAGACATTGGTGCTGGATGGTATTATGGGTCAAGAGGGAAAAACCCTAAATTGGATCATAGGATACTGAGACTCTATCCACATATTATATGCTAACTGGTGAGTCCCTTTGGTTCTCTCTAGGAGGTCCCCGGGCTTAATGGTGACGGTACACTCAGGAATCAGAGTGCCTGGTTAGTTACCACCTAGATTGTGACATGTCCCTTAACCTTTCTGTTCCTCTGTGTCCTCATTCTTAAGATACAGATAATAATATTACCTACTTCATAAAGCTGTTATGAGAATTAATGAGGCAGAAGAATGTGTTGGGCATGGTAGTAAGCATTTGGTAAATGTTTGCTGTTGTTCTCTTATCCTCAGTTTCCTCAACTGTGAGCTGGAGATAATATTACCTCATTGCATTATTGTAAAGATAAGAAGGAATAGTAGTAATAGAAGCACTTGACCCACAATAATCATTCAACAAAGATCTGTTTAGTCTGAATCAGTGGGGTAAAATCTCCATGACACGGAAATAAAACGGAAGAAGTCTCTGTTACTGATAGCAAAGGAAGTAAAATGATACCTTGTTTCCAGCATAACAATTATGCCTTTTCATAAATTCCTGCGTTCCTTTGTTTTTGGCAGTACCTACATAACTGGGCTTACACCATGAAAAACTTCTTCTTGTGAGTTTGCCTGGGGTTTCAACAGTTTTGCTTCCCAATGGAATTGAAACATTTTATTAGCTTGGGAATTCTCTCTCACCACAAACTGATCTTAATCACAACTTACTTCTCTATTCTTTAAAGTCTTGCTGGGGTGCCTGTGTGACTCAGTCATTTAAGTCTCTGACTTCAGCTCAGGTTGTGATCTCGCTGTTTGTGAGTTCAAGCCCTGCATCAGGCTGTCTGGTATCTGCTGTCAGCATGTAGATCGCTTAAGATCCTGTCTCCCTCTCTCTGCTCCTCCTTCCCCCCTCCTCCCCCCGCCTCTGTCTCTCTCAAAAATAAATAAACATTAAAAAAAAAAAAAAAGTCTTGCACCTCTGAGGCTAAGATGCCATTTCGGGCTGGTTTCTAAATTAGCATTGCACGTGGCTCCCAACGCCAGCTTCCACAAAGTATGGAAGCAGGTGTATGAAGGACAACATTTTGGAGAAAATTATATGGACATGACCAGCAGCCCCAGAGCCTGACTGTGCCAGGCGGGCCTGACTCATGAGTGTTCTAGAGAAACAATTACTTCCAAGGGGAGCACAATTTACCAGCTTAAGGTGAATTACCCTTGATTTACTCAAGGAAAAAAAAATAACTCCTGTAAGTCAAACCAAGGACTGCATTTTTCTCCCTGATATTTTGGCAGAACAATATAAAGTAAGGAATTGCTGAAAAAGAATGAAACGTACTGAAATTAAAATAATTTGATAAATTATTTTAGTCTTATTATTACTTCTGCCTAAACTGTATAGAAAAATTAGTAAAAAGAGGGGCGCCTGGGTGGCTCAGTCGGTTGGGCATCCGACTTCAGCTCAGGTCATGATCTTGCAGTCAGTGAGTTCGAGCCCCGCATCGGGCTCTGTGCTGACAGCTCAGAGCCTGGAGCCTGCTTCAGATTCTGTGTCTCCCTCTCTCTCTGCTTCTCCCCCACTCACACTCTGTCTCTCTCTCAAAAATGAATAAACATTAAAAATTTTTTTTAAAAAATTAAAAAAAAGAGAGAAATTACTATATCACTGATGCATAGCCAGTTAGCAACTGCCTAAATGAGTGTGCTGTGTTGTGTTGTTGTTGCTGTTTTTTGGTTTTTCTTTTTTTTTAATTTTTAATTAATTAATTAATTAATTTTTAGGATCCTATGTGATCAGCAGTGCTGTGACATAGGAAGTAAAATAGTACCAATGAGCCAAAAGAAAGCAAAATTAAATTTACAAAAACATGCATGATTTTATGATTTGCTTTAAAGGTTATATATCTGACTCTAAGTTTCAGCTGGGAAATATCTGGGGCGACTTCAAGTCCTTTGCCTTTAACGGAGAGTAGGTACTTTCTGAGGGAAGATGGGATGAGAAATTTTCCTTATTTGGTATTTGGTCAAACAGCCCCTTGAAAAGAAGCCCATTCCAACATTCGCCATTTCTCACCATAACTTGGTATCTTTTTACATGGTTTTCGTTCCCTATTTTATTCAATCACTCATCTTGGGGAAGACTGTGCCGAGGAAAGCACTGAACTCGGGAGCCCCAACTCTGCTCAACTTAAGAATCTTATACAACCAGTTCTTGCTCACACGATCTGAGTCAATCACTGTTTTAATGCGGAGAAGCACAAGCTAATTGCACACTAATGGGGGGTGGGCACTGGGGGCTCTCAGAACTTTTTAAACCCCGAGGCTAAATATTACTTGGTTTCTCCTACTGAGAAAATGTTCCCTACAAAACCAGATTCAAGAACTAACCCTTCTTGAATGAAAAATATAATCCCACATATCTACAGCAATTAAAAATTGCATTTTAAAAGTGGCTGATTCACCTTTGATTTACACATTTAAATTGGAGTTTCCTCAGGTAGCTACAGGGTGGGTTCATTTTATTTTGAGTTCTTTTTTTTTTTTTTTTTTACCAGCTACTATAAGATTGAGCCCACTAAAAAGTACCCCCTTGAAAATTCACAAACAATAGAAGGTAAAGACTTCCACTAGGCATGTTCCTGGGATCTCAGAGGCCTTAGCTCCTGCTAGCAATCTTACCAGACAGATGAGTGGTATTACAAATATCTCACAACTGAGATAGGGACACTGACCTATCCGAATAGACATTAGTTGTAAAACCAGCTCATAAACACTGGTGTCTGCTGACTGATTTCAGTCCTCCCGGTCAGTCACACTTCTTGATGGCTTCATCCATGTTTTCCAGGCCCTGCCTCCTGCGGGCTCCCTCCAAGGCATGTCTGCGGCTGTGGTGGCGGCCCAGAGGCAGTGTGGAAGCAGCAACCTCTCTGTCCTCTCTAGGTCACAACAAGCTCAAAGGGAAACAAGAGCCCTGGCTGTGTGAGCCAAACGCCACCCAGAGTTTGTGGTGAAACAGCTCCCGCCATGTTTGCTTAGAGCCTTCTGTCTCCTAGATCTCAGAGAAGCCATTTAAGTGGGCCTCACGGTCACAAGGAGCCTCAAACGGAGACTTTTGATGTGATTTCCAAGTGAGGTTAAATGTACAATCACAGAGATAAGCTGACCGAAGTGAAAAGCGAGATAATCATCTTTAAATCTGGTCTTATTTCCAGACAAAAGAGGTTACAGTCTTTCATAGATTCACATCTATAAATTCTACCATTTCCTTGGCAATATCAAGCTGTACACAACATTTTTTTATTGTTATCAGCCATTAATTGGTTAAATACCTGTGTTTTTAAAACACAGTAATTTTTGTCACAGGTTTTGCCACTTTTTAATGTACGGAAAGCCTGGAAAAATGGTAATGGTTAAGGCCTGGGTCTTCTCCAAATGACTGGTTTGTTGTTAGACCTGCCCCTCTCACAACCAAGGCTCCGTTAGGAGGTCAAGCTGGTTGGCCTGACTTACTCTTCCCTGGGGATAAGGTTGTTTCTAAAGTCTTTTCAACTCTCTTACAAGTAGACTTTCCATCCGGCTGCCCAAGGAAGCCTGAGAGAGCTGGGCCTGACTGAATTCAAGGGCGCCTGGTTTAGGCTAACCCTGGGAAGCCAAGACTCAGTAGGAGCACAGTAAAAACACCCCACCCTCAAAAACATCACCTGCATAACCAGAGTAGTGATGGACCTGTGGTTCGCTAATGTGGTCCTACACAGGACCCAGCTCAGGACAACAGGGGATGGGAAGGGATCAGGGAACAGCCTGCCTCAGGCTTTTCCTTTTCTCCATCTCCCCTCTTTCCACTAAAGAGGTGCCATGCTTACTTCTCTTACATACTGACCACCTACTTCAGCTTTTCATTTGTAGAAAGTAGTTTCACAGCTTTAAACACATTTGAGAATAACTACCTTCGAATACTCATCTGATTAGCAAAGTGTATGTTTCTTAAATCTCAGTCTGTGGCATCTTGGATTTAGAAGGGTCTTAGGGGGAAGAAGCCCAGCCTTTTCAACTGGGTCAGTGAGTCTAGTCATAGTGATCTGTGTTCCAGTGCATTGGGCAGCTGGGTCTGCAGGACTGAGAACTTGTGCTCATCCAGTGAATATTGTTCTTGGTTTCTGACTTTTTGGGCAGGTGCTGGTGAAGGAAACTGTCCTCTTAGCCAGTCATTTGAAACATGAAATTGGAGGGACGCCTGGGTGGCTCAGTTGGTTAAGTGTCTGACTTCAGCTTAGGTCATGATCTCACAGTGTGTGAGTTCGAGCCCTGTGTCAGGGTCTTTACTGACAGCTCAGAGCCTGGAACCTGCTTTGGATTCTGTGTTTCCCTCTCTCTCTGCCCCTGCCCCATTCATGCTCTGTCTTTCTCTCTCTCTCTCCTTCAGAAACAAATGAACATTAAAAAAAAAAGAAAAGAAACATGAACTTGGAAGACCCATCTCCTGAGACAGAGGAACAGGCATCTGGCCCCCCGGGTCAGAGACCCCAGGGTGAGTTTTGCACCAGCACTGTGTGAACTTGGGCTGACCATACATCTTCTCTCACTTGTGTGAGATGTTGTAGCACTGTACTTTTCTTTAAAAATTTTTTTTTACATTTTTATTTTTGAGAGTGAGAGACAGAGCACAAGTGGGGGATGGGGGCAGAGAGAGAATGAGACACAGAATCTGAAGCAGGCTCCAGGCTCTGAGCGGTCAGCACAGAGCTCGACATGGGGCTCGAACCCACGAACGATGAGATCATGACCTGAGCTGGTCAGATGCTTAACGGACTGAGCCACCCAGGTGCCCCAACACAGCACTTTTCTAACATCACCTATACGTGGTCGGCTCTAGGCACCGGATTACGAATTGAGCTTAACCCTGCCTGTAAGGTCAATTATAACGTGTCTACGAATACTAAAACATGTGCTAAAAATACACACACTTTAAGTCATAACTTATTGAAAACGACTTAAGTTCATTAGCTCGTAGTCACTGGAACAAAGAATTCTTTCCAGTTTCAGAGGGGGTGGCCGGCCAAGGTCTGCCAACATTTTTATTGTGCGTAAGATCATTAGGAGGTGCTAGCATGGAGTCTGGAAATTTTTGTGCCAATTTGTTTCTCAGTATCTCAAATGATCTAATTACCTCGTCCTGGGTTGTAGGCCTCATTCCTCTTTGTGCTTTAATTTCCCCATCTAGGAATACAAAAAAACTTGTATCTTCAAGAGCAAGAATAGTATGGTAAATATTGGGCATATTTAAATACTCTGAATTTCCTGGATGGAACTATGGATGTTTAAAGCACAAAGAAGTTGAAGGAAGTATTTGACACACATTATTTCATTAAAATTTCAACATCTTCATTAAACAGACTAAAGCGTAATCTTTGGCGAACCTGGGCTATGCCTTTGGTAGATATATATCTACACACACAACAAGATGCGGCTAAGACAACCTAGGAAAATTTACACAAACAATCCTAAAATGTTTGTATCCATCTAAATATAAACTCTAGCACAAATCAAAGCTTTATTCATTTAAGACTTGGGGGAAACATTTAGGCTTTCTTTCTTTTCCATGTAATAAAGATTTATTTAAAATTAAATTAAGAAAATAATTTACCGTGTTTTTTTCATGTATCATTTCTTTAGAACACAAACAGTTGCACTGTAAATTGAATCTTGTGCCTATGTTCAACTTTTCCAAACACTAATACCGGTGACCCCCCTTCAGGATGACTGTGACCTTGTGTGATTTAACCTGTTAGAGTACATGGTGCTTTCAAAGCCATATCAGAATTAAAGAGTCCATGTTTTTAATTGTTGCCACGGAGGGCCCTTCAGGACAGTTTCTTTTCATCCTCTTTGTGACATTGTCACGGACTGTGCAGCGAACCCTTTTGTTGACATGGCCACCTGAGCAAGCTATGCGGTTCAATCTTCCCGGAACTTGGAGAGAACATTGCAATTCTTTCCCTTCATCCTCAAATACAAGCTTCCCTTGCCTGCTCAGAGACGTAGATGCCAGAGAGCACCTCTGGAGAAAGGGGCAGCTCTACGTAAGGGAGGGCAAGGCCGTCCTAAAGGATGACCTCCGGTACTCACTCTTGACCAGAAGTGGGACAGTAGGAGGGAGCTGAGTGGGGAGCAGGGCAGGGAAGAATGACAGCTTCTCATTGCCAAGGAGCCAATCCACGCCTCCGTCAGAGGGGTCATCGATTCAAGTCCAAGATCAGACAAACCCACGATGCAAACATGATTTTATAGATCCACTGCAGGGTGAAAGGTACATGCCTTTTGTATAATTTAGTGTTCTGGATTGTTCATAAAATTCCTATATATGGCCTGGGAATCTATGGTAGGTATGGTGAAGGGGAGCAGGGCTGAAGAAAGCTGTCGAGAGACAATTATTTGTGTTTGATTTAATTTCCTATTACGATTAGTTTCCATTCCTTTGGGAACCAACTAACAGAGTAGGAAAGGCTAGCCAAGGGAATTGTAAACCTGGAAGTGAAGGAAAGCATTTGGTCTAGCAAAAGATAACTGGAATGAATTAAAACTTTTTCCAGTTTCCCCTCCAGAAGGAAAAAGTATTCAAGGAAGCTCAGTTTGGAAGGCCAGTTTGAAAGAGAGCAGGAGCAAATGGAGCAGAGAGGTTTGAGGTTTCCCAAACACTCAAATGCTTAAATTCATTACAAACAGACACTGGGAAGTTAAAAAAAAAAAAAAAAAGTTGTGTTCATTGATTACGTAACTAATACTTTTATGAAGCCTACTTAAAATACTGACTTAAAACAGAGTGGTTCCACATGTCCACTTGTTACAGATTGTCCATTTGTGGCAATCAATGAAAAAGTGTGTGTGTGCACGCGCGGTGTGTGTGAGTGTGCGTGCGTGTGTGTTTACACTCTCCTGCCGGTCACTCTTCCCAAAATGAAAAAGTGATACATTATGTCAACACAATCGATGAACCCATCTTCCCGGTAGTGGGACTTCAATCTTCACATTACAACTCCCTGCCTCTCCTCCCACCGGATCCCGTTCCCCTCTCTCCACGCACCTTGCACGCTCACGTGTACCCACACGCACGCACACACACACACACACACGAGAGAGACACCGAGCACAGCTTGCTCCTCTAGCCGGTCGGTGCCTCACTTTACCTCTGGCCGCGGGAGGATGCCGGCTGCCGCTGGCCGCGCCGCTGCCGTCAGTCTGGGCCGCTCTCCCCTTCGGGTTCAGCAGAGCGGGGCCCTCTCTGTTTTCAACAGGTACCATGGTCTCCGAGAAGTTACAGGCGCTCCCGCGGCACCCCGCCGCCCCGGCCGCCCCCCCACCCCTGGCAGCAGTGGTCACTGTCCCCAAGGTAGCATGCTTAAAAAGGGTGGAGAAAAAAAAAACTTCGGGCAAAGCCAATGTGATTTGTAACCAACTTTGTTTCTATTTCCGAAGGCTTTGCCCTTTTCGGTGACACAGGCTGTTGCTATTCCAAGCAGCCTATCAGAGGCGGTGGGAGGGCCGTGTCGCGGAGGATTGTTTGTGCCTTCAGATGCGGAGTTGGAAGCAAAGGGTTAAAAGGCTTGCGAGCCCGGACAGTGTTTGGCCAGGAGCTGGGGGGGGGCGGAGGGAGCAGAGAAGGGAGACCTGCAGATTTAAAGGGACGCTGAGAGGGACAGCCCAGAATGCTCACAGATGGTATCAGTTAATCTTGCAGAGAGGGGGACAATTTATGCAAAGACATACCAGAAGGCGAAGTGTGGCAGTTTTTCAGCAGGACTGTTCGTCCAAGAGTCATGATACTCGCCATTTAAACGAAGCATAAGCCAGCTTTACTGTTTCAGTAAAGCTCTGGGTGATTTTGTTCTAGGTGAATGTGGTGTGTACTCATTCTCCCCAAGGCCTGTCACACAAATCCAGGCCCGAGACCGAGCATGCATGAACTCATACTGCATAGACTCTTTGGGCTTTTTATACCCTGCGATGATAGCGAAGTAATCCAGTTTATTTATGCATAGTTGTCTTTAAGAGAGGAGCCACCCCTGAATCTTTGGTCAGGTGTGTGATAGCCGGCTTGTGGGTGGAGGGCATATCCAATGCAGAGAGACCGGCCTAATGACCCGGTGTGTGAGTGTGGTGGCCACAGACTCTGAAACAAAATCAGGGAGTGAGAAGGAGGATTCTTCCCCCCTGATTTGTGAATATTATTTAGATAAAAGGTCTTACGGAGTTGTGATATTTTACCTTCAGTGTTACATTTAAGCAAACCATGTTTAGTGAAAAATCTTAGACGGGAAATTGGGATCATTTTAGAAAATCGTGAGGAGTGAAAACTAAAATTTACGGAGCGCTTATTGCATGCCAGAAATTGTGCTGAGGGTATTAACTCAGATGATTCTGTTTTTGGAGATGGAGATGATTCTTTTGAGAAAAAACAAAAAACAACTTGTGAGGCAGGTACCCGTGTTACAGAAGAGGCAATGGAGGCTGAGAAACTTGCCTAAAGTGCCATAGCTGCTTAGTGGAGGGGCTGAGACTGCGAAGCCAGGCAGCCCAATGCCATAGCTCTCCTACATCTGGATGTCCCAGCCTTTCCTTGTCTGACTTTCTTGGCTTCCTTCCCTTATCAGCCTTTCTTGATTCTAGGAAGATGCCACGAAATATGCCCTTTAGACCTAGTCTCTTCCCTGGACAGAGAGGCCAATTTGTGCCGTCGGGAGGAACCGAACCACTCTGGACTGACTCTCGACTCCTTGGCTGGGTCGTAACCCAGCTCTAAAGTCGCTTCTCATGTGTACCTTTCCTTCGCTCGTCACTAGATATCTTTATATATTTCTTTTTCTGTCCAGGAATCAGAGAGCAAATGGAAACAAGCCTGTAGGAATTCAGCGAGTATTTACCGTGCAACTGCTATATGTGAGCTGACGGTGCTGAAGCTCTCCGGATATAGCCCAGCCCCCTCCTGACTCAGAGGTGAGAATACCCCCAGATCAGCGTGTCCCCACTGAAGAATGTCTAGTGCAATGATGTTGTAGTTTTAATTTGTTCCCAGAAGGTGTTATGATTGAAAGAGCTGCAGTTTTTATCTGTGACACACATACACCTCTCATCAGCTCTCCATATCCTCTTTGCTTCTACCTTTAAAAAACTTTTGTTAATGTTTATTTACTTTTGAGAGAGAGACACACACAGCATAAGGGGGAGAGGAGCAGGGAGAAAGGGAGACGCAGAATCCGAAGCGGGCTCCAGTCTCTGAGCTGTCAGCACAGAGCCGACGTGGGCTCCATCTCACAAACTGTGACATCATGACCTGAGCTAAGGCCGGATGCTTAACCGACTGAACCACCTGGGCACCCCTGCTTCTACTTTTTCTGCTCAGAACCAGTGACCTCAATTGGCAGGGCGTGGGGGGCTGGGGGTGGGGGAGTAGGGAGGACATATTCTTGCACTTGTCAATCGTATAACTGCCTTGTCTAATGATCCTGGGCCCTGTGTCTCCTCCGGCAGCTCATGGGCATCATGAAAGTGTCAGGGTATTTGCTGTAGTCTTTGATCAGACAGAAGACAAAATTAATTCTAGAATTCCTTAAGTATGGCTAAAAGCAATTCTCACTTTGCTTTCTTTTTTTTTTCCCCCACTTTGCTTTCTATAGTCGAACTATACTGGCATTCCTAAGGCATAATCCAACAAGAAACCAAAAGGAATGAGCAAACAATGTGGCTGACTACCTTGCCTCCTGGTAGAACTAATTCTGTTCCTCATTCCACCGTTGCCCTGGTGCGAGCCATGGCTGTGCCTGTCTGTCCTGTGCTCGCCTTACACTCTTAACTCCGAGAAAAGCGGGATGATTCCTTTCACCTGGGCTACGGGGGAATAGTCTTCTGCCTAAATTTCCTGAAGGAATCTATATTTCTTCATCATATTTTGCACACTTATAATTTAGAGTGTATTTATTGGTGTGGATTGATCAACTTTGCCTTTTCTGCTAGATCGTAAGCTCTATGAGAGTGTGGAGTCTGTTTGGTTCATTAGGGTATTCCAAGGGCTGGCCCAGAGTGCATATTCAGTAAATATATGCTGGCTAACAGGCTGATCCCTGTAAACCCAACCAATGTTAGCACTGCTAGAATATAAACTCCAGGACAACATGCACCTGTATCTGGGTGTGCTCATGTCCATCTCTGCACCCCCGGGTCCTGGCACAATACCAGCCATGCTATATAGATCCTTGATAAGTATGTCTGAAATAAGTGAGTGCTCACAAATGGAGCTTTCCATGAGCTGAAGACCTATTTATACATCAAAACCTATTTGATGATTGCATGTAACACCCTGGCCTTCCTCTCTCACTTCCATTAATGTCTTTGGAGCAAGTCTAACCACGGGTTGTTTGGAGTCTCCGCTCAAGAAATGTGTCTTAGCAGACAGCACACAGACAGTATATTCCCCATAACCCCAATAATTTTGCCACACACCATTTTAGACCACCCGCTTGTAGGTCATGCTGTGGAATTTTAAAAGACGTATCATGGCTGATAAACTGGCAAGACGGGTCAGAGGGGACCAGAGAAAAGCCAGGCACACGAACGTCTACTATATCCCAGGCCCCATTTTGCGGCACTTGTTTCTGTAACTTCACAACTTTGCGAAGTAAATACGACTCCCCCCATTTGCAGAAATTGAGTTTGAGATGTTTATGAGCATGCCCCAGATCAAATAATACTTTCCAATGTTTCATCATGAACATTTTCAAGAACACAGGAAAACCGAGATTCTGTAATCAACATTTTACAACATGCTCGCTCTTTTACCTATCTATCTGTACATCAGTCCCTCTATCCATCCATTGATCCTTCTTAGTTTTAATGAATTTCTTTCTTCTTTTTATGTTTATTTATTTTTGAGAGAGGAAAGAGAGAGAGAGGGGGGGGGAGAGAGAGAGAGAGAGAGACCGTGTATGCTCGCACAAGCAGGAGAAGGACAGAGAGAGAGGGAAACTGAGGACCCAGAGTGGCCTCCAAGCTGACAGCAGAGAGCCTGATGTAGGGCTTGACCTTGTGAATCTCAAGATCATGACCTGAGCCTAAGTCGGACGCTTAATCGACTGAGCCACCCAGGCTCCCCAGTATTTATGAATTTCAAAGTAAGTTGAAATACTTTGGTATGTGTATCATTAACTAGAGTTCAATATTTGTTTAGGTCCTTTTTTTTTTCTTTGAGACATTTTACATACAATGAAGTGCACAAAGCCTAAGGGTACCATGACATGATTTCAGAAAAGTACATGCGTGTGCATAGTCCAAACCCCTGTTAAGTTACAGAACATGCCCATCATCCCAGAAAGTTCTTTGTTACCTCTTCTGAGTAAATTCCCACTTCAGCCTCTGGAAACAACCAGGGCTGTGGGTTTTTCTCACATGGGTCACCTTTGCCTGGTCTAGCTCTTCGTATCATGGGATCATAAAGTATGTACTCCCGGGTAAGGCTTTTTTCACTGAGCGTTATTTTGAGATTCACCCATGTTTTTATGTGGATTAGAGATTCATTCTGTTGTTGCTGAATAGTATTCCATGGGTGAATATGCTGCGGTTTATTTATCCGTTTCCCTATGGATGTATACCTGCACAGTTTCCAGTGGGAGCGGTTATAAATAAAGCTGTTATGTGCATTCTTGTACAAGTCTTTTTGTGGAACATAAAATTTCAAAGCACAGCGGTCCAAGTCCATTTGATTCCAAAACCCACATGTTTTCCATGACACCCCGTTGCTTCTCCACAGTGTATCTTACAGCACTGTGTTTATGTGGGATGTATCTCTGGAGCTTTTAATCCTAAACTAGTTCATTACAGTGTAAACACAAATGGGGAAATATGATCTTCAGACAAAAAATACCCAGATACAAATTCAGCTCTTCCTTAGCCCTGGTCTAATCAGATATTCATCTTGGTATGGTTTTTTGGAAAGATAGTTATTATATTACCTGTGTACACTACCTAAATAAATTCTTTCTCTAAAAGTTTTCAATATAACTTTGTTTCTTATATGTAGAATCTTACCAGTCATTACATATGGATTCAAGTTCCTCAAATTCTAAAAGAAGCATGGTTGAATTTATTATAATATATTTTCTGGGTAGAAAACTATAGAACAAATCATTAAGAGAACAGTTTAGCAATAAAAAATGTTTTTCTATTATTGTATTGAGAAAATCAGAGTAGAAAATTGCATACTGATTACCATTATAATAATTGTTAAACACATATGTGCATAGTCATAGAGATTAAAAGGGAACTTGTAAAAATTGATAGTCACTGACAATATTGGAATGGTAATCTTAGGCCATGTTAAGAAATTTAGACCAATCCTAATCATGTGTAAATCATGTAAAAAGTATTTTCAGAAAAAATGTCTTCTTAATGTTGTTATAACGTTGTGTAACTAATAAGTATATGGTTCTTCGGACTTAGGGCTGCCATATACTATTACACAATGTATACACTGCACCACAGGCGGACCATTCCCATTCACTGTACAGCTTGGTTTTGTTTAATTGTAAAACAAGTTTTCCAGAAAATGACACTTGAAAGTGTCATGAGGGGGGCACCTGGGTGACTCAGTTGGTTGGGTGTCTGACTCTTGATATCAGCTCAGGTCACGATCAGGTCATGATGGAGCGCCACGTCGAGCTCTGCATTGACAGCGTGGGGCCTACTTGGAATTCTCTCTCTCTTCCTTTCTCTCTCTGCTCCCTCCCTGCTCACATGCTCGCTCTCCCTCAAAATAAATATATATACTTAAACAAATATCATCAGGAAGGGACAGCTTTTTCTAATTTGCACAAAGATGCATCTGAGCAACTAAGAGGGCTGTGCAAATTATAGTCTTCCTTTAAATTACACTGTCTGTTTGATTTGTCTGGCCTCCATCTGCTTTTGTCCTGCTTAACTATGTAAAGGAGCACCCTTCTTTACTCCATCAGCTGTTTTTCCTAATAAATTATTTTTAATTTTTTAATCTTCTTCAGTCCTCTTACATGGCCTTGGGATGGAGGCATCCACAACATTCATTCAATGACTAAGCCTTTCCTTTACATTTTCCTTCCTTTAATGCCCTGATGTCAGAAAAAGTTGCTCAATCCCATGTGACAACAGCAGCCTTTATTGTCTTGGGAGCTCCAGTCTACCTCCATCACATGTCTCCTTACTTGCTGGTCAGTGAGGAGGACACAGAATAGAAAATCAACTGCCTCCCACAAAGAAGCTGGAAAGGCCCCCCTTTTCTGGCTTCCTTTACACGTAAGGCCAGACTCTGCTGAGCAGATCACAAGCCCCAGATTTTCCTTTAGAAACTGGTGGCATGAAGTGAAGCTCAGCCTCCATTGAAGCAGCAGTGGAGGTGAGAGTTATGGCTGCCATGTCCAGTGTTTAAGGTTCGTAGATGGAGGCTGTGAGGAAAGTGCCCAGGGCAAGTTGGACCAGCTCAGAGCAAGACTTTGAGAATTATTTTTGACTGTTGAGGCTTCAAGTTGGAGTCGGTTCCTGAATTCATCTACCTGAGTCTTTTTTTCATGTGTGCAGAGGTAGATTAAAAGTAAAATATTTAATTGCAATGAATTACAACTAACTAACTTTGCACCATGACACAGATATTCTCTGTTAGGTTTTCTTTGTGTCAGGTGATATAGTGGCCCTGGAATATTTGGGCTCTAGCTTAGGGGCAGTTAATTTGGAAAAATATCTGGTTTGAGTTTCAGTTAGATGGCTCACAGGAACTTTGTGGTATAGTTAAGCTCTCGCTAGCTCTTCTTGTAGAAGACGGACTTCCAGGAATTCTCCTGCTACCCACTGTGCTAACGCATGTCACACATATTCCACATTGTCATTCATGGGGCACGATGGAAGGGACAGAGCTACAGATTGCCTCTCAACATGAACCTCTGTCCTACGGCTCTCAGCACAAGGAGTGTGTGGGCTGTGGAGGATGCCCACGCTAGGGGACAGACTGGATTCTTTCGTTTCTCTCTGTTGAAAATAATGTCACCAAAAACATGTTTATGGAGAGGAGAGGGAGGAAAAGTACTGTAAGATGTATTAGGCAATTCTTGGACTGTGTGATGTTTGTAACACCGGCAGCTTTTTATTACAGTAAAACCATGGGTTGTGAGTAACTTGTTCTGTGAGCATTATGCAAGACGAGGAAACATTTCTAGTAAATTTTAACCTGATAAATGATCAACGTCTTGCGATACAAGTAGAACGTGATGCCGAACGTCACATGATCACAGCTGAGTCAATGGTTCTTGAAATTGGCCTTGATACACAAGTGCTTTGGATTACAAGCATGTTTCTAGAACGAATTATGCTCACAAAACAAGGTTTTACTGTATTTGTAATTTAGCTAAATAAATATTCATGTTCATACTTAATTTTGAATTCTTATGTTTTATTTATATTTATGAATTTATTTTAAAGTTTATTTATTTTAAGAGAGAGAGAACACAAGCAGGGAATAGAGAAAAAGGGAGAGAGAAAATCCCAAGCAGGCTCTGAGATGTCAGAGCAAAGCCTGGTGCAGGGCTTGATCCCATGGACGGTGAGGTCATGATCTGAGCCAAAATCAAGAGTTGGACACTTAAATGACTGAGGCACTCAGGCACCCCATTTTGTATACTTATTTCTTAAAAGTAGGAGCCCCCCAAGTTTTAAAACCTTCAGGCCCCACAAAACTTGGATCAATAAACATGAATATGTTTGGTAAATAGAGTTCTCTCCAGATGAGCATGCTTACTCAACATCTCTCAGATCCCTTCCCTTCTCCCCTTCTCCACTGCTGCTCTCTGAATCCAGGCCACCTGACCGCTTGCCCAGTGGGCAGCTGCAGCAGCCTCTAACAGGCTCCCCTGATGGTGTTCTTGCTCCTGGAGGCCATTTCCAAACTGCAGCCAGGAAGATTTCTTTTCTATCATCAAGACCCTTAAATGGACTCCTGTTATTTTAAACCTTTCGCCAGCTTCCTCTGTTCTTAAGATTGGTCTAAGTTTCTTAATGAGACTTAAGATGCCCTGCACAGTCTGGCTCAAGCTGACATCTCCAGACCCATCTCCTGGCCCTGCTGGACTTGAACTCTGCAGTCTCCTCCCATCTCAGCGGGCTAGCCAATCAGTGCCTCCTTGACTTGATCCCCTCTCAGAGGGTCTTGTCTCACTCCTCACTGTGGTTGCTCCAATCCCAGTACAACTAACTAAAGCAAGAATAGAATTCTCTTGTGCAAGGAATGGACAAGATAGATGAGGAGCCCCTCTTTCACATCTTCTCTTTCCGAATTTAGTTAGGGACTGATCATATCAGTCAGAGTTCAGTGCAGGAATTTTAGGCAGGAAGGAATGTAAAACAGGTAAATGAGTGCTTATAAAATCATTAGAATGCCTGAAAGATCAGATTCCAAGCACTCAGAACTGACTCCCAAAATGATACAGAGCTGACTTATCAGCCGAGCTCCTGTATCTAAGGCCACCGAACAAAGCCATGAGTTCAAGAATGTGTTGTCTAAATTCAGAGGTCAGACGATAACTGCTCCCATAACTTCATTCTCCAGGAAGCTATTGAGGCTGGAATGCTGTCTCTGGAAAATCTCACATCTGCCTGAACTCACAGGCCAGCAGAAACTCCCCAAAGAGGCAGAGAAAATAGCCTCCCCACCATACCTACCTTCATACAGATGCATATAGCTGACATCTAGACCTGATTGCAAGGAAGTCTGGAATCTGAGACTGAATTTCCTCCTCTCTAAAATGGTATAATAATAGCACCCATCTCACTGGATTTCTACAAGGGTGAAATGAACTAATATACATACAGAAAGTATTGAGAACAGTATCTAACCACAGCGATCCACAGTAAATCATAGCTGTTATTTGCTTCCAAGGGACTCCATGGAAATATAGGGCAATAATAGAAAAAATAATGGTTCAAGAGTAAGATAATAGAAATTCCACTGTTGGATTTTTTGTTTATTATGCACATGACTTTGGTCAGTTCAAGCCATCCTTCTAGGCCAGGTTTCCTTATTTTGAAGCTAGGGAGACATACATATACTTGCTTTGCCTAAAGCTGGTAATTTTTTTTACCAAGCGGCTAAGCTCACTTCTTTCGGCGATATTCTTGTAATTTTCTTTTGGGAACTGCCAACAAATGCACACCACCTTTTAGCAAAGAGGTAAGCTTGTAATTGCCTGCCATGACAATTAGATGTTCTGTCATTGGAATGTAAGTCTTCCAAGGTGACACAAGGGACTATACCTGAAAGGAGCAGTCAGTTATTCTCAGTGGCAGAACTCAGAAAAGACCATCCATTAGTTCCTGTTACCCATTTCTCTAGAACTTTCCTGATTCTTCCCAAGGCTTTTTTCTCACTATTTTCCCCCCTTAGTTCTTATAAACCACCCCAAAACCAAGCAACAGATTCATTTTTGGCTAATGTTGGCCAGAGTCCAAAATTTCTAACACAAACTCTTTAAAAGGATTTTAGTTAAGATACAATCAGATAAAGTATTTGAAAGCACTTTTAAAACTGTTAAGGTGCTATACAAATATAATTTATTTGCCGATGCAACAGCGACAGTAACTGTAGAAGAGAATCTGTTTATCCATCCAAATCATGCACTCCCTTTCTAAATAAGGACCGAAACAGCATATGACAGTAGACTGGCAATGGATACAGTGGTGATAAACCAGAAAAGTCCACGAATCTCCAGCCTTTACAACGGCATGACCTGACTCAACATTTCACAAGCCATGTATCCAACTGGAGGCCCCTGGTGAGATCTTTAACTTTCAGATGAAAATCTGGCATCTGGCCTAACTTCCCAGGAGAGAAAGTAAGAAAGGAAAGTGCCAGTAGAAAGGATTGAAGGTGTATCTTCATTTCTCAATCTCCATCTTGAGACAATTTACTCTATGCAATGGCAAGGGGCAACATTGTAGTCCTTCCTTTCCTGTTGCCAAATAGAGGTTCTCTTCTCTTTAAAGCTGAAAGGATCAACCTCCTCTCAAGACCGAAGGAATTTGCTAGGACAGCGCTTCCTAGTTCGTCTTCTACAGAGTTTTGGTGTCCCTTCAGATGTTAATAGATATTCTAAGGAATTAAAAAATGAGGGGGCTCTTTCATTATCCAGAAAGTTTGAGAAATTATCCACGTAGTATGCTGTTCTTAGGACACCAAAACTCTAAGAAATTTTTCAGTGTAGACACTAAACAATTTTAATGTAGATCTCTCCCAACTTCCTTAATTTTAGATCTTTAATTTCTCCGCAAAACAAAACAAAACAAAACAAAACAAAGCCTTTTAGGAGGACGCAGCTTGGAAAATCTGCATAGAGATATTTGTGGGAGTGGGGTGCCTTTGCTTACAGAAGGCTGGAACCTGAATTGGCTTCTCTGCTGCCCCCTTCTGATAGATAGAGGGAAGAACAGGTTTCCGCTGCAAGGGGCTGAGGAGATTGCAACAAGTTGCTGCCAGAGTCTACCAGGAAAAGAGAGAGCACCCCACCATGGTTTTTGTGAGTCCAATTAGCTGTTTGTTAGTGTTGCATCTATGCCTTTCCAGATGAAAGGGAATATGGGCAATCATTCAAAATCTCATTTATCCATCTCTACAAATGTTTATTGCATGCTTACTAATACAGCAGTGATAAACCAGTGCAAAGTGGTGGGGATAGAACCATGAATGATGCACTCTTGTGGAAGAACCAGAGACTTTTCCAAACTGTGTGATTATATTCATTGCACCTGGACCTGACATTCCTTTTGACTCTAATACCCTTCCTTGCTATCTGTGAATCCCCAAGATGAAACCATCGATCAAGACTTCTTTCTTCTTATCAAATATAAAAGCCATCTTTTCTGTTTTCCAGATACTGGATGCTAGTTAGTAAGGACATTTTGGTGTTCAGCCATAAATGCCCTCCTTAGGCTCATATAATTTTTGCTGTCTCCAGAACTCTTATTTTATTCTGTTTTGTACTGAGATTTGAGGCAGGACCTGGGTCACAGAGTCTACCTGAAGCTACCCTGGGTGTGAAAGGGTATTCACTTTGGGAAGAAATCCGAATGGAACCCTTAAGGTATAAACGTGTCATCATCTTCAGCATGAGTCACAACAAATGGAACATTTAAAAGTATCTCTAGGAAAAAAAATAAAGGAACATTGATGAGGCAGTTTCTAGCCCCTCCAGCTCTTTCCTGACTACCTCTCTCCTTATAGAAACTTATAAGTGACAGCGAAGAACCTACTGGCAAATTCCAGTCTTGCCTCAATGAAGAGCATCACAGAGTAGCCTAGACAGTCTGAGACAACACTTTGTCGTTTCAATCATCATTACTGTATGGTATTTATGTCATTTATTGACTGAAAGAAAAAAGTTATATCTTATTGTTCTATGAACTTTTGCCAGACAGGTGTAAGCAGCATCTTTATCCACCCTTGGAAAATGGTGGAAGACCTAGGTGCGTCTGTTTTGATGGGCAGGACAGCAGTGGGACTACCACCCCAGTCCCTGTCCCTAGCACCAAACTCACCAGCAACCAGAGATTGGGTTCTCTCCAAAACTCTGCCCTTATCATAACTCATCTTAAATCTTTCCACAACCCCCATAACCTACCTCACCTACTCAAGGATCTTTATTGGATAATAATTTGATCTTCTGCAAACTGTACTTTTCTCTTCTCAGAATGATCCCTTACCTCTTAATCAGACATTTGAGAATAAAAGAAAAGAAAACTCAAGTTTGAAGATCTATATGTCTAAGAAACATGATAAAATTGAGTTAGCAAATATGTTAGTTCAAAGCATGAGTACCTTTCAGAAGAAGAGAATGTCTAGATGCCTTTATTGATTTCTTTCTAGAAGACAAGGAGATTTGCACCTTTTCTAAAGGTTTCTACCCACAGTCTAACTTTTCTTAGGCTTAGGAGAGATCTGTTCTGATGCACAATCATTACTGAGTAATTAAACTGATCCCTGACCATTTCTTCTCTTCAGCTTGATAATGACATCACCCAACATGTAAAGACTAAAAGTGACCCTAGACTATCAAGTTCAGTGTGCCCTTTTGACAAGTAGAGAAACTGAGGCCTTAAATAAGTAATTAACCATGTTGTGACCTACTCTGTAGCTTTAATGTATACATTAAATTAAATTATTATATGGTAGAATGATTAACTTCATGTCATCTTTGATCTTTAAAACTATCAAAAAACATTTGTTAACTCCAAATCACTTTGGCTGCAGAGCCTGATGTGGGGCTGCTATGCCCTGGCCCTGCAGCTACAACTCTTCCCCTGTCACACCCCTGGGAAAGGACTAACAAGGAAAGAGTCTTGTCCAAGGTCAAGGGGCAGAGGAAGAACAGGACAGAGATTAACATCAAACCCTAGTAAATAAAATTTTCTCTGTCCTTATTCTCTTGGGTGCTTCTTTTCTCTTTCCTTCTCTACATGCCAAAACATTTAAATACCATGGAGAACAATTGGAAATCTAAAGAATGGCCAAATTTTCAGTGGTTAGGGAATTACATGGTGAGTGAAGTTTTTGATGAACAGTCTGAGAGAGATTTTACTTTAGTCACTGCTCTAATATGCGTTGCACACTTCCCTGCCTTAGTTACCATAGAGTAGGAACCAGATGGACTATTTCCTGGATTATTCTGGGTTTATAAAGGAAGGGTTTATAAATGATGTCCTAAAGACTAACGAATGTGAGAAATATAAACCCAGATTAACTCCTTTACTCAACTGCTTCTAGATTGTGGGCCTTCAAACATTTTTGCTCAGGTACACCATGAAAGAATGTGAAAAACTCTTGAGAAATTCTGTCCCTCTTCATGCATTTTTAAGCCGACATCTAAATGTTTTACCATAAATTTAAATAGTTAAAAAGTCTGTATTGTCCAGGATATTGCATAAAATATATACTCTTTGGATATAAGAATTAAAAGCAAAGAACTATAAAGATTCAAACTGTGTACAACATCTGCCACACTTCACAGATAGGCCTCATTGTCAACCCAAATCATCAAATAATACTTATTTTCCACCAGGAAATATTGAAACTCATTTTTAAATTCAAATAACCACATTAATGTGCATCTTTCTGTGATAGCCTTCTCATTTCTGAATTTTTGTTCTAAAATGATAGATGGAAAGAAAAAAAGACATTTGCCACAAGTTAGAACTTGAGACCTGAAGTTTGCAGGTGGAGCAGGAAGGCCCAACACCCATCTCATAATGAAGACATTGTAAAAAGCAACATGGGTTGTCAAGTCATGACAAAGAATGGAGGAACCCTAAAATCACTAAGTGAAAGAAGCCATATAAAAAGGCTTCATTCTGTATGATTTCAACTATCTGACACTCTGGAAGAGGGAATATGGTGGAGATAGTAAAAATGATCAGTGGTTGCCAGGGGTTGAGGGGAAAGGGGGATGAACAGGTAGAGCAAAGAGGAATTTTAAAACAGTGAAATGGCTCTAAGTGATAATATAATGATGGATACAAGTCGTTTTACACTTGTCAAAATCTATAGAGTGGATAACACCAAGAATGAATCCTAATGTAAATTATGGACTTTGGGTAATAATGATGAGTCGATGAGCTTTGTTGTCGTAATAAATGCACCATTCTAGTGGGGGATGCTGATAGTAAGGCCAGGGAGAATATAGGAAATCTTTATACCTCTGCTCAATTTTGCTGTGAACCTAAACTGTCTCTAAAAAATAAAGTCTTTAGGGGCATATGGGTGGCTCAGTTGGTTAAGTGTCCGACTTCAGTTCAGGTCATGATCTCATGGTTCATGAGTTCGAGCCCCGCATCGGGCTCTGTGCTGACAGCTCAGAGCCTGGAGCCTGCTTCAGATTCTGTGTCTCCCTCTCGTCCCCTCCCCTGCTCATGCTCTGTCTCTATCTCTCAAAAATAAATAAACTTTAAAAAAAATTTTTAAATACAATCTTTAAAAAAAAAGCAAGTGGACTAGATTTGACCAAGCTCAGTCTGAACTGGTCCGTGGGTGTCTGACAGGTGCTGTGACACCAGATTAAATCACTCTGGCCTGGAGAACTGTGCCAACACTGGTTGGTTGCCTATGCGTGGATACTGTTGTCTTGCCAGGGTCAAAGAAGACCAACCCCTCTGAATGGGGATACGATGCCAGGAAGCAAGTGGAAATTTCCACAGTCATCCTGAGAAGGGGCAGATCTAGAAACCAAAAATGAAAACTTCTGGGTCTGGGATGAGATTGGGGTGGGAGGGAGGGAGGGTAAAGTTCTTTCTTTGGGGCTTTCAAGAAGAAGGGTCTAGGAATGAGAGGCAAGGATGTGCCTGGGGAACCCCTGCTGAGAGCCCAACAGGGAGAGTGTTTGCTCCCAAACC
Organism: Cryptoprocta ferox; assembly: GCA_028646485.1. NCBI lineage: Eukaryota > Metazoa > Chordata > Mammalia > Carnivora > Eupleridae > Cryptoprocta > Cryptoprocta ferox. The sequence goes on along the minus strand of CM053577.1, from coordinate 29,616,809 downwards.
TGGAGGTGGCAGGTGTCTGGCAGCAAAGTTAACATCAGGCCAGCTGTGAGCCCCTGAGCTGTTATTCTTTGTATCTACATGGTCTACAGATTTGGCAAAAGATGGTGGCCAGTCTTGGCTACTTTGTCAGGAGTTGAAGCAATGGTCTATGCACATACTTGTGACAAAGGCAGCTTCTTCCCTATAAATTCTGCTTGCTGGGAAGCCTGCTGAGTTTCTGAGGGCCTAAGAGGCTACTGCTCTTCACCCCTTCTTTTCCCACATCTCACCTCTCTACACCTCCACTCCCTACTTGGAACCTAGGAAGGCACTCCAGGCTGAAGGAAAAGAGGTCCCCAAGAAACATTTATATAATTTAATAGCCTCTGTGCCTGAGGAAGAAAGGCATGAGTCCACCTCTCTCCTGGTGAGTAATGTACATGGACTTGGGATATCTCTTTTGAGTAGCTGATGCCATTTTTTGCTGCTTATTTCTGAGTTTGAGCCCTCATGAGTGGGTGATGACACAGATATGTGGGATCCAAATATATCTGGAGATAGAAAAATACAAATCTAGAGATTCATCCAAGAGCAAATTATTCCCCCATCAACTTTCAAGTATTGCACGAATTCTAAGAACACCCCAGTGTATTCCAACCTGGCCATGGCACGTGAGTTACAGGTTAAGCTGTTGGGATTTAGGTGGGGAAGTCCCTTATTTTCAGTCAGAAAATAAGTTGCTGTAGCAACCAGTATGAGAGAAGTGGGGATATTAAGTAAATGGTCCGACAGTAACAGGTGTCTGAGGCCAGAAATGATATCACCTGAGGAAATATCCCAGGAGTATTAGATTCCTAGGATTGCTGTAATAAAGCACCATAAACTAAAGGGCAATGAAAATTTGTTGTCTCATAATTCAAGAGGCTAGAAGTCGAAGATGAAAACATCACTAGGGCCACACTCTTTGAAGTACTAGGAAGGCTCTGTTCAGACCTCTCTGCCAGCTTCGGATCACTCCTTGGCATGTGGTAACATAATTCCAGTCCTCATGTGGTGTTCTCCCTGTGTGTATCTATCTCTTTGTAAAAAGAGGGCATAAATCATATTGGATCAGGAACCGCCCCCCCCCCGCCCCCGTCCAGTATGACTTCTTAACTAATGACGTCTGTGAAGACTATTTCCAGTAAAGTTACTTTCTGAGGTCCTGGGGGTTAGGATTTCAATATATTAATTGCAGTGGGTGGAGCACAACAAGAACTCTGCTCAGAGCAATCTTTCTTCAGACGTTGTATTAGAATGTCTAAGAACTTGGGGCACCTGGGTGGCTCAGTCAGGTAAGCATGGGACTCTTGATTTAGGCTCAGATTATGACTTCATGGTTCATGATTTTGAGCCCTATGGCAGTTGCGCATGAACGCTCTCTCTCTCTCTCTCTCTCTCAAGAAATAAATAAACTTAAAAAAAACCCAAATGTCTAAGAACTTTAGAAGAGAATTTAGTGTCCACTGAAAACCAGAGGACACCATGAGCCAGTTTCCTAAACAGCCTCCTGAAGGCTGGGATCTGTATTTGTATTGAGATTAGAGTTTCTGGTACAGAAGGTTTAGACATCTGTAGCTTGGAATTGGCTCATTTAAAATAGAACATGTACAAAACACAGTTCCTCACCTTACTACATCCTCACCCTATTAGACCCTGTATACCCCCTCTCTCACCCCAACTGCTCTCCAACCCACTGAAATTGGTGAATGAAAGGGGGAGAGGTAAGGAGTGAGGAAGTCGTTGCGCACTTACATAAGTGTAGGAGAAGGCATGGATAGGTTGACTTTAGTGGCCCATATCTTGTCTGTTGTGATAGATGGAAATTTACCACAGCAACAAAAGCGCTGACTTCCATGGGCAGGCATTGGGAAACATGGTGTGGGCACCCTTTTAGGGAGCTGGGTGCTGAGGCAGCCTACAGAGAGTACCCTCTGGTCTAGTACCCCATCAAAGAGATATGGCTCTTAGTTTGTCCTTGACACAGTGGCTTGGAACCCAAGTAATATGCCTAAAACATGGAGTAGACCCCAGTGGCTCCCAGGGAGACAAGGAGCCCTTCTTAGACTTATGGTGGGAAGATCCAAGCAAGCCATTGAGGATTAGGGAAGCCCAATGGGCTTGTGTTTGCTTTTCTTACAGTGGACTATACCCAGGAATGAATGTACAGCTAAATAAAGGTAACTAGGTGTATTTGTGGTAACTGTGGAGAATCCAGGAGGGAGCAGGAAATGGAGACACTGCAAACAATAAGAAATTTGGCTCAGCTGGCTTCTTTAGTTTTCCCTTTTACCCCACACCACAGAGGTCCTAAAAATGAGGAAAAGAATAGTGAGGAAGAAGAGGGCACAACCCCCAGTTAGGAGACCAGATCTGGTTTTGAAAAAAATTGACTCTCTTCCTCTCTAGTTGCCTTTAAGCCAAACATTGCTCCCCCAAACTTGAGGTTTACTAGGGATTTCAGAACCTAAGAAACTTCTACACCTCAGGCACATAATGAATTGGGGAATTACTTCTTGGTCCTCTTGCTGGGAACCCACATGGATATGGGAAAGATCCCTCACCCACAGATAAAGCTGCTTCAGGTTGGGGAGCTAACAGCCTGGGAAACCTAGATCTGGTCCTCTTGGAGGAACCACAGGGTAGGGAAATGTTTTCTTTTCAGAGACTCCAAAAGTATGTGGGGAGATGGGAGGTTGAGAAGTGATATAAGATCATTCTTTGAAAATATCAGTTTGTGTTTTGGTCTTACCACTAGATTGTGTTAACTCCCCCATCCCAGAAGATGCCAGGTCTTTGTGTTCCCAGCCAGCCTGAGTGCTTTTGTATGGCACTGCAGGAAGTATCGGTTGCCAGGCACCCAGAAGACTCACCCCCTCTCTCCCGCCCCCTCCTGGCTTTTGTTTTGCCTAGGTCTGGGCGACTGGAAGCCAATTATGCTGCCTAAAAGGGAAATCAAGAGAAGTGAATACTTAGGATTGAAAAGACTGAAGCAACTGTAGGGGAGGAACGTTTTTTCCAGAGCTCCCCTCCAGAACTGGGAAGGAAATGGGGGCTTTTGTGATTTCCAAGCCTAGAGAAGCAACATTGCCCAGTCCCAGTATATCCACACTGTCTCGAGCATTTTGAAGCAGCGCTGTCAGAAGCTCAGAGGAATGGATTCTAGGCTCACCAAGAGGCTGCTCCTTCCCTCCTACCAAGGCCTTATGGAAATTAGAGATGCCCCAAGTTGTCCTTCACACACACACACACACACACACACACACACACACACACACGGATTGATGAACAGAATGCAGAATGAATTTCATTTCCTACTGGGTCCTTCACTTAGACAAACCTGTCAGTCCCAGTGCCTTTTCCCAATTCATTATAACCATTTTTAATTCTTTGATTGGATTTTTCCACATGCTTCCAATTCTCACTATAACACCTTCCAACTTCTAAAACTAAACTTATATTTACATTCTCGATATTTATAGCATTATGTTTATAGTGTCTTCAACAGTAATTAATTTGTTCATACATTGTCTATAGATTGTTTTTAATAACTGGTATTCATCATACCACATTTACAACAGGATACTTAGGAATACATTATTTACCGTGGAGCTAATTGAAGTAATGTGGTCGGATACATACAGAAATGTACTTATGTGTCACTAAAAGCTGTAATACTAAAAGAAAAAAATGTCCAAATGTTAAAATCAACTAATTTATTTTCTTACACTGTATCAATTCTTTAAAATTATACCACATTTTTTTCATTGCTTCATGTTTGAACCTTGATTTTCTTTGGATGTTTTTTCTTTTTTTAGTTTCTAATTGTCTTTGTATTTTCCAAAAAGAAGCATATACATATTTTTCACTAAGGTGATCTAGCTTCTTAAAGATTTTTGTCAAGGTGAATTCACTGACCTTCTTTCACTTCTTGTTTTAATTTGAACAGATAGCTTTTCAGGGCCACTGTATAATCTTCATCATGGATTAGTCTCCTTTCTCTTGACCTCATAACTTTTATTTTCTTGGATTCATTTTAAGTTTTCCTAAAGTAAATCCTCAATTTTTTCCCAAAGGGTAAATAATAGAAAACCATTTGTGCTATGCATGTCTGAGAATATCTTTGTTTTGTCTTTATGTTGGAGTAACGGTGTGGGTTGGTATAAAATTCTAGGTTAAAATAACTCTTTCTCAGAACTTTGAAGGCATCCAGCAATAGGTTGCTCACCTAATTTTCACTGCTTTTAGAGAAACTGTGGATATCCTTCTCCCTCTCTCAAAACCTCCTAAGCTGGATTTCTGAAATTTCATATCTTGGTATAAATCTTTTTTTCTCCACATCTATTAATCCCTCTCAGTAGTTTTCAATCAGAGTTTTAATTTTTTTTTTAATTTTTAATGTTTATTTACTTTTTAGAGAGAGAGAGAGAGAGAGAGAGAGCATGAGTGGGGGAGGGGCAGAGAGAGATGGAGACACAGAATCTGAAGCAGGCTCTGAGCTGTCAGCACAGAGTCCAATGTGGGGCTCAAACTCACAAACTGAGATCATGATCTGCCTGAGCTGAAGCTGGAGACTTAACCAACTGAGCCATCCAGGTGCCCCCAGAGTTTTAATTTTTTAATATTTTGTTTTTATATGTTAGAGATTCTTATATTACATAATTTATTATATCTTCCCTTTATTTTGTCTATTTTCTATTTCTAAAACTCCCATTGACCAGACTTTGGGTTGATTTCTCATGCTACAAACTCAGAAACTTAAAACAAAACACGTTTACTATCTCATGGTTTCTATGGGTCAGGAGTCTAAGCACAGTCCAGCTGAGTCTTCTGCTCACCACCTCAAAAGACTGCAATCAAAACGTCAACTGGGTTGCAGGCTTATCTGGAGGCTTGACTGGGGAAGAATGTGCTTTCAAGCTTGGCAGAATTCATTTCCTTGTAGCTATAGGACAGGTCTGAGGGTCCCAGGTTACTGGGGGATTTTGGTTAGAGACTTCCCTTAACTCCCAAGGTCACCTCAGATACTTGCCACATAAGCCCCCCAACATGGCTATTCTCTTTTTCTTTTTCTTTTTATTTTTAATTTTTTATGTTTATTATTGAGACAGAGAGAAACAGAGCATGAGTAGGGAAGGGGCAGAGAGACAGGGAGACACAGAATCCGAAGTAGGCGCCAGGCTCTGAGCTGTCAGCCCAGAGCCGGATGCGGGGCTCAAACCCACGAACCCTGAGATCATGACGTGAGCCGAAGTCAGACGCTTAACTGACTCAGCCACCCAGGTGCCCCTATTCTCTTTTTCAAGGACAGTTGGGGAGAGAGAATCTCTGGCATTAGTCTTTTAGCAAGAAAGGATCTTGTATAATGTAATGTAGTCACAAAAGTGACATTCCGTCACTTTTGCTATAGTCAGTTCACTAGAGGAAATGCATAGGTCCAGCCCACACTTAAGAGGAGAGGACTATACCAGAGTGTGACTACCAGGAGGTGGGGATCATGGAGGAGTCACCCTCGTATCTGTCTACTGCATCCATGTCTTTTAATCACCCCTCACCTGCCTTTTCCTCCCTCCGCAGTTTTTATTTTTCAATATTTTTCATCTTTTGGTCTATGCTCTGGAAGATGTCCTCTTCTTTATTTGCCTGTTCTTCCTGAGAATAAGAGGCCCATGAAGTAGGAAAAAAAATCACAACAGTGGCATGTTCTGGATGTCTACTGAAAGGTATTCAAAGAGGAGGGAGTGGCCAACAATGTTAAAATTACATTTGATTTGCTAATGAGTCAAGAAAGATGAGGACTGGTAACTTTCCTATTGGATTTAGCAACATGGGATCATCGTGACCTTGGCAAGAACAGTTTTGGTGGAATGATGAGGGTAGAAGCCATTTGGAGTGGGTTCAAAAGAGAATGGGAGGGAAAGAACTAGAGTAGAAACTACACAACTCTTTAGAGGCGTTTTATGGGTTTTTTGTTTTAAAGGTTTTTGTTTTTGTTTTTTGTTTTGTTGTTTTAAGGTTTCTCCCCAATTTTATTGAGAAATAATTGATATACTGGAGGAGTTTTTCTATTAAAAGAAACCAAGAAAATCAGGCAAGAGTTGGATAAGGACGCAGGATTGAGAGAGATTATTTAACATGTAAGAAGTTATTGCATGTTTATTACTGCCAATGGCAGTAATCTAGGAGAACAGGAGAAAAAAAAATATAGGAGAGAAAGGGAACAATAACTAGAACTATACCTTTTAATAGATGAAGGACAACAGGATCTGATGCACAAGTGGACAGATTGGTCCTCGATAGCAGTGTAGACAGTTTATAGTAAAAGGAAGAATAAGCCCTGGGAAGGGAAAGGTTAACAGGAATGTGACCTCCTGAGGGGACTTGGCGGTTGGATGGTTGACCTTGACCAGACCTCCTTATAAATATGTTAATGACATTTACTGTTAGATGGAGACACACACATGCATCTACACACACAGAAAGAGAGCCACCAGGTGTCAAGGTAGTCAATTAAGACAAGCTAGGATTATCCAACAGCCCACACTACTCCTTCAGCATGAAGGCAAAATGAAGGCATTTCCAGACATGCGTGTCTCAGAAGATTTTCTACCATTGACCCTTCTGTAAAAAGATCATTGATGTAATACTTCAGCAAAACTTACAATGAATTCAAGAAAGAAAAAAAAGCATTAGGTCAATATTGTTTATTGTAAATAAGCCTGGAACTTAAGGAGTTATGCAGCCTGACAATCTGGGGAATAGACAGTACACTGCTCCACAAATATTGTTCAGAAACCAATTGTTGATTTGAAAACAGAATCCATTCTAATAAGGAGAAAAAGACTCTTTTTTTTAAAGTGGAGTCTTGGGCACCTGAGTGGCTCAGTTGGTTAAGTGTCTGACTTCGGCTCAGGTCATAATCTCACGGTTTGTGGATTCGAGCCCCACATCGAGCTCTGTGCTGACAGCTAGCTCAGAGCCTGGAGCCTGTCTTTGGATTCTGTGTCTCCCTCTTTCTCTGACCCTCCCCTGCTCATGCTGTCTCTCTCTGTCTCTCAAAAATAAATAAAGAACATTAAAATTTTTTTTTAAACTGGAGTCTGACAGATTTGGGCTCCTCCTGAAAGACATGCCATCTGCGTGCCTAGTTCTTGCCCATAGTCTTCAAATTATCAGTGAAGTTTGGTGCTGGGTGAGCTCTATTATTCAAGTGAGTTTGCTTTGACAGTTCAACCCTTCTCCTCTGAAGACAGGTAGGTGGGCAGATGTTATTGTGGGCGTGTGGTGGGCACAATATCTTTTCTATTTTTTTTGTTTTGGGTTTCTTGGATAAACTTTGATTTCTTCAGAATTATTCATTCTGTTTATTCTTCTTGGTCCTTCTCCTGATGACTAATGTGGGAAATCATTTTAGGTTGCCTGGCAACAAGCTAGCGAAAATGATGGTTCACGCCTCTCAGGGGCAGAGCCTGAAATTTCCTATGTAATCAAGTGCCTTCCCTGGGAGGACTGGTGCCCAAATTTCACAGCAGCGGCACCCTTAAATTCTCCAGATGTGAACAACTGGCATTTCCCAGAAGGTTCCTAAATAATTGGCACCTAAGCTCAGACTTTTTCATACCCTGGGCCAGAACCTTTATTTTTCTCATCCAAGACCACTGTCACACTCACTTTATACAAGGCTAGAGTAACAGGAATCATGGTGTTCCTGATAGAGACCAGCCCCATGGTGTGTTCAGCTGCTCCAAGATCAAGCATGCCTCTCTATGGGGTGCCTGAAACCAGGGTCCTCTCAACTTCCACCATTTATAGCCTCTGGTGTTTGCCCAGATGGTTGTAGTGATGGTCCAGTGATCCTTGGTTGTCCTTTCCTATTTTTGCATAAAGGGCTAGACTGATTAATGGAGGAGATTGGCATGGTTTCCAAAGCTATTGTATAGGTCTGTTCTCCCAGTGAGAATCTTTCTGAAACCAGCATCTTGTCATGGGGGGAGGAGTGTGTGTATGTCTGTCCATGCACTGAATGATGGGGTTTACTTCCAAGTGGAAGCCCTACACGGAATACATGGGCTAATTCTGTCAACAAAAACACTGAGGCTTTACTTCAGTTTGCCGGTGTCCACTCTTGGAGCCTTAAACCCTGCATAACAGATCACTCCCTTTCTTTACCTACCACATCCCTGTGGCTTTTCTCCCCTCAGGCTAAAGACAGCAGCCAGTTGCTCGTTAAGTGTGAAGTGAGGGACATCGATGGGAAGACAGCCACCAGCTCTACTGTTCTGGAGAAAACCTTCCAATATATTAAACACAGGCCTCTCACTCACGCTTGGAACCTGCTGATGCTAAGCTTAGCGCCTCCTTGGAGCTTGCAAAGGAGAAAAGATGTCACCTCTACTGCAGCCTTCTCCTGGGGACGCTTAGAAAGTACCCCCAGTCTTCTTTCCATTTTCCAGAAATCAGTCAAAATCACCAGTCTTCTCATTGCCTGTTGTGGTTGTTTTCCCTCTTACATGTAACACATTTATTTACCCAACCTTTTTTTTTAATGTTTATTTATTTAATTTTGAAAGAGAAAGAGAGAGGAAGAGCACATGAGCAGGGGAGGGGCAGAGAGAGAGAGAGAGAGAAGGAGACAGAGACTCCCAAGCAGGCTCCTCACTGTCAACACAGATCCTGACATGGAGCTCGAATTCACGAACTGTGAGATCATGACCAGAGCCAAAATCAAGAGTAGGTTGCTTCGCCGACTGAGTCCCCCAAGCACCCCTGTTTATCTAAACTTTTGAACCAGACACCTAACCCCTTTATTTTAAAGAATCTCAGTAGGAAATGGCTACTATGAAGCCTGCCTTTTGTATTTGCATAGGATGTTAAAATGGGACACTTTTGCCCTCAATTTTGGCTATTGCTTCAAAAGGTTGAGTAGAGAATAATAGGTGGCGAATATCCTCACATTCCCAAGTGCAGCACTGCACCTTCCATGCAGGGCTGGCCAAGTTGGAGATCAAAAGCTGTTTCCATGACCCTCCCATTCTAACATCCACTAAAGGGTGGAGGTTGAAGAGTTTCTTTGAAAAAATGCTGGTAAGCTGAGGCTCTTTTCCTCTCCCAACCCTACATGTTGGGGAAGGAAAAGGGCTGCCTCTTCTTTACTCAAGCTGGTGACAAGGATTTCCAAGATATACTTGGAAAGCTTGATGGGTGTTTCAGAGTTTAGGAATTGATTTGAGCCATACCTGTGAAGCCAAAGCTAAAAGGCTATGCTGAAGCCACTTGTGGAGACGGGAAAGGAAGATGGGCTCTATTGGGCAGGTGTACAATCAAAGATGCATGGGCATACCATGGACCAAGTGGATAGTGGAAACTGATCCCGGATGCGTCTGGAAGGAGCCTTACATAGAAGAGCCACCGAGTGAGGTCATCCCATAAGTACCAGGTCAAGGGAACACATTGGCTCTGATGCTAAGGGTAGGGGTTGTCACAACAGATCAGTTAGGGAGTGCATTTACCCATGTGAGGGGCTATGAAATGTGAAGTCTCATAAAAGGCCTCTGGAGACCCCACAGGAGCACTAAAACAAAAATGTCAACTGGAATGTCCATAGCGCATCCTGAGTTAGAGCCCCAGATCAGTTGGCAGAAAGGAGAAAGAAGCTCAAGGAAATAGAAAGGAAACTGACCAGGTCCCTCTTCTCATTGCAGGTTTCCAGCCCAAAGGCAGCCTGGGCTGGGTGAGAAGGAAGCATTTACACAATAAAGTTTGGAGTTTTTACAACACATGGAACTAGATTATGTTGATGATTGAAATAAAGCTGTTACTATGATTAGAAGTAACTGGCGGTCTTTTTTATTTTATTTTTATTTTTTATTAGAATGAGAGAGGGGTGCAAGTGAGCAAGGGCAGAGAGAAAGAAGGGGAGAGAGAGAGAATCCCATGAGAAGGGAGAGAGAGAGAATGAGAGAGAGGGAGAGAGGGGAGTGAGAGACAGAGAGAAGCGGGGCTCACCCAAAGCGGGGCTCAAACTCACGATCCATGAGATCATGACCTGAGCTGAAGTCAGGTGCTTAACAGACTGAGCCACCCAGGCACCCACTGGAGGTCTTTTTTATTTTCTGAGAGTTATTATAAGATTCTTGAGGCTTGCCTTAGATTTTATCCAACAGGCAGAGAAGAAATAGCCTTATAGGACAGGTTGGTAAGGGCAATGGAAAGAAAAAAGTCTGTTTTACCTGTTTGCACCCCATGGAAATTACATTTCCATTTTGCTCACTCAGATCCAACTTTGACATGTATCTTTTCAGGAAAAACAGAATTGGAATCAGCGGTAGCAGTTTAGGTGAAAGGAAGCAGCTCATACATTGTCAAAACATCCAAAAGTAAAAACAGTCATTTGTTATTAATTCATTAAAAATAAATGGATCGCCTATTGTGTGCCATGACCTGAGCTGGGCATGTGGGTTACAAATGTGTCAGAGCGAGCCTGTGTTTCTTAATCTGGTGGGAGAGCCAGACATGTAAACACATTGTGACACAGTGTGACATCATACTACAGACGTAGACACATAATTATATGGAAGCCTCTTCATATCTCATCCTGCTCATTTGAATTTCTTATTTGCATGTTCTTAAAATAAAAAATATACCAGAAGAGAGCCACTAATCCTAAATTTGGAATTTCCTAGCAGGGAAATAGGGAGGCCACAATGGAATACGGGGTGGAGTGGGGCCCAGGCAATAGAAATGTTGAATTGGATCAACCGAAAGAGTGTTTTCCCACTTCATGACTTTGCTGAGAACCAGAGCTCCTTGCCAGGGAACAAGTTTTGTGATAGCTATTATGAAAATTAAACCCAATGTTCCGTGATTAGAGCATGGTGGGAATTGGCACAGTGATATGTCTGTTTCCCCCCCCCCCCACATATTAAAAAAAATCTTTAAAAAGCTAAAGCTATTTCTCACACACCACTTTTGGATTTGGCAAACATGATGAACGAGGAGAAAATGGAAAAATTTTTAAAGCTTGTGGCATTTAGCCCTCGTCAAAGACAAGAACTAGAAGTGAGAATAGTAATAATTGTTAGTATTTCAACCTTCAAATCTTTTTCCTTGGAGACTGAAACAAGCAAGCTACAAGGATTACAATGATTTTTTCAAAAGTCTTGAGGATGACAGTTTTTTTCTGTTGTCATTGTGTCACATTAAATAATATTCACTCCTCAGAAATAGGATATTTTGGCCATCCAGCTATTTATAGATTACATTAAATCAGAAACCATTGAATTAACATATGTGAATATGTTTCTCTGTATAGTAAATTAAACTTTTTTTTGGTATGGATATAACAGAGAACAACATTTAACCTTTTAACCTTTTATTTTATTTTATTTTATTTTATTTTATTTTATTTTAGTGTTCAACCTTTTTCTATTTGAAAAATTTACTTGAGCTTTAGGATTTTTTCCCCAAGTAGTAGAGTAGCTTTGTTGAAAAAAAAAATGATCAACTTTTACACTGTCTATATAACTGCCATACAGATTGAGAAAAGGCATTATCTTTTCCCTTTCCATCCTACCCTCCAAATATCTCAATAATAGCTATCCTTTCAAAAATAAATTTAATTTATTAGTGGCAGTTATGAACACGATCTATAGTACTTACATGTGAGAAAGATTGTATTATTTATTCTAAATTAAATACATCAGTCATATTTTGGGGGTGACATTAAGGATCTGAAGACTACCATGGTGCCCTCAAACACTGAAAAGGTTTCTAGTCTTCACAACATCATTGCCATGGTTGAAACACCATCTGCCATATTTCCCCAGCTGACAACTGTGCCTAGCATATCCGTGAAAGTTTGCTAAATGAATGAATAGTTGAATGCCTGTTCCAACTGGGCAGAAGGCTTTGTAACCACAGTGCCCAAGGCCATTGTTCTTAATTGTTCATATCTGAAAGGGTCAATCCATAGCACCTCCCTCTCTCCCCACTTGAGTTCAGGACCAACTGGGAGATGCAGGAATGTGCAGAAGGAGATCAAAATAATAGTTTAGATATGGATAAGGCTACATCAGGGAGAAAGGCCAAATGGTTTGCTGATACTAAACTCCAGAGCTCGACCCACCTAGGGGGACTGGTTTACTCACCCAGCCGAGGCTTCTCTGGGCCACTGCCATCCCCTCCATTGCGGGCAGAGCAGCAAAGCAGAGCAGAAAACAATGGAGAAGAGCTGGGGCGTGCAGGCCCATCTTTCTCCCATTTCACTCATCAGAGCATTTGCTTCTTCTCCCCTGGGAGGCCTGGAAGGTATGGGGGAGAGAGATCAGGTGTTCGATTTCTGCCGAGTTCTCTCCACATAGGAGGAAACATCAGGAAAGAGAATAAGTGCACACCCCTTGACACCAATATGACAGTGTCTCTGTCAGTTATGAGCCACCTTCTAAGGGAGGTCTTTTGCCCCCTTGGAGCACAAGTGCCCACCCATCATGAACCCCAAACTACTTGTTCCTCCTCAGGGTCTGGACAGAATCTGCATCCTCATCTGGGGGATCCTGGCTCTCCACCCACAGTAGCAGCCTCCCTCAATGGGCCATTATCCCAGAACAAAAGGGTTGGTGCAGCAGGAAAGGGCTAATTCTGAGAGCTTTTCTACCTTCTGTTCTGCAATAAAATATCCCTGAAGCCACGGAGCACATAGTCAGAATCTAGTTTCTTAGGACGAGAAAGGGGGGAAATAATTTCCTCTTTCAGTTTTCCTGTGAATTAAGAATAAAATGCTGAGGCGCCTAGGTGGCTCAGTTAGTTGAGCATCAGACTTTTGATTTCGGCTCAGGTCATGATCCCAGAGTTGTGGGATCGAGCAGGTGTTAGGCTCCATGCTGAGTGTGGAGACTGCTTAAGATTCTTTTTCTCTCTCTCCCTCTCCCCTGCCATCATTCTCTCTCTCTCTCTCTCTCTCTCTCTCTCTCTCTCTCTGAAAAAATAAAAAAATTAAAAAAATAAGTTGCAAATAAGTGTTCTAAAAATTTATTCTTCTCAGCTTTGAAAAATTGCATTTGCTATTTAACTAATAGGCATTTTTGGTAGATTGGTTTAAAATTCAGCAATGAATTTAACAAGCAAGATAACAAAGTTTAACTCTTCCTTCCCCTCACGTGCCATCAGAGATTTAGGGCCAGAGCCCAGTAATTGTATATTGACAGAAATAAATCTTTTTTGGAAGGATGGGACTCTGGCCAGTTACAAAATAGTCAATTCTGAATGCTCCCTTCCAAGTGGGCCTTCTGGTGGTATAGGCAGGCTGCCTGCTGACAGATATGCCTGAGTCAATATGATGTTCAAAACAGACCTACTACCCGGAAGGGAAGCATCAAAATAGGACTATAAATACAGCATGGACAGGTTTTCTCCCTGGACATGGATGAAGAAACAGGTCACCCAGATATCTTATGCCATGATCTTGTCAACACAAAACAGAGCCAGGTTTATGCAGTTAGAATCATAAAAGGAGAGATGCTGGCTTCTTAATAACATCTTTGAGCTTACAAATCAAACCAATCCTATCCCACCTTGCTAAGTTTGAATTACATGAACCCATGAAACATATTATTTGAGCCAATAAATAGATAGAGAGAAAAATTTTAAAAGGAGTGCTAACATCCTTAGCTGTTTCCCACCATCAGTTTGGTTTTTTAAATTAATTCCTGTCTCCAGACCAACTTTCAAGAAATATAGCACAAGGCAGTTACATATGATAAGAGGGGAGAGAAAGAAAAAAGCAGGAAGAGAAAAAGGAAGAAGTATTTTTTAAAGCTGGCTCTCCAAAAGTCATATAATGTTATATATCATTTATATCTCAATTTTAAAATTAATTAATTAAAAAATAAGTTTAAGTTTAGCCCAGAAGGGAAGGGGGTTAGAATTTTGCAGAATCGTGCTTTGCTTTTTGGAATTTAAATTCATTAGCCACAGAAGTACATTTGAGAAGATTAAAATAAGCAATTTGGCTTTTCTGAACTCACAGAACTTCCTTAGAGGGATAGGGGGCGGTGGGATTAATAGACAAGCCATTATTTTACATCTTACTAAAGTTGGTACATGTCCTTAATTCCTTAATTAGCAATAATGGGAAGGGAATACAACATAAATGAACAAGCCTCGGGACTGATTTTTAGTGCCTCATGAAATTCACTATACATATATATGCATGCACATAAAGGGAATATTAAGCACAATCATCATACAATGAAATTTACTCCAGAAACCTTGCCTTGATTATATGTTCTTTAATCCTACACTTGGCCATTGTTCCTAAAACTTTCCATGCTGATAAATCTCACGATCAAACCAGAGACTTTTGTCAGAAATTACATTTTTGTCCAATCTATAGCTGAAATATGATGAGACAGCTGGTTCAGGACTTAGTAATAAAATAAAACTCATTCTCCCAATTCAATCTAGAATAGATTTTTATATAGCCTTTGGCAACTGATAAATCTGGAGCTTTGTACAGCTTTGATTTAAAGTTTCTCAACAATGACCAAGCCTAGCAACTATTCCTTCACCCTTGCTGAAACACGAGAAAGAAAAAATTCTCACTGTCACAGTAATTCAGAACTTCTTTAATGAAACAAAAATATATGGAGTTTTGAAAGCTCCATATATCCAAGGGTGTAAGCACAGCCCTCTGCTCCTGACTCTCCATGGAACGGAATCTGCCTTTATATATAAAACACAGGGATTGACTACCTCATATATTCTGAAAGTCCGTTTGCTAGTTTGTCTTTCTACTGGCAATTTCTCAACTAGGGTAAAGTTGGCTTTTGGGAAAGGAATGAAAAAAACTCCAGACTGTTCAAAGGAGAGTTATATAAGAGCTAACTTTGAAGTCTTAAATAGTTCAAATGGGGAACCAGGCACTACGTTCTCTGGAAAACCACCTAGTCAGCAAATTTTGGCCACAGTGAAGATCTTGAAATCGTAAGTTAGTGTCCTGTGACCTCATTTACTCTACCCTTGATCAAATGGTAGAGTGGGAATGCAGAGAGCAGCCGCCTGGTAGCAGGGAGCTGGCCTGATACTAACAATTAGGTTTTGGTTTTGCTAGCCTTTAGAGCTGGTACTCTCAGCTAAGTTTTGTCCCTTTCTGTTGAACAAGAACAATTTCACAGAACATCAACACCAGGCAAGGCCATCTGGGACCATGATGGATCAGGAGAAAAACAAATTTGCTCTGTAATCAGGCCTGAGCGCAGGGAAAACCTAACATTCTCCAAACCACACTTCTGCTTCTTTACCAGGTACAGCCTTAGCTTCATCCTATTCTCTCTTTCAAGGTTAAGATTCAGTAAAGTCCTCTTATGGATGGAATTGTGTTACTCCTTCATATACTAAAGTTTTAGCCCCCTGCACCTCAGAATGTAATCTTGTTTGGAAATGGGGTTGTTGCACGTGGAAGTAAGTTAAATGGAATCATGCTGAAGTAAGGTGAGGCCCTTATCCAATGTGATCAGTGTCCTTGCAGGAAGGGGAAGTTTGAACACAGACATGCACACAAGGGAGAACACCATGTGAAAATATTACGCTAAATATTATGAAAAATAATAATACACATCCCTAGATTTGATGGATTTCCTCCTTGTCCAATTGTCATCCTCAGGTCATAGTCCCTAAATAGATATAAAAAGAAAGGCACTAAAAGGAGCATGGAAATGATGGATAGAGGTGGGAATGGCAATTTGGGAGTCTAAAATATCAACAGACACAAAGGAGAGGGAGAGATGCCTGGTTTTCCTTTTAGCCAGGCCTTGCATTTCCGGCCCAGGGGCAGAGGGTTTGGAAGGTACTATGTTGTTCAGTTTCCTGTGTCATAGTGTTGCCAAGGCATTTCAACCCAGATCATCCAGTGGAATTAAGGTAAATTTTTCTTAATCATAATTATTAGTGTTATAAGCTTTCATTTATTTCTTTTTTACCCCATATATTTCTTTTTTTGTACGAATTTTAATAAGCAGAAAGAAGATGGGTTGGAAGCTTCCTCAGTAGATGCCATTTTGAATTTGGGAATACAAATGGATATAAGCGATATTACCAGAGTATATGTTCCTTATGGGCAAAGACTGATTTTATACCTCTTAACTAAATTATAGCATGGTACCAGCACATAGGTCAATACATTTTCTTTGATGGATAAAATCAGTGTGATCTAAACCACAGACAGTCCTTACTTATCCAGCTGGCATTTTTGGACAGCCGAGAAATAATTTCTTACCTTTTTCCAAGGTCAAGATATCAAGCTGTTCAGATATCAAGCCAATTCACAATTCACTTGATGTCAATTAGTACCAACTTCATAAGTTTATTGTGAAGATTAGAATTTTGCTTAAAGCAGCCAGTATAATGCCACTATCACAGCAAATATGTCTTACCCTTGACTTAAATATTAGCTTTTATTATAAGTCACTCAGAATGTAAGTTTCTTGGTGGTAGGACTTTAACAGTTATCTTCAACCCTGTAGCCCTAGCATCGAGGTGCTTGGTATACATTTACTGAATAAACGAATGAGCGAGTGAATAAATGAACTAGTGAACGAATGAATTAAGTCACACCCAGACATAAGTTCCCTGCCATCTACTTTGGAAGATTAATCACTGGTTATTATTATCTGTATGAAACTGACCAGCCACTTTACAACTTTATCATTTGGTGGCACCAATGCAGGTAATGAAAATGGCAGAATGAGTAAGCTCAAAATAGGTACAGTCAGCTAAAAAGAAATTATTCCAAAGTCAAAGGAGATATTCTCTGCCTAAACTTGTTCATGATTTACAAAATCGTGACAGGTATTAATAGCAGATAATTCCATTTAAATTACTACTTGAGCCCTAAAATAAAGCTGCTTAGAAAAGTTTCCTTTAATTCTGTTGCAGTGACTGAAATATTCCACATTTATGGCAATGTTGACGTGTGTTCACTGTGTTTAAAAATACTTTGTATTTTTAAACACAGTGGAAAATAAAGTTTGGGCAATAAAATCAAATACCTTGGGACAATCAGGCAGGTAGATATTTAACGAACAATATTTACATAAGACCAGTGATTTAAGGAATTTTCTATTAAATGATCTTATTCATCTTATTTTATTGTGCTTCGCCTTAGTAAATCTTCAGTACAGTGAGAGACTTAAAATTTAATTACCTTCTAGCCTTTACATCCTGTGATTTTACAGTTCTTCAATCTTAGGGAAAAATGTGTTTCATTTCTTTTTTAAAAGTAAATGAGATAGGGGCGCCTGGGTCGCTCGGTCAGTTAAGTGTTCGACTCTGGCCCAGGTCATGATCTCGTGCCCTGTGGGTTCAAGCCTCATGTTGGGCTCTGTGCAGATAGCTTGGAGCTTGGAGCCTGGATCGTTTTTCAGATTCTGTGTCTCCCCCTCTCTATGCCTTCTCCTTTTCATGCTCTGTCTCTCTCTTCCTCTCTCAAAAATAAAAAAATTTTTTAAAAATTTTAAGTAAATGATGTAAAAAGAAATGTTTTAAGTTTTTAAAATGATATATCAACAAACTTCTTTTTTCTTTTTTTAATTTTTATTTTCAGTTTCTCTCTTATAAAGGGAGTCCAACCAAAATGTTACTTCAGAAAGCTTGTAAATTCAAAGTTTCTAGAATTTTCCTTTGTTCCAAGTCTAAATTGAATGTTTGGAGCTGAGAGAGAAATCATAAAGTAATAAGGCAACAGCGTCACTGTAAACAAGGGCAAAAGTCTTCTTTGAAAAAGCCATAAAGAGCTGCTTGTTGCTTCAGCTCCAGAATTTTCTTTAAGGGTCATTTGTAGCATGCTGGTCAGACTTTTCCACGCCAATGTTGCCATCTATTGGTAAAGTTACTGCAGTAGTTTACAAAATGTAATTTTGGCTGATAAATGGGGAAGGCTTTGTTTTTGCTTTCGTGTTGGTTTGTTTCTTGAATTTTATTCAAGCTGGTTTGGAAACAGAAGGAATCTTTTTTCTTTCTGAAAGAATTTCACAATTTGGCGTTGTGACTGAGGACACGGGATGCATTATTTCCCACCTGTGTGAACTCTGGGTTCTTCTTTGTCATCCATAAAGCGGACATACTTTACACAATGCCTGGCACTTACTCAGTGCTCAGTGGACATTAGCTATTATCATTGTTTTCTTCTTAAGGCAAACCTGAATGAAAGCTTCTTGATTATTTTCTAGGAACATTCCTGATTTCTAAGCTATTTCTTGTATGTCTGTTCATGTGTTTCAATAACTCTACAATAGCACAGCAGAACATAATAGAAAGTCTAAAATTCTACTGAGGCTTTATTTCTATGTCTTGAAATTATTCAAGCCTTAGAATATACTTGAGAGTCATTTCAGGTTAAGAAGCAGTAGGTTTATTTTGAATTTTTCACATTTTTCTATACACTCAATTTATTATGGTGACAGCACTTGAAAAGATACCCATAAACAAAAAATGAGTCACGCTTTTGGACATGTGGCACAAAGTCACTAAAAATAGCTTCTAGAATACGAATATTCTTACCGAAGGCAAGCAGCTAACCACTCCGTGCTGTCTTGGGTCGGATATTCACCGAGGCCCACTGTGGCATTTTCACCCTGCTTTTTTCTGCCATCAGATATCTTGTCCCCTTTCTTCGGCTTTAGGATTTGTTCTGGAGGCTCATGCCCTTTCCAATGTAAATTTGCCTCCCTTTTCTCAACTCCTGCCAAATCCTCTCTTCATCAATTACCCTGATCATATCAAAAAGGCCCAGGAGGACAGCAGACCCCTGTAGAGTCCTCCTGAGAAGGTCATGGGGAGGAGCGCAAGGGATAATACCTTGCTAATTTCTGTGTCCCAGGCAAATACATAGTGTTTAAACCACAATTAACCCACAGTGCAGTTTAAATAGTAACTCGTATTCCTCCTCATCAGAGACCTGGTCAAACTGCTACCAGATGTTTCTGCTTTAGTCCCCTTCGGATCCAGTGCATGGGTCATTTGACTTCCAGATTGTCTCCTTTTTTGACTTTTGTGAAATTGGAATGGTCAATTTTTTTTGTACCAAGCCTTTAACACTAATTACAGAGAACTTGTGCAAATCCCCCATCCAGATCTGGTGTTTGGATTACCACACCCCTCCCCCACCCCGTCCTACTCTCAGCAGATTTACTTTGTTATCCACAGTGACACCACCTTTCATCTCAGTGCTCAGCCCCCAAATCTTAGAGACATTTTTGATTTCTCTTTTCTGTCACATATCAAATTTAGTCCGTAGACAACTCATCAGCTCTACCTTCACATTGCATCTGACTTTTAAAAATCTCCTCCACTGCTGACACACTGGGCCAAACCACCGTCTTCTCTCCCTGGACTACTAAAACGTCTTTGAGTGGATTTTTTTTAAGTTTATTTATTTATTTTGAGAGAGACAGAGACAGCACAAGTGGGGAAGGAGCAGAGAGAGGGGGAGAGAGAATCCTAAGCAGACTCTGTGCTGCCAGCACAGAACCCAATGCGGGGCTCAAACCTACAAAGCCATGAGATCATGACTTGAACTGAAACCAAGAGTCAGATGCTTAACTGACTGAGCCACCCAGGCGGCCCTGAATGGGTCTTTTAAGAATGTAAACCAGATCATGCCTCTTCTTTGTTCTAACTCTTCAAATATCCTTCTATAATATCTAAGGCACAATCAGAACTCCTCACCATGGCCTCCTGCCCTACAGAAATTGGCCAGCAGTGACTTCACTCATTTCCTTCCAGACTCCTTCTTCTGCTGTTCCTGGGCCCCACCTGCCTTGTAGCTCTTCCCGAACATTCCAGCACACTCCCACCTCAGAGCTTTTGCATTTGCTGTTTTAGCCACTTGATATGCTCTTCCCCAGATGTTGCAATGATGTGCTCCCTCCCATCATTCAGACCCCTCCTCACATGTGACTTCCACAGGTAAGTCTCCCCAAAGAGTCCAGTGAAAGCAACCGCCCCTTCCTCATCCCTGTCCCCCTGCTCCCCATCCCTGAACCAGCTCTGTGTTAATTTGGAGCAGGAGCACAGACCACTCCCTGGTATTGTACAGTTATTTGTAGGTAGTGTTTCTCCGTCCTTAGATGTATACTTCGGCAAGGCAGAGTCTTTTTCTGTTGTTCACTACTGTAGCCTCAGTGTCTACCACCTAGGAGGAATTTTTAAAAATTTGTTCAATTTTTGTGAGAATTATTGAGTAAATGAAACCTCAGTGTCCCTGTTGACTATTTCTCAGAATTACACTTAATTATTAAAAGTAATCGTTACCACTCAGAGAACTTACCAACTGACAGACACGACATACGCTAAGCACTTAATGCATGTTGTTTGATTTAATTCTCATAGTAATGCTAAAAGAAACCTATGTGTTTTTTTCAACCGCCTGATAGCCTTGTTTTTCTATTAATTTTCATAAATTGACGAAGTTGATCAATTGAACACTGGAATAGATTTTCTCAGACATTGTGTAGGTATGGTTTGAAAACAACCCTTTTCCGTTGATTTAAACTGGTCTCAGCTAATCTGTCCGTTGGAGATAGGTTCTTATCGGGACATGTCAGTAGTCTCTTGTGATGAGGTAGAAGAGAGAGTTAGGGGATCACTACACAACCTTACTATCAGTATACGTTACCAGGAAAACAAGATTCAGGTTGAATTATGCTATGCAAACAGCTTTTCACAAGCAAGCATGGTAATAGCCATGCAGTCTGTTTTTAAAAGCTCAATGACTACATTGCATACTAGATTCACCGGATGTGATGAATTCCGGCAGCAGGATTTAGCTGATCTAGTCAGCTAAGGTGATTCTGTGAAGTGATGTGACCAGGTCTTATTTGGAACCCTAGAATAAGAGTTTTAAAGGGTACAGGCAGCTGAGCTGAACTAGTTGTTTTACCTCAGTGTTTGCGGGGGGCAAACGATCCTGTGCAATATTTTCTAGCGAATCACATAACTTGAACACCATTCATTTTAACAATACACAATTAATTCTAACAGGCTCTCATGCTGATGGACAATCCTCATCGGGCAGATAGAAACAGTTGAATCCTCTGGCAGTACCCTCTGGAGTGAGGTCTCCTGATTAGAGTGTTTCAAACACGAACTAAATACTTCTGGAGTGTGGACTGTTGATTAGAGGAAATACACTCCAAATGTCAAGTAACCAATTCTCAAGTGTTCATACTTTGTTCATATATCACTCTTTCCAAGATGAAGTATTGAAGGGGAAATTACAAATGACGGAACAGTCTTAGAGGGGCGGCCAAGTTCACGGGTGTGAAGGTGCATGGGCAGGCCGGGCAAGGAGCCGGAAGCTCCTTCATGGTGACTTCATGGATAGTGAACGGGCAGGATTAAGCACTCAGTTGTCAAAGGGAGACTTCTCTGAGGTGGAGACTGTACCGCATCCAGTATTGGGTGCAGCTCTCTTTACTTTTATGCCCACTGGGCTGGTGGTAGAGTTGAAAGTTCACTTGGGCTTTCATCCATGTCTCTGGGTCCCCACATGGGAGTTCTCTGAAGCACGCACCTATTTTTCTTCTAATGCCATTTTTGGGTTGTGCAATTAAATGAAGACCAACCACATGAGAAAAGCAAAGTCTATTTAATTCAGAGCTTCAAGGGAGTCAGCCACCAACACATGTGTTTTGGCAGAGACTTAAGGCAGTCAGAGAAGTGGGAGAGCTTTATAATAAAAAGAGACAGAAAGCTTTAGACGTGCCTCGACTGAGGGTAGTTGGACTGGGGAAACGGTAGGCAGGCTACCTAGAAGTGGGGCATCCAATGGGACTGGTTGGGGGTGTATATTTGACTTTCTCTGCTTGGTCCTAAATTGGAAACGGGGTCCAAAAAATAGGGAAGTGGCCAATTATGATTCTAGTCCTAGGCATTTCGAGCCCATTGGTACAGAAGTTATTATTTCACTTCCTGGATTGTTACTAAACATAGCAGTCCAGCTTCCTCTAAGTCTGACTTCAAGCAGGCTGGCTTCCTGGGCAGGTTGTTGCAGGTTTTGGATCAGAATTCTAGTGTTAAATGTGACCTGGCCATCGTTTGTATACTCCGTCTGTCCGGGCATTGGGTGAGTGAGTTGCGGAGACTACCCAGCGCCAGGTTCTTTCATGACCTTGGCTGTTCCTAAGCCTGTTTATAGAGGCTGTGGGTTCCCCCAGGACACTGTTGGGACAAACAGCTCGAATCTTTGTGAATGGGCTCTTTCAGAGCTAAATCTATTTTGGTTCTTGGCTTCTCTTCACTGAGTGCTTCATCAATATTTCTGTCTTGCAGGAAGTCTTCAAAATTTCTGTTCCATTGATGGTACCCTTCTTTATTTGCCACATTTTTATATCATGTCTATTGTTTTGGTGGCATTTTGGTAGGGAGATGAGCTAAATATTTTTGTGCAGGAGGATTTATAATGCTCTCTATATCAGAATCAAAAGAGGAAGCAATACTTTTCCACCTCCATTGCTACTTTTTGGAAGAAAGTCCAGGCTCTGATTTCTAGGGGAGATGCTCTTCTCCACTGCTCCCCCCCATCCCCCCGGCTTGCAACAAACACAACTACTCTTTTTTTTAAAATTTTTAATGTTTATTTTTGAGACAGAGAGACAGAGCACAAGTGGGGGAGGGGCAGAGAGAGAAGGAGACATGGAATCCAAAACAGGTCCAGACCGTGAGCTGTCAGCACAGAGCCCGACGTGGGGCTCGAACCCACAAACTGTGAGATCATGACCTGAGCTGAATTTGGATGCTTAACCGATTGAGCACCAGGTGACCCAAGCACAGCTACTCTTGAACTTTTTTATTTTCTAAGAATTTTGCTGAAGAAAACCCTATCTGTTTTGTTTGGGAGATTAAGTCTAACAAAGAATTAAGTTGGAGTTGTCATGGATATGGGCATAGCAGGTGAGGTTGTTAGAGTGGAGGAAGAGATGACAATAATTAACAACAAAAATAAAGTTATTCTGTATATCTCAAGCAAATAAAGTCAGTTACCATAACCTCCAAGTTTTATTCGCAGTAATGAGGGACTCAATGTTACTAGTATATAATGATTTGTTATAAAATTATTATACTCTTCCCTTTCGTAGAAAGGAAAATTTTTTTGATAGTTTCAATATCGACTGACTCCAATTTTTTTCTTCCTACAGAAAAAGTTACTAGATTGGACATTCTTAGGACATTGTAGACATGATGTCATTTTTGATAAATTTTCATTTTGAGGAGCCACATTCTCCACTGGTGACAAATTTTGGCAAAGTTACATATATTCTGTAATAGTAAAAGAGTTTTCAGAAATGCATCCAGGAAATTATCTCTCAAAATTTTGCTGTATTAGGCAATATAAATGTATCAAATCAATATGTTGTATGCCTTAAACTTACATCATGTTTTATGTCAACGATAACTCAGATCATTTTTGCTATATCACAATAGGACTTAAAATGCATTTTAGGAAAAGACTTGTATGTTGCTGTCCATCAGAACCACCTTCCTTACTATGATCAGTATTCTATTTAAATTGGATATATTGACACTGTTACAGTAATTCTGCAAATTACTTTGGTAATCTGACACTGAAAAAGCCATGATGTTCTCTTGATATAGTGACCCTTTCTTTTGTTTATTTTTTAATGTTTATTTATTTTTGAGAGTGAGAGAGAGCATGAGCAGGGGAAGGGCAGAGAGAGAGGGAGACACAGAATCCAAATCAGGCTTTAGGCTCTGAGCTGTCAGCACAGAGTCCGATGCAGGGCTTGAACCAATGAACTGTGAGATCATGACCTGAGCCAAAGTCAGACGCTTAAGTGACTGAGCCACCCAGATGTCCCAAGTGACCCTTTCTTTTAATATTAGTGCTTTTGCATCCAAATATAGGAAAAGAATTGATTTTGAAATTTAGTTTTGGCTCATAGCTAGGACAAACCTTGTGATTTAGAGTTGAGATAAATCTTAATATTTTTAGTGTTTTCTATATAGGAAAGTTGGCATAAATATCAATGTACTCTGTTGTTTATTTAATACCAATTATAACACATTTTTTTCTTCAAAGACTTTCTCAGTGCCTTTGATCATTTCAGTCTTTGTTACCCTGAATTCTATTTCTTGCCCTCTTTTGCTATAACTTTAATTTCACTTAAAATATCACGTCACATTAATAAAGATAAAATAAATTTAACATTTATTTTTTATAAAGTATACTTTTTGCTTGTATTCTAGAATTTATTAATGCATCAATAGCTTCTAAAAGATTGTTGCATATTGCTACTATTTGAGTTTTTGTGTTGACTTTCCAATTGTGGTTTAAGTAGTGTTTTTTTTAAATGTTTCATTTTATTATTTTTGAGAGAAAGACAGAGTGTGAGGCGGGAAAGGGCAGAGAGAGAGGGAGACACAGAATCTGAAGCAGGCTTCAGGCTCTGAGCTGTCAGCACAGAGCCCAACACAGGGCTTGAACCCATGAACTGTGAGATCATGACCTGAGCCGAAGTCAGATGCTTAACTAACTGAGCCACCCAGGCATCCCAGTAAAGTTTTTAAATATATGTTTGTTAGAAGTGTTTTCATACACTATATTATTTCATTGTAGCCTAAATTAATAATTTTTAAAGATCTTTTATTGAAATCTGGTTTTTTCCATTCCCATTTCCAATCATAACGGATTCTTGGCCAACCTTTGGGAAAGTGGCCCTTGGAGTGTTCTTTATATTAGTGATTGATGATTTCGTTGTTTAAATCTGGAGCAGTGGATCATGCTGTACAAGCTCTTCAGGTTGATTTGCACAAATGGCAAGATTCATAAGGTTTACCTATTTTCATTGTTGAGGTCTGAGTTTCAGTTATCATGGCTGGTTGAATAGCAGGATATGCCTATGTGTTGGGCTCCCCATGAAAGCCTCAGACCCTGGACTTGAATGGGCTTTCCTGGGCATAAACACCCCACTCATGTCACTGAGCTCTCCGCCAGAGAGACAGTACATCCCATGTGGGCTCAGAAGAGGAAAGACTCAGAAGACTTCCTGGCCTAACTGCATTCCACCAGTACATCTTTTTTCTGCTGCTTTTGCTTTGTATTCATTGCTGTAATAAATCGTGGCCACAAGTACACCTGCTATTGAGTCTTGTGAGTCTTTCTCATGAATCAACAAATTTGAGGCAATTATAGGAATATCAAAACATCATATTATTATTCCTATTATTTACCAGACACAATTCCCTAAATTTTCAAATATAGAAATTTTTACCCTTTAGGAATCCACAAATCCATACATAATTATCTGGATTAAACCCTCCATATATCAGGTGTTTTATCTAAAACAATTCAGCGATATTTAGCATGTATTACCTTATTCAAAATTACCAGGGCACCTGGGTGGCTCAGTCAGTTAAGCATCCAACTTCGACTCAGGTCATGATCTCATGGTTCATGAGTATAAGCCCCACATCGGGCTCTGTGCTGACAGCTCAGAGCCTGGAGCCTGCGTCGGATTCTGTGTCTCCCTCTCTCTCTCTCTGCCCCCTCGTCACGCTTTCTCTCTGTCTCAAAAATAAATAAACATTTAAAAATTAAATAAATAAAAATTATTTTATTCATCACATCTATTATAACTCTAGTCACTTGGTTTTGCATTTCATCTTTTAAGCCATATGTAGTAATATTTGATGTTTATGTTTATATTCTCTGTAAGTGTTCTGCTATAAGGTTAGCAGATTTGTTATGATAAATGGTGACTATCTTTTTATACATTCTCACTTTTCAGTTAATTTTTTCCATACTCAAGGAATTTGCAATTTAGCAAAATACCAAGTCTTTTGAGGTAAAATAAAGAAACCAAGGAGTAGTAGTTTTTTGGATACTTAAAAGATTTATGTAGAATAGTTTTTTTAAGTTTATTTATTTATTTTGAAAGAGAGAGAGAGAAAGAGGGCATGTGCAAATGAGGGAAGGGCAGCGAGACGGAGAGAGAGAATCCCAAGCAGGTTCTGCACTGCCAGCATGGAGCCTGTTGAGGGGCTTGAACTCACAAACTGTGAGATTATGATTTGAGTCAAAATCAAGAGTTGCATGCTAACTGATTGAGGCACCCAGGCGTCGCTCTGTAATAGGTTTCTGAAACACCATATACGTAATTTGAAAAAATAAATTTCTTTACTTGATAGGGCTAATTTTCTGTTAATAGTGTTCTATTGCTTATTATTCAAATAAATTACAAGGATATATGCCTGGGTCAGAGAAAAGTATATTAGGTTTAGTGGCTTCTTCAAGTTTTTCCTCCTTAAATGTTTTGAATTTCCTTTCTGGCTGACATGGAAGTAAAAGTAACTTTATATTATGGCCCATCAGTTACACAGCATGCCCCATGCTGTTGAAACTAGCTGTTTTATTCTTTTCAATTTTTGCTAGTCTCAAAATATGGCCCCAGTGACTCTCATCTCCAAAGCTCCCCTTCTGTATGGGTCCCACAATGAATTTGGGCTGATTCTAGGACTCACTTTAATCAACAGAATGTGTCAGAAATGATATTGGGCCAGGACACCAGGACACTTGGTCAGTTAAGCATCTGACTCTTGATTTCGGCTCAGGTCATGATCTCACAGTTTGTGAGTTCGAGCCCTGCATCAGGCTGCGTGCTGACAGTATGCAGCCTATTTGGGATTCTCCCATGTGGTTGCAGCTTGATAGCTTCAGGCCAAAATGCCTGAAAGGCCCTTGTTCACAGGTCTGGTGGTCAGTGCTAGCTCTTGTTGGGGACTCAGCTGGGGCTATCAGTGACAGGTCCTCACTGTTCTCCATGCCAGCCTTTCTTCCTGGTTGCTTGGGCTTCTAGTGACTACATTTCAAATGAATGTTCCAAGAAGAAGGAAGCAGAATTTACCAATCCTCTTAAGGCTTGGGCCTGGGAGTCCCAGAATGTCTCTTGTATCACATTCTATTGGTCAAAGTAGACATAGGGCTTGCCCAGATTCAATGAATGTAATAAAACATTCCATCTGGTGATGGGGGGTAGAGGTGGAATGCACACCAGTAGAGAGGGAAGGAGTTGATGGTGGTCTCTTTACCAACACCTGGCTTCTGGTACAACATTCATGTATCTCATACTCTGTAGAAATATACTCACCCTTCTTCTCAAAGTTTCTTTCCATGATGGTATCAGCTTATATTCTGGATCTTACCATCTAAATCAAGGATCTCCTTAGGTGTTGACCTTTAGATACAGCTCTTCAGATGAGGTTTCTGGGTCAGAGCCCTATGAACTAAATACACAACCTACACGGTGAGGAAGAGATAAGATAATTACAATTTATATACCCAGTCAAGAAGATGAGGAGGGATGGGAAACACCTAGTGGTTACTGGTCCATAGTAATTCTGAAATTCAGGCAGGCACATGTTGCCACTTCCTCCAACTCTAGAGGCAGAATTGAATGAGGGGCACTCTTGAATTGGGTCAAGTCCTGCTCCTGGAGAATAGTTCTCCTTGACTCTTGAGGTTACCCTTGGATTTATTCTTCCTTTTGGTAAGAAATGGCTTGTGTTTGAAGCTGAATAACTCTTTCTCTGCTTCTTGTATGAATTTGGGAGCCCAAATGTGTCTTTTTATTTTGAACTGCCTTTGTTCCCTATATTGCAACCTTGTATAAAGCTTTGTGGGCTTCCAGTATAGTTTAGCCACATGAGAGAACCCCAGCAAGACCCCCCAAAAGAATCACTCAGTCAAGCCAGAGAACTGTGAGAAGTAATAATTTTCTGTTTTAAGTCACTAGGTTTTAGAGTAGTGTGTTAAGCAGCAAATTATTTCAATTATTTATTGCTGCATAATACTCTATCCCAAAGTTTAATGGCTTAAAACAAAAACAATGTATTATTTCTCACCATGCTGTGATAAGTAGATGGTTGTTCTGCTTCATGTGGTGTCGGCTGAAGAGCTGGGATGAGAGAAAGGGTCAAAATTATCTCATGCCCATGATTGGCTGGCTGCTGGTACTGGCCATTGGTTGGGAGTTTGGCTGGGGTGGTCAGCTTCGGGCCTCTGTTTTCCTTTTTGTAACCTTCTTACCTTGCTCCTTAAGCTTCCTTGCAACATGGTGGCTAGCATGTGGCTAGTTTCCAGGAAAGGGCATTTCAAGAAGAGAAAGCAGAAGTTGCAGATCACTTACACAGTGTCACTTCCACCACATTCTGTCAAAACAAGACACAAGACCAGCCCAGATCCAATGTCAGAGGGAGACAGCACGATGGAGAGAGCCCTAAGAGATGTTGTTTTCTGGAAGCCATCTTTAGAGGCTAACTGCTACAGTCTGAATTCTACAATGTGTTTCCCAAAATTTCATTCAGTAATAAAAAAATATTTTTTCCATTTTCTTTTCCAATGGCTTTCTATTTTCCATTTTCTAATCCTCTATATGGAATAATATGTGTATATAAACATTTACTTTTTTTTCTTTCCAACATTGGAGGATAATTACTTAGTATTTTAGTTTAGATTTTTGTTGTATTTTTTCAGCTAAAAGTGTTTAATTGTGGTAAAATTACATACGAAATGTATTACCTTAACCATTTTTAAGTGCACATATCAGAAGTGTTAATTATATTCACATCGTCATGCAACAAATCTCTAGAACTTTTTCATCTTGCCAAACTGAAACTTGATACCCATTAAACACCAACTGCCCACTTCCCTCTCCTAATGATTTTTTTCAAATTTAAATAGTGTTAAATAATTTTAATTAATTTTTATGATTATGAAATTTCTATACCAGCAAAAACCAATGGCTATAGTTAGCATATTGTTATATTATAATCTTTAATTTATGTCTATTTAATTCCCATTTATTGATTATTTATAGTTATTACATCACAATTCATATCACTCATAATGGAAATATTTGTAGACTTAGGTTGAGAACTCAGCAATACCATTCTGGTATAGTAAACAAGTAGCTAATATGAATTGCATTATAATATGTCAAATTGCTTAGGTTTTGACAGTAGTAAGACATTTTCTTTAAAGATACACATCCGTGTATCAGTTGAAAAAGTATCTTCTGATGCACAGGTCATTTCGATATTGTTGGATCAAAAAGGTCTTTGAATGATCAGACTGGCTCCTTTAAAACCAGTTCCAAACTTCTACTACATATACATCTGCATTGTCAGTCGCACTGTCTCCTCCTCAGGTCCTCATCATCTAACTTTATTCTGCCCCATCAATCTCTCTGTCCCTTCCTGGACACTTCTTTGGGCTTCAATGTACCCTATATATGGTGGCCAAATTAATTACCCCAAAGCCAAGTTCTGAGCCTGTCAACTACAACTGGAAAAGACTTAATGAATTTCTTGGCTTAAAACAGTGGTTCTCAAATGCTGCTGAAGATTTAGAATCAACTGGGGAGCTTTTGAATATTCTGATGCCCAAGACATACTACAATCTAATTAAATGAAAAACTCACAGCAAAGGAGTGGGGTAGGAATAAGACTGAGGCATTAGTGGCGTTAAAACACTCCAGGTAATTCCAATGAACAGTCAAGGATGAGACATGAGGCTTACAAGAACAGTTAATTAGAGGTCACATTAGCCCCATCTGTGAAGCTTTAACAAGTACAGCTGTCTGCTTCCTCTCTTTCTTCTTGCCTCCGGCTAAAAGATAACAAATGGTAAGAATGAATCTGGGCATTTTGTCTTTTTTAAAGGTCCACATAGGACTCTGCTGATGCTTATTGAGAACCATCAGCCTAGACGAATTAGAGATAATCTAATCAGATCAAAAATTTTAAAGATATTCCTTGATTATGGTGAAATAACGAGGTGGGAAGTTGGAACCAAGCACGAAAACTCCTTGCTCCATCTATAAATGAGAAACAACAAACCTTACAGTTAACATCGATGGCTTTACTTTTAGAGGTGTAGAGGTAATTGTGATGAGCACTGGGTGTTATAGGTAAGTGACGAATCCCTAATTTCTACTCCTGAAACCAATATTACACTATATGTTAACGAACTAGAACGTAAATAAAATTTTGAAAAAAAATCAACAGGCAAATTCAAATCTGAATTAGGCTTTCTGGATTATTACAGTGCCCTTGGCCCATCCCCTATCGTGGGGGTAGGACCAAATAACACATGGCCTATTTTACAGCTTACTGGGGAAGTAGGGTCCCATCGTGTAAGCACCACCAGTGCAGAAACCTCATTTATGCTATTTTAGACTACATTCTCAGAACCTAGAATTCTCAGAAGCTAGTTTAATTCATATCAGATATTCAACAAGTATTTTGATGACAAACAAACAAAAAAAACAGACTCTTGAATACAGAAAACAAATTGGTGACTGTACCACAGGGGAGATGGGTAGGAGATGGGTGAAATGAGTAAAGGGGATTAAAAGCTACAGGCTTAAGTTCTAAAATAAATAAGCCACAGAAATGAAAAGCACAGCATAAAGAATACAGTCAATATATTGTAATAAAGTTTTTTGTGACAGATGGGGACTATCCTTATTGTGGTGAGCATTGAGTAATGTACAGAGCTGTTCAATCATTATGTTGTACACCTGAAACTAAAATAACACCATATGTTAATTTTACTTCAATAAGCTAAAAAATAAATAAATAAAACATTTTGATGGATGAAGAAATGCAAGTTTCCAATTGATGTCATTCTATATAATCACCTCACCTCATTACCTCCTACCTAGCTATAAAAGAAATCATCCATCTTTCAAACACCAGATGTACAGCCCACAGACATGATAGATGCTCTTGCTGCCACATGGTGTACCCCATGATTCCGCATAGATCAGAGGAATTTCATCCTCTGTTGCAGTGATGGCCACTGGTTCTAAATCTCAGTCTCTCACAGGTCACAGAGGTGTCTCAGCTTTGGCCTCAGTATTAGTTTCCTAGGACTACTGCAAGAAGGACCACAAGCTGGGTGGCTTACAACAACAGAAAGTTATTGTCTCACAGTCCTGGAGGTCAGAAGTCTCAACTCAAGGTGTTGACAGGGCCATGGTCCTTCTGAAGTTTCTAAGGATCTGTTCCAGTCCTGGTAGTTGTTTGGCTTGAGACTGCATTATTCCAGTCTTCATGTGGATGTCTCCCTATGTGTCTCCATTCCTAGATTTCTTCATTCTATATGACACCAGTCATATTGGATTAGAGGCCCACTCTATTCCAGTATGACCTCATCCTAACTAATTGCATCTGCAATGACCGATTTCCAAATAAGGTTGCATTCTGAGATACTGGAGGTTAGGACCGTAACATAGAAAATTTTGCTGGGGGACACAATTCAATCTATTACAGGCTCTAAGGACAACTATTAGTTCATAACCACTGGTTTAGCCATTATTCCCAAAGCATTCTTAAGTCCAGAAGGGCTTCTAAAGTATAGACACTAACTTCCAGGATTGACTGTTGAGCCCAGGTCAAGATTCTTCCCATATGGGGCCCATGGTGACCTTTCTGTATGCAGGCCATCTGCCTACCCTGAGAGAAAACCTGAACTTAATATTTCAAGAGAGGGGATTACAGTATTCTTCCCCTCCTTCCAGAAAGTCCCTGGTTTCCTTTTTCATATTGCTCCACCTTTAAAAAAATTTTTATGTATTTATTTTGAGAGGAGAGGATCCCACAAGCGAGCAGGGGAGGGGGAGAGAGAAAGGAGAGAGAGAGAGAGAGAGAGAGAGAGAGAGAGAGAGAGAGAATCCCAAGCAGGCTTTGCGCCTGTGGTTTTGTACACGCCACCTGCAACATTCAAACAGAATCTTTCCCTGGAAGCATTCCACCAGCTGTACCTAAGGCTTAAGAGGAAGTAGGTAAAGACTGAGGTAGAGGAAGAGAGAAAATAGATAATGAATTAATATTTTTGCACAGAAATTTAACTGAAAAATAAAAGCAAAACAGCAAAAATATATACTATTATTTCACTGAGTCAGGGTCTTAGAAACTTTCTATATAATTATAGCATTGCATGTATTCTGATACTACAAAAATGGAGAAAAAAAACCCAGATCTCAGGAGAAGATAGAGATAAAAGGAAAGATAAACGATAGAGGTTGGCATAAGACACTTGGAAGTCACCATGGGTAAAGAAGAAATTGCATGAGCTTTGGAATTAGAATTGAGTTGAAATCCTGGTAGATCACTGTAAACAAGTTATTTACTCTGTTTAAGACTCACTTTCTTTACCTGCAAAATGAAGTTAATCGTATCTACCTTGTAGTTGGGTTGTAACCATTAAATGAGAGAAGAATACATGTAAAATGTGTATTATAGTAGGAACTGAATTACAATTATCTTTGTTCTTGTTTTATAAAGAAGGAGTGTTCATATTCCAAGATGACACATTTGATCATATTCAGGGCTATGAATTGTGTGGCGAGTATGAAATTGCTAAGACCTAACACTATCAAATCCCTACAAGTGTAGCATAAATGAGATAAAGTAATGTAACTAAATCTTAAAGGAAAATGAAATAATACAACACAAAATAGCACGGTTTAGGGATCCCCCCAACAGGACCACCCTTAGTGCAAAGAGCTGAAAGTCTGTTCACACATAAGTAGGATCTCTGTCAATGTCAGCATCTGACATAAACAGCTATCTGTCATCTGGCCAGTCCGCTCTGAAATGGTTGGCATCACAGCTGTGCCCAGGCGGGAGTGTTCCACTGTAGATGGTGACACTCTCCGCCAAGCAGAGCCCCTCCTTTGAGGCCCTGAATGAAAGACATTCAGTAATGGACACAGTAAGTGACACAGAAGAGAAGCACACAGAGAAACCCGGAGCCGGGAAGAATGCACGAATAAACAAGACGTGCGCTGTGGCTGAGAACTAAGCATCCGTGTCTAACCCCGGGAGCAGGACAAGTGACCAGCGGAGGAGCTGCTGAAGCAGAACACTGGGGTTGGAAGCAGCTGACACCTGCTTCTGAGGGGCATCACCTGGAGCAGCAAGCGGTCTCCAGGGTGCGGAGGGGCGGCGCGTGGAGGGGGGACTCAGCCCTGGAGTCCTGCGTGGGGTCAACGGCCTCCT
This sequence comes from Cryptoprocta ferox, assembly GCA_028646485.1. Taxonomy (NCBI): domain Eukaryota; kingdom Metazoa; phylum Chordata; class Mammalia; order Carnivora; family Eupleridae; genus Cryptoprocta; species Cryptoprocta ferox. Next base: position 29,583,716 of record CM053577.1, on the reverse strand, counting down.
CCTGCTGACTGGGCTGTGCAGCCTCTCGCCGGGCTTCCTATCTGCCTCACTTACCAGTGCATCCTCAGCCCGACCCCCTCCCCGCGAACTGAGGTATCCAGAATGTGCTTCCTTCTTACAAATTGGAAGAGTGTAATTAACCCAGTCTCTTGCTTGCGCAACGGAGACCTTTGGCTTTAGTGATGCACGGAAGCTCACTCCTATCCCCCAGCAGACAGACTGACCCTGCCTCACCGGAAGAGCCACTCAGGAACCCGAATCTGCTGCTTTTGTGGACTTATTGTTGCTTCTGCTCTCCCTCCACACTGTCTCTGCATTCGCGTAACACTTTGTAGTTTTCAAACACTCTGACACTCATTATCTCATTTAATTCTTCTGTTTTTTCTTTTCTTTTCTTTT
>CM053577.1:29118934-29582817 GCA_028646485.1 Cryptoprocta ferox | reverse complement strand
TTTTTTTTTTTTGAGGCAGGAGTACAATGAACAGACTGGCTTTCTACAGTTGACTTGGAGATGTGCACAAGGTCAAGTGGCTAGCTTCAGATCTCCCAGGCTCAGGAGGCTGTTATAGGAAACCTTCAAAGACAGAGGAAAGCAGTGAGAAGAACACCTGACCAGACTCTATGGAAGGAGAGCAAAACAAGGGAGGATGGGATGGCACAGGGCACCTTACGGTGGATGTACCCGGAGAAGTCCCAGGGGGACCCGCTCATGATAATGTCATACTCACAATTATGATCAGTGCACACCCCAACTGTCCATAGGTCTGAGGACACCCACTGTCCATCCAGTCTAGCATTTGTCCCATCTCCTTTCACTCTCAAATTTTTCTCAATTTGAACAATAGGCTACATGGTCCACTCTATGATGAACCTGAGATATTGCTAGTTAATAAACTAAGATAAATATATGCTTTTTTTTTTTTTAAATAACCAGGACAGAAAAGCATATTTAGAAAGAGTGTCCCTTGGGAGATTGTCAATGACCTAAGTTTCAAAATTATGAAGTTTAATCCTTTCTTTTTTTTATTTTTTTTAAATTTTTTTAAATCCTTTCTTAAGCACACTATTGCCTCAATGAGAAGAGTTACACTCTTTGAGCATTTCCATCCATGTTTCCGCAGACTGAGTAAATGTCTTCACTGCATTTTTCATATGGGGATCAAGACTCCATTCTGACCCTGTCTTCGGCATGAGATTGAAACTACACTACTACTACAGCTGCTTCTTGTTGCTTATAAAATATTTAATTGCAAATCTTGAACTCCTTCCCAATTCAGAGTGACAATTTTTCAATAGGTGGAAATAAAAGTACTTAAATGTGTGATTTCATAACAGTCTAAGTTATACATAATGGAGTGACTGAGATTGCCTGATTGTGGGAGCACATACTCTTTATAGGCACCCATCTTCGTCCATCCATTTTTATAGAAATACATATTTTCTTTATGTGTCTGTCACAAATTAGAAGTCTGGTAGAATCACTTTTGCCCAGTTGACGATTGAATACCTACTTTGGAATCAAGTCAGTCCAGAACTTTATCATCCTAGTTGTTAATTCTTATGCATCCAATTATCCCTGTCCATCCTCCAACCAATCCATCCTATACAGCGCCAGAGGGCTATTTTTCCTAGAATACTGCTTTATCATCACTTCTTTGCCCCAGACATCCAGAGCTCCCCTTGCCTTGTGATGTGTGCCTTTTAATTTTATTAAAAGAAATTCTGGATTCACCCCTTTGAATGACTTTCCAAGTGTCCACTACTTGGTCTCATCCTCTCTCTCCCAACACGGCTCTATTATTGATGGTTTTCATTTTAGCATTTGATAATATACCAACCATGTATTTAATTTAATTTAGTTTTTCTTGGCAATAGATCTCATTTTCTGAACAGAATTTAAAGGTCCTTGGGGACAGTGTCCTTTTTTTTTCTTTCTCATGCACAAGAGGTTTATAGATGAGTTGCTAGACTCTAAGCTTTTTGAGCATTCCCATGTTCAAAATCACCTGGCACAGAATCCAGCAAAGCATATGATGCCAAATTTATGCTCAGTCAATTACTGAATTGAATGCAGTAGGATGGCCACTTAGTACATGACTTGAAGAATTCACCTTCCTGCCAGCAGATGTCACTAAATGTAAGGGATTTAAGCCTTAGTTCCGCTTATTAAACTTACAGGTACTTCATTGTAAATTTCTGGAATTTCTTTTTCACTGCTTTTAGGAGTAATTCTTTGGCTAATCCTGTGTATTCCCTTCTCATTTTTTGAGAGAGAATTTTGTTCACTGTATTCAGAGACAATAACAAAGGCTGACATTTATTGGCTCACTGTATTCCATGTTCAGGGCTGACACTACACATGTAGAAACTTATTTAAGAATCATGACACCTTTATGAGGTAGGAGCTGTTAGCGTCCCCACTTTCCTAATGAGGAAACAGAGGGAGGTTAAGCACCTTAGTCAAAAATCTCATAACTGTAAATCAACAGAATCAGAATCCAAACCCAATTTTAGTATGATGTCATCAAGCCTTTTTTCTGTGTCATTAATATGGTTTTGGTAAACATAATTTTACTAAATTTTTAACCTGAGTGCCAATTTGCTGTTTACCAAAGATAATATACGTTTTGCAGCAGGGCTGGGTTCACACCCTTCTCTAGCTTTTCTTACAAGCATCTCCTATGTCTGTTAGATGGCTACCTTTAAAAAAATTTTTAACATTTTTATTAATTATTGAGAGACTGAGCATGAGCATGGGAGGGACAGAGAGAGGAGGAGACACAGAATCTGAAGGAGGCTCCAGGCTCTGAGCTGTCAGCACAGATCCCAACACAGGGCTCGAACTCCTAAACCACGAGATCATGACCTGAGCCAAAGTCAGATGCTTAACCGACTGAGCCACCCAGGTGCCCCTACCTTGTTTTTTTTTTTTTTTTTTTTAACTAGAATAAAGGATGACTGAGCTTTAAAGCTCAGCTTTAAACCCCAAGCTTCTCTCATCAGTTCCAAACCCTTGATGAAGTTTTCTTCCATCAAAGAGATATCTTTAAAGGAGCTCCTGCAAAGCACTTGGCACCGCCCTGCACAGAAAAATGCTCTATGTGAGTTATTGTGATAACTAGTACCACCTTCTAGAGAGAAACCGAAAGATCAGAAAGAAATGTACCAAAAGGATAAGAGATTGTTTAGGGCTGTGGTGGGGATCTGTTCTCGTATCTGCTCAGCTTTTTTGCCTCGCCTACTCTGGGACCAGCATCCTCTTTTCTTTTGAGGTGTTTTCTCAAATTTTCATTCCATGTGGCTCAGGGCAGCTGTCAGTCAGGGCACGTGTGGGCACGTGGTCCCAGAAAGGAGGGCCGAGTGCTTCCCTGGAATTTATTGATCCCATGGTGGAAGAGGAAAGTCTTTCCTTCGTCTGAGGAAAATGAAGCAAAATGAAATTAAATAAATGATCTAAAATCTCATTTGCCATCCATTTAAATAAAAATTAAGTTAGATCTCTGTCTTATACCATGCACAAAAATAAATTCCACATTAAAGCTTAAAACCTATGAAAGTATCAAAAGAAAGAAAGGAGAATATAATTCAGTCAAGGGCAGGCCTTCTTAAACATTATAAATGATGCAAAATCCATAAAGAAAAATTATGGATACATTTAATCTTATCAAAAGTTTCAACTTCTGTGTAACAAATACCATTGCAAATCAAGTTAAAATACAGTGGGTAGATTGGGGGAGAAATATTTGTAACATATCTAATCAATGGATCAATACCCCAAATTTTTCAAAGAACTCATAATCCATAAGAAAAAGACAAACAATATGAACAGGCAATTCACAGAGGAGGTAATAAGAGGCTCATGCATCAATTGTTTACCATGCTAAAACACAAACTTTCATGAAATACCTTTCTTCGCCCATCACATTGCAAAAGATATTAAAATTTGATTTAATTTAATTGTTAGCGAGTGTGTGGGTAAAGAAACTTTCTCATGCACTGTAGGTGGGAGCGAAAAATTCCATAATATTATAGAGTGCAATTTTAAAACTTAGTATGATTTAGTGCAATTTTAAAATTAAAGTTAAAAGTTTTATGATCCAGATATTTAAATTTTTTTTGTTCATTCTGGAGAAACACTTGCACATGTGCACAAGGAAGCATGTTTAAGGTTGTTTATTACAGCATTGTATGTAACAGGAAAAACTTGTAAGCAGCTTACATGCCTAATAGAGCTTAAAAAAAAATCGTGTCTACCTACCATAACTATGAAGCAGTTTAAGGAGGGTTATGGGGTTTTTGTTGTTATTGTTGGTGGTTTTGTTTTAGAGAGAGAGAGAGCTGCGTGCAAGTGGGAGAAAGAGAGAGAGAGAGAGATAGAGAATCTCAAGCAGACTCCACACTCAGTGCAAAGCCCGATGTAAGCTTGACCCCATGACCCTAGGATCATGACCTCGGCTGAAATCAAGACTTGGACACTCAACTGACTGAACCACCCAGGTGCCACAAGAGAGTTATATTTAAATATCTGATATAGAACAATTACAGAGAGACATTGTTACATGAAAGAGTCACAGAACAGAAGGTATAGCATAATAACATCCATGTAAAAATATATATATATAAGATGGATGATATAAATATAAACATAAATATGATGCACTCTAAGAGAAATACTAAACTAGAAGCGTAGTTAGCTCTATAAGGGATTATGATTAGGGGTAATCATTGAGAATCACTTTCATTTAGATTGTTTGAATTTTTTATAATAAAAATATATTCATTTACTGCTTTTATACTTAAAATAAGTAATTACAAATAAAAGGAAATAGTGAACATGGGTTTTGATTTTGCTTTTAAAGAGAATCACGTATTTCATTCATGTGACCAAGCTTATCCAAATGTGGATACAGCACAGCTCCTTCCTGTTTCCCCTCATTTACTGTCTTTCTCAAGGACCCTTCTGCTGACACCTGCTCACCCCACGTTCTTCACTCTGCCTCTAATTGTCTAAAAGTCCTCTAAACTTCATCAATGCTTACTCATCCTTTGATCCATTCCTTCCAGTGGTTACCTGAATACAATGATAGATTCATTTCCTATAGGGAAATTCAAGTTACCAGTTTAGTGTATTATCTTTCATGGGTAAATTGTGTACTTTAACAGGGATTTTTGGCACATTATCTTAAAGAATAGATTAATGGTGATAATTTTAGGAAAGTCTATATGAAAGATATTTGGTAGAAAAGAGCATCCCCTTCATCAAAATATAGAGTCTGTCTTCCATTCTTATAAATGACTCTCATTTTATTGACTATCAAGTTTGTTTAAAACTGATTCATACAGTAAATCATAAAATTTGCAAAGATATTCTTGCATTATTTATGAACACTATAAATAGGAAACTAAATTTATTTTGCAAAATATGTCTATTAGTTTTTTCAGTCTTTCAAATAGGGATGGTTTTAATAATCAATACAATTTATACTTATGCATTCAGTGTGGATAAGTTTTCCCTAGAGATTCAGGAAACATAAAGCAGTATCATTTTATAATAAATATAGCTGATATTTACTTCTTTTTTTTTAAATGCTTCGTATGTACCTTCTGACATGCTAAAACATCAGCATGCCTTAGAAAAATTTGAAAAGGCTTGAAGTAACCTTATATTTTGAAGAAATTGCTTGTTAGGCCATTTGATGCAGTAGTTGCTTATATATATAATTAATATATTATATATTATATATATTAATTAATCAATAAATTTTCTAAAAAGCAATATTTACTCAGTGTAAACAATTCAAATGCAGCAGTAAAACACAAAGAAAAAAGTAAATATCTTAAGAATCTGATAATCCAGAATCTATCATATCTTAAGGAAAAAGAAATCATTTTTACCCTGAAGAGAAGCAGGGCGAATGTTTTATCATAATATTAAGTTAAATTAAATTACATGGATTTGGGGGATTAACCCAGCCTGGATCCATGACCTGCAAAAGCCTCACAGAGGACACTGGTTGGAGTTCCTAAAGCAATAGGATGTTTTGGCGGCGCAGGAGCCTAGGGCTCAGATAACTTTACAAGTGGAGTTACGAATTATCCCCAAATCCTTACCTGCAACTTCTCCAGCTGTCAGCACTACCATCCTCTTGAATGTCCATATAGCAACAACTCAGATCTACCATGTAAGTGACAGCAGGAAGTGCAATGTCTGAGTTTCCCTTCCCAGTTATCTCTAAGAGTCTCCTGAGGTGCCTCCGTGTTTGTCCCACCAATGTATTGCACCTGTTCCTCGCTATCTGCCCCCTGGGGCTGCTCTCCCCCGCCCCCTGCAAGGACACACCTCTCCTCTCTTCCCTTCCAACTTGGCAGGTGTGGACCCAGGCATGGTCTAAGTCCCTGCAGCGCAGCCAGCACCACCCTCTGATATTTAACAACACTTTGCTCAAGACTTGGAAATCATCGCAGAAAATGACAGGTGAGAGAAAGAAAGACCATGTAAAGCCAGCTGAGCCCTGCTCCCAGAGTCTGTAGGTCAGCCTTCCCCCATGGAAGTGGCTTTTTAGTTCCCATCTGGCTGCCCTGTTGTAGGGGCTACTTTATCCCCCTCCCCCACCCCCCTGGGAGAGTTACAGAACAAGCTTTTTTTTTTTTTTTTTTTTTTTTAACCAAGGAAAAGTAAAAAGCATATTCACAAAAGGAAACGACCTCTATGAAGGATCGGTACCCAAGGAACAGTTTTGACACATCGATATAATGAATGGTTCAATTCCTCATTTCTCTAATTTCCAGTTTCAGAAGCAAATATTCTCCTTGCATTTGCATAACCAATGAGTCTCCTAAGTTGTTTTTTCTAAATAAATAAAGGAAATGAAATGAAAAAGAAAAAAAATACATGGAGCAGTAAATTCAAGCTTCCGTGCATAGATAAACAGGAAAATCACTAGCAGGTTTGAAATGATGTTTTCTTCTGCTTATAAGGTATCAAAAATTGTCAGCGTCGAGTCTCAGAAAGATGCTTCTGGGTCTTGGCTATTGTTGGCAGGTTGAACTGCTATTGTCTGACCTTCCAACCATCTACTTTTATCTATAACCGCATAGGAGTCTCGTCCAGAAAAAAAGATGGAAACTTTCATTCTTTTTGAGGGTTAGGTATAACCTACATAATTTATAATCTGGGGTGGCCCCTGATTACAACAAAGAGGGCCCTGATTTTCGAAGGGAGTTAGGAACCTGACCCAATAAATCGGACCCAGAGCCAAGGCTAGTTGTTGAAACAAGGATAGCATTGCAGGTATAGCAGGGGGCAAAGATTAAAATCCAGCGTGGCTCTGTCATTCTGGAAGGAAATAGCTATGTATGTGTGAAATCAAAGAACTCAAATATGCAGGATCAGGTGGCTTTGCCACAGGCCCCCTTGGCTGGTCATAACACAAAGGGATGGTGCATCATTCTCCTCCCTTTGAAAGGGATAATTTGAATATCTGGCATCTGAAGAATGACAGTGGTGTCAGATCAGCCGTGCAACTAGGATCACTATAAGGACTCTTGTGCAAATTGGCACAACTACTTTAGTAGTTGGCAGTATCTACCAAAATGGAAAAAGTATAAACCTTATGCTTCAGCAATCAATTGGCCAATCCATATATATATATATATAATTATATGTAAATATGTATATACATTCCCAATATATGCAGTGATTTCACTGTTATGTACATAACTGAGAGAAATGAGTGTATGTATAAGCATGTATAAGAGCGTGTATAAGAATATTCAGAGACGCTTTACTTTTAAACTGGTGTAGTAGAATCGAATGGAATACTATTCAGCAATTAAAAAAAAGAATCGCATCAGATTATGTACAACATTGATGAACCTCACAGAAATAATATTGAGTGAAAGAAGTCAGACAGAAAAGACTACCTCCTGTATGGTTCCCTATATTTGAAGACCAAATGCAGTCAAAAACAAATCTCTAGTATAGATAGACATTTTTGCAGTGATTATCTTTGATGAATTGAATAAGAGAAGTTCAGGGAGGCTTCAGGGACACTGAAAACATGGCATACTTTGGTCTTGGTTATGGTTTTGTGTGTGTGTGTGTGTGTGTATGTGTGTGTGTATTTACTAATCTGTACACTTATGATTTACGCAATTTATTGCATGTGAGTTTCAATTATTTTTTTAATGTTTATTTATTTTTGAGAGAGAGAGAGAGACAGAGAGAGAGACAGAGCATGAGCAGGGGAGGGGCAGAAAGAGAGGGAGACACAGAATCTGAAGCAGACTTTAGGCTCTGAGCTGTCAGCACAGAGCCCGATGCGGGGCTCAAACTCCCGAACCGTGAGATCATGACCTGAGCCAAAGTCAGAGGCTTAACTGACTGAGCCACCCAGGAGCACCATGCATGTGAGTTTTAAAAACAATTTTAATAAACTGAGGATAATGGGAAATTCCCCACAACTAGCATCTTGTCTTAAGGAGTCTGACCTTCAGAGTAAATTGTGATTGTCCATTTCCCCAACAGGTGGCAAAGGAAACTGATTCACAGACACGTAAAACCCAGGGACTCTTCCAAATGTTTGGGGAGATGAACCCTAAGACTAGACTTCTACTTACTCAAGCAGATGGGGACTTAGAGTATTAAGAATTCTCTAAATTTTCATATTAAGCGATCTCATTGTAACAACTGGCCAAAGAGAATCTCTCTGAGTCAGCTATGCATGAGATCCATGGCTGACCATATCTAGTTTGGCTATAAAACTAGCTCAGCACATTTCTGATTTTACATTACTAAAATGATTCATCAGCCAAATGCTTTCACAAGAATGAACAGCCAATTAAGAGAAATGGCTTGGTTGGTTTGTGCTTCTTCATTTCCAGGTTTCCAAAATAGCCCTTTCTGTCAAATAATTTATTTCTCTCCCTGATTTTTCTCTTTCACATGTACTTTATGCTGCTATAGTGTCTCACAATTCATTAAAGGAGATCAGATTTGAAGTCAGTGAACCCAGCCGAAAATATATTACGAAGGCCTATGTGGCTAACCTTTGATATACGTTTTCTGCGTTCTCCAATAACTTATGCTTATGTTTAGAGAGGCCAGGGATTTTTTTAATGTGTAGAAAGACAGAGCATCTTGTCTACCCCCAAGTTCCTCGTGTAGTTATACAAATGATAATAACAATGACCACAACAACACAGCAGGCAGCTTTAGCAGCAAATTCGGTAATAGTGTCATTTAATGGAAGTAGATTTGCTTTGGAGCATCTTGTTTATGCCCTGAAGGGACACAATTTCTCAATATAAATATTTCTGAGTTCTGGTCCTGTATCAGCCATCCATTTATTAGTTATATGACCTTGGGCAAGTTATTTAACTTCACTGAGCCTAAGTTTTTTCATCTAAAAAAATGGGAAAACAGTATCACACCAGGGTTTATGAGCTGGAAATGTCTTAACACTGTAGGAGGGTCCTTTGGGGGCAGCCATCAAGAGGACATGGCTGCCTGTTGACCCGTGAGATGGACTCCAGCAGTTGGAGACTTCTCACCCCCTCCCTTGCCCTTGGAATGTGTGTTCCGCTTGCCTTCCCTGTTCCCAGAAGCTGCCCAAAGGATACAGCCTTGAGATAGAAAATGTGGTATGGAGAGCATCTAGATGGTATATGTGATTAAATCTAATTAAGGCCTTTTTATGTAAACTCTTACGATTTGATGGGTGGGTGTGGAAAACTCTCATCTTGTGCCCAAGACAATCCTTGTAAGTCACTTCCGTTGCTTATTACTAAAGCTTCCTTCTACCTACCTAGAGTAGTTTTTCTCTTTCTTTGGTCTCTTCCTGCCCTCTGTGTATGGGAGGTGGGGGGAGTTTCAGATTATACCCAGAAATCTCCCAACGAGGTTATGAGCAGGTCTAGTATATAAAAGGCAACAAATGTGGTTTCTTTCCTTTGTCCCAGCTGTATCCTGACACCTTTTTCTATAAAAGCAACATCCAACTCTTCCCTCTAGTGGTACTTTTAGACTGTTGTATACTTAGCTGAGGAACAAATGTTTTGCACTCTTGCATGAGGTCACTACCTGACAGCCAGTGGGTAGGTTGGGACGCCTTGTAATGTGTGTGTGCAGCAGCGTGGATGAAAATATTCGAAAATAGGGGCACCTGGGTGGCTCAGTTGGTTGAGAATCCAACTCTTGATTTCAGCTCAGGTCATGATCTCACAGTTTGTAAGATCAAGCCCTGCATCAGGCTCTGCACTGACAGTGTGGAGCCTGCTTGGGAATCTCTCTCCCTCTTTCTCTGTCTTTGTCCTTCCCCCACTCATTCCCTCTCTCTCTCTCTCAAAATAAATACATTAAAATTAAAAAAAGAAAATGTTTGAAAATATTTTATTGTAACAGAGCTTATTATTTTATAAATTAATCGTGAAATTAAAATATGAAAGTTGAGAATCTGGTTTATAAACAAAAGTGGATAGGTCTTCTAAACAATACATTTGGAACAAAGGTGTAAATCATTAATCATGCCAAAAGCTGGGATTCTAGTTTTTTTTTTTTAATGTTTATCCATTTTTGAGAGAGACAGAGACAGAGACAGAGACAGACAGACAGAACATGAGTAGGGGAGGGGAGAGAGACGGTGACAAAGAACCCGAAGCAGGCTCCAGGCTCTGAGCGGTCAGCACAGAGCCTGATGTGGGGCTCGAACCCACAAACCATGAGATCATGATCTGGCTGAAGCCGACTCTTAACTGACTGAACCACCCAGGCCCCCTGGGAATCTCTAGTTTTGATCAGATATTCACTGGCCTATGGCAGTTCATTCAAAACAATGAACAGAGCATTCAAAGTGAAAGAACATTTGTGATACATTGAAACTGCATCATTGTGTCTAAAGGCAAGGTATGAGTCAGATTTCCATAAAATTTTTAGGTTTGAGGGAACAGGCTTGTACTTAAAATTAAAGGACTGGCTATAATAATTTCATTCACCACATATTTAATTATGGGGTCAGGGGTTCCTCACTTTTACCTCAGGTCCACTTTAAAGATTGGATTCCTCAGTAAATAAACTAACAACTTTTGCTGAGGGCTTATCATGTTTAAAATACTCAGCAATGTTTCTCAAAAGGAAGCAAATACCATTTTAGGAGGCATCTTGGTAGCAGGATTTTCGACTCCAATCTCTTGCTCCTCCTCTCCTTCCGGCAGAGGCTGTGTCCTTTCCTGTTCTACCAGCAGCAGGAATGGCCAAAAAGGGAAATCTAAGAGGATTTGCCTGAATCATGTGGACTTCTCAAAATACAAGCAGCTAAATCCTCTTAGAGCACTCACCATCTCACGGGAAATTTGTTTCCCACTGTGTTACCGCCGTAATACAGAAAACTTGTCAGAGAGAACGAAGAAAAGGTCTCAGAAGCTGCAAGCTGGAAAAGAATCATGAAAAACGCACTGGCCTATTACAGAAGAAAGCCCTGGAAAGCTTAGAAATCCCATGGGGGACTGGTACTCAGGCAGTACTGGAAGAACTGAATTTAACTGAACTCCACTTGAGGTGAAGAGACCAATTTAAGTAAGAGTAGTAATTTTAGCTGAAGGCCCCGAGACGATTCTCATGTGGTGGCACAGAATTATCCTCAGGATCCCCTGAGGGCCAGGCACTTTTCTCACCTCACAGACATTCTCTTTATCCTTTCTTGGCCCGATTGGGTTTCTCTTCTTTCTGTTCTTCCTTCTTTTCCCCCTGCAAACATAGAAATGCATGCCCAGTACCATTCCCTTATAGAAAAAAGTGATTGCTGATCTAAACAAATGTTATTTTCGTTTGAACTATTCTCCTTCCAAGCACTTTGCATTTAAAGAAAACTTAGCAGGCTAAATTTCAAAATATTTGTGATTCCGCCCTAGCTAGTGTTCCCTGCAGAGAAAAGTTTCTCTGTTATGGAAGAAAAAAAATGTGAATTCTATACTTTTTGCAGCAGACACTGGCCATGAGAGAATTAGCCCAAGAGTTCACAAGTGATTATCAGCATAACTCAAAATAACATCAAATCCTTCCAAGTGGAACATTTGGATACTGGAAACTGGTGATCATAATTCCATCCTAACTGTTTTTCATAGTTGTGACACCGACTATACTTCATTCATATTCTTGATTGGGATTTCTTTCTTTCTTTCTTTCTTTCTTTCTTTCTTTCTTTCTTTCTTTCTTTCTTTCATTCTTTCTTTCTTTCTTTCTTTCTTTTGCTATTGGGACACCATGAGGACATTATGTTGGGAACGGGGAGTTTTGGGCCACACTGTCTTCCGAGATGCCTACACCACTCCAGACAGGCCAGAAACGTGGGCATATACCCAGTTTTAGCTAATAAACTGGTCTGTCTGGAAGAAGCGCTAGGGCAACCAATGTGGAATAGACAGTGTCTCTAGCTTATAAACAGTGAATAACTGACTCCCCAGTGAATCATGGAATGGAGTGACCTACTTTTCTCAGACACTCCATAAAGTATTGACACTGTATCTTCTGAAAGACATGGCTTCACAAAAACATTTCTGCAGTGGGACACAAAAGCACAATTTTGGAAAACAAGCTGCAGCAGTACTCAGAAATACTTGGACAGGAATGTGGTCTGGGAAAAGCTGGGAACAGAGGAGTGTGAAAGGAGATAAAGTTACCTCCATGGGAAAACCGAAATGTTCACGATAAAGACATCAGGAAGCCAGATCCTCAAAACCTCACACTGATGCCAGTAGACTGAATTCTGGATTGTGTGGGCAGCCTGGGACTATTTACTATTCCTATTTCAGAAAGTCCAGGTGTCCAAAAAGGATGATAGAATTAATACAGTTAAGTTAATTCAAAATGTCCAAGATCATTTGCAGCTCGTAGATACCTTCAACGCAACTTTTTGCACACGACCAAGAAAAGAAAAACTGAAATTAGAATAGGAAAACCAAAAGTTATTCTTAAAATGGCACACCACTCTTCCCCTTCTCTGTCTGAACAATTTGGTCCAAAACCATCGGGTGAGGTTGAGCAAGCTAGTGTCCACACAGGTTGGGGTGGGGAGCCCAGCGGGATGTCAGGGTCTGACTGTGCGTGCCGGTTGTCCACGCGAGGGAGTGGCAGCTTGGTGTGAGCGCTGGAGCCAGCATGAGCTTAGAGGGTGCCCCTGTAGGAGGGGGACCTGACGGGGCATCATCAGAGCCTGAGGAAGGGAAGGAGGGCACCCATGCAGGGGAGGGGTGGCAAAAGCAATAGGACATAGGTTACGTACAGAGAATTGATCCAACAAATAAATATTTAAAGGTAAAGTGAGAAGGTTTCTCACTGTTGGGGTAAGGAGTTACCCTTATGACAGGGAGAAAATAAGAATCTACTGAATTGGATATAAGGATATCAATGTAAATTTGTTTTTTAATTTAGATAAATGAAAGAGAGAGAAAAAGAGAAATACAGAGACAGAGATAAGAGGACAGGGAAGGAACAAGGGTAAGAGGGAGGGAGGCTGGGAGAAAATGAGAGAGAGAGAGAGAGGAGTCCCTGTCTCTGTCCACTAAGAGGTCTTGGGGGCAGTGACATCCCAGAACCCAGCAAAGCAGTATGCATACCTACCACCCAATCTTACTCTTTAAATATCATCATCCACTAAAAGGAACCAGGGCTTTCTGGATAAATGGCTGATTCCAGATCGAACATTTAATGAGAAATGGTATATTTACACATCCCCCCTTCCAACCCATACAACAAATATTTATCAATGATAGGGAATAAAGAGTCATTTTACAGTGGAGAAGCCTGGCAGAACCCCCTTAACAAGTGATCAAAGTTAACATTATTAGTAATAGGACGATCTGAAATTCTGTGTCATCTAATTAGAATGTAATGAGAACATATCATTTCTGTGATATTCCTGCCAAAGATGTGCAATCTGGATAGAACTGTGAGGAAATATTGGACAAATGACATTGAGGGACAGTCTACAAAACAATTGGCCTAACATGTCAAAGTCATGACAATCAAGGAAAATACAAGGAACTTTCCAGATTGAAGGATACTACAGAAATGTGACAACTATATGCAGGACATGATTCTGAATGGCTCTTTTTGCTATAAAGGACTTTAGAATAAATGGTTAGACTTGAGTGAGGTCCAAGGATTAGACAGTGTAAATGTATCAGTGTTGATGTCCTGATTTTGACGGTTGATTGTGGTTATGTAGGAGAATAGTTTTGTTTATAGGAACACTAAGTGTGAGAATACTTGGGGGTGATGGGGCAACATATCAGCCATTTACTCTGAACTTGAAACTTTTCATTAAGTTTGAGATTGTTTACCAAATGTGAAACAAAATAAAGTAGAACGATGCTGATGACAGCAGTACAAAGAAGATTCTTCCAATCTTTCAGGTTTTTAAAGACTGTCCAGAGGATAAGCAGCAAACCTTGATTACAATGAATTTGAGCTTTGGGGTGCCTGGGTGGCTCAGTCAGTTAAGCACTTCAGAACACTGTGAGTTCAAGCCTGCCTCCAGCTGTTTGCTCTCAGCACAGAGCCTGCTTCGGATCCTCTGTCTCTCCCTCTCTCTCTGCCTCTCCCCTGCTCATGTGCAGTCTCTCCCTCTCTCAAAAATAAATGAACATTAAAAAAAAAAATGAGTTGGAGCAGATCTTACAAATTAAGCACCTGGTTTGAAAGACTGGAGATCAAGCTCTACCACGAGGACAGATTTGCTCCTGATGTGATTTGCCTTGGGTTCCCATCTCTGCAAAGAGATTTCCCTGAGCTTTCTTCATAGCCTCATGCCATCTCCTTACACTGGTGATAGTGAAACATCTCTTTCTTTCATCTTGCCAAGCTATGAGGTCTGCTTTGCCAAGGCTAATACATCATCAGCCATTATTATGAAGATAACTTTTCAACCTTAAAAATAAAAAAAAAATCTCCACTTACATTTTAATAAGATTGGTAAAGTCAATCAAACTAAGTATATTTCCACTTTTTAAGTAGCAAACACAAATGAGTTGGAAAAGAATAAAGACCATGCTATAAATAATAGAGTGTCTTGAATAAGAAAGAGTCTAGAAGGAGAACCCGCCCCCGGGTCTGATCCTGGCCCTGTCACTTCCTAGCTTTGTGACTGGGGGCCAGTTACTCATTCTTGACATGTCTCAGTAGCCTCATTTCTAAAAAGGTTTAAGATTAATATTCTCCTAATAGAATTTGTCAATGTAAAGCACTTAGAATAGCAAGTGGTAGATAGCAATTCTTCAATGAGAATTAAATATTAGTAGTATCATCTATTAAAAATTTTAGCGGTGCCTGGGTGGTTCAGCTGGTTAAGGTCTGACTCTTGATTTCAGCTCAGGTCTCGATCTCATGGTCATGGTCATGGTCATGAGATCGAACCCTGAGTAGGGCTCTGTGCTGAGCGTGTAGCCTGCTTGGGATTGTCTCTCTCTCTCTCTCTCTCTCTCTGCCCCTCCCCCACTTGTGTGAGCACATACTCTCTCTCAAAATAAATAAATAACATTTAAAAAGAAAGAATTTTCTTTAAAATTTAAAAAAAATATTTATTCTTTATGATTTTTCCATTTTCCTTCTAGGCTTCACCTCAGGGAGACACCCATGTACAAGAGTGTCCTTTGAAACAATGTTTGTAATATAGAAAAATTTTACAACTTAAATATTCATAGATCAAAAGTTAGCTAACATTTAGTGACATATGCCTACACAATTTTTTTTGTACTGAAAGTAAAATGAGTCATCTTCATGTCATATTGTGAAGTGAAAAGGCAAGCTGGTATACCCAGGATGATATTTATGTGCTAAATAATGCTATAAATATGTACAGGTCTACCTATATGTACTGCTTAGCAAGATATCTGGAGGGATACCTAAAAATTGTTAACCATTTGTTATCTTTTTGGGAAGAATTTGATTAAAGCTATAATCAAAGGGAGTTTAGCTTTTCTTGTAAGTCCTAATTTTCTACAAGGAGAATATATGTGTATATTATCTATATAATTAAAGATTGGTAATAAAAATCATGTTACATTGTTATCTGTGCTATTGATAGAAATCTTTTAAGCACATGATTGATTATCAATTAGCATTATAACAGAAAGGGAACAAATTTCTTCAATCCGAAATATTGAGTTGGAGAAGACACGTAACATGTTTTCCTCTGGGACATAATAAATGTTATTTGCTTGTTTGTTTTTCCTCCAGCCAATTTCCAGCTCTGTGTTTCACAGAGACTAAGAATAAAAGTTGTCTTCATGTCCTGACCTTATGCTAACGTGTGATCTCTAGCTCCGCTGGGAAGAACGCTGGTCTAGGGAACGGGAACATCTACTGTATATCACCCTAAGCTTTCCCTAAAAGGTGATGATTTCTTTCTTTGCTTTTCGTTGTTGCTGCTGTCACAACCTGAAGCCCTGGACTGGTAACGACTTTATGTTCCAAAGGTGGTTGTATTGAATGACCCTTGGAATTCCAGTGAATAGAATGACCCTTGGAAGTGAACAGGCTTGGTTTTCTCAGAGAGGTTTTCCCTCCCCTGTGCTCTTTGTCATTGTGGGTACATGTTTTAGAATGGGGTGCAGGGGCGCCTGGGTGGCTCAGGTGGTTAAGCCTCCAACTTGGGCTCAGGTCATGATCTCACAGTTTGTGAGTTTGAGCCCTGCATCAGGCTCTGTGCTGACAGTGTAGAGCCCACTTAGGATCCCCTGCCTCCCTCTCTCTCTGCCTCTCACCCACTTGTGCTCTCCCTCTCTCTCTCTCAAAAATAAATAAAAATATTAAAAAAAAATAGAATGGGGAGCAAACTGTGGTCATGCAGGATTAGAGCTCAGACCTTGTCATGTTTGTAGGGTGCCCCTTTGGCAGATTTTGCACCACTAGAAGGAATTCATTTGTAGCATAGAAAGGGGAATGACCTTGTTGGTAAATGGTGATAGGAAACCAACAGCAATGACCTCAAATCCTGGCTTGGGAGATTACTTGTGCTTTTAGATCTAGGACATTTAACCTCTCACTTTTCCCACTTGTAGAATAGGAATGATAATAGCACCAGAAAATGTAACCCGATGCTGCATTTATACAGCACTTATAACTCTTGGATAAAAAATAGCTTAGAAAATGTCTCTGCATTACTCATTGGGATAATGGACCAGGAATATGCTTCCTTTGAAAAAATTAAACTAATAACACTTTTACTGGTTATTTGATCTCAATATTTGTGCCAAATGCAATGGAGATAATACAATTTCTTATCCTGCTTACATTTTTATTGCTAAGCCATAGAAAGTTCAAATCAAATGTCTACCTATTTTTAGAGATGGAGAAAAGCAAAAAGGAAGCCATTTTCCATATATCCATGATAAAATTAAAAGCTTTGATTTCAAAGAAAATACAATACTTATATCCATTTAGTCAAATGCCTTAAAATAAGACTGATTTAAGTGACATGAAGTTAAGGAGTTGGCAATAATTAGAGACAAGTGACATGCCAGATTTCTTGATGGGGTCCAGGGAGAGAATGGGATGGAAAAAGCCAGAGAAGCCAAAAGCTTAAGGGTGAAGCAGAAATAATTCATCCACAATCGGCCTCAGAAAAGCTGAGCTTGGGAGACAATGCCAGTGTCTTCAGTAGGTCTGAAACTTGCACTATGTCCAGGATCTCCTAGCTCTGCCCCTCCTCAATCTTAAGGATTATTCTAGATTCCTGGGCATTTTCTCATGGAAAATTAGCTTCGGGTTTGGATTTGGAAGTTGGTTCTCATCCACTAAAGGTTACTAACAATTTATTTTATTTTCTACATAGAATTTGGATACAACTCAGTGCAATTGGTCTGTAATTTCAGACAAGTGCAAGGGCTGGCCTGAGTGTCTCCAGAAAAAATGTTATGACCTGGCCATGTACTTACTTACATGCTAGCAACTGGGGAGGACTTGCTCTCCTCCTGAGCCCAGTAATTATACCACATCAGAGTCAACACAGAATTGCATCTATAGCAACTTATTTTATCCTAACATAGTGATCCTCTGTGGAGAAAGAGGATCTCTTTTCCACGCTGCTGGGAATGCAAACTGGTGCAGCCACTCTGGAAAACAGTATGGAGGTTCCTCAAAAAATTAAAAATAGAACATCCCTATGACCCAGCAATTGCAATACTAGGTATTTATCCAAGGGATACAGGTATGCTATTTCGAGGGGACACATGCACCCCAATGTTTGTAGCAGCACTCTCAACAATAACCAAAGTATGGAAAGAACCCAAATGTCCATTGATGGATAGAGTGGATAGAGAAGATGTGATACACACACACACACACACACACACACACACACACAATGGAGTATTACTCAGTAATCAAAAAGAATGAAATCTTGCCATTTGCAACTATGTGGATGGAACTAGAAGGTATTTTGCTAAGCGAAATTAGTCAGAGAAAGACAAATATCGTGTGGCTTCACTCATATGAGGACTTTAAGATACAAAAAAGATGAACATAAGGGATGGGAAGCAAAAATAACATAAAAACAGGGAGGGGGACAAAACATAAGAGACTCGTAAATACAGAGAACAAACAGAAGGTTACTGGAGGGGTTGTGGGAGGGGGGATGGGCTAAATGGGTAAGGGGCATTAAGGAATCTACTCCTGATATCATTGTTGCATTATATGCTAACTAACTTGGATGTAAAGTAAAAAAATAAATTAAAAAAAACCCTAACATAGTGATCCTAGGTTTGGGTAACTTCTACCTGAGCAACCTCCACGTAAGTGCTAGTAGTAGATATTTGCTGAGGGTTTTGGATGAAACACAGAAGTCATCCTGCCCTCAATGACTGCTTTAAATCACCCCTGACAAATGAGAATCTATCCTATTTATTTTTATTATCACTTCTAAGGAAGGATTTTATGTTTAGCCATTCCCCAGAATGGATTCCAGAGTTGACTAACCCACAACCCACATTGTTGGAAAATCCTTCGGTGTAAAGAGACACATGGCCTCTCACCCGTGAATTTGGGTGGGGTTGGGGGACACGGGGTGAGGAAGGCCAGAGGAATGTCTATTTCCAGAATGTGCCCTAGACCAATGTGACACTTGCTGTAATATTGGTTTAAAATAAATGTTGTGGGGCTTTTCCCAGAGAAAGCGTTCATCCCAGTTTCCCTGATGATTCTGCTGTGAAACATCAGTGACTGAAATCAACAGAGCCCTTATCAGGCCTCTAAGAGACTGGGGTTTGGTCTCCTTGTCTCCCCCAGAAGTAGCCTTTCCAAGCGAGTGAACTACAAACATGGCAGTTCTATATCACAATTACTTAAAATAGTCAACTGAATGACTTTTCCATTTTCTTGTTACAATTGTATTTTACAATTCATAGTTATTTCAAAGAATTCCAATAAACTTGTGTGTAAGTAATAATGTGTGGGCAGAAAATTTTAGTGGTAGATTAAAATAGGCTATGTATTTTATATACTTCTAAATGGTTTTGTTTTGTTCTCAACATCCCTGAGAGACCACTGGAAGTGTAAAATGTTTAGAGCTGAAAGAAAATGTGGGGGTTACCTGCCCTTGGTCCCTCCCCAAAGTAGTTACAGAGTGTGATGGGTAATTTTATGTGTCAACTTGACTGGGCCAAGGGATGCCCAGATAGATGGCAATATATTATTTCTAGTGTGTTTGTGAGGGTGTTTTTGGAAGAGATTAGCATTTGGATGGGTAGACTGAGTAAAAAAGATGGTCCATACCAATGCAGGTGAACACAATCCAAACTACTGAGGACATAATACAACACAAAGACAGAAGGAGGGTGAATTTCTTTCTTTGCTTTAACTGGGACATCCATCTTCTCTTGTCCTCTGACACTGCTGCTCCTGGTTCTCGAAACTTCAGACTCAGACTGAAGCCACTTTTTTTCTGGGTCTCAGCTAATAGATGGGAGATGTGGGACTTCTCAGTGTCTCTAATCACATGAGTGAATTCCTATAATAAATCTCATCTTATGCATGTCTATACTGTTGGGAGCCATTTCCGAACTCACTAAAGTTGAGAAAACTCCTTGTGAGGTAAGGCAAGTTTGCAAGGCCTCTTGCCATTAGATGGTGACCGAAATCCACACCCACTCAATTTTTTTTGCTTGAGCACCAACCCCCAAGGCACCTTGTTGCACCTTGTTGACTGGTATGGGGAGTGACTCTTTCCCTTATCCTAAAATATACTGATTGCACCTTGTGAAGGAACTTATTGTAGGAATTTCTTCTTTTGTGATTATAGGAGCAAATATTACATTTCCTGAGAAACCTGTTTTACTTCCCCTCAAGAAAACAGGCTATTGATCCCTGCTTACAAAGAACTAACTTTTGCCTTTGCTATGCTAAAAACATTGCCTTGTATTTGAATGCTGAGGATACCTTCCTTCCCCATATGATAAGCATCTAAATCACCTACATCAATCACTATTGATAAAGATTACGCATGAGTCTTCTACCAATCTATGTTCTGGGAAATTTTTACATACCAAAGGAATTTGACGTCAGAAATCATTGTCTAAGGCAAATGCCACTTCTGTTTTGTACCCCATACATTTTTTTCCATAAATAAAGCTGACTCTCCGGTCAGTGCAGAGATGCCTGCCTGGTGATCAGAAGGAAACTCAAGGCTCTCTCACTCTCTCTCGCCGACACCGTCCACCCTTCGGGGAGCCCTGGACCTGCTGGAGCTGGACTCCGGCACTATACATAACCTATTGGTTCTGTTTCTCTGGAGAACCCGGACTAACACACAAAGCCACAACTTCGAAGGTCTCATTACCTCCTCAGATTGCTTTGGAGCCTACCTCCCTATGATCACCACCTGCCTTACTGCACAGCACCGCAAGATAAAGTTTATTCTCCTTCCACACAAAATATTCACACACAGCTATTGAGCTTCCTATCTGCACACCGTCTTCACTGCCCCCGTCAGGCTAGCTGCCACCTCCAAACTTCTCCTTTCCCGGCTAGACATTCAGGTTTTGCTTATGAAATCGGGTTTCAGCATCTTTCACACAGCGCTCATTTAATCAGGGTGGTTTTCATGAAATCCACTGCCAGAAACCAAACCTTCTCCTGGTGCCATCTCATTAGTAATAATAAATAGAATCGTTTTTCTTTTGGACACAGCATTTCTGGGAATCAGTCTAAGGGTGCACTTGGTTTTGGGAAGCTTCATTTGAGCTTGACTAATACTAAAACTGAGACTGCAGTCGATTAAGTTGTCAAATTTTCACCGGTACTGTCAAACCCAACCTTTTTACTTTTATAGTTGTAAAACTGATTCTTTTGGACTCTTATCTGAAACTTCATATTGGCTTTCTTTTTTTAAACGAATTTTCATTTTGTTTAATGCTTTCAATAACCTTCTTGAATTTTGACTCTGTCATATATCATGTTATATCTCCTTTTTTAAATGTCCTTTAAGTTTAATGTCAGGCTATTGACTTGTGTTGTTTGTTTGCTTGTTTTGACTAACTGGCCAGTTGCATTAATCCAAGTATTATCACTTCTGCTTTTCAAGCAAAGAGATTTTTTAAAATGTTTTTGAAGTATTATACAAGTAAATTACTCATTTGTTCAACCAACAAACATGTGTTGAGCACTTACTATATGCCAGACATGTCAGTACTAGGGTTTTAATAGAGATCAGAAGATAAAGTCTCTGCTCTCAGGGAGCTTATATTCTAAGAAGAGACACAAATAAATAAATAATTGCCAAGTGTGGGGTGATAAAGAAAATAAACATGCTAGGGAGACAGAATATAGAGGAGATGCGTTAGATAAGGTAGAGTAGGTAAAGCAGCCTTTCAGAAAAAGAGAGGTGCAAATGGAAAGCCCAGAGACAGGTAAGAGCCAGACCACTAAGTCTAGGTCCTGAGGTGCGTGATCTGGTTTGGTTTTGTCTATCTGGTTCCAACTATAACCTCGGCCCCCAGGACCGACTTCTTGGCTCTACTCCCGGCTTCACATTCCAGAGCACAGTGAGATGTCTCTGCCCAGAGCACAGCCCTGAGTGCAGAAGGCTGGCTGCTTAGCCGGGCCCTTGGCCCTCGCCAGCCCTCACCTGGGTTTGCCTCAGGACTCCTCTCTTAGGGGGAATTTTCATTTGAAAGGGCACATGGAGTCATGAATTCCAGGCTGAGCAGCCACAGAAACAATGTGAAGCATCCCTTTTGCAAAGTCCCAGCTGGTGTTAGAACTCAGTCCGGCTATGTGTGTGTGTGCGCAAGGGCTTGTGTTATTCCTACTTTACGGCATACAGTACGCGGTGGCAGGCATAGGCCTTCCATTAACCTTATTACCTACTTTCAATCTTCTAATGTCGCAGAGTAATGCCAACTCAGCTGCAAAGTCATCTGGAAAATTAATATCAAGGTCTAGTGACACCAGTCTCTTGCCCAGATGAGCTTTGACTTCCAATTTTCCTCTGCCTTCCCGTATCATATTAAATAATAAGCACATGAGCCAAGGAGAAAGCATCCAGTGGGCCCTTCTCAGAAGTCCATGATACGGAGAGAAAAATTACAAAAATGTGGTCAGAACTCGAGAATAAAGAAATATTAACAAGCACTTACTAAACAGGTATTTTCCCCAAGCAGACAATATAAAGTTATTTTATATTATTTTTATCTTATTTTAACAGAATTGTTTTGATTCTAGTAATGTTCAAAGAAGGATCCAAACCTCCCTAACTTCCTCCATAAAAATGAAGAAGAGGTTGACATTAGCAGTCTTCAATTTCTTGATGTCACATAATATGACTGCCAATTGAATATCATACACAGTGAAATATATTCAAGGTCACAGAGGAGCATGTTTCCACTGTCACTCTTCTACTGGGATGTGATCGAAATATGAGGGCCTCTGGGGTCAGTAAGACCTGACTTGAATTCTGTCTTTGCCATTCCCTAGGTCCATGGAAAAGTTATTTATTCTTACTGTTTTTAGTGTCTCCTCTATAACTCAGGGACAACATACTTACCTGATAATAAAATAATGCATCTAACGTACATGTAGTTTCAACACATGTTAGCGCTTTAATCTTTCCCTCCTTTCTGAAATATTTTGAGTGGTAAGTACGAATGTACGTGTGTTCTTATAACTGGAACAACATATGGTACATTTCCTTTGCTCATATGTAAAATAAGGGAATTATTTGGAAGTCCGTCTTCACGGCAATACTTCTAACAATCTTGAGAAGTCTTTTCTGTTAATATTGTTTAGCTATTCAGAAGTATCCATTCTCTTCAATGGTATCTAAAGAGATGCAACCCAGAGAGCGAGAGTCATAGATTTTAGTTCCATTTCACCTTTTAACTAGTTGTGAGACCCAAGCTAGCTGATTATGCTTTGCTTCTTCCTTCATCTGACCAATTGAATTTAAAACATCTGTTTTACCCCAACCCTTGGGGCTAGTAAATGAGAATTTAGATATAGTCACTGGATGTCTTTGAAAAATAAATGGCACATATTTGCATTTCCACATCAAAATGCCATACACTAATGTCTCAAAATTACTAGATTTTTCTTATTTTTTAAAAATGTATTTAAAATTTTTTTCTGATTGCTTTAAACTTTACGTTCCATTTTAGGCGTCAGTTAATATGAGCAATGCAATAAAAATCATATAACTTTTAATCACATGCTTTAGGCAAAAAAAAAAAATTTTTTTTAAGTAGGCTCTCCACATCCAACGTGGGGCTTGAACTCACAACCCTGAGATGGAGAGTCACATGCTTTACCCACTGAACCAGCCAGGCACCTGTAGGCAAAGGATTTATTAATCACCTATTATACATCATGTGCTGTATCAGCCATGGCCTTTCCTCTTCAAGGTAGATGTCATTATTTTTATGTCACAGAAAATAAAAAGTGAGTATCAGGGACATAAAATCATTTGCTGAATGTCACAAGAATAGTAACAGATCACAGGATTTAAACCTGGTGTTTCTGACTCCAAATTCTACTACTTTACACTGTTATGCTACAAAATGGAGGAAACTCCTTTCTTTTTCCTATGATTGTCAGATTTAAACAAAAGAGCTTCAAGCTCTTCCATTACAAGCCCACTGCACCCCAAACACCCAGATACACACGAGGACAAATTAGACTCTTGCTGTTTTGGGGAAAAATAAGAAACGAGTATTCTCATTTTCTGAGCTAAGTGAGGCAACATTTGTGTGGTTACTTAATTATTGTATGTTTGTCTCATTAGATTTGCAAGCTCCATGAAGCTAGGGACCACTTCCCTAGCACTGGGCATGATGCCTAACATCAAAAATATGCAATAAGGGCACCTGGGTGGCTCAGTCGGTTAAGTCTCCGACTTCAGCTCAGGTCATGATCTCACTGTTTATGAGTTCGAGCCCCACATTGGGCTCTGTGCCGAAAGCCCAGAGCCTGGAGCCTGCTTCACATTCTGTGTCTCCCTCTCTCTCAGCCCCTCCCCCACTTGTGCTCTGTCTCTCTCTCTCTAACATAAAATAAAACATAAAAAATTTAAAAAAATATGCAATAGATTTTTCTGAAGTCAATGATATGTGTACAAATGAGTGAACTATAGCAAGAAAAATTTCAAGTGTGGACTCAGCAATTTTAATACATGAAGAGGAAAACAGACCTCTCCAACAACATCCCCAGGTTTTCAGGGTTTCTCTTGCGTTAAGTAATAGCTGGTTTATAAGACAAACACCTGGGTTGCAATTGTAACAGGAACAGCCATACAGGGTGAAGCATTGCAAATAAAATTTAGGTTGGGCTCTGAACTTTGGCTCTTATTTTTTGGTCATGACTTACGAAAAACCTCATATAAACAATTTTTATAAATCAAAAATATGAAACAAATAGTCTGAGTGCGAGCAAAAAGCCTGAGTAACAGACCTGTAATACAAGTAATGGTTACCACCTGAGAACGCGTAGAACTAGCAAGCATCATTGTATCCACTGGGTGGCGCTGCAGGCTGATGTTGGTGTCCTTTCACAAGTTGTTAAAGGCAATCGGGAAATTAATAAAAGAGTAATGCCTTGTATGTAAAAACTCCTCTCATTTGAATCACACACCAGTTCTAGGAGGAACGCAGAGTATGTATTTCTATCTCTTAAACACAGACCTTAGACACCATTAAAACATATGAAAACTGCCTCTCAGGGGGTTTGTAATGAATTTTAATGGAGCTATTCACTTTAAAATGGCCCTTTCGAATTTGAGCTGCATATTCCAAAGTTATTTACTGGTGACCGGTTCCTTTCTCCGTTTTCAAGTGTCTGTCTGGAAACCCGGCGATCTCTACGGAAGGGAGATGTGACTCGCTGACCTGTACGTTCCAGATGGGGGCTCTTCCGCTCACTGCTCAGTACATATGCCAGAATGCTCACGAGAGGCTGTGAAAAGAGAAAGCCTCTGGTGTCAGAGCAGTGGGTTCAAGTGTGACTCTTCCACGTATCCCATGGGTGTCTACTAAGGTCAACTTTTCAGAGCTTCAGCTTTAGCATATGCAAAAAGGGAACAGAAATATTTTACCTTGTTTATTTCTCTCGTCTGAGAAAGAGGATCGCCTCAGCACGTGACAGTGTGAGGTGCTCTGTATTTGTAGGCTGTTACCACGTTCAATGGGAGCTTATGCCACCGTGTTCCCTAAAATCCTCCCCATTCCCCTAATCCCGCACACCCCTTACAGAAGACTCTCTGAGCTTCGCAAACCAAAAGGTTTCTTTCAACTTGAGGTACCTGCTCGTTAATTAGCTTAATCAACGACTTGATGTTCTTTGATTTTTTTCTATTACATTTATAGTCTTTTCTTTCATTTTTAGGTTTTCCAACCATTTGATGTTAATTTTTAAATGTCATGTGCAGTAGAAATCCAACTTTTGTTCCTGCATGCAATGAGCTATATTTCCTAACGTTATTTGCTAAATAACCCTTCGTTTCTCCATTGATTTGTGGTGGCACTAATCTCATATTCTCTATGCCATCACTTCTGGCCCATTTGTCTGTCCATATGCCAATTGCATGTCGCTTTAATATTGTTCTGATGTCTTTGTAATTTGTTTTAAGATCTGGTAGATCTGCTTTACCTTCTTTACTTTCCAATTTCTGTTATCGTGGATCGAGTCTTTCGAGTAAATTTTATATGAAATATTAGTGGATTGGAAGATGTAATCTTTCATGTATATTTCAAAATTGATTATTCAATTCCCCCTTAAGCAATCCTTTTGGAATTTTCATTGGAAATTTACTGAAACCTATAGATAGATTTTAGGAGAATCAATACCTTTGCAAAGTTGTGATATCCTGTCCATTAACATAATATTTCCCCTCATGTAATCAGTCCTTTTAATAGAGACAATTTCCTAACCTCTGTTAGGTTATAATGTTTGCTATAAATATAAACAAACTATTTTTTTTCTGTTATGTTATTACTGAGTAGAGGAAGATTATTGAATGTGCAGATATATTCTATGGGAGGCAACCTTACTGAACTCCCCAATTAAGTACTATAGTTCGTTGATCTCCTTGGTGTTGTTGTAGAATCATATCATCTGCATCATGGACAATTTTGCCTTTTCTTTCCTGAAAGGTATACTACCTCTTATTTCTTTTTCTGATCTTTTTAGGTGGCTGGGTCCTCTAAAACTATGTTAAATATGTTGCATAGCAAAAAGGTTTCATGCTATCAGGATCTCTGTCTCTCTCCCCAGTGTGTGATTTTCATTTGAATAAAACTTAAAGAAAAGTAAGATAATGATTTGGATATTCTTTATTTAGTAATATCTTTTATACCTTATATTGTATTTTATTTTTTAAATTTATTTATTTTGGAAGAGAGAGAGCACACACACAAGCCAGGGAGGGGCAGAGAGAGAGAGAGAGAGAGAGAGAGGGAGAGAGAGAATCCCATGCTGGCACCACGCTGTCAGCACAGAACCCGACACAGGGCTCAATCTCCTGAACCCTGAGATCATGACCTAAGCCGAAATCAAGAGTCCACCGCACAATCGACTGAACCACCCAAGTGCCCCTATACCTTATATTTAAAATTTCTTCTTCACATATAAGATTTCATCACGTTAAGGGTTAGTATAATGAAGAACAATTCTTCATCTCTGAATTCAGGGAATTAATTCCTTGAAAAACCTTGCTGACTTTTAATGGGAAGAATTTTCAAAGGCAATTCAAATAAACATGTGCATTAGATATGTTTAAAAACTAATTTCTACAAAGTAACAACACTCTCAGTAGGACAATCTATGAAGAAAGTCTTAGCAGACTCCTCAAGGCCTCAGGTATTGAAAGAAAAAGTCCTGTAAACTAGTACGGTTCAAGGCAAGCTGTTTTCGGAGAAGAACCTGAAACTAACTGATCACTTCCTGGTCAGCGAAGCCCCGTCTCATACAGCATTTGTCTTGTTAGATCTTTGCACTGGCCTGTGAGGAATGCAGAACAGTTCCCTGTAGCCCCATTTTATGGAAAAAGAGACTTACCAGATGACCAAGGCAGAACCTGAACCCAGATCTTCTGGTTTATATCCACATATGCCCCCAACAACCCTGGGTTTCTTCTGCAGATTGACTGTACTGATGTCAGCAACGATGAAAAGGTAAGAACAGAGCTTTTGTGTGTAAATCATTTCTTCTGTCTTTAAAGAGAAGGTTGACAGGCGTAGTATCAGGCTGTTGAGCATTATGCCACTCTTTGTTGGTGAGTAATGTGGCACAGTTCACCCTTATTTTATGGTACGTGCTTAAGAAACCTAAAAGGAATTTAATTTGAAAAGTTTAAAAATCCTTTGGGACTGTTAGAAACACCTTGAACTCCATATAACTGGGAAATAGGATTATTTACCTAAATATTGTATTGTACCCCTTCACGATCTGTCTATTGCAGGTGGAAAGTGGATATGCCTGTGGTGGGTGGGGGAGTGGGGAGGGGGGCATCTGAGGGGACGTGGTCATTTGCTGTTCTTTTACCAATGCACAGTTGGAAGTGTTGCCTGGAAACAATACTTTAAGTTATGAAGCATGCCGAAGGTCCGAGTGGTCCCAGACCCTCAGCTCCCCCAATCGAGTGCCAAGAGCATTGTTCTTTACTTATTTGTTTAATTACATTTTTCTGTAGGTTGAAACATGTTAGCCCAGATCCTCAATAATACAAAAGAAGTGCTTTTAGTTCCAATTTGGGAAAAAAGGGAGACTAAGAAGTGGAGATGGGTGTCAAAAATCAGAGATTTTCCTGATTTACTATGCTGCCTCCCTCATCATATTATATAAATGATCTTTATTTGGTATATGTATATATATTTATATATATTTGGTATATATAAATCCATATATATATATATATATATATATATATATATAATTTTAACTTCCTGTTCACTGTAACTCAGGATAGCTTGGCCAAGCTGATTTCTTATCCTTTTATGGGACACAGAGAATTCTTCAGATTATTATAAACTACATGTGATCTATTTTCCCTTATGAGTGAGTGGTTGCTAAAAAGGGGGCCTCTTAAAAGCTTATAGATCATACAGTAAAGAGCCTGTTCCTTTCCAAAACTGGTTTTGGAATTCTGATGGAAGTTGGGGCCTCCAGGTGTGTGAATATGATGGGGATCTGGGGACTGTCTCTATCCACCTGGAAGGATAGACTCTGTGGCATCTAATGCCAGGCTCCTATCCTTGTAAGCCCATTTCTCCCTCACTGTTGCATAGTTGAGAGAAGCAGAACTTTCAATCTCCAGTGTTTGGGGTTTTGTTTTTTGTTGTGTTGCTCATAGATAAGGAATGGCAAGAATGCAAAAGAGAGGGTGGCTTGTTGAATTTTACATAATTGCATATGAGATTAGATGAGAGAATTTGCAGATATTTCTGCCCATAGACTCATTTTTACTTAGCCAACACAATATTTGTTTTGGATCTTAATTATTTTAATTTCAAGGCTTTTAAGAGAAAATGTGTTGTCAGTGGCTCTCTTTGTCGTATTCTAATATGATTTACAAGTCTGGTTCCTAAAGGCACTGAGTTTTATGACCCCTGGACCTAGTAATCTTTCCCACCCTGACATTTTTATGATTCTGTGGAATTGAAAAGCCACGATAGTTGATAGGGAAAATGACTTAAAGGAATGTAGGAATGGTTAGAAGGGAGAGTATTATCCCCCAAGCAGGTAACTTGTGTGAAAATATTCAAGTGTGCCCTAGACATGAAACAGCTCTTTAGTGACTGGAAAATCGAGATGGTTTCCAGCTGTTTAAGAAAG
Source organism: Cryptoprocta ferox (assembly GCA_028646485.1). Taxonomy (NCBI): domain Eukaryota; kingdom Metazoa; phylum Chordata; class Mammalia; order Carnivora; family Eupleridae; genus Cryptoprocta; species Cryptoprocta ferox. The sequence continues at coordinate 29,553,960 of CM053577.1, read as the reverse complement.
AGTGTATCTAGAGCCAAGTTGCTGAGCTGTTAGGTTCCAAAGACTGTGGGCAAGGCAAAAATTGTACATAGTTGCAAAGGGCAACCTTGAAAGCCAAGTCTTGTGTCTCAGTGAGTCTGTTTGTTTTTTCTGTCACATGAAACCAGATTGGTGTGTCTTCATTCAGTACCAAATGAAAAAGTCCACACACAAGTATTAAGGGTTCTATTGCACCAACGTATTTTTTTAAACGCTAGACTCCCACAAGTAAGACTTTGAACTTCTTAGAAAATATGAGCAATTAACATAACTTAAAAAGACAAATCAAACAGCAATCAAGACACATCCTCTGCTCCCTCCTTTAAAATTCTAATTCTGTATTATTGGAAGGAAGGCTTTATGCTTGTACATGCATACCACATTTCTGAAAAGATACACCAGAAAGCTTACTATTTGCTGTTTGCTATTTGCAGTGAGGGGAAATTAGGGTGGGAGTGGCTGGGAGAGGCAATCATGGAATTATCCCTCATTTCAACCCATTGTGTTTTTATTTATTTGTTTTACCGTGAGTGTGTTATCTGTTTATAAGTAAAAGAAAGCATCATTTCATTCACATTCTTTCCTCCTTCCTGATTATTTCATCTTTTTTTGCTCTGGTTTTCAAAGAGTTGTCACATATATGTTTGATTTGAAAACTTCTATTTTCTCTAAGTTTATCCCAAAGTGTCCATTATTATTTGATATTATGTAATTTAATTCAAGGATCAGATCATCACTGTATGCTCCTTTTTCATGATCTTTCAGAGGAAAATATAATCATTGTTTTTTATGTGGACTCCAAATCAGTTCCAGGCAACTTTAATCAATTTAATTAAATAAAACTTTAATTTCATGAATTATTGCCCAAACAAATAGATCTGTGTTGCGCTTTGCTAGCAACACAGCAATGCATTTCGAATCAAACAGTTTAGGTCTGGTTGGGGAGGGCAATGACTCTGGCCTCTGGAATGCTACATTAAGAGTGAATGACTCTCTGAAGTGGCAATAAAATAAGACAGAGCAGAAGTGTGTTAGAATTACCTGGATATCATGAACAAATTGGCCGCCACTCGTCTGTTTTATAAATGTGTATGTAAAGTGACACTATGTCTTTATGCTTATGACCCTTGGTCTATTGTTCACAAGTAGTGATGGTCTGCATTGTATATTTTCTTGGAAACAATCTGTACCTTGTATATTGTTATAGTATCATCATCATGCTTGCTGTGATATACTAGGTGGAGCACAGAACAGACAACACAGAAAAGAGGAAACCAAGAACTCTATCCTTTGTAGTTCGTGGTTTCCAAGGTATCCAAATACATAAACTTATCTGTCTGAACATAATGTTACAGGTAAACACTATATAAACATTGACGATTACCCTTAGTCTTGCTGCTACCGTTTTTCACAGAAAAGATGTGGAAAGCAGAAAAAACATGAATAAATTAAACATGTTCTTATATAACAAATATGTAAGGCCAAAGTAACCAGGAAAGATCACATCTAAGCACAAGTAAAGTCTAAGCAATAGTCATTAATTGTAGGTTTTGGTGACTGGATAACAATTTTCATGCAGTAAGAGGAGAACATTTAATTTCTCACATTTGGCTTAATTAATTTAGATGAATGTATTTTTCTTAATAGAAGTGTTATTCTGATTAACACCAGGTCAAGTTTAACATCATTGTGCTCCTAAAACAAAGCTTGAGGCATATGGAATAGAATTCCAGGGGCTGTTTGATGGATGAAGCAAGAAATTTCTTAATAGGATGGGGCAGGATTGACTACAGTGTGTAACATCTTGCCTTGCTAATCATGCTGATTGATTATTAATCATCTGATTCATTATGCCTTGGGAATGTTGAAGAAACTGATAGGTGGGTGGCCTTTGTCCTAGATCCTATTATTGTAGCTATGACAACCACTTCAATAAGTTAAGTCAATTACATTAATGAAACAAACTACATTAAATGTGCCTTGCTTTGGATTCAACCTTCTTCCTCCATTACCAGTAACTCACTAAACTTCATTGATTTGGGGCCTTCAAAACATCTCTTCTCTATCCTTCCCTCGAGATCACCAGTGGCTGTCAGAAGTCTCCTAGATGGCTTCCTTCTCCTCCTCCTTCTTCCTCCTTTTCTCTTTCTCCTCCTCCCCCTCCCCCTCCCACTCCTCTTCCTCCCCCCACCTCCTCCTTCTCCTCCTTCTTCTTCTTAATTATAAAGCCCACCCTGTATTCAGCTCTTGGAAAGCCACCTGAACACTTCTTTTAATCACTTCACTTTCCTCATGGAAAGCCCCCAAATGCTTCTTGTGGCTGCCTTCTGAGTTCTAAACTTCATGAGACTTTCAAGAACAGCAGTGACAAGGTCCATCTCTCTATTCAAAATGATTTCTCACTGCTTTTTAATATCCTTTCCTCCTCTAATCTAGCAAAGAGGAGGGGAAATTGAGAAATATAATGAGTTGGGAAAGAAATTAATTTGCATTCTTCAAATTTCAATTCCTTCTGACCTTGTCTCACAGATCACTGTGAAGAGATAGGTTAGAAGAGAGTTACTATGTGCCCACAGCTAGAAAGCTTATCGGTAGGGCTGGGATTCTGATCTAGGTCTGTCTGACAACCTTCCTTTTCCAATATTCTACCCACTGAGCTTATGCAAGCTGCCCCCTCGTCCCGGATCTCTACCAGCCAGCACCTGAAATGCCTCTCTTTCTGCCTCACTTCCAAGATCTCGTTCCCAACACAGCCTATCTGAATACTCCAGATCTCCCTAAGGATCTCTGGCCTACACTATCTGAAAACTTAGTCCCCTACCCCATAATTAGGTAAGGTGCCTTTCCTCTGTGTTCCCATAATGTCCTGTTTTTCTTATACTACATAACTTTTTCTACATATTTTATTTTTTATTTTTATTAAAAAATTTTTAATGCATTTATTTATTTTTGAGAGAGTGAAACAGAGCATGAGTAGGGAGGGGCAGAGAGAGAAGGAGACACAGAATCTGAAGCAGGCTCCAGGCTCTGAGCAAGCATTCAGCACAGAGCCCGACATGGGGCTCGAACCCACGAACCGTGAGATCATGACCTGAACCGAAGTCGGATACTTAACCGACTGAGCCATCCAGGTGCCCTTCTACATATTTTAATAAACATTTTTATTGACACATCGCAGAGAAAAGCACATATATCATAAGCATATAACTTGATGAAATATCAAAAAGCAAAGCTACTCCTTGAGACCACTAGCCAGACTGAGAAATTACCAGCACCCAGAAGACCACTCCTTTCATGTACCCTCTTACTCATTATCTCCACCCATGTCCTCTCCCCAAAGGTGATCATAACCTGACTTCTATATACATTCATTTTGTTTGTCTGCTTCCAAATTTCATATGAATTAAATCATACAGTCTGTTTGCTATGTTTGTTTGTGAGATTTATTCCCTGTTATTGTACATAGAGAACTTTCATTTTCATTGTAGTATAGTATTCCATTATATGAAATCATACTAATTTATTTTACTGTTGATGGACATTTTGAATCGTTCCCATTTGGGGCTAATACTAATTGTACTCCCATTAACATTATTGCAAGTTTTTTATTGAATACATGTACATTCTTTGGAATATAAAACATGGAGTGGAACTACTAGGCCATACGTTATATGCATGATCATCTTTGTAAATAGTGTCAAACAGGTTTCCAAAATGGTTGTGCTGCTTTACACTCCCACGGTAATGTACTTTGTATTTCCAACTGCTCTTAATATTCATCAACAACTGATAGAGTCTACATTATACTTGCAAATCCCAACCCCCTTTCTCTCCCTCTGCATAGCATGACGCCTGCAAGATATGTTAGTAAATGTCTGATGAAATAGTAAGTGAATGGTTAACAAACGCACCGTCATCTGCTTCTACATCTGTTGTCACCTGTTAGGCAGAACAGCATAATTGTTACAAGCATAGGCTTTGGGGACAGACCATCGTGATTTGACTAACTTCACCACTTACTAACCAGCAAGTTACCTTTCTGTGCTAGCCTCTTCACTTTTGATATCCCAGGTTTGTTCTGAAATAGGCTATACAGTACTTAGACTAATGTCTGGTATATAGTAAGAGCTCACTAGCATTAGTTACTGTGTTATTATCTAATCCTGAGCGCCTGCACCCAATTAGACTTCCTACAAATAGAATCAGTTGGTAAGAATCTTTGGCATCCCCTCTGTGAAGCCAGCTCCAGGCAGCTGATCCCACAGAAGCCTCTGGACTTCTGAAGTTCTCTTACCCCTCATTCAGCACCTGCCATACACCATGAGTAGGTGCCTTGTCTCCCCAAGTTGATGGCCAATGCCCCAAGCTATAGTGACTGACTCAATCTTCGTGGTAGTGGTAGTTTTAAAGTCCCCTTTTAACTTGTGGAAATGATAGCTGAATACGTTCCCCCAAACCCACTCTTGAACAGACATGTGGTGAGAGAGCAATGGAGAAGTGTACTGTCCCCTTTTGCAACCACCACACTCAAGTTGTAGTTTCAAATGCTGGCAGGGAAGTACTTTCCTCTCCCAGATAAAAGATACCTCTGTGTGTATGCTACTTGACATCACAGTACTTAGTAAATATTTGCCCTTTTTAAAAATTGATCCCTTGTTCTTTCTTAGCTTCCTTGTTCTTGCCTTGTTCCCTTCCTGCCCACTTGTGTTTGATCTCATCTCTCACTGTTTGTGGGACAACCCTTGGGACGCCTCTGCTCTTATCAATTCCCGAGCAACAGGATCAGGTCTTATACAGTGATTGACTATAACTCAAGGCAACCAAGTGTCTACCCTTAAAAAAGTAAAAAGCTCTGTAATCCATGACTAGCCCCTGTGACTTAACTATAATTAGATTGGAGATTCCCAAGCCTGCAAGAACTGTGTTCAGATAAAAATGTAATTTAAGTGCCTTTTGTTCAAGAAGGAGTTCGTAACTGTTATTGATAATGAGAATGAGAGGAAGATCTGTCCCCCTGTCAGAGCTAGTATCAATCTCTATTGGGAAAATGCAGGCTTTAGATTCTCTGTGTCACTGTAGCTGACTTTGGCATTTGGGTCTGGTAGGGGATTTAATGTGTACCTAGTGCCTATAGTCAAATAGCATCTCAAATGCAAAGCTGGGGCCCACCTTCAGTGCAAAGTCATTGACCCACTTTGATCCCCTTCCTTCAGTGGATTACAAGGGAAAAGGACTAAGCTATCTCCAAATACTTTTAGAAGCCTGGGGAGGTTCGGGGGTGGTATGAAGTGAGATGTAAGAACCACGGTTTAGGGGGAAATGATCACAACTTTCCTGGGGAAATCCCTGTGCAAACTGAGAGGTCAGGTTCCGGGAGTGCAGTAGGTTTAGAGGTTAAGGCAGCAGCCATCAATTGATTCCCCATTCATCAGGAATTTGTGTGAAAGGCCTAGAAAAGTGAAAAGGCAGAAACAATTTGGACTCAAATTTGGAGGATCTATTAATATCTTCATATCTTTCCCTCTTCTACAGTAGATATTCCAGCAGTTTGAGCCTTAGGAGCGGCCTCTACAGCCCAGACCCAGAGTCAGCTGGGCCCGCACATTACTGGGTACACACAGGCTCAAGAAGCTTCCAGTCTATGCCAGGGACTGGCTCCTTGGGGTCCTTCTCTGAGCTGGCATGGGACTCCATTCAGCTGTCGGTACTCTCAGCGTCTGCCAGCTCAACTTCTTGGGAACATAACCGTTTATGACAGACATCTTCACCCTCTTCAGAGGCATTCTACTTGCAGACTATTATCTTGACTTCCATTTCAACAAACTGCTTTATTGAAAAAGCACCTTTTCGATTAGGCTCTGTAAGGGCAGAGATTTGTCTGCTTTGCCCACTGCTATTTTCCCAGCCCTCAGAGCAGAGCCTGGCCCAGAGTAGGCAGCTTATTTGTTGAAAGAATGACCTGTTAGGTAAGCCAAATGTTGGGACAACCAACTTCGTAGGGGAGGCAATAAATACAGGGAACATTGCTTCATGGCTGTCTTTGTGAAATGCATTTGTCTATTGAGAAGGATTTATTTGGATGGGTTTATGAATGACTAACATCATAAGACCCTTCCCTACCCTGCCCAGAGTCTGAAGCTGAAGTTCTTGAAGCAAACCACTGAGCTGGAAATTACAGCAGCATTTCCCAGGTTTTAAATTTTAAATGGACCCATTATTACTTACCCCCCTCCCCAACCGAGATGTACAGAAATAACACACATGACACAATTTATGTAAATATTTTTCAAGGTTTTATTGCAAACCAAAGTTGGTTTATCACACACAAAAAAAGTTGTGTGGTGGGGAGTGGGGTGGGGGGGAGGGAAGAATTGTACATATTATAACCATGTTAATTACAGTACATTAAAATGGTGGTTTACATTACAAATAAGCCTGTAAGTTTAAATATACTAGTGTTATAACTCAATGTACAGACTTTCTTTATACAATACATACAATTATCAGGAATGCAAAAAAAAAAAAAGAGGAACATAAATAATGCCCATTTTACAGGTGACATTTTAAACAATGAAAATACCAGGCTTTGACCGACAACTGGGGCATTGGTCCATAAAAACCCTTTCTAAAAATAGAAATATTTGTAGCAGCAATGCTTTCTTTAAGCATCTGGATACAAGTCATTGCAAGACCATTTTCAATAAATTTTAGTTATTAACTGTATCTTACAAAAAAAAAACGGTCTACACATAAATTTATCTTCCAAATATGGAAGAAACAAACAATGTCCCACATTGTAGTGTCCTGCAAGTGTCACATTGATGCTTATAAACGAAATCCATCTGTGATCAAGCATACCACACTCATACCACTGTTCACACAGTAAACCCACAAGGGAAAATAAAGAACTGAAACACTTTGCAACAGGAAAAGCTTCGGAGCTAACACGATCTCCTCGGAAAAGGCACATTTCATAAGATTTGACATCACGGCCCAGACAGACCTTCAGAGAATCCTCCTTAGAACTGCGCCGTCCTAATAAGACTACTGCATCTGTCTACGGCGGCACGCAAATGCTCACTGCAGAGATAGCACCATGTTGGAAGGAAGAAGAAAAATGAAAACCTCATGAGCTCACTGAGAGGAGGATGTGCTCTTCAAAAAACTTCCAGCGAACAGTGTGCAATAAGATTGCCAAGACGTGCAAGCTTCCAGAGATGTGCAAATTTCTCTTTTAAGATGTCCTGTCAGCTGGCGGCTCCGCCAAAAGGCTAACTAGAACACTTACACACACACACACACACACACACACACACGAATCCTTCGCGACCAACCCTAGGACTGTTCAGAGGAAAGAGTCCACGGGGGGTGCATAGGAAAAGCCCAGGAAGGCCTCGGCTGCTTCCTTGACGCTGGCTGTGAGGAGGATGCTGTCGGGGGACCTGCCGATGGAGCTGGGGACCGGCTCTTCGGTAAACTCGGGATCAAAGTGCCGCAGGTCACTAGGTCCACTCTGTTGCAGGAAGGGAAAAAGAAAAAAACACAAAAACACCAAAACACTCAGTGTCAAGAATTCACAGTGCATACAGGGCAGGGAAATCCTCATTTGGGCTTTAAATACTGGAGCTTGAGTTTTCAGGGCCCTATATGGAAACTCCCAGAATAACCATCCATTTCAAGCATAGAACCCAAAGGCCGCACAAAGTTTAAATAAGGAGGATGGTGTTCGCTTTTTAGCTTTTGGTACTAGAACTGATAAATGTGGTGGAAAGTTAGGTTAGCTTCGTTGGGACAAAAATTCCGCTTTTTATCGAGGGAAAAGAACGGTTTGTGAATAAAAGACCCGCCAATGGATTCCTGGAGGGCCCTCCGCTCCACCACCACCAACTGTGACTTAAAGAAATGCCCTTTGGGTCCTCCTATTACTTGGCAGAAAGGGATACTCACCACATTTGGGTTAAAAGGGGGAGTAATCTTCTTATTAATGAGATCATCCCAGTTAATTAGGGAGAAGAAGACATGATTCTTAATCTCCATCTGTTGAGAGGAAACAGGGGATTAGTTTAGACTGACAGTGAGGTCTAGGGTGCTCCCCAGATGGCCCAGGAGAGCAGGGAAAAGGGACTCACAAAGTCGTCCTTGGCGCCCAGCCTCTTGGTCCTGTCCTTTTGTAGGAGGCCCTCCAGGAGGTGTCTGGCAGAATTGGTAATATTTGGCTTCAGCTGGAGGGGTTTGTTCAGAATGTTGTCGTACATCTCAGCTGTGTTTCGGCTATAAAAAGGAGGCTGAAAGAACGGGGGAAATTAGTGCTTAATTGGGGGTTTTGTAGAGCATACATTACCACCAGAGAGAGAGACTTAAACGGCCCTGTATTACGCTACATTTGACAAAGTTTTTCCCTGAATACGTTTTCTTTGCCCTGGCTTTTTCAATGTCTATTTCAATCCTTCTCAGGGAGTAGATACTAATAAGCCACACTTTTCCTCACACAGGTTAAGGGTGATCATATCTAGTAAAATGTGAGTTTACCAAAAAAAAATAAAATAAAAAATAAAAAATTCATGAAGAGCGTGCTCTAAAACATCTATAAAATAACCAATAGGTTTCTCTTATCAGCATTTGAGAAGCTTATTTATAAAGGGCAAGACACAACTGACCAGATGGGGCCTGTGTGCCCAGGTAAGTCTGGGTTTCAAGAAGACTATGTTCTAGGGAGCATTATCAAACCCGGGCAATATTCCATGACCCTGAACGTGCGACTCACCAGGCCGTACAGCATCTCATATAAGACGGCCCCCAGGCACCACCAGTCCACGGTCCTGTCATAAGGCTGCTTATGAAGCACCTCAGGTGCAAGATACTGAAACACAAAGCAGGAAAACAGCGTTCAGGAGTCTGTGAAACCAGGCAATCCCAAGACCAGGCCTGCGCTTTGAGGGCTGAGAGACACCGGGTCCCCCCATGGGACACATCCCTTTACGTTACTTCCAGATAAAACCTCTGGATTTGGAGGCTGAGGGGCCAGTTAGGGTACTGAAGTTTAGGAAGCTGTTGGGCACACAGCAGATAACCTTACTTGGGCATTGAAAACCTTTTATGCCATGCCTTTTGCAAACAGCTTGTCTTGATTATAAAGCAGCATAAGGCCTTGGGATTTCCCATGCTGCATCAAACAGCAAATGTGTTTTACTTGCACTGAACTGGACTGAGAAATCTCTGAGAATGATTTACTCTTTTGGTGGTTTAAGTATTCTTGCACTTGCTCCTCCCCCACCCCCCGAAGGAGGGGCAGAGACCAGGCCTCCAATCGAGAGTGCTCCTACCTCTGGAGTGCCGCAGAAGGTGGATGTTGTGCCGTTGTGTTCGATGTTCTCCTTGCAGAGCCCAAAGTCAGTAAGGACAATGTGTCCCTGTGAATCCAGCAAAATATTCTCTGGTTTTAAGTCTCTGCGGGGGGGGGGGGAAATGAGTAGTTGTGTAAGTTAATTTCACCTCATAAGAAATCCTCCGTGAAAATCATAGCTTGGGGTATTAGAAGCATTTTCAGTTCACTGAGACTGTACAATGAATAATAAAAAAAAAGGGGCTCCTTGTTCTGCTAATCTCTTCTGGATTAGGCACAATCCTAGCTGGCTAGTTCCCTGGTGGCATGGAGTCAAGGCAGCTCACATGCTGGGGTATCCGGTTTTAGGTGACCAAGCTGTACATCAGTACGAATTATTTTAAGGCTCCGTCAAAGGCTAGGGTTATGTCTCCTTTGTACCCAGGAAGGCACCCTTGAGAGCTCTGCGGCTCACCTATACACGATGTTCAGAGAGTGCAGGTAACCCAAGGCACTGGCTATTTCAGCGGCATAGAAACGAGCCCGTGGTTCTAGGAAGCATCGCTCCCTCTGGAGGTGGTAGAACAACTGCAGGAGACAGGACAAGGTCAGTCTGGGTGGCCGAGGCTTGATAACAATGCATTTCATTAGTCTTGACATATATAGCTCAAGAGAACAATTGCGGGAAGTGGCCCTAAATAGTCTATTAACTATTTGAAACCCTCAGGTTAAAGGAAATGCTAATTCTGGTAACTTTCCCCCCCCCCAATATCATTTCAAAACTCTCCTCTCGAACTAAAAATGGGAATGCTATGCACAGACACCCAAAGGTTAGTGTCCATCCAATTCCCGCGGCTCACCTCTCCACCGTTAATGTAGTCGAGGACAAAGTACAATTTGTCGGCAGTCTGGAAAGAGAAGTGAAGGCCCACCAGGAAAGGGTGTTTCACATTCTTCAGTAGAACATTCCGTTCCGACATAATATGCTTTTCCTAGAAAAAGGATAAGTAGGATTTAGTGGCAAACTTCAACATGGTACCAAAATTCTAAGGTAAAACCACCCAGTGAATGTCTACCTCCAACTCCAATCCATCACATTTCATACCTCCTTCTTTTTCAGGATCGCTTTCTTCTGTAAAACTTTGACTGCATAGAAGGCTTCTTCTGCTTTGTGTCTTGCTAGAAGAACCTGAAATTTCAATCAAAAAATCATTTTGCTATCCACATCCACTGAGAATGTCAGATGAATGCATGCATGAAAGACTATAAAAAAAGTGAGGTCTTCAGATCTGAAATTACCTTTCCAAAACTGCCTTTTCCAATCACTTTCAAGAAGTGAAAGTCAGATGGTTTAGCATGAGGATTGGATGATGGGCCAAGGTTGATTTGCTGAGAGGGACTTGGCTGGAAAAGAAAATGTTTTCTTTAATAGCCTTGCCTCAAAGGAAGACAACAATAAAGGACAGGCAATCTGAAAGATGCCACATCTGCAAATGACTGTGGCTAGTCACCATACCCCCTAAACACAATCAAAACTACTTTTCCTCCACACACATTAATATTTCACATGAAGTCTGGGAATGGTACACAGTAATGTTGTAACCAGATAAAACTTTTATGCAACAGGCCTTTTAAAATACTTCACTGACTCAATACTTAAGTGCTTATGTCACTTGTTATGCCATTAACTGAGGCATTCCTGCCTCGACACTAATTTCTAGAAAATGCTATTTTAATCCATCGATGTAGGAATACTAACTGAATCATTTATGAGATTCCCCCACAAAAGCATCACAAATAGAGAATACTTACTGGAGGAGAAGGGTTGGCATTCAGAAGCTCAGGCTCCTGAGGCTGGGAGATTTTCAGAATGGACTGAACTTCAGGGCTGCAGAGAAAAGAAACAACTGAGAACCTCCTAGACTCGTCGCAAGGGGGCACACCGACACCAGTAGTTAAGTTCCAGGCTCGGACTTTTCCCGGACAGTTCCGAGGGTTTAAACTTAAAAACACCCAAATAAATGACTCAGTTAAAGAAAATAATACCCAAAGAAAATAATAAACCCACTTAAATACAGGGATGAGGGTTGTTTTTCATGGAAACGGGGTGAATTAGGCAAACAGGAAAATTTTAATCTTATAGCTCTATCTTACAGGCCAAATCAAATTAGTTTTAATGTTTCAAATGCCCTAAATTGGAGCTGAAAAGAGAAAAAGGGATCCCACCCTCGGGGGAAGTCTTCGGCTTCCTGATCGACACCCTGATGAGAATGTGTCTTTACTGCTGATAAACAAACTATGCTACTTATTTTTTATTTTTTCCCCAGTCCTCCCCCAAACTTACTGTTTGCATGCATAGGAGTTATTGGCAATCTTCTGAATAAAGTCGTTCAGGCCCATCCTCCTCTGTTTCATGAAAGCTGTGAATTAAAGGAGGAGAAATAAATAAAGGTCTAGATGGCTTCGTAACGTCCAAACGCCACACACACTAATCTGATGCGTGACCTTAAAAAAGTTTCCACTTCGCACATCCAGTATAATTCCTACACTCACCGATGAGAATTGCTACCATCCCCCTCATTCTGGAGTAAGTGAGGGTGCCCCTAGCAGCCTCGGTTTTCACCGTCATATCCGCAGAAAGAGCACAAAGAGTCAGACGTTAGCGAAGGGAGACCGGCTAAGCCTACCCTGGGCGCGCGCTGCGCTGCCGGCTTTATAAGCCCCGAGCCGCCGCGGGGCGGGGCTCACCCCAGAATGAGGAAGCGGCGCTACATGGCCCCGCCCCCTAGCCCCGCCCCCTAGCCCCGCCCCCCGGCGGCTGCACTGCTCGCCCCACAGGCGGTGGCGAGCGGTTCGACCCCGGGCGGGAGGGCAAGCCCCCCGGGCGGGGGCGGGGGGCGCAGGGACTGCCCGGGAGGCCCGGCCGCAGGGCTGTTATCTGCCCCTCTGGGCGACCCCGCGGGGCAGAAGGAAACCGCAGGCGGAGGGGGCGGGGGCAGGGAGAGTCCGGGGTAATTTTCCACCTTTCTCATTTATTCCACCCCGCTAGGAAATCAGAGTCGCGGCACTGGGGCGCTTTCCGCCCGGCGCGCGGCAAGCCGGTGGCTCGGTGCCCGCTCTGGTTTGTCACACCCTCACGGCCGATCCCTTCCCGGTGCCGGAGCCGGCCATCTCCCCTAACTCCCCCGGCAGCCCCACCGGCCCCCACCCGGCGGCCGCGCACAACCGGCCCGAGGTGTCTCTCGGCCGAGGGCGGCCCCGCGCGCCCTCATCTGCGGGGTCACCCTGGGGCCAGGACGCCCGGCGCGTCGCCCGCTCCCGCCGCCCCCTCGCCCGGCCTCAGTCCCTCCGCGCAGAGGACGAGCACCCACCCCCGGCCCGTCTCGCCCGAGCCGAGCGACTCGCGGCGGAGCGGGACGGTCCCCGCGTGGCGGCCGCGGCGCTTACCCAGGCCGGTCAGCAGGAAGGACTCGCTGCGTTTCTGCGCCTCGACCCTCTTTTTGTGGCGGGGCCGGAGCAGGGACTCGAGCCGGGCCCTGGCCAGCGCGCCCTGCATCTCCCCCATGGGCAGCGGCGGCCGGGCGCGCAGCGGGCGAGGGCGACAGGAGAACACTGACGTTTCCTTGAAGGAGCCGCCGTGACTCAGGCCGGGCAAGATTTCCTGCCCCGAGACCCAAAACAAACAAATGGCCCTTGTGCACGGCCGAGCCGCTTCCGAAAACGCCTTTTTTGTGCTTTTGGCCAAAGCCAGGCAAGGCTGCAAAATCCCAGAACTTGGAAGCGGAGGAAGGAAGGAAAGAAAGAGGGAAGGGGGAGGGAGAGGTCAGGAATGTGTAGGGGAGGGGGCGGAAATAAAATTCGTCTCTGCCCTAAAGGAAAAAAAAAAAAAAAGTACAATCTACATTTCACTTTTTTCGCCCCTCTAATCTTTGAGAACATTCTGTCCGTTCCGCATGTAATTTTTCTTGCATCTTTAATCTCCGCCACGCTATGAACACGTGAGGTAGTGGCAAGTTAGGAGAGCGGTGGCCCGCGCAAGGCGCCGACCTGGCGTGACCCCCGGCATCGGCGACTCCCGGATTCCCTCTCCAGCCCCGCCAGCTGAAAACTCCGCTCGGTCGCATTACATTGTCTTACAAACCCCTTAGTCTGTCCTCGTCTTCCCTACCCCTCCTCCGGTTTATTTCAGCGCTGACCCGGGAGGCTTCCTACAGTTTAACCACTCTGCTCTTCTCCCTCAAGTCCCAGATAAACTGGGACTCGTGAACTCGTGAAAGATTAGCCAGGTGCCCGCGCTCCAGAAAGCGGAGGAGAGGGGGAGCTCTGCAGAGCAGCGGTGCGGTCGGTGCCTTCCAGTAACCCCGCCGCTGGGAGATGCCTGGGCGCTGCAGCCTGACCGCGGGCGCGGGGACTCGGGCCAGCGCTGGCGGGGAAGCCGCGAGCGCAGCGACCCGGCCGGGAGCGGGAGGCGGCTGCAGGGAACTCGGGTTTGCAGGGCCGGGGGTACCTGGCGCTTGCTCGTGCTGTCTGCGGCGGCTGCCCTGCCGTGACCCCTGACTGCCAAGGGCCCAGCCATTTTTGAGTTGCATATTGGGTCTGACACACGCCGAAATACCAGCTGTCGAACCAAGAATAGCCTGCGAAGCGGTTTTTTCTTTCGTCCTGGGCAGGGATTTGTTTTGCAGGCACAAGCACCTCATTTGCCCTAATATGATCTGTAGCCTCAGCTGCTGCTTGGTTTGCTCGGTTGCAACAGCCCCAAACTGGGAAGGGAACACACATTCTCTCTCCTGGATACTGGCTGGGGAATTTTGCTCAGCACCTACTCTTTAAAAAAGCACTGTTCAATGCCTGAAATTGATGCTCCAATCTCAACCAAGGGGTAGGAAACTCCAAGTGGCAGTAAGTGGCCCATTACTGCTTCCTCTTCTATGGATCCTTCAGAGAAGAATATGACTTTGTCACTGCCAATTCCCCCTTCATTGGATTCCACTCCAACTCCCTGACCAGTCCGTCCCCTTTTAAGACAGCAAATTTTGCAAAGATTGCCCAGAAACACGGACCTCCACCAAGATTTCTGCGTGTTTATTCTTAAAACATGAAGTTGAGAAACCTTCCATCAGAGACCCTCCCCTGCGCCTCCACCTCCTGTGCCTTCAGCAGGCCAAGTAACCTTGGATGCTCTAAAGCATCCTCGTTTTATCCATTCCCTCCAAATTATAGTAATAAAATCACACAAACCTTTCAAAGGGGATTTTATAGCTTCCTCCTTCATTCTTCAGGTTGCCTAGGATATATGAACGTTGGGGATTACTTTCTGGAGGCTGGAGGTAGAGCTCAGTTATGGCTGGAATAGCCTCCCTGCTTTGTGCCTGATAAGGCTGGAAAGCTGAGATGACAGGGAGCAGGAATCAGAGGCAGCTGTCCTGCTCTGTGATGCACCCCACTTTAAATAAAGGCAATTTACATACAGGAAGGGAGCAAGCTGCAAAGTTCAACACTGGGCCATTTATTCTCTCCATTGCAACATCACTCAGAAAATTACAGTCATCAGCGTCCTGAGTTTATTACACCCCCAGCAAGACACACAAGAAATGTAACTTGACTGATTATCATCACAAATCAGTCCAGAAAAAATTCAAAACACATGCGCGGGGATCATTTTTTTTCAAAGACGCTGTGCCACATGCATTCCAAGAGGTACGTGGAATTCAAGTTGGAGGGCTCTGAGTGGAACAGAGAAGAGGCACAACCGTATGATTTGTGGTTGGAACAGAAAAAGAACGTCTGATGTTCTCCTTCCTCCCCCTACCCTAATGTTCGGCGGTTGGAGACGGACGGTCTGCTAAACTTATCATTTAACGTAGAGAATCAAGTTGTTGAGACTGGCTTTTCTTCCAACCGGATACCTGAAGGGTGGAGCAGGCGCCCCCTGTTCTGTCCCGGCAACCTACGAAGACTTCCGAACAGGAAGGTGACACACAGCAGCGGGTGGATGGGGTAGGGGCGGGTAGACGGGGGAACGGTGTGTGACGCGCGCCTGTTAACTCTGCACTGGTTTTAGGGGTTGCCCTGTGGCCGCTATTCAAACGCTTGATCTGTTCTTCCTTCCCGTCGCCAGCCTCTTTCTTTGGTCCGGATAGTCTTCCTACCGGGAGGAATCCGGGCCCCTTTCCTCTTACACCCCGGTGGCGGCGAAGTGGCCAGAGTTGCGTCACCAAATTCTGCTTGTAAATGCAACCCAGAGGGCGATCGCGTTCTCTGGGAGAACCACTCTGGAGTGCATGATTTCCCCCACTTTTCCTGAGGTTTTAATCGGTTCCAGATAGTTTCTCTGAAACACCTTGTGCAGTCACAGAAAATATAGACGACTTGATAGGAGATAGGCTAATTACCTCCCCACTCCCCCAAGCCAGTAATCTCATTTATGCCTCATAGTGGAGAAATGGCAATCAAAACACTCAAATGGAAATGATTCACCAAGATGTAAAGTTTGCACTGAAACAAATCATTTTCCAGTCCATGTGTATTTTAATGCTTCAAAATCATTTTAGTTCTACTTTAATTTTCCTTCATGAGGGACTGTAAATACTAAAACCTGAAAGCTCTACTAAGATATGACCCTTTTCATTTAATTTGAAGTCTCCGGAAAGAAATTCCTGACATTTCTCTACATAGTAAAGTAAATATTTTGAAAAATATTTTTATAAGGCCTTAGTTATAACCCCTCCTGGACTACTTCTTAAGTGTGTCCGCTTACAGTGTTTTCATTCCCTAGATACAATACCTTCCACCGATAACAGGGCAATACGATTGTTTTGCATTGTCCAAGTGCCAAATATTCTAGAACAATCTTGTGCACAGTTTAGGTTCCCATCCTTATTGACTCATTCATTGATGCTCTTAGGATCCTTTTCCTGGAGCATCACATAAGTAATTACATAGAAACACCCAAAACCATAATGATTACTCTAGAGAGCAACTAAATCTTCAGTTTCTGTTGAAAGTTGTCACCAAGGACATGTCTTTTTTTTTTTTCAGCATTCATCAAACAGAAGATGATGATAAAAATGAGTTTATTCATAATAGCTATTATAGGTAAGTAATTACTAGTGGTTAAATGTCTATAGATCACAGGTTCTATAGTGATTATTATGTTCTGTATTCATAATTGTCAAAAGTGACATGCATAAAGAAGATAAGAATGTGATTGAATAGATGACTAAGAGAAGAACACATTACTTAGAAATAATAGTGTTCAGTGTTATTAAAACCCACAAAACTGCATGCTTTCCTTATGCAGGGCTTAGTTCTTTTATTTTTTTTTTAATGTTTTTTATTTATTTTTGAGAGACAGAGAGAGACAGCACAAGCAGGGGAGGGTCAGAGAGAGAGGGAGACACAGAATCTGAAGACAGGCTCCAGGCTCTGAGCTAGCTGTCAGCACAGAGCCTGACGTGGGGCTTGAACCCACGAACCGTGAGATCATGACCTGAGCTGAAGTTCGACGCTTCACCGACTGAGCCACCCAGGCGCCCCTGCTAAGTTCTTTTCTAAGACAGTGGTTTTGAATAAACAAGTCTATACACTCTAAGAACCTTGGAATAGGGTTTTGCTAAGTAATGTACACGTAGCTGTCTGGTTTGGAGGCCTTACATTGTTTTCGCTACCAGCACTTTTAAGTTGTTAAGAATTAAGCAATTATTGTTATTTTTCTTCTGAGTTGAGGGTATGATAGGCAAAATTGTGAAGTAACAAAACCTGCTTTTGGAACCAAATTTATCTCCTTCCCATAACCCTTCTCTGTCACTGAAGTGAACTGCTGGTCCTCTCCCACTTCCCACACACAGCACTGGCACACTCTGTGGTCCTGCAAACCCTGCCTTCTGCCCTCCTCCCCGCTAATGCCAACTGCCTCAATGCCCTGCTCTCAGCTAATCGCCACAGGAGGTATCGACCTGCTTCTCCCTTGCTTTCCGCCCTTCTCTCCTCCCTTCCTGCCTTTCTCCCTTCTTTCCCCCTTCCATTTGTACATGCAAGGATTTAACAAGAATTAATTAAGTAAGTATAAACATTAAGATCAAGGGACGCAAGTATGAGCAATCCAGTTATCTGAATTCGTAGAAGCTGTCATTTTAGGTGGGGAGCATATGTGTGAATTATGATGCACCATGATGCGTGTTAAAAACAGAGGTTGGGGCAATCTACCATAGAAGAACAGAGAGAGGAATTTTCTACTGGGGTGCAGCAGCAGACATGTAAATGTTGAGGAAAGTCTCCACAAAGAAATAATATTTGGGCTGATTCTGGAAAGTTCAGCTAGGAACAAAAGAGGAAAGTCACGCTAGGCAGAAGAAATAGCATGAGTGTCTAACTCTAGGGTGCTATTTAGCATCTCTGGAATGATTTGGAAATATGGTCGTTACTCAGACCTCACACACACGCGCAGTGTATGCGTTACGCTGCTGCTGCACCGGGAAAACAGCACTTTCAAGGGAGATAAAGATTCTAGTGGCACAAATCTGTCTCTCCCTTTCCCTGCCTCCCTCTCTCCAGCCCCAATACATAAGGAATTAATAATATCTTAAAAATGCATTCATTTAAAGGACTGACAAGTATTAGCCTGCATAGGTATCTCTGTGTCTAGTATAGCTCTGGACGGCTGGAGCTCCTTTGTCCTGATCAACAGATTCTTCTAGAACTCTGCTTCCGACAGTGCTAGATGCAGGAGGTACAGTGATGAACATAAGCTCCCATGGGGAGGGCTGCGTGGGAAGTTCCCTACAAAGGTAGACTGAGCCCAAATGAGGAGGGGTTCAAAGCCACAAGGAAAATTATTCCATCAAGGCTCTTAGAGTGACATATTCCAATGTGTTTTGGAAAGTTCTTTCAAACCAAAACGTGATTCATAACTCAACTATGAATCCTTCAAAGGATAGTTGCTTTTTTTTAAATATCCCTAGCTCATTAAAAGTGAGCAAATTTACACGCACAAACTTGTAAGGGAGCCTTGGAAGGTGGAATGGGGAATTCATGTAGTTGGAAGTTGTATGGACATTTAGACAAGCACAGGTGTCGTCTAGCACAAAGGATTAGCAATCTTTCAGAGGCAGTAAATGACACCAGTGTTCTACACCCATCTGCCCAACAGAAAGGTGCTGGGAGGGTGGGGGCGTGCTTTCGTAGTGGATTTTTTATTTCAATCAGGAGACAAATCAAAGAAAGGAAGCCAGTGGTCGCTCTTGACACGGTAGGAATGGCAATCGAGCTAGCAACAAGCCAAAGGGGTGTATGAATGACAGGCTGAAAACTCACCTTATCCCCATCTTTGGAATGCTATCAATGCAATGAGCAATAAATAAAAATAAAAAATAACTATTGGGAAGCAGGGTGCCTGGGTGGCCTAGTTGGTTAAGCGTCTAACTCTTGGTTTCAGCTCAGGTCATTATCTCATGGTTTGTGAGTTGGAGCCTCACATTGGGCTCCGTGCTGACAGTGTGGAGCCTGCTTGGGTTTTTCTCTTTCCCTCTCTCTTTGCCCCTCCCCCACTTGGTCTCTCTGTCTCTCTCTCAAAAATAAATAAACTTAAAAAATTTTAAAAAGTAGTAACTATCGGGGCACCTGGGTAACTCACTTGGTTGAGTGTCTGGCTCTTGATCTTGGCTCAGGTCATGATCTCATGGTTTGTGAGATAGAGCTCCGCATTGTGCTCTGTGTTGATGGCGTTGAGACTGCCTGGAATTCTCTCTCACCCTCTCTCTGCCCCTCCACCACTCGCTCACTCTCATTCTCTCTCTCTCTCTCTCAAAATAAATAAATAAACATTAATTTTTTTTTCAACCAGAATACAATATGAAGGGCAAGGAATAACGCATATTTGACAGCTTTATGTTTGCGTGTCAGGATTGATATCCCGGGTGTCAGGATGACTTCCAGGAAATTTTCTGGATGATTGTAAAAAAATAACAGAAGAGTAAATGGAAAAAAAAATTTAAGTCAAAGTTCACCATTATCCATGATTTTCTAAACACAAGGGGGCTATGGCCTTACTGAAAGCCTTATATATTACTGACATAGTTTTATTGTTAGGCAGTTGTGGCTAAGCATTCATTTACCGTTAGGCGTTCGTAGTTTAAAAGGCCTCGGTCAATTAAGAAATGATAAAATGTAATGATAAAATGCCAGATATTGAGGCAAGAAAAGCCAGAGAGCGGAGCCTTTTCCTTGCGTCTGTCGGTGGGGAATCTACACCTGCACGTACTGTCCCTCACGAATCTCACAGGCCAGCCTGGCATTCAGGCAGCACAGGGCTCGACATTTCCTTGTACACGGAGTCCTTCTTGGGGCACACCTATTAAAGTTGTGATCTACACGAAGACAGTATAACGGGCTTTCTTTCACCCCCACCCCCTCTCTATAAACGCCAAGAATAAATAAGGAGGCTGGATTTCTGGCACACATCTTTTGCCAAACTTAAGTGAAACCTGAAAGCTTTAATTTGCTCACATAAATCTCTCCCCAAATCGCTCTCATTTCTGACCCTATAATTCATCTAGTAAGAAGCAACAGAAACTCCCCGCATCAAGGACTGTTTCAGGTAAAACTTGTCTACAAATTACAGTAACAAAATAACAGTAATGTAACAGTAACCAATATGGGAAAACCAGGGACAGGATGCCTGGTGGAAGGTTGATTGGCATAATTTTAATGTAAAGGAGTTTAGTGAACTTATTTTTCTTTTAACTTTTTAAAAAAATATTTATTTATTTTTGAGAAAGAGAGAGAGGACAGAGTGCGAGCAGGAGAAGGACCGAGAGAGAGGGAGACACAGACTCCAAAGCAGGTTCCAGGCTCCAAGCTGTCAGCACAGAGCCCCACACAGGGCTCGAACTCACCAGCCATGAGATCATGACCTCAGCCGAAGTCGAACACTTAACAGGCTGAGCCACCCAGGCGCCCCAAGTGATTTCAACCCTGAATGTGAGCTACATAAACATTTATGTCACCTTCCTCAGCAGGCTCTGGAGTGTCAGTAACATGCTGAAGGTGGCGCTCTTTGCGGTCCATGTTAGCCGGCTACATCTGAGGCTCATTACCTGTGACACCTTAGACAAGGTATTCTCTTAACCTTGATAATCTGTATAATGGGGATACTAATACTTGATATGATTCCAAAAAATAATAGAGAATTTAGTAATTGCCTCACCCGAGTTGGAATCTCACATAGAAAATAGGACACATCTGTGTTCCTTACCCCCACCCTACACATGTCACAACTAGAAACAGAACATATCATACAATACAAATGGCTCCCACAAATCAGGACAATCATGGTTGTGTACTGTGCTTAAAGCACGTGAATATGGGCCACTTAGTCTGCTGGGCCAAGGACAGGCCTGTGTGATGGGAATTCCACCAAAGGCCTGAAAAGATGATCCATTTAGTGCTTCAGACTTCTCCCTCCTCTCTTGGTCTCCCCATGGACAATGCTCCAGAATGGGTTGGATCAAGGAACTAGATTCCACGATAACAGAATAAATACTTGTTTATCAAATAAAGGCTAAAGTTTAAGTCAAAAAAGCAGAGAGTAAGCCAAAAGCTAACCCAGAGGAGTTTTTAATTGCTCAGGTGGATGGGAAACAATAGAATGGGCCTATTGAGAGGGTGGGCTCATTGAAAGCAGGTCAGAGAAGCCTAGTTAATGCAGAAGATGCTTTTCTTAGGTCGTTCCACTTATCCTCAGTTAGGGAAAGAAGAGCAAGTTCCAATTGCCTGTGTGTGGCCTATTATTTTTAATCCTTCAGACCACTATGGAGCATCCCTTTTGTGCCAGGCAGTGTGCTAAGTCCTGGATCTAACAATGATACCCAAGATGGGTAGCACTGCCACACTCAAGGAGGGCATGGTCCACATTTATTTAGCTAAATTGAATAGCTTCCCAAAAGCAAAGGTAAGCTTACAGATATTTCTACTTTTTCTAATGCCTAGCTATGCGTAGATGCCATTAAAAGATAGCCTTGGGCAGGTTCAACCATTTAGAGTACTCACTTTTTCAAGTGAGGAATGATCTGGAAGCTCTCTTGTAGCTATAATATTGTGTGGTGCTGTGATATCTGGGAAAAGATAAATCTGAAAGGAACTTCTGGATGCCCAGAACCGCCTCCTATAATAGTGCCTGGCTAATCCATTGGAAGTCTTCCCTTCTCCCCTTCAATGTAACCTTTAGTCAGGGATTTTGTGGTTTAGTTATTTACATCTCAAGTGGCTCTCTGGGCTGTTGAGTTCTTTGAAGATTAGACCACATGAGTGAGATTGATGTTTCTTGCCTACCTAACATTCTTTAATCAGGCCCTTCTCTAGCTCCCTGTTTCCACTCTCTTTTGTTCCTCAGGCTGGCGCCATCTTGGCTCTGTTCCTTTTACAAAGCCAACCTTGTGTCTGCTTTTGGGACTTTGTGCCATGCCCTTCGCCTGGGATGATTTCTTCCTGGTGCTCACATGGCTGGATCTTTCCTGCCATTCAGATCTTAGAGTAAACATCACTTACACAGTGGACCCAAACCACCCAGCTGGCCATCCTTTGTCACTGACCCTATTTCAATGATCTGCATATTAGTTTTATGATCTGACATTTTTTTCTTGGGTTCATTTTTTGTCTCCTTGAACTAGAAAGTAGTCTCTGTAAGACAGGGATGATGTTTGTTTTATGCTCCATAGTATCCCTGATGCCCAGAGGAGTGTGTGGCCCATAAGAAGTGCTTAATAAATGAAATGACTTAATAATATGCCCCTTATATATTGCCAGGCACATCATTGTTTCTCAACAAATTATGGTTTTCCTCCCTTCATCTAATTATCATGGGTACATTTTCCTAGCAATCCCTTTGCACCTCACTATAAAGAGCAAGACAATATCAAACTGAACAAAAAACTCTTGAGTTTAGGTATTTTATTATATATTCCATATTATGCTACTCAATTGGTTCAAAAAACTAAGGCACTACATTTTATGAATGATGTACAATGAAGGTTTTGAAATCGAGGCTGTTCTTTTGGTCCAAAGAGGTCATTAAATGATCATATTGAATAACCATTTTTCAAGAAAACTCAAGTAGATACTCTTTTTTAACAGAAAATATTCAATGGATACTTTGTCAAGTTCAGAGAATCAAACCATTGGGAGGAGGGTGGCCATCTAAGGCTTTCATCTCCCCGTCTTGGTAAAATGCCAGTGTAGCCTCTTATTCCAAGGACTACAGATAATCTTCCAATGAGTCAAAAAAATGTATCCTCTTCTCTCTTTCCTTTTAAACTCACTCCCTAAATTCTCCTTTGTTCCCTAATTCTTTGTCATCTATTAAAACAGAATTTTAAAGTGAGAATCCATTAGGCTTCATGATACTTTGCTTCTGCTTTTGGTTGAAGGCCCTCTGGCCTGTTCCCTTCATGAACCTCCCCGGTTTTGCAGGTGTGGAATGATCGTATTCATGAGACGTTGGCAGTTGACTAAGGAAAACTGACTTTTGTTTACAGTTTAAGGAAATGGCAAGCTAACTTTCCCGGAGTAGCACAGCTCAGACAGAGAGACAGCCTCGTGTTCTCCAGGTGTCTTCCCAGCATTCTGGGATTGTCCTGCAGAATCTGTAAAAGTAGATGTACCCTCACTAGATGATGGTAGCAAGATGTCACACTATATTTGTTGATGGGTAGGAATAAAGGGAGGGGAAACTCTCTTCATTAATGATACCATATGAATTTGGTTTATAGAAAAGAATGCTGTCGTAACCTCTTTGACTTCTATCATTCAACTTCTAACATTGACTTTGACTTCTAACATTCCCCAAGAGCTTCAGAGCCTCTCTTCCTGCCTGAGGACACACAGGATAATGTGGTCACCTCACAAAGGGTTTTCTATCTTGTAATCATAAAAGTCTTTCATAACCTTCATATTGCCAGGAAGCCCGAATGAACATTTATTACCCAACACTTCTACTTTATTTTCTTTTTTTAAAAAAATGTGTATTTATTTTGAGAGAGAGAGAGAGAGAGTGTACACCATCAGGGGAGGGGTGGAGAGAGAAGGAAAGAGAATCCCAAGCAGGCTCCACGCTCAGTGCAGAGCCCAACACAGGGCTCCATCTCACAACCACAAGATCATGACCTGAGCCGAAGTCAAGAGTCAGACGCTTAACCCACTGAGCCACCTAGATGCCCCCGATTTATTTTCTCTGAAAATATCCTTCTCTACACAATGGTAAGGCCTCGATAAAAGGGTCCCTAATGTGCAATGCCTAGTGTGTAGTTCTAAGGCTGTAGCAGATTGACTATTAGGTTGTCCAAAGTGGCGAGGCACACGTGCAAGTACTAAGTTGGTAAGCAATTGTATTTTCATATCTCTGTGATTATATATATGTACATGTATGTTAGTTCACGTTCTCTAGAGAAACAGAGCCAATAGCGTGTGTGTACATATGTGTATGTATATGTATGCATATTTACATGTATATGTGTGTGAGTGTGTGTGTGTGTGTATACAGAGAGAGATAAAGAAAGAGAGAGAGAGGAGAGGGAGAGAGTTTATTTTTAAAAAATTGGCCCATGTGACTGTGGAGACTGTGAAGTTCAAAATCTATAGAGTGGGTGGCAGGCTGCAGACCCAGGAAAGAAGTAATGTTGCAGCTAAAGTCTGAAGGCCATCTGCTGGTAGAATTCCTTCTTGCTCAAGGGAGGTCAGTTTTTGTTCTTTTAAGGCCTTCAGCTGTTCACCTGTTTGGATAAAGCTCACCCATATCATGGAGGACAATCTGCTTCACTCAATGTGATTTAAGTGTTAATCTCACACAATAAATACTCTCATAGAAACATCTAAGGTAATGTTTCACCAAGTATCTAAGCATTGTGGCCCAGCTAAGCTGCTTCATAAAATTATCACCTCTCGTGAATTTGGCACCCACATGCATTTTCTTAAATTGTACTTAATTTCCATATTAAGACAATAGTAAGGTCAATACTTCCACCTAAAACGATGCAACTATCCTGCATATCACTGGAAACCTACTAACTTTTTCCCCAGGGGAGGATGTAAAGTCTTTGTGGGATGTTTATTCTTCTTGGTAACCTATAACTTAAATACTATGGTGTAAAGTTCACAGTTCTTAACTACTGTGATATATGGTCAATGCATCTTATGTTACAGGACAAGGGGATAAGAGAGGGAAGAAAACAAACAGATTTATATACACGCACAGAAACACAAACATATTCATAACAAATAAGGAAGAAATATTCATGACAATCACAGTCCTTGTTTCTGTAATTGGTCACATGGCCACAGCTGGTATTTATAACTATCTTAGGCCACTACCTATTTGTCTTCAGTAAGCACCTCAACTTGTCATGGTACTTTGCCTAACAGGGTGACGCAAACCTTTCCCCCCAACGGGGGAGTAGTAGTCCCATCTGGGCCACGAGTTGTCCTGTCTGGATTGAGTTGTTGTCATTTTCCACTGACTTTAATCACAGGGCATGGTAACACAAAGAGACTCCCTGAGGGATTGCCTATATTCCAGACATACTCTTCCTTACCTCCACTGTGGAGTAGCAGTCTAATTTCTCCTTGGTCTTCAGGACCAGTCATTCCAGCCAGCATCGTCCCTCCCTTCTTTGCCTATTGATTTAGGGGCACAAAGAGCCCAAGGAAGCTGAATGGCAGTCTTAACTTCCAGTTCAATAAAATCATTGTTATTTCTCCCAGTGGAAGAATTCCTCCCTTTGGAACCAAGACTTTAGGCCAGCAGGCCATCAAGTTGGGAAGACAGGAAGCAAAACCATTGCTCGTAGGTCACTAGGGCTAACAGTGAGTGGTACCACCACCCATTCTACTCCTTGATATCTGAACCTGTGAATCCCAGCTAGGGGAGAAGGAGCATCATATATTGGATGCTGATTCAGAGCATATATAGCTTCCTGAAAAACCTTGCCCCAGCCCTGCCGAGTATTGCCATCTAGCTGACACTGTAACTGTGTCTTCAAAAGGGCATTCTACTCTTTTATCAAACCAGTTGCCTCAGGGTATTGGGGAATATGGTAAGACCAGTCAATTCCATGAACATGGGGCCCAGTGCCATCCTTCATTTGCTGTAAAGCTAGTTCCTTGATCAGAAGCAATGCTGCATGAAATACCCTGGTGGTGGATAAGGCATTCTGTGAGTTCACAGATCATTGTTTTGGTGGAAGTATTGCATACAAGAAAGGAAAGTCTGTATCCAGAGTAACAAGAGGCTGCCCCTTCCGTGATGGGAGGGTTGGATGTAATCTACCTCCCAGATAGTTGGCTGATCACCCTGGGGAATGGTGTGACATCAGAGGCTCTGGAATGGTCTCTGCTGCTGGCAGATTGGGTACTTAGCCATAGATGCAGTTAGGATGGCCTTGGTGAATGGAAGTCCATGTTGCTGAGCCCATGTACAACCTCCATTTTTGCCACCATGGCCATTCTGTTCACTAGCCCATTTGGTGATGACAGGGGTGGCTGGGAAAGAGGCTGACTGATATCCACAAAATGAGTCATCCTATCCACTTGATTATTAAAATCTTCCTCCCCTGAGATCACCCTTTGGAAGTCATTCACATGGAACACAAATATCTTCACATTTTTTGACGATTCAGAGAAATTTATCCATATTCCTCTTCCCCAGACTTCCTTGTCACCCATTTTTAATCATGTTCCTTCTACTTACAATTGCCTGACCATCCAACCAAAATATTAGCCGCCCCCCCACCCCATGAATGGGTATAGAGTCCCATGTCTGTCCAATTCTGCTTCCAAGCAAAATGAGCAACCAGGTGAATTGCTCTTAAGTTCTGACCACTGAGAAGACTTCCTTCACCACTATCCTTCAGCAATGTCCCAGAAAGGGACTATAGCATTGCAGCTATCCACTTTCATGATTGTGTTTATATGTGTCAGTATCTCAGTGGTGTCATTCATAACACAAGGGTGTCACACACAAGCTTCATCTCACACAGAAATATGAAAATGCACTAATCCATTGACTTGGTTCAATGCACTTGGATTTTTATTTCCTGAGGATTCAATATCATTTGCTGCTTTCTTAGTGCTTAGTAGACTTGAGTATATTCCACTATTTTTAAAACATTCCCGGCTAGCTTTGATTTTGGGTTTTGTTGCTTTTCTTGTATCCCCACTTGCCTCTTAGCTAATATTTCACAATATTCTTTGTAACCTTGTGAAAATTAGGCACTGCCTCAGTTTACCAAGAAAATTTCAAAGAAATATTAGCGATGTCCTAACTATACTGATTGACCATCCACATAATATATTTGAAAAATATTGAGTAAAAGTATGGAAGGCATTGTTTGGGCACTGGATAATTTTTTGTAGAAAATTCAGAGGGTCACCTAAAGCACATTTTATGTTTTATGCAGTAGGACCACAAATTGGCAACTTGAAGTTGCTGAATATTCCATGTGGCAGGATGTGGCACCTTAATTCTGATGCCTAAAAAAGCCCCAAGAAAATGTGACTTCTTGATATCTGTTAGTTTGGGAGGTGTCCATTATGCCTCCAAAATTGGCTATCCTAGAATTTCAGGAGATGTAGCAGGAACCTCATTTTCCACACAGCTTATTCTGAAGTTTCAAAGCTTGTCCCCAGCCCTGAAGACCACCAATAGCCTCATGGTCTCATCAATGCTAGAAATGACCCCTCAGCTAAGCAGAGATTTTAGGAATCTGTGCACATGTTTACACTTTTCTAGTAATTTGCGACACCAAAAAAAGCACTTGTTTTTCCTTACTTTCTAACACATGCTTTATCAATTGCATACATTATCAATGTTCAATAAATGTTGGACATATTTAGTGAATAAATCTCTCTGCTGGGCCCACCATAATTTTTCCAACTTATCTATTCCTCAGCTTTAAAACCCTAAGATAAATATTAAAAGCCACAGTCCTTTGTTCAGGTGACACATTGCAGTGGGAGATGTTTATTCTAGACTAGTTAATGGGAGTAAATTTATTTTTGTTTTTTATTATTATATCCTGGATCAGAATAATGGTTAGCTGTAACAGCCAAATTTTCTAAGAGCATATGGTCTTACTGTCAGATACTTTTGATAGTACTATTTGTTTTTGAGCTGTATTATACATTCCTTTTAACAAATAAGATTGGTTGTCCCCAAAGAACTATTTGACGGTTTGGCTAAGAGTTTCAGATGTATTAACTACTTCTGGTGTGTGTGTGTGTGTGTGTGTGTGTGTGTCTGGAAACAGCAACCTTGTTTCATAATCACCCCTTCACAACAGATATAAATAAAATATAAAAAAAAAAGAAATAGGCTTTGTATAAAATCACAGGAAAATCTCAGAGATAAACAGATGTGAGCAAAAGGTAGGAATCATGAATAATACCTCACATTCTAAGCTAAGTAAATACGGTTGCTTAAAAAAGTTGCTATAATGTATTTTGCTTATAAGACTCTGTGTTTAAAATTCCACTAGACTTGGTCCTCATTTAGAGCAAATGGTATTCCAGAGAGACAGGACTATTACTGTCAGTATCTACAGTGGTTCTATTCCACAATTCATAAGATATTGCTTAAAATTCTAGAACACAAGCATCAATCATCATGATAGACCCGTTTGCAATTCATTCTCCAAATCATGTTGTTTATATACCTTTTTATATACCAACACAAAGCTAGTTTGTCAGGTGATGTTTAATAAGCCTTGAACTTACCTTTTAAGAGCAAAAGCATTTCCCCCCTCTTTACAGCATTATAAATACTGTACCTTAACATCTGCAAGCTGCTCTTGGAACTATCACTGATGGCCCACTACCTTCTGGTTTCTCCTTTTACAATGGGAACAAATAGCAATTGGAACAAATAGCCAAAGGGCAGAAATGAGCCCAAAGTACAGTTACGTTTTTGTCTAAGCCCCACTTGCCACTCTCCTCTGCCTCCTTCTTATTTCTTCCCACTTCTTGTTTACTTTTCTTAGGATTTCATTTTCTTTAGGATTATGGTTCCTGTAAGGTTAATGGGGACCTTGTAAGGTCCTTCAGGACTGCTATTTTTTCCCATATCTTTTCTTAAAACAGTTATAGAGGATTAGAATTAATATTACACACAATGCATTATGTGTATTTATATGTTATATATAACATACACTATCTATTACATTAATGCTATTAAAATATTAAATTTTTAATAGTTTGAAAATATTTGAAAGCACATTTCCATAAAGATATCAGAGAACAAACACAGTACACCTAGCTAGATCACTTCCAGGAATAACAGTGAAAGTATCTAACCAGGAAGCATTGTTGGAGCAGATACTACTGGATCTAACATCTTCTTTTCCCTACATAAGCCAATTATTTTTCTTTACAGAGCCATCCTTTCTGATTTTGAAAGCTTTCTGATAATTTGTCTCACAAAAAGATGGGATGAAAGCGTGTGGCTGGATCATTGCAGACTCAGGGCCATTTCTAAAAATAACCCAATCACTACTCACCTTAGTTCTGTTATATTCGTGTGCTCGTGGGTATCAAGGTTCATAGCCCACACACTAAAGTCTCTTTGTCTCTTTGTTTTAACATCTGAAACTATGGTAGATACATAAAAGTTGGGGGTTTTTATTAGACCAACACCGCCAGCCTCACTTCATGGTCCTCATTTGTGAACAGATTCTATCTGTGTGAAAAGGACCTTAGGAACTCTGAACCTCCCTGCAGTATTCTGGATAACCCATTTCTTGAGCTGTTTCTTGTTTAGTTGTTCACTGGAAGCACCTCTACTTTCAACGCTGTCTCTCCATTGTGAACTAGCATCAATTAATTAAGTTATTCCGTAGACCATGGTCAAATGCAAGTTTTTTAAGGACTAGCTCTTGTGCACATTCTAAAAGCAGGCACGATGGGGGTGCTAGGGGCATATTGATAAGCAGAAATGAACACGTTCCTCCCTGTAACTTCTACAGTGCATCGATGACAATAGCTAACATCGAATGATTATACTAAGTGGTAGGCACTAAGCTTTAGTGTTCTTTTAATGCAATTTCTCAGTTAATCATCATAATAATAGTATGAAAAACTTACTTATATGTTCTTAAGACCTGAGGCTTAAGGAAGCAAACATTAGTCGTGTGAGGCAACATAGCTAGAAGTAGCAAAACCAGGTTTTTCTGATGCCAAAAGCTCTGCTTTTAACCAGTGAAATGATCTGCCTCTCCATCAGGTCCAAATGATAGTCCTTCCCATATCCGTAGGCAGCTGTAATTAGTTTAACTTGGCTTTACACTATTTTGTTCAGTCTATCTGTGTCTGTCCAGTTTATCTACCTGAACTTTCAAGGGGAAAAGTGTTGCTCCTTTTCCTAGAAGCCAGCAGAGTGCTGGGCAGGAAGGGATATAATATAGCTCCTTCCTGTAAAACAAACCCTGCATTTACCTTACTTTCTCCTTTTCGCCAGCTCCCCATGCCCCATGGCAAGGCCACATCTCAACCTTGACTTTCTGCTTTTTCCTCAAACATTTGTATCCACATTCAAGCAACTTCATTGCAAAGCTCCCCTCTTACCTTTTTGAAGCTGTAGAGAGAGAACTGGAGGAAGTTCCAGACTCCGATTTCAATTCTGTATTTTAGGATTGATGACTCAATATTTAGCTTTTGGGCAAAGCACTTAACTTCTTCAAGTATCCTCTGGGTTAACACCCATTTTTCTAATCCCCACAAGGCAATTGGAAAGATCAGATGAGGTGAGGTGTGGGAGGACAAGTGTTTTACGTTATTTAATACCTACAAGAACAGTGCAGCGGAACTATTAATATTAAATTTTCCTCTCAGAGCCAAAATTTTAATCAGTGGAGCAACTGATGGCCATGTATTTCTGAGCAGGGACAAGTGGGCTCCCAGAGCTGCTCTGCTCATCGAAGTCCATGCCAAGGTCCCCAGCCCACACTGAGACTTTTTTTTCTTTTCTAAATCCATTTGCATTTTTTTACTGTCCACTTGCATCTTCATTGAATGAGAGTTTCTGTTAGAGTTGATTTACTTCCCTTACCTCTACATTTTACAAATGAGCTTGCTGGAAGTTCCCTGTCTTAAATTCAAATTCTATTCTCATTTCTGAGCATCCCAGGTATAAAAACTTCTCCATATCTTCACGTTCCTCCTACCCCCATGCATCCCACCCCTAATGCTCAATACCTCCCTCTCTATCCTGCACTTGCCCTTTTCCATGGGCCATTTCATCCCTAAGATAGCCTGTTTTCATTGACCAGTCACTGATCTATACTCTTCATAATGTATCATTTTAAATTTGAAAAATTATTTTTCTTAAAATTTTGAAAACTATATATTTGGTTAAACAAAATGCTTCTGTTATTAAGACAACAATCGCCACCCCCCCTTTTCATTTATTTTTCCTATGACAGACATATAACCTCCTGAAATAATGGTCTCATGTATTACACATGATGTGTTATGGGACACTCTTCTTGGGCCAAAAAAAAAAAGAAGCTGTCAGAAGCAGAATGTTTCAGCATGTTTAAAATAATTAAATACACTTGGACATTTTAACATCAGCTGCAGCCAAAATCTACTACATTTTTAAAATCTGCTGTCAGATTAGTCTCACGCAAACTAATAAAACAAAATATTCATCAAAGCGTGAGAAAAGTAACTTTGCTAAAATTATGAAGTTGAATTTAATCTACTTTCCTTGCATTTAAAAATTTTTTTATAGTTTATTTATTTTTGAGACAGAGAGAGACAGCGCACGAGTGGGAGAGGGGCAGAGAGAGAGGGAGACACAGAATCTGAAACAGGCTCCAGGCTCTGAGCTGTCAGCACAGAGCCCAACGCAGGGCTCGAACTCACAAACCGTGAGATCATGACCTGAGCCAAAGTCGGATGCTTAACTGACTGAGCCATCCAGATGCCCTCCTTGCATTTTTTTTAAGTGAGAAAATTTTCTGGTTTACTTTTTACCATAATAAAATGCCCTTTAATGCTAAGAAATTCAAAGATTTTAGACAGATGAATGATCTGGATAAAATGGGCACAAGGAAACACTGTGTGAAAACATTTAAAAAGAGTCCCGGGAATCAGAAAAATCAGTGACTGTGAAATACTGTTAGATTAGCCTTGGGTAAAACAGCAGAAATAACAAGTAATTTTGGTCATAACAAAGAGGAAGAGAACATTTTGAGTTCAACGAAGGCAGAAACAGATTTTGCCCCAACTGCAAAGCTTCAGAAAGCTAAACTCTTAATTTACACAGTCCGAGGGAAAGAGATGGAGAGCTTCTCTGTGCTGAGCTAAACTGAGCATTGTAGTCACACATTCACACACTTGGCAACAGGACCAACAGGAGGATCGGATTTGACAAACTTTTGCCGTCAAACATAAATGCTAGCTGAGCATGATTCTATCTTTAAACAGAGGAGTTTTGAAATGATATTTTGCTACTCACTGGAATAAATAACTCGCCCTTGAACTTGGAACCCTCTAAACCATTGTGAAAGGTTAAAGTCATGTATAAACCAAGGGTCCTTTGCTTCACAGATCTTTGCTGAAGGTGATATTTTATCTAAATGACTAGGCCATGTCTAACGTTCTCCCCAGCATGAGGATTTTATGTCCAGCCATATGTCTATTTTCAGGAAGCTTATCAGTCTTATGTCTGGGGAGCCAGATAGCAGTCGGCAGTGAATAATGAGCTTCCGGGTTTGGGGAGAAAAAAAAAAAAAAAAAAACAAGCTTTAAGTCCAGTAAAGTAGGAGATAGTAATAGCAGTGACAAAATAAAATATATTCTTCTTTCGACCCACGGTTTGTAAACCCTAAATAGAGCAGGGGCATCTGTGTTTAGGTTTCTATAAATGACACACTTCTTTCTACAAGTAAGAAGAGCTAACATAAATTGACCATGAGCTATATGCCAGACATAGTTTGGAGGACTTTTGCCTTCATTATTTCCTTTACCCCTCACAAAACTCTGTGGTCTGTATAAATATTCCATTTTTGTAGGTGAAAGAAAGGGAAATACACAAGGGAGAAAATGTTTGTCCAGGTCACACGGGTAATAAGCGCTGAGGGTGGTGGCCAACTCAGGAGCCCACAGCACTGACCACAGCAGGGGTTAAACCGCGGGGGTTGGGTTCCTACTGCCCCACGCATGCTCACTGGCAAGCATGGCCAAATGCCTTGCTGGTCAGCTCTGACGTGAGTGAGTCCAGTGGGCTGAAAAGAGATGTGGTTTAGAAACCGAGGATGACTGTGGCTACCGGATCTGTGACAGAGGGGAATTAATACCACGTTTGATGTTGAAAAAAGTTTGAGTTGGAGAAATAGGGGCAGTTGAAAGTGCATGAGTGCAGAGTCCTTATGAATGTGTCCCTGGTCCTTCCAAAGCCTTAGGTCTACTGCTGTTGACTTTGGTGGCATTACTGTGAACTCGGGGATTCCTCACTCTGGGTAAAATGACCCTTATTACTGAGATAGCTACCATTCTGTAGTTCCGACTTGAATACATGAGGTGAGTCCACTTAAAAGATTTTCATGTATCCATAGATTTTTACTAAATGGCTTATCTTTCATAGCAAGAGGCGAAGTCTACACCTGGCTAACTTGTATCAGATGGAAAATTTCTGTGTAAGCAGATCATGTTTACCTTGTATCACGTTTTTCTTTTTTGTTAGATAATGCCATGCTTTGAGGGATGAAGCAACTGTTTTCTAGATACAAATATGAGCGTATTTTGCTTTTTAAGAAAAAAATCTAGAAATTATGTTTCTTCACTTTTAAAAGCTATATAATGAAGTCCTCCCTCTCCTTATATTAAATCACTGATCTAATTTTACATATTCTCTGGAAGACTGAAATAGTTCTGTAGTCCATATGTTTTTAAACTATGAATCATTTTGTTTCTACATTTGGTACATAAACTATTACTGCTGCTCAATAAATATGAATATACCACTTTAGAGTGATTTCTGCATCCCCAGAAATTTGGGCTGAATTTTAAAATGTGATGACTCATGAGAAATTATAAAGAAACAATGCGCAATCCTGAAAAACATAAGAGAAAATTCATTTTTATTCCTCTGGGAAAAATTTGCACAATAATGGTTCTTGCTCTTTAATTTTTGCTTGAAAAAAAATGTAGACATTTTGAAAATCTCAAAGATAGAATTACATTTTATTGTTAAAATGTGACTTGAAATAAAAGCCCAGGAGAACATCGAGGGGTTACATTTTCTTACCTGGCAAATCAAGTGTCCAGTAAAAATCCTGGCCTTTGCAAAGAAAACCTGTTTGTTTAACCACTTTATTATCCGACTTCCTCTAAGCAAAGAGCATTATCTGTGTTATCAGTGATAGTACTGGGAAAATGCACATTTTGAAAGTGCGGAGAAACTCATCCTACCTTGAAATTCTAATTTAAGAGAATGTCACAGGCCTCGGTAGGACCAGCGATTGAAAAACAAAGGTGTGCAAAAACAAACAACTCAGGTTTCAAAGCCTAAAAGCAAAGAAAATAGGACAGAGCCTAAACTTGTGTAGCCTGTTTGCTCATTGTCAGAACAAATGCTGAGATTGCTGGAGAGTCCAGTCCAATGAAAACAAGCGTGGGTGGTAGGATTATGGGTGATTAATTTTCTTCCTTTCTCTATTTTCCATTTCTCTCCCATGATGAAATGCTACTTCTATATTATGTTTTCTTTAAAATTTTTTTAACGTTTTTATTTACTATCGAGAGACAGAGAGAGACAGAGCATGAGCAGGGGAGGGGCAGAGAAAGGGGGAGACACAGAATCTGAAGGAGGCTCCAGGCTCCGAGCTGTCAGCACAGAGCCCAACACAGGGCTCGAACTCACAATCCGCAAGATCATGACCTGAGCCGAAGTCTGACGCTTAACTGACTGAGCCACCCAGGCGCCCCTCTATATTATGTTTTTTAAAAAAACTTTTTAAAATTACTTTTGTTTCTCCAACTACCATATCTGCACATGGTAACCAAGCAAGCCAGTTCTGTTCTCCGACAGTCATGCAAAAAGGCAGTGAGTATGATGGGGCGCCTGTGTGGCTTAGTGGGTTGGGCGACCGACTCTTGATTTTGGTTCAGCTCATGGTCTCATGGTTCATGAGTTCAAGCCCCTCATCGGGCTCTGTGCTAAGAGTGCGGAGCCTGCTTGGACTCTCTCTCTCCTCTCTCTCTGACCCTCCTCTGCTTGCGTGCTCTCTCTCTCTCAAAATAAATAAATAAATATTAAAGAAAAGACAGTATGAACATCTAGACAATCTCATCTGATTTCCAGCTGCATGAGTCCTCAATAATTCTTTATTTCAAAACAAAATTGTTTTAAAAT
Source organism: Cryptoprocta ferox (assembly GCA_028646485.1). Classification (NCBI taxonomy): domain Eukaryota; kingdom Metazoa; phylum Chordata; class Mammalia; order Carnivora; family Eupleridae; genus Cryptoprocta; species Cryptoprocta ferox. Next base: position 29,519,221 of record CM053577.1, on the reverse strand, counting down.
TTAACATTTTTTTCTATAAAACAGTGTGGACTAGTTACACCTAATATTTAACTCTACTTAAAGTGTGTATCAAGAGACTATACATTAGGTTAAATAAGTAAAATCCTCTGCTGATGGCTGGCTTCGGATGGAAATAAACAATTTCCTGACATATATTTTCTGTAGGAAATGATGGAATAATTTCATCACAATTCTTTCAAGAGTTGGTAAAAGTTCACATAATAAAATTCATACTGTGACTAGAATATTGCCTTTGTAAATAATCCATAGGCTCATACCTTTGCGTGTTGCAGAAGGATGGTTATAAAGTTGTGTTAGCTTGGGTTTGCCCTGAACAGAATTATAGGCATTTAGGAAAAAGTGGTGATATGCTGAGGAAGGAAGAACATGCTGCAGCACAGAACCCACAGCAGAAATAATTGCATCCCATTGGGTGAAATAGGTGACGGGGATTATAAAGTGCACTTGTCGTGATAAGCACTAGGTGATGTATGGAAGTGTTGAATCACTATATTGTATACCTGAAACTAATATAACACTCTATGTTAATTATACTAAAATTAAAATGAAAACTTAATAACAAAAAAGTTGAAGATATCACAATCCCAGATTTCAAGGTATACTATAAAGCTGTAGCAATCCAAACAGTATAGTACTAGCACAGAAACAGACATATAGATCAACAGAACAGAACAAAGAACCCAGAAATAAACCCACAAACAATGGTCAATGAATCTACAACAAAGGAGGCAAGAATATACAATGGGGGAAAGACAACCTCTTCAATAAATGACATTGGGAAAACTGGACAGCTACATACAAAAGAATGAAACTAGATCATTATACACATATACAAAACATAAAGTAAATTAAAGACCAAAATGTGAGACTTGAAACCATAAGACTCCTTAAAGAGAACATTGTCAGTAATCCCTTGGATATCAGCCTTAGCAACATTTTCTAGCTAGGTATCTTCTGAGGCAAGGGAAACAAAAGCAAAAATAAACCATTGGGACTACACCAGAATAAAAAGCTTTTGCACAGCATAGGAAACATCAACAAAACAAAACAAACAAAAAAAAAAAACCAGCCTACTAAATAGGATAAGGTGTTTACAAATGATATATCTGATAAAAGGTCAATATCCAAAATATATAGAGAAGTTATGCAACTCAACACCAAAAACAAAAACAAAAAACTACTACCACCACTACCAACAGCAACAACAAAAATCCCCAAATAATCTGATTAAGAAATGGGCAGAGGACCTGAAAAGACATTTTTCTGAAGAAGACACACAGATGGCCAACAGACACTTGAAAAGATGCTCAACATTACTAATCATCATGTGAAAATGAAAATCAAAACCACAATCACCCTACACCTGTTAGAGTGGCTAAAATCAAAAACACAGGAAATAACAAGTGTTGGTGAAGATGTGGATAAAAAGGAACTCTCATGCACTGTTGGTGGGAATGTAAATTGGTGCAACCACTGTGGAAAATGGTATGGAGGCTTTTCAAACAATTAAAAATAGAAATACCATTTGATCTAGTAATTCCACTACTGGGTATTTACCCAAAGGAAACAAAAACACTAATTTGAAATGATACATGCACCCTTATGTTTACTGCAGCATTATTTACAATAACCAAGATAGGGAAACAATCTAAGTGTTTATCCATAGATGAATGGATAGAAAATATGTGGTATATATTCTTTTCTTATGGCTTAATAATATTCTATTATATATCTATACATAAATATAGATGTAAACATTCTGAATAATAAAAACAAACAAACAGAGATTGCCAGGTAGGATTTAAAAGGAAAACCGAACTAGAAGAGAAGCACTTTAACTGTAAGACACAGATAAGTTGAGTAAATGGATAGAAAAGATACGCCACGTGAAAGGTAGACATGAGAAGGCTGGCTTGGCTATATTCATATCAGAAAAAAACAGACTTCAGACAAAGCCTTTTACCAGAGATAAGGTGGGACATGATCAATTCATCGGGAAATCATAACAATTATGAGAATATATGTGGTTAATATCAGAGCTTTGAAATATAGGAAACAAAAATGGACTGAAGTAAAAGCCAATGATAATTCCACCACCATAGATAGAGATTTTAATACCCCCGCCTCAGGAATTGACTGGACAATGAGCCGAGCCCTTCTCCCAAAATCACTAGACATAGATCCTAGTGTAAAATTGGTGACTGGGGAAGCTCCTTGTTAGATTAGCCACTGCAGAAGGGATGTGGAATCTTTGTAACCCCACTGGTGACACAAAAATAATAGAATAAAAGTTTTTTAAATGAACAGATCTCAAGTATGTCTATTACGATTTCTCTGCATGTTCTGCGTCAGTTTTTCTTGCAACACAATTTTTCCAGCCCCCAAAAGTGCACGAGTGCTATTTTCTGGACCTGTCGTGGACAGAGTCCCTTCCCATTCCAGTCTCTCTACATAATTTTAAGAATGTTTATTTTTTTAATTGTGATGTTTTCGTTCTATGTAGCTTCTTCACGCCATATGTGCTGCAGGTCTGAATAAGGGTATTAGCCAGAGGCTGGCCTGTTTATTTTGTGGTCGGACTATACTCATGGACCGAAATGATGGCATAAATAGGCCAATGCATTTTCATGTTTTTCATCTGTGTTCAAAAGGCAGAAAACGAGAGAGAACAATTTTTTTTGACAGACACTATTGATAGGAAGTTTAGACTATAAGCCTGGTCTTTGAAAAAAAGGCCTCAGAGAGTTTTATACTCCCCACCTGCTTCTGCTAATAGGCATAGTCCCTCACTCCCTTTTATAAGGAGAAGATAAAAGCAGTGGTTTAACCCACGTTGTTTCTCACAAGACAGTTTCTTCTTCTGAGGAAGCACATTACAGGATTGGGCCAGCAGGCTCTCCGACCTACTCCCAGCTCTGGTATTTTCTGGTTGTAAGCTTTGGATAGGTCAGCTAACCTCTTTCAGGGTCCGATTTTATCTCTCACCCAGGGACAGTGCGGATAGGCAGCCCTTCATATTTCACAGGGGTTGCGGCAAACACTATATTGGATTTTTGTGAATGCACTTCCTTCATAAAGCCGTGAGGCCTAATGCAAATATTAGGTATTATCTCTACTACTCTCTTCCTGCTCTCTATTTAATTAGATCCTGTTTAACTAGAAAAGGTGAAAGCTCTAGTAACACTCTCTTAAGTATTTTAGCTCCTTTGGCTTAACTTTCTCTTTTTATTTCTCTTTTTCTTTGCCTTGTGCAATTAGGCCTCATGTCTCCATGGTGAAAAAAAAAAAAAAAGGAAAAAAATGTGTCTTCTATTTCCTGTACGAACAGACCATACTCTTTTTCTGAGGGTAATTTTTACTTACACAACCTGAAACGTATTCTCTGATCTCAGAGAGTGACATTGCTCTGATTCTGACTAGATTTAGACCCCTGGATTGATAGGACAAGTCATGCCTGCCCTCCATTAAGTATTCTCAAGTGTGACTCACCCTGGGTTTTTTAAATCCCCTTCTTCCTCTGGAAAAGAAACTGGGGCCCATGCATTTGCCCACCATAAGCTTCACCTCTGTCCTCCACTCCAGGAAATAGACTCATTCCTCTGTTGCCCCCAACACTTGAAGATATTCCACGCTCCAGAAAGCCACACCTGATCATATAGGTACTTTAGACACTAACCAGGAAGATAAATTAAAGGGACTTGTTACACATACACACACACACACACAATTGATTGTGAAATATAGTCAAGTGTTAGGGTAGGTATAAACAAATAAAGAAGCAAACAGACAAGCAAAACACAATTCCCCCCCTAACCTTCCCTTTGGGTAGGGGTCTACCACAGAATGCTTCCTGTACATCTCAGGGCCAGAGTGGATTTTTCCAGTAATACCTGAATCATCATTAGTCCAGAAGGTTCTTGGGTCAGGCTTGGTCGGGATGCTGGCATGATTACATGGCTCTTTCGCCTTGAAAACATAAGGAGAAAAGAAGTGATGTGAAAATGGATTCACTGTTTTCGCTGTTTCAGACCTACAGTTCTACAGGCAGGAGTCCAAGGCTGAAGCTAGCACATATGACACATCCATTCAGTGCTGGGAAAACTGGGATTCTGGGTGATCCTTGACCTGATGCAGATTCGCTGCCAGGGCTTGGGGCCGGATAAGCACATGGCAGCTGGAGCTCAGCTTCCACTCGCTCCTATGCCCTGTGCTTTTTGCAGTGTGCAAACTATACAGCCGTATGCAGAGAGCCTGTATGATTGACAGCATATTAATGTGAAGACGTTTAGCACATTAAAGGTGTTTTTGGACTTCTACATAATAGAAATGGTACTTTTAGTATATGTGCTTGGGGAAATACAGAATAAGGAAGAGCTATATTTAAATTCCGTAGCACTTTAAAATGTCTTCTGAAACTAATATTACACTCTATGTTAACTAACTAGAATTTAAATAAAAGCTTGAAATAAAAGAATGAAATGAATTCTTATTTTGTAATCATAACAGAATCCCTATTTTTTTAATAGTAGCACACACACATGCGCAATATATATATTATTCATTCAACCTAACATCTCTGCCTAGTGTACATGTAAGTAATAGATTCTTCAAAATAATTTCCAGGGAACAGCAATGACCCTTTGATATTTTACACAGCTCTATACTAATGTGATGTGTGGCTTGCAAATATATTTTCAATCAGAGAAATAGAAATCTTAGTGTGAAAAAGGACATTCCATTTATAGGTATTTTGTATCTATAGTTTGATTACCATGAAAAATATTACTATTTAATGGCTAAATTCCTTCCACTGCACTGATACTCAAAATACTCTAGAATGTCACTAAACACTTGGTTTAGTTCTGCCGATGTTTTCTTTCCACAGCAGGTCTTTACTGATGAGAGAGGCAGTACGTCGGTTTACAGTCTGGCACAAACTCCTTCTCTTGTGAACCACTATCAAAGAATATGTGGAAATCAGGATCTCAGAGAGTTACTTGCACCATCATATTCACCGCGGCATTATTCTCAACAGCCAGGAAATAGAAACAACCTCAATGCCTATGGACAGATGAATGGATGAAGAAATCCACCATCTGCAATAATATGGATAAATCTTGAGGACCTTATGCTAAGGGAAATAAGCCACACCTAGAGGGACAAGTCCTGCATGAAATTACATATAAGAGGTATCTAAAATAGTTATATATGTAAACTATGAGAGTAGAATGGTGGTTTCCAGGAGCTGGGGTAGTAGGTATAAAGTGGGCATAAAGTTTCAGTTACATAAGATGATTAATTTCTAGAGATCTGCTGAATAACGCTGTGCCTATAGTTAATATTACTGTAACGGGCCTTTAAAAATCTGTTAATAGGGAGGATTTCATGGTAATTGTTCTTACCACACAAACAAAAATCTAGAGATAGGTCACCATCCTCCATCTGTTCATATATCAGATGGGGACATAGACTATTTGACAGATAAAAATGGAAGTAGTCAATATTTTATTAATGGAATTTTCTGGTAATGTAATATGTTTTTAATTGCCAGGAAACATGATTTTAGAAGTAAAATTGTGGTTAAAAAAAGAACCATTAAAATGTAATCCCAAGGGGGAATAAAAAAGAATGCATGGACCAGCACCATTCCGTGGATATTTTGAGCAGCAATGCAAAAATCCCTCAGACTTCACTCGGTATAAAATTCCTTCAAAGGAATAACATATTCCACTAAAATACTGCTCTAATTATTAGAAAGTTAGAAAGTCCGTTACAGGTTGAATTGAAATCTGGATCTTTGAAACTTTGCCCACTGGTTCTAGTTCACTCTTGAGTTACATAGAACATATCTGCTCTCCTTCGGAAATAATACCTCAAATATCTGAGAGTAGCTATTCTATCTCACCTTAGCCTTCCGTTTCCAAGTTGGCAAGGCTCCTTCTCTCCTCTGTTCCTCATAAAATGGTTTCAAGTCTCTTTACTGAGGTAAACATTTCAAGCACACACAAAAGTAAACAGTATAATAACCATTTATGTACCTATCATCCAGCTGTTAACAATTTTCAACATTTTAGCATTTTACCAATCTTAGTTCATCTAATCCCCTCTTTTTTAGGCTGGAATATTGTGAAGCAAATACCAGACATTGTGACATTTCATCTATGATTTCTTTAGAATGTTTCTAACTGAAGACATTTTTTTTTTCATAACCACATGCCATTAGCATGACTAACAATTTCAACAATAATTAGGTATTAAATTTTAAGGAAGGCCGTTCAGGTTTACTTATTTAATAAGTGACAGCATAAACATCCTGAAAAATAGAATGAACACTTGCATGATTTTGCATACAGAGCAGTTTGGAACTGATGATTTAAAAAGAGATCCTTTAAAACTGTGAGTTTGTGGAACTCAGTCTTGCTTTTTTGAAATCCTTATAGATTTTTTGGGGGAGGTTAGCTTCAAAATATTTTTCTAATAGAAGTAGTACTTTCAACTTATTTCTAATGTGTCCCTGGAGGCAAAGGAGGGAAAATCTCCTTGCCTGATAGTGTTGAAAGTGTTGGAGGGGGAAGGTGAAGGAAAGAGGATTACTTCTAGAAGGTCATTGCTGAATGCTTATTCTCTAGAGTTTTGAGATCTAGAAGTACTTTCATAAGTTACTATGACTGAGAACATTACAAAGATAAGGGCATTTGAACAAGGATAGAAGTAGTTCAATATTAGAAGGTAAGTAATCTCAGAATATCCCATTTAAAGGAAATGTCGGATGTTTTGGGCAAGCTCTGGGGAATGAACCTGGGAATAAATCATTAGAGATTCCACTGACATGAATAATGAGCCAAATCTTAATGCTATAAAATGCCTTCAGTTAATGACAAGTTATAATATTAGTAGGATTGCTAGAAAGGAAACAGTTATGGTCACCTTTCTTCATTTCATCCTGTCCTGACTTAAAGAACATTAGTCCACAGTAAACAAATATACCTGCATATATAAATAGCTTAAAAATCACCTGTGGGGTGATATAAGAAAAATAAATCAGAACATATGGATTTGTCCCTGATTCACTTTTGATTTATTTATATTTTGTGTATGACTTATGCATACTGCTAAAGTCATTAGTTCTTCCTAAAATACAATAGGAGCTGTCAAAATGCTTGTCTCTTATTAACCAGGGTAGTTGATTCCCATCTCAGGTTACATGATGTTCAAAAGTAAGCAAGAATTTCAAGGGAAATAAGGTTTTACTTCTCAAACTGCTTTAGTGAGGCTTTAGAAAATGTCCTCTTGAGACTATCACAGGATATAAAGCCATCCTGCAAATGTTAAGTTTAAATTTGGTTCTGTGTATCCAGGGGAAGAAAAGTCTTCTTTGACTGTTTTCTCTTGGTTGGGTTTATTGTATCCAGTGCATATTTATTAAGTATTGTTTAAGTCCAAGATGCTACCCTTGTGTTATAAGGACACAACAAAAACTCATTGATTACTAGGACCCTATATCCTGATTTGGGAGCAGGACATAGACATCCAAAAAGATGCCTGTGCAATCTGATATTAAGTACCTCTAAATCCAAGGTGAAGAATGTCATATAGCTATTACATTTTGTCCATATTTAAAAAAAGGAAACAATAGTGTGGGCAAAGTTGTTGAGCAAGGCTTAAAGGAAGAGGGAAGACTTGAACAGGTTTTGAAAATACTGGCAACATTTGAATTGGTGGACAGGCTATAGAAAGGCATTCAAGGTAGGAAGGGCAAATCAAACAAAGGTGTGGGAGCCAAACTTAATAAGGCATGGTTAGGCAACTCTTGGTGGAACAATTTCATGGGAATAGAAGGCTAATGGGAGAAATGGCTGGAAACTAGGTGGAAACCTGGTGGTGAAAGGCTTTGAATGTCAATGAATCTTTCACTCTGAGGGAATTCAAGAGCCTTGGCAGTCTGTATGAAAGACCAGAGTCACAAAGGACTCAAACTGAGGGGATTAGGAGGCTGATGTCCCACCAGAGAAGTGTGGATGAGAGCATGATGAACAAGGGCACCTTGCTCATGAAAAGGGAAGGATGGATGTGAAGGGCAGCTGGAATGATTTTCTAAGATGTGGTGAATGACTGAAAATGAGGGAAGATGGAGGTGTCCAAAATATTTCAGAGCTTTGGAGCTTGGTGACCAGGAAGGATGGTCAAATGTGGTCATGACTGTCTACAGTCTCTGGCAGCTAAAGAAACCACTCCACGCTGTTCTTAAGCTAACATGGCAAGCTTGGGGAGTGTACATGGGCCCTGATTTGTGTGCTGCACTTGCAGTCCTTCTGGGAGCACTTGCTCCATCTCTGACCTACCCAGACCATGTCATCTTTGGATCTTCACTTACACAGTGGGCAGGTGGGTTTCTCTGGCCTCTACCTCTGGATGAATCTTCCATCTCGCATGTGGCAGTCTGAGAATCCATGCATGCTACTTCACTACAACAAACATCCCACCATCTGTCTGGAATCACCAACCTCCACCCTCATGAAGATGACAGTGTATACAAGGACTGCAGGAGTCCCGTCAAGAGATTAGTCAGAGAATCTCGTCAGAGATGATAAGTCTTACAGTTCTGGGTGAACCAATGATTTATCCCCCTTCAGTTGCTTAACATTAATTACATCCACATGACATGGAGCAGAGGGACTATTCTTGGCCCTTGAAGAGACTGTGATTCCAAGCAAGTAGATAAATGTTCTTCTTTCGGAGGCTTTCTTTCACTTGCATTCTTTTTGGCTTTTTATATTTTTCAGTTTGGCCTTTGCGACTATGAATTGCTTAAGGCGATTTACTATCCACCCCATTTTGTTTATGTATGTTTCCTGCCTGGCCCAGCAAGCATCTCAGTTGCAACCTCTGGTCTACATAAAATCAAGATGTCCAGGTTAAGCCTCTATTAAATCAGATGTTAGTAGAGTTGGAAGGATCAGAGATCTGGGGAGCTGGAAGAGATCTTTTGTCACCTCCCTCTTGCTTCACAGATGAGGAAATTGAGGACTAGGGTAGCTTAAGTGAGAGACTAATCGAGGGCTAGAATCCAAATCTCGACCTTTCAAGATGTCTGTTGAGAACCGATATTGGTTTCTTAAAACTTGGATTTATCTTCAAGTTTAAAGTCAATTCAATTATACATTGCATTGAATGAATATTTGTGGATAACATAGTGAATGGTAGGTACAATGCTAAGCAGAATAGATGGGAACCAGATGGATGCATCCCTGCCCTCAAGGAACTCATTTTCTAATGCTGGTAGTTGAGTATGGAGGTAGTTGCTATGGAGGCAATACATTGGATGGCATGAGTAGCGAGTGACACAATACGTGGTCATTTTAGAAGCTTATGGGAGCCCATCTTCTTACGTGTTTTTCAGCAATAGCATCAGAATCAACAATCACACATTTTCATTTGTAAGTTAAAACACAAAACCAAGTAGACACACAGAGTTGGTTTGACTGGAATTCAGGTCAAACCTTTATATATTCTATACCAAATAAAATTCTTTTTTTCAATATTTATTTTTTGAGAGAGAGGCAGAGAGAGAGGGAGACAGAGAATCCCAAGGAGTCTCCACGCTCAGTGCCGAGCTTGAAAGGGCTTGATCGCATGACTGTGAGATCATGACCTGAGCCAAAATCAAGATTCAGATGCTTAACTGGCGGAGCCACCTGCGTGCCCCTTAAATTCTTGGGTAGAAATTATTTGGGGATATGGTGTTTGCAGATTGTGCCTGGCTCAGGAAAGGTAATCACTGCATGTTCATTGACTACATCATTGATTTGGTAGACTCAAAAGATGGTAAAGGGGCCAAAGTTAGTTAATGTATCACAGAATAATAGTATTTTGTGGGTAGAATGGATTTAACAGATGACTTAATTCAGCCCCCTTACTTAATGGATGGGAAAACAAATTCTGAAAGAGGTAAAGTGACTTACAGAAGGTCACACAGATAGTCATAAGTTATTTATGTTGTTTACAATACCTCCCCTGTGGTTAAGAGAAGCTTCCTTGCATTTATGTTAGATCAAAGCTAGAAATAATTAGATAAAGCTGTTTAGAGCATGGCCTTTTTGAGTTGGATAGACCTGTAAAGCATATAGCAACTCCAGACTTGGCTATGTGTATGACCCTGGGAATGTCACATAATCTCTCTAGCCTTAGTCTCCCTGTTGGAAAAATTGACCAAGTTATTGTTAGGCTTAGGCTTAGCTTCCTGTAGGGCTCAATAATTGATAGGAGTCATTATCCATAGTCATAAAGTCAAAATGTTAGTAGAATCATAACAGAATGGAGGCTAGAAAAAATAGAATCCTTTGATAGAAAAAGTTTGCTTTGTCAATGGAATTATCTATATGCCAGTAGTCCCAGCAACAAAGAAAAAAAGACTTTCTGAGAGCTTGCTGAGCTCTCAGACTAGAACTTTCTTTGCTTAGGTATCTGCATAACTCTCCTCTCCTCCAGGTATCTACTCAAATGTCATCCCTCTCAGTGATCCCTCCATTTTCTGTTGAAAATGGAAATGCCTTTCCCCCTTCTTTGAATTTCACTATGGCACTTAATACCTCCTTATATATGATTGTCTTATTCATTTTTATGGTATTTTATATATTTCTTGAGTCCAGAGGGGAACCTGGTACACAGCAGGCATTCAGTAAACATAGGCTTCGATGATTGAATTATTAATCTCTAAACAATTAAAAATGAAGTCTGTAAGTCCCCCTGAGTTTAAGCTATGAGAAATGAAAGGAAATGGTAATTATGGCAAAATGTTGTGGTTTAACACATGTCTTCATTTCTTATAGGGTTTTAACCCTCCTGAATTTCTGGTGTTGGAGTACTGGCGTGATTTAGAGTAGGGTTAACTCAGTAGTTGATGCTTCCAGAAATGCTTAGCAGTGAAAGAAACTGCGCCCCACCTAACAGTAAGGCTGGTACTTGGTCTGCTGTTTAGCTCCTGACATTCCATTCAAACCATTTATTTTTCTTTGCATAAAGGTGTAGAAAATTATTTAGGCTTTACTGTGCTACCTGATATATTCACTGGAAAAGTTATTAATGATTGTCTACTTTCATTGTTCAGACCATTATGTCTGACGATAACATAATAGGTGGCTGGGAAAATCTAATCTTTGAAGCTGCACATAGTCTCAATTCAATAGATCATTTGGGTTTGTCCATACCTAATCCATGTCTAGTCTACAACTAGGTTTTCTTTCTCTTATTTAAGACACATTGCTTCCCAATGGCTCTCAGTCAAGGCTACACATTACAGTGAGAAACTTAAAAAATAAATAATAGCCCCAGAACCCCATGCAAGGGGAAAGGGGGCAGGGGTATCCCCAGGAATGTCTGTCATGCTCAAACCAACTTCTGCCAAACAGAAGTGACATGAATCAGTTGTATTTATCTACTGGGTGCAGGGAAGAAACTAAGTATGTTGATTTCAGGGTCATTGTACCCGTATAAGGGTAACAGAAGGAATGATGTCTCAGCCTAAGCTAAATGATGAACAAATACTTATTCCTAGGCATCATAAAAATGAAAAAAATAAAAGAGAGAGAGAAATGTTTTGAATATTTCTCAGGGCAAATGACAATATATTTCTTAGTATTTTTATCTTTAAGCTTACTTCCAAAAAGGTATTTGACAAAAAGGGGAAAAATAGAAATCTGGATCTAGATTTTATATGAGGTTCTAGGAAAAATGTTCCTACTGCTTTCTTATACAGAAGCTACGTCAGTTTCAAGGCCAATGTGCTTATAATTTGCTCTTTGCTATAATTCTTAATGTTTTATTTTCTTTTAATAAAAAAAGTCTGATATTCGATCTTCCAATAACATTTTAGCCGGAGTCTAAGTTGTCAAATGCAATTGCCAGCAAAGGCATGGTTTCTTTTTCCCTCTGTGAATGGAACTAGATATCTCCATTTAACTACCTGCTGTTTTTCTCGTGCAGTGGACTAACTACATAGTATTTAATAGTCTGCAGGTTTGAAAATATTTTTTATATGCCTTGGCTTTCACAGACTGCTTCTGCAAAACCAGTTAATAATCTGGCCATCCCAAGAGTCCAGAATGTTGAGTTAATTTTTTACAGAGGTTCCCAGATGTGCTGGAAGACTCACTTATAGCAGAGCCAGGCAATGTTTTTTTTTTTTTAAGGCTTCATTTGACCTTACTTGTATCTGATATGAAATACATGTTAAAAACAATACCTGACAATTATGAAATGCATTTTCTGCATATGCAAAAACACCACGAATATATCTTTTACCAAGTTTTGAATGGCAGGGATGGAAGGTTCTCACTGCAATACTGTATTAGCATTTAGCCAAGTTAATCATACATCTTGACAATGATTCTTTATCCAACATGTTTTTGGTGTTCAGTGGATAGGTCATTAGGCCCATGGAGAAATAAGTGAGAAAATGTCCAGGGAATGAAAAACATCTATATAACATGTGGAGAAGTGGATAGTTTTACTAAGTACTGAATTTCAACTTTAAGAGGTGTAGGTTCTGATCCCAGCCGGAACACTTGAAGGGAGTAACTTCTGAGAAGTAAGCAGAATAACAACGTGAGCCTGTGAATGTTCCAAGAAGATCTCGCTTTAGCTGTTTCTCCTTGCAGGTATTTTCCGCACACAGCTGACTTTTATTTTTTATTTCCGTCTCTATTTTCTTTTCTACTTATTTTTCAGTGGGCTCTAGAAAATCCTTAGTGAATTGAGTCTGTATCTTATCATTCTGTATAGAGAGCATATAATACTCGTGAAACATAATTGTGGATCCAGAGTTTGGGCAAGGATCAAACAGGCATTGCAGATATTTAAAGGCATGTAGGACAGTTACTGAGGAAAGGTGATGCTACTTTTAGCTGTCCTAAAAAACGGAAGCAAATGCCACTGCCACTTGGCATTGACGTTTTTCCTAGACCTAGAATATCAAACATTTAAAGTCGCACTGTATCTCAGCAAATAATTATCAATTATTTTTCTATGGAGTGTTTATAGTCCAGGCATATTTATTATCTCATTACTCAGTTAATCCTCTGAACACCCTCTAGGCACTCTTACTGTCCCTTTTTGGAAGGAGGGGAAATGTGGACAAGTTAACCTTTCAGATCTTATCCAGGAAGGTGACGCTGGAAAAATGGCAGAGTAGGTACCTCCAGGCTCCTGCCCTTAGATAGAAACATCAAAAAGCAAGCAGGAACTGTCAGAATCAAATGTGTGAACACACTAGAAAGCAGTCAAAGGTTTATAGCAACCAAATGAAGGTTGAATTTTTAAAAAGGAAGGGGGGCAACTTAAAAATGGTAGGAAAGCGTTGCGATGTGATTACTTGCCCTCACCCCAACCTCTCCCGGCTCACGGTCAGTCCTGGAGAGTCAGCCTCCCCACCTGCTCCCTCGTTCTCGGTCCTGCCTCTGGACTGCATGTCTCTTCAGACCTGTCCGGGAGCTACCCAAGGGTTGCTGCAAGAGACTCATTCCTCAGCTAGGCCAGAAAAGCATGTGGTGGAAAACTTCAGAAGGTGAAAAACAAGCACAGCCTTCATGGGCAGAAGACTACATCTAAAGTCAAGAAAGGAAAAGCATACTGTTCTAATGCTTCACCTTAACTCACTTTGTGCTCACCACATCCCTCTGAGAAAGGTATTATTATCACTGTGCCCATTTTACAGATGCCGAGATAAGGTAACTTGGAAAAGGTAACTGTAGCTAGCAAGCCCAGGCTTTTACTCACGACATTATAACGTCTCTCAATATATACATACTTAAAGTCAAAGAACTTAGATTGAAAATACTACATGAGTAATTAATAAAATCTTATTTGGAAATTTTATTTGAAATGTATTCTTTTTAGTTTTAGGGTTTATTTCTGCCTTATTAGTCTGTTTGAAAAAGAAGAAAGAATGAAATTCATTCTATTTTTAAAAAATTTTTATTTATTTTTGGGAGAGTGCAAGCAGGGGAGGGGCAGAGATAGGGGGACAGAGGATCCAAAGTGGGCTCTGCACTGTCAACTTAACTGACTGAGCCACCCAAGTGCCCCTGGAATTCATTCTTTCTTTAAAAAATTTTTAATGTTTATTTATTTTTGAGAGAGAGAGCAAGCAGGGGAGGGGCAGAGAGAGAGAGGGAGACACAGAATCTGAAGCAGGCTCCAGGCTCTGAGCTGTCAGCACAGAGCCCAACGTGGGGCTTGAACCCATAAACCATAAGATCATGACCTGAGCCAAACTCGGAAGCTCAACCGACTGAGCCACCCAGGCATCCCTGGAATTCATTCTTGTTACCATCACTGTTCACTTTCTTCCCAGACGGTACAAAATATATTACTGTTTTAAGTATTTGTTGTGGGAAAAATAAAGATGATAAAAGGATACTTTTTCTCAAAACAATGATTAAAAATTACTTAGGTTAAAGAATCTCCATTTCGAGGAAATAGAATAAAAAAGAGGAGAGGGAGTAGAAAAGGTGCAAAAACATATGCTTCCTGAATAAAGCCAAGCCTTTCTATTGCTTACTATTTATAATTTAGATTTTCCTAGGCTGTAAGCTCTGTTGAAAAAGGGCCTGTGTCTTGACCTATTCACCAAGTTGCAGTGCCTTACTGTAAACAGCATACTAGCACCAGCCACAAGAGTAGTTACATAGCCAAGTAACAATAGATACTTGTTAAATGAATGAATGATAACCTGTGGTTTTACATTTGTATGTATGTATCTTACTACTCAGTTCTGCTCAAAACCAGAAGTGTGTCCTAAGTAAGCATATATAGGTCACTACTTATGTCACCTTAGTTTCAGTGTATCCCAAGGTCCCCCATGGGGGGTCCAAATGATGTTTATAAAGCGAATGAAAATTCACGTCTTGTACCTGCTGTGGCTGGTTGCTACAAATCACTGGGGCCACAGAAGAGAGATACCTAGGGTGGGGGCGGGCATGGGTAGATTTATGGCAAGGCTTTGTCTCACCTTGCCATCACATACACTCTGCTCACATACACTCTGCTTATTAATGTTTGTATGTTTGTCTCACATACACTCTGCTTATTAATGCCTCAACTTGGTCCCCAAACCTCCCTTACTCTTTGCACTGAGTATTTTAACCTAACAAGAGTAAGCCCGAAGCACCCAAGTGCCTAAAGGAAATTGACTCTGAGCAGTCTATTACTTAAACATCTGCCTAATCATTCCATCCTGTTACTGTTTACTCTATAACCATACAAAAGTGCCAGTTCCATTTATATTGGTCACATATGCTTAGTTTCTTAAAGGAAACGGAAGAAATATCTTTTCAGAGCATTCATGGGAGTAATTGTTTTTTAACTAAATTGATTTTTAAAGGGAAAGAGAGATCTGTCCCCCGTTCCCCAGAAGCCACCACAGTTTCTTGTGGGTTCTTCTGGGAAATTCCCATGCAGACATACCCTAGTATGTATCTGCAATGATTTCTTCTTGTGTGTGTGCGTGGGTGTGTGTGTGTGTGTGTGCTTGCACCTACATCGCTGGGCTTTGTGTCTGTGGCGAATAGCAAGAATGAGGTTTCAAGGTCAGAAATGGGTAAATCAATTCAAAAAGGAAAAGGAAAAGGCTTGCTTAGAATCTTTGTAATTTCTTTCCTGCATTCAACACTTCTTTTATCAACACCTTGTTCCCCAATTAAACCACTAAAAAGTCTATGTACACAAGGGCATTTAGTTCAGGGCCTTAAGAGTTTGATGTGATAATTAACAGGACTTGACCTTGCAGTAAGGCTGCTGAGTAAGGCTGGAGGACGACAGCTCAGAACACAACAGTTTATATAACTCTCCTCGAAATGAGTTAGACTTTAGCCTTTGATGCTATGGAAAATTTGCCTCCAAGGTTACTGAGGCAGGTTATAACTGAAGACAGTATACTGATTTATCACCACACTCCTTAAGTTATCCAAGCTGCTCATTAAAAAGCTAAGTGGAAAGTGCCTTACCAATATATTTTAAATAATACATACTTTTCTTTTCCCCATGTAAAAGGATAGCATTATCAATGATGGCATTTGATTAGAATGTTTATGTTTTAAAAGAAAATGTTATTTCTAATAATAAATGGAACTAATTTTTTAAATGACAATATTCAGTGCTGTCAGTGTTTCATAAAATTAGTATTCCCATAGATTTCTCCTTGTATTTTACTTAAAAAAATTTTTTTGTGTTTATTTATTTTTTAGAGAGAGAGAGAGAGACAGAGTGTGAACAGGGGAGGGGCAGAGAGAGAGGGAGACACAGAATTCGAAGCAGACTCCAGCCTCTGAGCTGTCAGCACAGAGCCCGATGCAGGGCTCGAACTCAAGGACCCTGAGATCATGACCTGAGCCGAAGTTGGATGCTTACCTGACTGAGCCACCCAGGTGCCCCTTCTTGTATTTTAATTTTTAAATGTCTTCTGAAAGCTATTATATTTTAACAGTTTTAAGATGTTCAATACTTTTTATCTCATTTTATGTCATTTATCCTAAATAAATAAATCATAAATTTGTGGGCACATAGCCGTCTTAACGTTATTCATGATTACAACACACTGGAAGCAAACTAAAGTTTAATAAAAAAATGATTAAAGAACAGCATAGCCACTGTGCACATGGTGCCTTTTAAGTGTTTTCAGTAGTATGGAGAAATGTTACCCATGTTATGATAAATAAAAGAAATCACAATATAAAATTGTATTTCAATTGTGTGTAGAAGGATAGACAAGTCAATGCATGAAGCACTGTTTATTGCTTTCCTGTAGTGGCATTATGGATGCTTTTTTTTTGTTTCTGTCTCCTAAAATTTTAATAATATTTTTATATTATCTTCATAATGTGAAATTATCTAGCATTGATTTATGTCTGTAAGTCTATCTACCTATCTATCTATCTGACAGTTTTGTCCATATCTAGGAAATGGAGAGGAGGGATGAATGTTCTAATGATTGGAAAAGCCCTGATATAAGTGTTACTATAAAAACATATATATGTGTATATATATATGTCTAATATATATATGATGTGCACTTTAAGGCTAGTCTCATGCATCTTCCAGCATAAAATTATTGATAATCTTGAATGCATGTGTACTCTACCTCTAGTCTTCAATTCTAGTTTAGTGGTCTTGAGTTTCTCCAGACTTGTGCAGGGATAATACTCTCTAATATTAATCTATTGACAGGTTCATTTTGTGTCATGGAGAAACAAGTAACAGGCAGTGTCAAAGTTCATGCATGAAGATTTCCTTGAAGTCCTCTGAGCCTTGGTCATTATTTCCATTGCCTACTTTCTCCCTGGACCCGGTTTTCTCCCAAGATAAATGAAAACACATATGCCAGGGCAGTACTTTGTTAAACTTCCCAAAGACCAAAACTCAATATGCCAGACAAGGTTACCGTTTCTGGAGGCCTGAATCTTTAGGGATATTGATCAAATTGTGTATATTGTAATCATTTTCAGGCTGCTTTCCATCCCCCTCCACCCCAAAAAGAAAAGGAAAACAATAAACTTGGGATTCAAATATAATTCATGCAGAAATAGCCCAAAATATTTCTAAAAGCTCTAAATTTGTTCATAATCACATGGATGCCAAACTAAATTGGCATAGTTATTATAGTGGTATTATGCAGCTAATTTTGATTCTTTTTTTTTTTTTTTTTGGCTGGAAACTTGCTGGAAAAACATAGAATTGGAAAATTCATCCAAGATTAAGTAGAGGAAAATATTCGAAAAAAATATTAACTAGAAATACAATAAAACTTTTTTTAGTTGTGGTTATAATTTCTATAAATGTATCTTGGAGAAATCTTACTTCTGTATCGGTGTTGCATGAAAATGTCGACTCTATATAGACTCTCTATATAATGTCTACTCTACAAAATGTCTACCAAGTCAGTTGCATTAAAAACAAATCCAAATCTAGACCAAAAAAAAAGTTTTTAATAATAAGATACTTAAAAGGACCAATATGAAAATAAATAAATGTAGACTGAGAGTATTATAGTAGTGAAGGAGTTTTTAGATAATCCAAAGTTAGTATTGTTCTGAACTCGTGGAGTACATGTTTAATGACTGGAGAACGTGGACATTATTTAGAAAACAACTACAATGATGGCAAAATGATTCAAGTGTTGCAAAATAAGACCAATGAAGATAGGTAAATGGGCTGTTACTCATTTTCTTAAAGAAAGACCAGATGCCAACGGAATATACTCTTTGAGTGTAATGGAGAGCTGTTTATATGGAAATGGTTAGCTATCTGCATTGAGTACAAAACAAGGAAAACAGGCTGGATTTGAAGTGTGAAGGCTTTGGTTAGACAGAGTAAAAGAATTTAGATGTCAAAATGACATGCAGGTGGATGTTATGCAATCTTCTCTAGAGCTATGAGAAATAATCTTTGAACAGCTTTGCCTAAAGGTGAAGGATATACTCATGTTCCTTCTAGGCCTATGATTCGGGTCCTTGGAAAGAATCTTCTTAAAGTCAGGAAGTTAATGTAAACTCTGAAACAAAATGATCTGACCATTGTAAACAAAAGGAGGAGAAGCAAGTAAGATCAAGATGAAAATATAACTCCAAACTCTTTGTAGAAAAAAGACAATAAAGGAATGACTTCAAAATGATAAAGTTCATTATAAAGAATGTAGAGGAGTCTTAGAAGTGGAAAAAATAGGTATTTTAAACAAAGAACAAGATCAAGTGTCTCCCCTAAAATATGATCTAGGCATTTCTGACAAATTCATTTTTCCAAACACTGCGTTAGGAAACGTAACTTCAAAACATGGGGAGTTTAGTTCTGCGTCAACCTGACAGCTGTATGCTCAGTGGTTAGCACAGGGCTGCATGGGTGTGAAGGTCCTCAATCAGGATTACCTGATTATTCCATCAGTGTCTGACTTTTCTGTACGAATTTTAATCTGTGGCAAAAGGGGTGTAGCACCATCAGGTTTGTTCCAAAATAGATTGTGAGTCAGTTACAAAAGAGGGATTCCAGGAACTCGATTTTTAGAGTAAAGAAGTTTAAAAATTTTACATATGACTCAGTTCTAGCACATTTTGCATACTATCAGGTACTTTCTCTTCCTATAATTGCTTCCACACTTTACCCCAGAGTTTGTTGTTTTTATTAATAGCCTTAGATAAGTTATTTAAAAAGTCATTAAGAGATGATCATTTGGGGGTAGCTTACCAGTGACTCAAATATGATCAGAAATAGCTTTATTCTCAGCACTTAATGTTCAAAGTTTTTGAGATGATTATACTAATTGCAGAATTGGATGGTTTACTACCTGTTTTAGTTACAACTCTCCCCTTCTCAAAAATCAGGAGGCTATTAACTCCAAAGGTAGAAGGCATTCCTGCTATTTTCAGCTTCCCTACATATCCCAACAATATTTTCATTGGTCTTACTTTAATAAAATAAACTCAATTTCACTTACATGTATGTACCAATTTCACTTACATATATATGTATATATATACATATATGTGTGTGTGTGTGTGTATATATATATATATATATATATATATAAGGAAGATGTTTTTCTACTGTTTTGTTTTCTACTAGCGTTTTGTTTTTTTCTATCCTATTACATAGTCTGACTCCACTGAAATAGCTTGCCACCAAAATATTCTCTTCTCTCAAGCAAAGATATATTGAAGGGAGTAAATAAGCCATGTGTTTGCAGTCTCAGAGGATTTAAATTAGAATAAAATTACCATTGAGAAAAATATACTGTAAATAATTCACGTAATGCAAAATTTTGCACCAGTAAAAATGTGAATGGAAATCCTATTTCCCAGTATGACGGTTCCCTCAGTTTATGTGACCTAATAATTCTTTTTTTAGAGTATAATTGTTCTGGAGTCTAGAATTTTTTTCAAAGAGATTATCTGTATCTCTGGGGAAATGATTGCTTTCCAGCTGGAAAGATCATCTTGCTTCCATTCTCCCACCTTCTGCATAGAAAAGTAAATAACTTACTTCCTGCCTACGCGCACCTGGATTATTTCTCATGAGAGCGAGAAATGGGGTGATTTATGAATTAGGAAAGTGACCACAAGGTCTTAGAGAATCACTGACTTTAGATGCAGGGAGGATCCTGGGAGTCGGGTTTATTAATTTTTTCATAAATGACAGGAATTAGATATGAAAACCATTTTTGAGAAGCCTATTAACATCAGGAGTGAGGTAAGTTGCCTCCCAGCATTAATTACTCTAACTGCTATGGAAAGAAAAGGGATTCTGGCAATGACTTCCCACATGGCAGAAATCCAGAACAGATCTGAAACTAAAGAAGTAGGAACCAAAGTCAAATGAACTGACGTACAAACTTTGTTTTTCAGTTGAGACTAAAGAATATTAATTTTATCACATGATTCCCCAAATCAGTCAGTTTTTCTTTTTTAATTCCCTCAAACTTTCATGCGTCAAAAGATGGTCCTGAGATTCTGACCTGGAAATAATTAGTGCTTTTATTAGCACAGCTGGGAAATAAGGCAGACCGGCCCTAATAAGGGTATCCAATCTGGAGCACATTAAAGTAAAACCAGTTTTTTCCCCCAATATCAAAGTATGTTCTACCGATGACTAAATGAAATGAATTATTTTGCAAAGTAGAAAGAGAATAATTGGATTCAGAACAAATTCAATTCATTAAGAAAGGAGAGGCCTTGGAACTCTGGGGCCTAGGGATTAGATTGTCTCAGATGTTCACCAACACGGTTCTAGAACACACTATTCACACGGCAGTTTTTAACTGCTTAAAGCCTAAGTATCTGTACTGCATAATGCCTATTTGGAGGATCAAAATTAAAAATGAAAGCTGTCAGGGGCACCTGGGTGGCTCAGTCGGTTAAGCGTCTGACTTCTGCTCAGGTCATGATCTTGCGGTTCATGACTTCGAGCCCCGCGTCGAGCTCTGTGCTGTCAGTTCAGGGCCTGGGGCCTGCTTCGGATTCTGTGTCTCCTTCTCTCTGCCCTCCCCTGCTCATACTCTGTCTCTGTCTCTCAAAAATAAACACTAAAATTTTTTTAAATGCAAGTTATCAAATATATGATAAGCATGCCAACCAACGATTCTGAATCCAGTCTACCAGCTGAATACATACTTGGCAGGAAGAAAAGGGCAGTCACATCACCCCAGATCGACAGTAGCAGCAACATCTGGAATCCTAATGATCCCAGGAGCTTTGGGGCCTTTGGGAGACAACCATCTGGTGCAAAGTAAATCTGAACCAAGCGTCCCACCCAACATAAAGAGCTTCATTGTGCGGTTATGAAAAGCAGTCGGCCCTACTTCCCTCGGACAACACATGAGCTTCTCAATTAGTGAACGATCCAGAGAAATATATGTGCACAGGATATTTACTAATAGTTTTGGATCTAAAACCATGACAACCTGGCAGATAAGAAATAGCCAAGGATAGATTCAGTGAAATAGATCTCTGGCTGAAAAAGAATAGGCAAATTCTGTTATCTTTATCTAATCTTTTAGCAATTTCTGATGATAATGTCAGTTTATGGGTTCCCCCAGGCGCTCAGCTCTTTATCTGTAACATGAAGGGTTTGGCCTGTGTGAATTTTATGGCCCTTTCTAACCTTAACATCACATCAGCCTGTGATTTTACAGAATACATGGTGGGCACTCAGAGAAAGGACTACTACAGAACAAGAAATGACAGCAAACCTTTGAAGCTGGCTCTATGAGAGAGAGAGCATGCTGCTTGATAGCAGCCGAAGGTCGGGAAGGAGGCTGCACCCAAAGATGACCTCTCAAGTGATTACAAATGTGCTTTATAATCCTGCCAGCAAATTAAGCCAGTGTCACCCTTATTGTGAGCTACGTACAAACTATGCACAGTTTGTTGGGTCCAGCCTGCATTAAGCACACTAGAGGAATGTCTGGTAGACCTTTGGCAGAGTGATAATGTCTGGATGCTAAGGAGCAGCCTTACAAGGCAATGCCTGGAGGGCACGATATAGGAAAAGGGCATGGCAGAGTCTGTGAGAGAGGAGATGGTTGTGGAAATGGAATGAGATAATGCATGTCAAGTGTTAAGAAACTCAGTGCACAGAAGATATTCGGAAATGGCATACTGGTTATCACTAGTGTCATTATTGTTAGTGCTAGCTGAATCGTGAGGGTGAATATTGAATTTGCCCAGCGTGAATGTTCGTGAAAGAGTAGAGAGGAAAGAGAGGAAAATTCTTACATCAGGCACCAAAGTGGTTATAGCAGAGCAAGAAGCATCTTGAAGCTTAGTAGATGATGACATTGAAGGGCCTGGCTGAGGAGAGCTGGTGAAGTTCTGGAAGAGTAAATTAAGAGAGTGCCCACAAAGCTCTTGGCCTCTTGACAGAGGAGGCTGGAGAAGCCATTAATGCTTGAAGGTATCAGAGGAGATGTGTCACCTTGAGTACAAAGCCACGTTTCAAGTAAGGCAGCATTTTCCTGAAGATGTCTCTTTAAAAAAGGTTTTGGGTCCAATGGATGTGGGGAAGGTCAGGCTCTTCTCTCCTGGGGACTCACAGAGCACATTGCCCAGGTGAAGTCTCTGAGACTGGCCTTTTCAAAACACACCTGGCCAACAAACTCTATTTAATATGTGGTACATATTCCGATCTTACAGAATAAGATGAGAAGGCAGAGGGAGGCTTTTGAGTAGCATTTTAATGATTTAATGGAGTTTGCCGACAGCCGTCCGAGAAGAGGCTGTAGAAAAGGGAAGCCAGGGGGTTCATGGTGTGACTGCATGAGAAAATGGATAGAGCAGAGGAGGTTCTGGGCGAGAGGAAGTGATTGCACAGTGCTGGTAGTCAGGAATCCCAGAGTGTGAGCAGGAAGGACCTTTTGAGGAACATGGTGGCCTGGACCAAAATGAGATTTTGAAATCAGGAACAAGTATGAGGAAAACAGGTGGTCTGGGCCGGCAGTGGAGTTGTTTGGACCATCCGAAATTTACCAAATGTCGCTTTATAAGACTTCAAACATTTGCAATTTTTAATCTGTCCTCAACTGTGGACTGGAATGCGGTGGTAGTCTGAATAGATATTTCAACTAGTGAGGAAAATACCTCAAAAAGAGTCTCATGTCTTCCAAATAAAAAAAACTTAAAAGCATTGTCATCAATACATTTCCTGATTTAGCCTCTGCCTTCTGATGTAGGAAATGTAGAATCAACTGTAATGAATTCCTATGAGAATACTATAGAATATATGCTATTTTAAATATACTAATGATTAAGTTTCACTTCAAAATTGCCTGAATGGAGTCATAGTAAAAGTAAATTATAAAAACTATAACTGGGGAATTCATTACCTACCAAGTTATAGGCTTGTTATTTTCATGGTAATTTACAGTTTTAAAGTACAATCCTTGAAGAAATTCAATCATTAGTAATTTTCTAATCTATACTATTCATTAACCCTGCATGAAGGAATTGCACTGACTGGCACATTCTCAGAAAGCTCAAGATGGTGCTCATCAATATAGAGATCATTGTTATTTATGTTTTTTATACTGTATTCCATTTTTATCTTTATCGGTGAGAAACAGAATTGCAAAAATTTTGCCCTACAGAAAGGCACACTTTAAGATCATTCCTCCATTTTTCTCACTAGTTTAGCTCAAGAGATTCGGAAACCGACATAACAACTGAGACTGGAAATAAGTTGACAAAATACCTTGACTAATGAAAAGCTCATTTGTCTATAGGAGTTACACTGACACAAGTCCATTCAATAGTACTTGCTTTGTGATCTCTACTTCCTCTTTTAACTGTCTTTTTGCTGAACAAAAAGACATAGAACGTAAGCTTATAATTAATAAGTATGGTATCCAATGGATACAAATTATAAGGTAAAGAGAAGTAGTAGATTGTCACAGGACATATGTTTCAGAATCATATAATTTCATCGTATAGACTTGTTTGACTTCTTTTAGGCTTGGAAAACTAAGATGGGGTTTGGGGGAGGAGGGAAGCAGCAAATGCCCATATATTTTCTGATTTAAACCTCACAGAAGCCCTGTTTAGTATTTGTATCAGTATCCATTTACAGACAGGGAAACTCAAAAACACAGATGGTAAGTGTCAGAGCCGAGTTTTGAACTGAGAACTCCAAAATGATGTCTGATGCATATGTGAGCCAGGGATTTTTTTTTTTTTTTTTAGTATTGGATAATATCAATTAGCAAGCCCAGAGGTGTGATGGGCTGACCAGCACATTTCAAAGGTTTATTCTTACTGTTCCTTTCAAATCCCAGAGCTGGAGAGATCCCCCCCGCCCACTTCTTTATCCCCACCTAGCCCATCCCCTAACACAGTCACCCAAGACAGGACAAATTGTTAGCTGCTTTGAGAATATTTTTGTACTGCAGAGTTGAGGAAGGGGAAGGAAGCAATGCGTCCCAGAGCAGAGGGGAAAATCCCTTCTTTGATGAAACATCCTGTGTGGCCACTTCGAAGCTTGGATTTCCCCAAAGTGAGGTTAGGCAGCATGCTGTTGCTTGTCACATGGCCTCAGTTCAAAGTCACACCTGCCGTGGCCTTTTGTAAAGTTTACCTATATATGGCCCACACGAAGCCACAAACACAGAACCCAAAATAGTGTTGACCTCTGAGATATTCAACAGAAAGAAGTAGCACTGTTTTTATGAATTAAGCATGTGAGATACACCACAAGGAGGAAATGAACCTTATTAGCTTAAACATTCACATCCTTTCCATACTGAAAGATTAATTTTGATGACTGGGGTTTAAGATGGTTATTTGTGTTTGGATATGAATGTAACTTGACGGATTGGGAAAACAGGTGCTAGATTGATGCACCGTCCCTGAGACCCATGAGTCATGTCACTGATTTACAAGCTGTCCTTACCATGAAAATGAAAGCCAGAGCCAACTCTATGTCGTACAATTTATGCCATTCACTGAAATTATAGATAATTTCGGCCTGTGCATTTGTAAAATAGTCTATGCCATTTTTGCTTTAAATGCCTTTTGAACTTGGTATTTCTAACTTGTCTAAATAGATATTATCATCCATAATAACCATTACCAATCCATTAGGAGACTTCATGAAAGTACATACAGCTTTTAGACTTAATCCATGCAATAAAGCCTTATGACTTCTGCTTGCATCTTTGATAAACAGTTGAGTTCTTATAGCTGTTATTATTCCAATTGCAAGGAAAATTGGAACTTTGGCATTCTTCAGAGACTAAAAATCACTTAAAAAAGCATTTCTTCAAATTCTGTTATTTTTTCCCCTCATGTATGTAGAAAGCTGTGGGTCTGATTACTGTAGTTGATTAGAGCATTGTGCTAAAGGCCAAGGGCCCTCGTTCAAGCCCAGGGGCTCTCAGTTAGATTAACCCTCCACGTCTATTGAAAATTTGTTCTATTAGTCTATGGTGAGATTAGGCGAGAATATAAATAGATCAGTACAAATCCAGTCTTTGATGCCAGGAAATTGTAGCTCAGACCACACTCAACGTTGATATAGGGTCGGTCAATAATGTCATCTCCCCAGACACTGATGACACTGAAGCAGAGGCCCCTTAGAGACACCTGTTCTCCACCTTTTACAGCTGTTTGCTTACTCATGTACAAGGGATCCAAACAGAGAGAACTCCCTGACTCTGATCACAGTAGGCTCTGCCTCTCCAAGAGGCTTTTGGATTTCGCACGTCCAACACCAAATGGAGTGTGGCTTGTAATTGTTAGTATCACACCCACGATGTTTCTTCTCTCTCTGTATTCCCCTCTCCCCCACAACTACCATCTTCGTTGAAGCTTCCCAGTTCGACACACTAATTTTACCTTTTCTCTTTAGTCACTAAATAATGACAAACTTAGCAAACAATAGTTGTTCATGAGTTCACACCCCCTTTTTAAATCATTTTTTTCCCATATCAGTAACAAGAGCTCTTTGGTTAATATCACCCTTTCCCAAATCTGAAATCCTTGTTCTCTTTGTAAAACAAGAACCAAGCTGATTGTATTAAATCTCAGACACGTTTGTCCTTAACAGGGTTTGAGAGCCATAAACTTTAATCCTTGGCCATAAATCTCCAAAAGAAGAATTTCTGGAATTTGACTCTTTCCTATCCATCTTTATGCCTAACGATAACACTGTTGTGATTGAAACATTTAAACGGATCTTTGTTTCCCAAGGATAGTATATAAATTATTTTAAATGCCTTGTGAAAAGCCTTAATGACCTGGCCTCTTGTTTTCCATTTCAGCTTAATTTTCCTTGTTTCAGTTTTACCGTGTTACATAAGTCCTCCAGGTTTTTGGTTATTTGTCCCATCTGCCTGCCTTCTTATCCCCATCCTTCCCTACCTCACTAATTTACTCATTCTTCACCTCTTAGTTGAGATTAATGATCTGCTGGGAAACCTTCATTGATCCCCATGTAGTCAGCTATGGGATCCTCTTATGTGCAATCTATACACATAGATACATGCTTTCCCTCTGGTAGCATGTATCCCAATGATTATAACTGCCTGGTTACTTGTCAGTATGACCCCCTTCTCCTGAAAGCATTGCATGGGATACTAACTGCCTGGCCTGTAATAGAAACTCTCAACAAACACTAGTTGAGAGAACAAACTGAGGCTATGTCATAGGAGGGGATTTGGCATTCTGGTGTCCCTGTCACCATTTTGCATACGTGGTTGCTACTTCACGCTGGTGTCAGATTGATTGTTTTAAAAATAACTCAGTGCTGTCGATACATGCAATCGTAAGCCAAAAAGAGAACTCAAAGGATCACTAATTTTTCTTTCTTTTTTTTTGTACCACCAAGTTCATGCATTTAGCATTTTCTGATCTACAAAGACATACAACCCTGCTCTCTATTACTTATCTAGGGAACTACCTATCTGCTACTTATCTAACCCAGGGTTGCTAAATTCTTGCATTTTTCCCTCAAAGAGAAATCTAGGTGACTCTCCTGAAATGGTCATTTTATAATCACATCAAAGGGAAAACAATCTATCAGCATAAGAGAGAAGAGTGATTTGAGACCAGAATTATGTATTTACAGTTATCAAGGCTGGTGGATGCTGGAAAAGTAAATTAAAATTATAGATAGCAAGCTGTGGAGTTTGGCTTGACTTCAAAGGGAGTTTTAATATGTTCTTATGCCAATGTCTGCTACTCAAGGTCGATAAGGAAAGTTTAATCTTCTTATGGAATAGAGCTGAGTCATTGACATAATATGGGTGTCCTCGGCTGGTTGTGATGATTCTCTCAAGAGATGATGTCACCCAAATTGAGCTTTGCTAGAGTCTTGCCTAGAAATAGATTGACTTCTTTACTAGCTCACAAAGACAAGGGGCTCTAACATCAGGGACAAGTGAAAATAAAATGATTTATTTATCCTGAACACCATGAACAAATGCATGTCTTGGCACATTTAAATATTCATCTGAGGCTCTCTGTAAGCAGAATGGATGAGGGAGCAATTTACTTTATGTGAATAGGAAATATCAAGGTGATATTGATCACTTTTACTTCCTTTTTCTTTGGAAGCTTTACAAGAAGAGTCCGTTCAGGTTCCCAAAGTTAAATTTTAGAATTGTTACAGTGTTTTAGGAAATTATCATTAACTCTTTTCCCAGATCCTTCATTTCTTGTTTAATTTGTTTTTTGTGGAGTAGTTTACACTGTAGGGATGCTACTTAATAGATTAAATTCTATCATTGCAATAAGTAATCCAAGGAAAATGTACCATAAACTTGGAGGAAAAAGAGAAATCATGGCAAAAAATCAAATGGCATACAATTAAACTTTGCTTTATTTCCTTAAATTTTTCTCTTGCTTGTAGACTCTTAGTAGTTTACAAAAAGTCTTCTTTTCACATTTTTAAAGTCTCAAAACTACTATGATGAAGGGATATTATTTTAGTGGAAAATAGCCATATAGTTTCTGGGAAGGACCATACTAAAAGGAATATGTTTAATTAGAAGCAGGAAAGATTTGGTTACATACAAGAGCCAACAAAATGTGCTTCAACCCAAGGGTAAGTGTAAGCACTGGCTAGAGATTTCCAGGAGAAGGCAGGGAGGAACTCTCCTGGAATATTTTATATCCTATATAGCCTGGTTGGATTCCTTTATCCCCTTTCCAGACTTCTCACTGGGGAAGGAGGCATACTGGTAGGATGTAGCCCATAGGAGATGGGTAATAAAAACAAAGTAAGCTATGAATGCAGGTGTCAACTTATTTTACCCCAAAGTTTCATTTCTATAATTTAATTTTTGTGACTTGAATCATATCTTTCATCCCAGCAGAGGCATGTGCCAGGTTGTGGATAAACAGTCCTTCACTCAGTGCCTAGAGGGGAGAACGGGAGACCTGGAGTCCATGCTGCCTCTTTCTGTGCCCTGGATGCTGGCAGAAATCTCCTCCAGAGCCTTGGTGCCCACCTCTGGGAGAGAAAAGCAGCCCTAAATTGGATGGAGGTGGCCTCCTGGCTCCAAGAACCCTGGAAACATGGACTGGAAACACATAAGTACTCTTGGAAAAGGAGGAGCCAGCTTCCTGGTTATCAAGCTGTCTGGCCAGATACGAAATGTGCCCATGGAACAGACAGAAAGCCATCCTCACCTAGGACCTGGCATTCTTTCACATTCTTCTGTTGGCAACGGGGCCTTGCTCAGTTCCTTTTCTGAAGGAGTGTGCCTATTTTAGCTTCAAGCTAACATAGACATCTCCTTGCGTAGTACAAAAAGCAGACCTTTGTGAGAATGTAATAATCAAGGCTCAGACTGGGAAAAACTCAGCCACAGATAGGATTAAAAGAGAATTTGAATCTACATAGAAATAGTTCTTTTACATTGATGAAAATTAGCACAAAATTGCAACAGATAAAAAGGCAAGGATAGAATGAAATAATTCCCATGATGAATTACAAGCAATACATTTTAAAATGGAGAAGTTCCTTAATTTTTTGGTTATCAGACCAAAGCATGTCACATCACTGAAGTGTCATTTAATTAAATTAACAAAAATTAAAACATGCCACTACCTTCAAGGGATGATGTACTAGTGAAATAGGTTTGTTCATATAATGTTGGATTGACTCTATTCTTTCTAAATCGGTCTCGGACGTATTTTGACAAGAACCATAATCATCTTCACACTCTATCACTGGAGATTTATACTAGGTTCAATTTGTCTCAAGGTTATTCAAATTGAGGGGAAAAAATCACTTGCAGCCTTATCAAAAAGATAAAGAAAGTTAATAAAATGAAAGTACTAACAGTAGGTTTATGGTTACATAGAATGCTATCAATTTGATGGGATGTTAACCATAATAATAGTTATTAAATTTATGTTTCAACATACCCATATTCTCAGTGAATGTTAAGTGAGAAAAAGGCAGCTTCAACGATCATATATACAATATGACAACAATCATGTGCAAGATACATACAGGTGGGGACAAACAGAAAGAGAACACATATCAAAAAATAGTTGGTATGTAAAGAAAATGGAATGATTTTTAAACATCTCAATAAGGCTGCTATAATACTTCTTGCATAAATTGTGAAACTCATGGGGAGAAGTTAGAAAAGAGGAATACTGATATTAAAAGACATGAAATCTTGGAAATTTTGGCCAATCGATAGCACTTAGATAACAAGGCAATCACTCCTCTGGCTCTTAGCCAAAGAGAATTGCTTGAATTGGAAGTTACTTAGGACATTTAAAATTACTGTAAAACAAAAGGAAAAAAAATATTTAAAACTTCAAAGAAAAACCAATAGAGTTTCCTCTATTTTATATACCTCCCCCTGAAATAAACATTTTTTAAAATGCTGCCTTTCTAGTCAAAAGAATTCCAAGCTTTTTTTTGGGAGGGGGGAGTGAAACTATATTTTTTGTAATTCTGCCTCAGTATTAGAATGATAATTCCAGATATATAATGGTAAGAGTAATTATAGGGATTTTCACTATCCTAAGAGGACAATTTACTGAGTCATTAAAATTTTTTTTAATGTTTATTTATTTTTAAGAGGTGGGGAGGGGCAGAGAGAGAGGGAGACACAGAATCTGAAGCAGGCTCCAGGCTCCGTGCTGTCAGC
Source organism: Cryptoprocta ferox (assembly GCA_028646485.1). Classification (NCBI taxonomy): domain Eukaryota; kingdom Metazoa; phylum Chordata; class Mammalia; order Carnivora; family Eupleridae; genus Cryptoprocta; species Cryptoprocta ferox. The sequence continues at coordinate 29,489,058 of CM053577.1, read as the reverse complement.
ACAGAGCCCAATGTGGGGCTCGAACCCACAAACTATGAAATCATGTCCTGAGCTGAAGTCAGTGCTTAAATGAGCCACCCAGGCTCCCCTTTACTGAGCCATTTTTATTTTTATTTATTTCTTTTTTTGAAGCTTTATTTATTTTTGAGCGAGAGAGAAGGAGACATCATGAGCAGGGGAGGGTCAGGGAGAGAGGGAGACAGAATCCGAAGACAGGCTCCAGGCTCTGAGCTGTCAGCACAGAGCCTGAGGCGGGGCTCAAACCCACGAACCGCGAGATCATGACCTGAGCCGAAGCTGGACGCTCAACCGACTGAGCCACCCAGGCGCCCCTACTGAGTCATTTTTAATGTTTCCCAAGACATATTATTTTCTAGGTAGTATCTTTTTATTATTGTTATTATTTTTGAAATTAATTTTAAGGAGGAAAGCTTGGAAATGTGATGAATCTTTTTTGCTTTAGACTGATTTACTTGTTTTAAGATCTTTTCAGCTTTCATGACACTTAGGAATGTTTGCCAACTAATAAAATTTCAAATGCTGTTTATGTTTTGTTTTGTTTTGTTTTGTTTGTTTTTAGAGAGAGAGTACAAGTGGGGGAGAGGACCAGAAAGAGAGAGAGAGAGAGAGAGAGTGCACGAGACGGGGAGATGGGGAGAGGGAACGAGAGAAAGAATCATATGCAGTCCCTATGCTCATCAAGGAGCCGGACTCAGGGCTTGACCCCCCCCACACTGGGACTATGACCTGGGCCAAAATCGAGAGTGGGAAGCACAACCAACTGGGCCACCCAGGTGCCCCTGTGGTTTTTTTCAAGAGTTCTACACATGTTTTCTCATTTGCTCCGCATCCTCTCCTTCAGCCCTGTGAAGTGGGCAGCACTGATTTATTCTTCAGGGCTTGCAGGTGAGCATGACAAGTACCATGCAAACACGTCTGAGGTCATGTGACCTACCGGAGGCTGAGCTGAATACAGAACCCAGGATTTCTAGGTAGAATGTCATCTACTCCACTACGTTCTAAGTATAGAGAGGGGAAAAAAAAGGGGGGGGGGGGAAGAAGGCTTTTTCTTCTCCCTCCCGTAGCAGTCTAATCTTTTGTTTTATGTGATAAGTGCTTTTTCAAGGATTACATGGCTTAAAATTTGGTGCAGAACAAGGGCCATCATGGGTGATAAGCTTAGAAATCACCGTACATCCTTCAGAGACCGTAATACAGCAGGCCAAAGGCAGAAAACTGGGGGAAGAGGGCCATCTGAAACACTATTATTTTATTCCCCATAAGCCTTCATAAAAAAAAACAGTTTTACTATGTAAATTGAAAGAAACCAGAAATCTTCAAAGCCATCTGGAGGATTTAAGTATATTTTTTATAGCCTCCTCTCACGAAGGATCAGAACAACTCAAGACGATAGGAACGTAAGCCAGCATGGAAGCCATTGTTCAGCTGACCGCTTTATACCCAGCTTCCTGGGCTTCAAAGAAGCGGCTCAGCGATTTCGAGAAGAAATATAATGGTGACCGTGGTAGCTGTGCAAGCCTGACAGATGGAGGTGAGGCAGCTGAAATACGGAACAAGCCTCTCGGGGCAGACTCCCTTCCAGAACTGTGTAAAGTCTGCTTAATGAAATGTGCCTTTTTATGATTGTCTCTGGTGATTTCCTGAGGAGGAAGAAGAGGCAGTGACCTTATATTTAATCACGGTACAGGCAAAGACTCAATGTTAATTCCTGTGTTTGGAGTAAGGTGTTAATAACTTCTCCAAGTTGGATGGCTCCTGCCCGAGGACTGAGTTCACTAGGCCTTAAAAACCAGCGCCCGGCACCCCGGCTTCAGCTGTTGGTCGCTGACTAAGCACCTTTGGGGCTGCCTTCATTTGAAAGACAGAGGAGTCTGAGGAAATCCTCCCTTGGCCAAATCTATCCCATCTGAGAGGGCAGGCTTAATGAGAATCAGCCATGAGCCCTGGCTCTGCAGGGCCTCCAGAATGCACATGATTTCCAGCCAGCACGGGCTGCAGAGTTTTCTGCCTTCGTCTCTCCTTCTCCTGTCTGAAAAACTTTCATGACCAAAATTTTAATTTCAACCAATAAAGGCAAAGAGGGCAAAGAAGAGCACATTAACTTTACAGCGGGTACACCAGGCCTGGAGGAGATAGGAAGATGCATACACAGTTAGATCTGATGACTGCGAGAAACTTCGAGAATACATGGACATACACAAACAGGGCGACATAAGTGACCAACAGAAGTTTGAGCAAGGTGCTGTGGAAGCATAGAAATCCTGCATTTTCCATTTTCCTCCAGGAGCCGTTCTTTGTGGTGATGGAATGGTCTTATGTTAGGAAACCATCTTTGGGATGGTACCTGACTTCCAACCAACAGGACTGAGTTGTAAGGATTTACATTCTATAAGTGAGTCTCCTGGTGGGTGTGGTATTTTCCCCAAACCCACAGGTAACATATTAATATGGTCTTGAAAAATTCAACCAGTATAGACAGAGCTGAAGTCGTACTTGACTCCTTTTTTTTCCACCTCATCACGTCTCAATTTTAATTCCTGGAAGGTGGTAATCACCATTTCAGTTTGATGAACATACTTCCAGATCTTTTTACTTGCATTTATACACATAGATACACAAACATGTGTACACACATTCATAGATATACACAAGCACATACACATAGACATTGAGAGGAAAATATAAAGTTTAAAAAGACAAACATGACAATTATATATATATAATTCTCTTTCAACTTGCTTTCTAACTTGGGATATGTCAGTACATATGGACATCATTTTTAACCGCTGCATACTATTCCACAATGTTGATATGTCTTAATCAATAACTCCCTATGAGTTTATAATTTTGTTACCCACAGATGTTCCCCCCATTTTTTACCATCTCCAATATCACAAAAGATGTCATTGTATCTGTCCCTAGTATTCCATAAGCAAGTACGTATCTAAGGTAGATGTGGACACATAGATTAGCTGAATTAAAATGTCTGAGATTTAAAAAATTTTTAATAGAGTATTGCCAAAAAACTCTTCTATCAGCAACATTTTGGCCCATATTTTTACCGATATGACATTGTTAATCTTTTCAACCCTTTGATAATCTAATGGATTAAAAGCAAATAGAATTTCATTGTTTCATTTTTGTATTTTCCTGGTGGTGGAATAAGCACTCAAAATAGTTTTCAATTTCTTTTTTTCTTTTCTAAGTAAGCCCAGAGTTAATCGTAGGGTGCTTGTGGACTCTATGTGAAAGGATTGGCCAGGGATGGAAGTTGGCTCTCATATTATTGTTAGTTTCTAATTTTACCAAATTGTAATCGGCATGTGTGGCCTGTGTGATTTCTGCTTTTGGGAATTTGATGAGATATGCTTCATGATCTAATTCTTGGTCAGTTTATGTAATTGTTCCATGCATGCTTAAAATAATGTGTATTCTTTGTTTATTAGTTACAAATCTCCACATAAATCATATTTGGTTAATTGTTTTATTAAAATCCTCTATCCTTACATATTTTTAGTCTTCTTGAAATGGGAATTTCTAGATGTATGGTAAAAATTTCTTTCTATGACATGAATTAATGATTTTTTTGGTATATTTATTAGTGGTTGTTTTAAAGACCTCCATGTTATGTTGTTAAGTGCTGAAAAGTTTGTGAATGTTTTATCTTCTTTTGGTTAATGTTTATTTATTTTTGAGAGAGAGAGGGAGAGAGAGACAGCAAGCAGGGGAGGGGCAGAGAAAGAGGGAGACAGAAGATCAGAAGCAGGCTTCATGCTATTAGCGCAGAACTCCATGTGGGGCTCGAACCCACAAACCATGAGACCCTGACCTGCGCTGAAGTTGGATGCTCAACGGACTGAGCCACCGAGGCACCCCCTGGATGTTTTATCTTATCTTCTTGACAGATATCTTTCATCAATGTGAAATATTCCTCTTTGTTTTTTGAAAATTTTTGGTCCTTGATTGTATTTTGTCTGAAATTTATATTGCTAAAACTACATTCCTTTTATTAGGCTTTGCCTGGAACATCTTTATTTTCCAATACTGGGTCCTCTTGAATACCTAAGCTTGTAGTGTTCCCATCTTTTGCAGTGGTTCTTTGATGTGATCCTTTTGGGCTGTGGTTTCCTCATGGATGTCATAATCCTACCTGCCTTCTGTTTTTCAGAGATTCTTACCTTGTTTTCATGACTATAAATGAAAATGCGTGTGTGTGTGTGCCTGTGTGCATGTGTATGTGTGCATGTTTTCCTGTCATTTAAGGCAGCCAGGAAGGCAGCCAGGAAGGAGGACATTATGTGCTCAGACTACCATCTTGATCCAATCCTATGCTTTCCTTAATTCCAGATTTCCTTGCCTTTTCCTACTCCAAAACAGTGCTTACCTTTCCTTCCAGCTCAGTTGGTCTGGATGTTGAAGGTGCTGTGGCAGAGACAGCATAGAATAAAATCTGTGAATATATTTAGTCACCATGCACCCATTGAAATACTACTTTGGTTTCCATTTCTTTACGGCCTGAAAGTGGGTTTCAGACTCAAGTGCCACAACTTGAGTTTCACTAGCATGCATTATTCAGTAACAGCTTACATAGCTCAGTGTTATCATCTTCCCATCTCATTTCCAGAAAGGTCTGTTTAATTTGTAAGCAGTCCATTTTAGACAGCACTACTAGCAACATCACAATATTGCTATTCTTCTGGGTGATATATTGGCAATATGTATATCCTAGTTTCTTCCATGGAAGAAATAGGTCTAAAGGCCACTAACTAGACTATTGGCAAGGCCTGGTACAAACTAACTGCAAAATGACTCTTACCAAGTTTTGGCCATTAAAGGTAGCATTTAGAATGTACCATTTTTAACATGAAGGGGGAAGAAAGCTCACATTATTTGTAAAGGACTGGTACTCTATTCATTCTATGATCTTATTTAAAACATTCTCACCTCATTTTCTATGTTTTATCTTTTCCTTTTAGGTACAGAGTTTATTTTCATTTATACATCATCAAACCTCCAACCGTAGGGTTTCAGACTAAAAGGAGCTTTTGAATTAATGAGGTTAGACTCACCCTATGTTTGAGAGGTTTTGCGACTTGCTCAAGTTCATGTATGAACTTTGTGGCAGAGCTGGCATCAGAATGTGGGTTGCCTGACTCCAGCACACTGTTTATACATACATTTACATTTACAAAAGATTTTTAAAAACCCCACATCATCCTCAAATGACTAAAAAGCTCCAGGAAAGACCAGATGGCAAGCATGAATAATCTCAATTTTCATAGGAGGGGATACTGAAAGGGAAGGATGAATTAATGACTTGCTTACAATTATCCACGTTAGGAGTTGTCGGCAAACCAATGTGGAGTCTTTACTACCAGGCCTGTGCATCTAACAGTCTCTCCATCTTCTTATTACACAAGGCCGCTTCCTGAAAGGGCCAAGGTGCCTTCCCAAGGAACTGTCTCATGGTTCAGTCCCGATAGGAACCCAAAACATAGATTCATTGTTAAATTGTTAACATATTAAGTGTCTTCTTGATTTGTGGGGACCAAAGTCAGAGCAGGTTGTCCTTTGTAAATTGGAGAATGATTCACTTATTATTCCAGATAAAGTAAAAAGATGAATCACAGTGTTGCTTTAAATTCCTTCCAGCTCTTTGTTTATTGTTTCCTCTTCTATGGAATTCCATTTATTCATTAATCTATCCCCAGCTCCTAACAAATGGGGCATCTACCGGGCCCTCGAGTAAACATTTAGTACTAGGCCTTTGTGCTCTGTGTAGGATTTCTGGAGCCCTCTTTCTACCTCTAAGTTATGAATAGGTCTTTAGACTCTAAGGAGTTGGCAAATTCTTTTAGACTCTAAGAGCCTAAGAGTCTACAAACTATGGCTGGTGGACCAGCCACATGTTTTTGTAAATAAAAACTTTTATGTGAGCACAGTTGGGCCCATTCATTTGTATATTATCTATGGCTGCTTTTCCTACAAGGCAGAGCTGAACAGAAATGACAGCAACTGAATGGCCTGAAAAGCCTAAGACGTTTACTATCCAGCCCTTTGCAGAAAAAAAAAATATTTTGCCAATACTTGCATTGAGAATCTATTTCTTGCCTTTTATGGTCAACCTGGAGTTGAGCCAGTGTCTAGCGAAACAACAACGCACCATGACAAATGTTCATAGATCAGCAAAGCGCTAACCTAGTCATGGAAGTCTAATTTAGTGTTACAGATTCACAGGCTTGGCTAATATGCAAATCAGCAAGCATAAGTAATGAAGATTTCTGCTTGCATGGTACTTTCTTGATTAGGAAATATTTTATATGGGTTATTTCATTTGATCCTTCCAGTAACCTTAGAAAGTAGGTAGGAAACAGATTCTGAGACATTGCATATCCTAGAGTTGAACTCAGATTCAAGTGTTTTATTTTAGCAGCTAAAATGATGCTTTATCTCCACAAAACATTTCCTTCAGAAAAATAAAAAAAGGAGGGAGGCGTTATTAACATTTATCATCTTATAATGCACTGTTCTGAAATAACATATTGGTAGATCATTTGCAATTAATTGTACTTTGTAATAACATGTTCTGTCTTCCTAATTTGTGGGTGTGTGTCAATAAGATGATAATAAAAATGCCATAAGCATTTGATTTAATGATTTAAAAAGTCAAAATAAATAGAAGCCTCACTGAGTTATAAGTGAAAAATGCAATCTTAAATTTTTGTTTAAATTTAAAGTTGTCCAAACTTAACATCAACAGCAAACCTTAATGTAAACTATGGCCTTGGGTGATGATGTGTTACTGTAGGTTCATCATTTGTAACAAATGTACCACTCTGGTGAGGGATGTTGATAGTGGGTGAGGGTGTGCATGTGTGGGGGCAGAGGGTGTATGAGAAATCTCTATACCTTCCATTCAATTTTGCCATGAAGCTAAAACTTTTTTAATAAATAAAGGCTATTAAAAATTTTAGTGCAATGGACTCGCAAAGGTCACATATCTTCCTCAGAATCTTTATAAATGTGTATTAAATATGTTTTGGGATGGGTTTTCTTTGGCATTTGGGTTTTTTTGCATACGATGGCATGAATATAAGAAAAACAAAGGTCTAGAATCCTTTCAGGGTAATGGATCCCGAGCAGAAATGAACTTACTTCACAACTGGATTGAGTTTCCCATGAACACGACTCCTTCTCCTGAGGGAGAACACCTCTTTGGAAAGCGTGGTCCCCCAGGCACGTCGGACACAAGGAAGACTCAAAATCTGGCTCCCCCGGTGGGATGTGCACCACCGAGGGGCCTGTGTACTTCAGGCTAGGGCTCTGATGCTTGTCCACACTGACCATTGGGCTCTTGATCCATCTTCGTACCTACAACATGCAAAAGAAAGAATTGCATTTTATCTCTTGTGATGTTTAACGGGGCCGCAGTGGGAAATTTGGTGGTTGGATTCACATGAAAGAAGAATTCAGTCTCACTATTTCGCCATCGTTCAAGTGTTAATACAATCCAAATGGGTCAGTTCTAACCAATCACTTTTTAGACATGTGTGTTTTTTGGCTGGTCATTGCATCTCACTGAGTCCGTCTCCCCATCTGGGGGGTGATTGGGGTAATAGCATTTCCTCCCGGGTTGTCATGAAGATTTTACAATGTTTTTAAATGTCCAACTGTTTTGCCTGGCACATAGTGTTCAGTAGATGGTGGCTATTTTACTCTTACTAACATGATTATGCTGACAGAATGATTCACAAATACCTAAGGTGAATTGCTAGTTATTCTTTTTTGTTTTTGTTTTTTTGGGGGTTTTTTTGTGTGTGTTGTTTTGTTTTGCTAGTTATTCTCAGTAGAGGAAATATTAACCTAAGATTGTGAGCTTAGAACCCAAATGAATTAACATATATTTCACTATTGCCAAAAGTTGATTATAAGAGAAGTTACTTCTGGTTAAGAAATCATCTCATAGTTGTTTTTAAAATTCTAAAACTCACCACTTGTCTTGCTTGCATGTAGAATTCCTATAAGACACAGAGAATATATAAGGATATTCTAATAATTTTTTGATTTAAAAAACATTTTTTAATGTTTATTTATTCTTGAGAGAGAGAGAGAGAGAGAGAGAGTGAGAGAGCGTGAGCAGGCGAGGGGCAGAGAGAGAGGGAAACACAGAAGCCGAAGCAGGCTCCAGGCTCTGAGCTGTCAGCACAGAGCTAGACGCGGGGCTCAAACTCACAAACTGTGAGGTCATGACCTGAGCTGAAGTTGGATACTTAACTGACTGAGCCACCCAGGCGCCCCAAAGAGATTCTAATATTAAAACACATACTATTTATATAGCACTTTAAATATAAAAGGCATTGTTGTAAATGCTTGACATTTCATCCTCAGCGATTTCATTCTCAGAACAATTTTACATGATAGCTACTACTACTAATCTCATTTTATAGATGAGAAAACAAAGGCACAGACAGCTGAAACAAATTTTCCCAAGACACAATACTGGTATTGAGCAAAGGCAGGACCCGGGTACCTTGAATCCACAATCTATTCCTTTACAAAAATGGAATTTTAACAATTATGACAGTGCTATAAGACTTGTGGTCACTAACTGCTTGAAATTTATCTTGATTTAATATGTCTTTTCCATACTCTTCGAAAACCCTGAGGATTTAACTATTAGTAAAATTAACCCTATACCAAAATAACAAAGAAATGAAATGACAGTGATGAATTATAGTAATGTTACAGTTAAGTATTTTAAGGATACATTGAGAAGAAACTAAAATTGTAATAACAAAGAGATATTTAAGCAATTTGATGGAATATTATGCTGTCACTAAAAAAAATATTATGAAGACTGTCTGGCAATGTGGAAAATGTTTAGAATGTAATTATATGAAAAAAAAAGCCAAATACAGAATTGTTTAAGCAGTAGAATTCCAAGTGTAAAAATATATGTACTATCTACAGGTAGAGCAAGAAAGCACTAGGCAAAATAATAACTGTTAGAGTCATTGTGAGGATTATGGGTGTTTTAGTTTTCCTTCTTATAATATGATTTTTTAAAGTATAATTTCTTTTAAGTTTATGAGAATCTCAAGCAATTAAAATCATCATATTTCTTTCTTCGGTTACATATGTGTCTTTCAGTTGTGTTATTTGCTTTATTTATATGTACTTTTTTCAACAGCCATTTAAAATATCTTTTTGAGGGGCGCCTGGGTGGCTCAGTTGGTTAAGTGTTGACTTCGGCTCAGGTCATGATCTCACAGTTAGTGGGTTCGAGCCCCTCATCAATCGGGCTCTGTGCTGACAGCTCAGAGCCTGGAGCCTGCTTCGGATTCTGTGTCTCCCTCTCTCTCTGCCCCTCCCCTGCTCGTTCGCGGTCACTCTCTGTTTCTCAAAAATAAATAAATAAATGTTTAAAAAAATTTCATAAAATATCTTTTTGAGTTTACAATTCTAATGTTAATATTTGGGAGGTTTCCTTCAGTATTTCTTTCACTCCAGGATACCATTAGCATATTTCATAGGTACATTCAAAGTGTTTATTTGATTCATTAATGAAAGTCTAAATGAAACTCAAGAAGTTTGAGTCTACAGTAGAATCTCTCTTCCTAATGTTAGTACCAAATGTGTTTTTGATCAACCTAAAAAGTACTAAATTTCATTAAGAGATGGAAAATGTTTTTATTATTCTTATTCAGAGGGGTTTGAGCTTGAAGTTTGGTGGCCATTCTTGATTAGTTGCCAACCTTTTTAAATTCAATCTTTTATTCTGGCTTACTTTCAATGTTTCTTTTGCCAAGTAGATTTAACTTTGGAGTTACAAGAAACTGAATTTTTTAAAATATATTTCTTTAATGTTTATTTATTCTTGAGAGAGAGAGAGAGTCAAAGAATGAGTGGGGGTTGGGCAAAGAGAGTGGGAGACACAGAATCTGAAGCAGGCTCCAGGCTCTGAGCTCGAACTCATGAACCGCGAGATCATGACCTGAGCTGAAGTAGAATGCTTAACTGACTGAGCCACCCAGGCGCCTCACTAGGAATTAAATTTTAAAGAGATTTGTCTTCAGATGAATTTGTATGGCCCGACTGATTAAGAATCTTGGTATATTGCAACATAAATCTTATATTTATGGACCACTTTATTTAAAGTAAATTTATGCAACACTGTCTTATAATAATTCAATTTATAATGGAAGAATGTCCATGTGACTGAATCTAAGCTTTCATTATGTTATAGAAAAAACAAACTAGTTTTATCAGAAGACAAGAATTTGAGACATTATATCTCAATTCAAAGTATACATTGATCTATAAATGTAAATGATCTGTTGTATGTTAGAAATCATTGGATTGAGAATCACATGAAGAATTGTCATTTTGTTTTCTATCGCGAGCTAAGAATTCCCCCAAGTAGTTGAGATGACCTCGAACATATGCTCTCACGCAACCAATAGATGTCTTTATAGAATTTCAAACTTGGAAAAGACCCAAAGATATTAGGAATTTGCCCAAAGTCACACTGTAAATTATTATGTGGCTAAAACTAAATCATTGAACCAATTTCTACAAGAGTATAAGCTGGCAAGGAACAAGAAAAGTGTAAAATGGCAGGAACAAGAAAAGCGTAAAATGTGTAAATGACCATGGTATGAAAATAGGGAGTGGTGGGGACCGTGAGGGCATGCTTGCTAAGGGCATTTGAATGTAAAATTAAAAAAAAAAATACAAAAAATAAAAACAAAATAAAACAAACGAACAAAAAACCCAAGCAAGCAAATAAACAATTCTAGTCAAAGAAAACCCTAGTCAAATCTACCTCATATCTTTGAGGGTTTCCATGTGACCCCTGACGTTATTCCATCAAGCAGAATTTAGTATGAGTCAAATTCAATGAGGCAGAAATACAATGATTTGATATCTTCTAACCTTTTCAAAAAACAATCTAATGGTCTCCACATTTTAACTTTCATTTATTCATTCACTCATCATTCATGATTGAAGACCAACTGTGTGTCAGGCATAATCTAGCCGTTGAGAGAACACGGCAGTTAAGACATATCCTTGAAAACCTTCCCTTATGGAGTTTGAGTTATGGCCAAAGGAATAAATTTATTTATTAAGGGAATACATTATTTATTTAATAAAATAAATAAATGGATTATATTATGGAAGGGGGTAAATAAAGCAGACAGGCTCGATCGATGCAGGTGGGAGGGCTCTACTGGAATTGTACGAGAAAGGAAGGCCTCTCCGTAAAGACTCCAGATGTGACAAGGCTCCAGGACATCCAAGTGAGCTATCAAATAGACACCAGGACCATCAAGTCTGCATTTCAGAGGAAAGATTCAAGCTGCAAACATGAATCTCAGGAGACTTGAAACAAACAGCCGTATTCTACTGAAGTCTTTCAGGAAAAAAAAAAAATACCCAATGACTTGTCTGGGTCTATTTGTGAAGTATGTGTCTAGGTGTTAAGCTCATATTTCTGTAAGGTAAGGGACTTTGATGACTAGAATCTATTATATTTCACTGAAACTTACTGAAATACATGATTTACTCGAGTCTTCTGAGAGCGGGTATGTATTTTGTGCCTTAACGCATTCCACAGGGGCAAGATGCGGGTGGGGGCGATATTTCAATAGGAAGGCCCAGGATTCCAAATGACCTTCAACGAATTAACCCATTCTGAGTCTTATGGACAGGTGGGGATGTGATATTCCCTCCTTCCACAGAGAATGTGGCAAGGGCAATGTAGATACATTCCATTTTTCCAGAAGCATCAGAGGGAAAGGTGTTATAAAAATAGATGCAGTGATACATTTCGTAGGATTATGGCTGGCATTAATTACATGCTATCTGTCTTGAAATGCTTTATCTCCTTTGGCTGAATCCTCATTCTGACTTCAATGTGTCCCTTCCCCGCTCCTCCTTTACTTATTCCCTTGGCTTTGTCGCCTCCCAAGTGGTTTTTATAGGCCCGATGAAGGACTTGGTTTATGATGTTTACTTGATCTTGAGAGAGTGGCTGGCTTGTGAATGAATGCACGGGGCTCTCCCTCAGGCCTTGGAGTTGGGCAAGGTGCCCTTTAAAACTGCTGAGTGGAGGAACACCACCTCTGCCCCTGAGGGAGTTCGAGCTACAACTGGCCTATTGTGTCCCCTCAGGCTCTGCCGGAGGGACTAGCTGCCTGTGCATGGCTTTGGGAGCTCCTCAGAGACCAGTCACAATGTCTCCGGGAAAGCTCTCGCGGCTGTGTGTGTGTGAGAGAAATGAATGCCCGGATACAGGCCTCAGCCCCGGCTCCTCGGCCACCTGGGCCCTGGGTTTATTCAGAGCTACGCAACCGTTTGTTGTAAACAAACATAGACTCCTCACCCTGAACAAATCAAGAATTCCCTCACTCGGGCTTAGAAGGACCCTGCTCTCCAAACTGCATCAGACTTTTTTCTTAGAACAATTACTTCTCTAGACATCAGGGTGAAAGTGGAAGGCCATTCTTTTAACCCCACAGCTACCCTTAGTGAACTGGTTTACACAAAATGTTCATCCAATATCTTTGTTACATGCACTCTGCCCTGGTTTTGTTAATGTCTTTATTTGAAAAAAAAAATGATATCCAAAAGCAAGAATCCCTCAAACTAGAAAATTGCCAGATGTGATTAAAGAGATTGGCCAGCTTCTGGGGATTTTCCACTTGTGGTTTTTTCCTATGATGTAATAGTAAACAGATATGACTCTTAATTGAAAATGGTTTAGCTGATTATGATATCGGCTGGTGCAGAAAAATTATAGAGCACTCAGGTACTTCTTTTTGAACTCTAAAGCAATACCTGCTGGGATCATGATTCTTTTGTTTTCTGGGAACGAAGAGCTGTCTTTTCCTTAAAGTCCAATGGAACCTGAAGTTGGACACATCTTCCACAATTTTCAGAGGGGTGTGTGTTTTTATTATAGAAAACTGACTTTGTTTATATGATGCCACGATTACTTTCTTTTTTTAAATGTTTTTCTTAATGTTTATTTTTTAGAGACAGAGAGAAAGAGAGAGGGAGCATGAGTGGAGGAAGGGCGGAGAGCGAGGGAGACACAGAATCTGAAGCAGGTTCCAGGCTCTGAGCTGTCAGCCCAGAGCCTGACATGGGGCTCAAACCCACGAACTGTGAGATCCTGACGTGAGCCGAAGTCAGCCGCTTAACCGACTGAGCCACCCAGGTGCCCCCACAATTACTTTCAATTCGGATGTAGACAGTCAAGTTTTCTAGTGGGAATTACTTGGGTAATTCATCAGTTATAGAAAGGGACCTCCACACCTCCTTCTTTTCCAGAAGGTGCCTATCAGTAGACTGGTTATGACATTAACGTAAGTCAGGAGAAGGCTCCTGGAAGCAAATTCCTCTCACACTGGTGCCCGAGGCTGCTTTACAGCATGGCTCTTACACTGTAGCAGTGATATAATAATCTGATGGTAGTGGTAGTAATCTGATTTATTCACCCTAGCTCTGTGGGTCATCAACATCGCTTTCTTTCCCCTGACTATCTGTAGTGTTTATTATTACACAAAACCTTGGAACATCTTTGCTCACTAGTTGTTTTTATGCCTATGTCATCTTTCCAACTGGACCATAAGGGTGAGAACAGCTTCTTAGGCTTTTTTTAATTCCTTGGAGGCTGACATATGGTCTTACAAATAGTAGGCAATAAAAATAGGAATTGCTTGATTATTTTTGACAACTATATTCATTTATAGATCCTCTATCAAGGTCATAAATATGCTGTATGTAACTGTTTCCCTTACACAGCAATTCCTCCCCAGGCCAGGCACCCGGAGACGACTGAGTGGCTTTTGGAATTCCCCATCCTCCCGTGCTCTTTGCCTTTGGGATTTCCCAGTCCTTTCCTCCCAGCATTGACCAAAGTACTTACATCCTGTTCTAGATTCTCAGCGTCTAACCTGGTGTTTCCCCAGGCCTAGTCTGGGGGGATGGGGTGGCCAGGAGGACTAGGAGAAGTAGAAGGAAAGAGAGGACACACATAGGTCCATCCTTTTCCATGATGTTGGTCAGCGGGCAGCACCCAGAGCTCCATCTCATACAGCTGCCAGCCAGATGCCCCTGTCCTCCCAGCAAGTTCTCTCGAGAATTCAACACCAAACACAGTCCTTGCCCTGTACTTCCAACTGCACAAATACAAAATCCCCTTCTGCCTCCTCCTCCCCGTTGAAGCACTCACCAGACCCCACCCCATCAAGTTTTAAATAGAAAAAGCTCAGAAATCCAGTGACATAAGGCTTCCTTTTGAAATAGAAGTAACATTTTTCTCAGTCCTTTAAGATACAGGACTGATCGTTTTGGTTTGAATTAGTCTTCCTTGGATTTAAAAAATTAAAGAAGAAGGAGAGGAGAGGAAGAGGAAGAAGGAGGAAGAGGAATTTGAGGAGGAGAGGGAAGGAGGGGGAGGAGGGAAAGAAGAGGAAAGAGGGAGCAGAAAAAAATATTTCAGGTAATATATCTAAGGGACGTTAGGTGTTATTTCCTTTGCAAATGAAAACTGAGGCTTGGAAAACGGCAATGCCAGGCTGACCCCTAGGAAAGAGCCCACCACCCGTCCACAGTTCATTCATCAGAGCTTTGGAAACTCCCCCTCCTGGTTCCTCCAAGAAATCCCCTTTTCTAACTTTTTTTTTTTTTTTTTTTTTACCTCTCCCTCGTTTGGCTAGTGGCTCTTAGCACATTCAACACGTTGTTCTTGCAACATCTCCTAAAAGCTAGCAAACTAAAAACAAAACACCCCCCTCTTTACCCACAAACTTCCTTGTTCCAGCAACCCTCTCACCCCACCTGACTCCTTTCATTCTTAGCCATGCTTCATGAAGAAAGCCATCTCACATTATTCCTCAACCCATTGCAGTTTGTTCATTAAACAATACTTATAGATCACCTAATATTTGCAGGGACCAAAGTGAGGGACATAACAAAGAGTCTCACCCCACTGAAACAAGTTTTCACCACTCGTTGCCAAATCCAGCCAACGCTTTTCAGTACCTACTTGGCTTGCATGCTGTGCAGTGTTTAAAGTTTCAACACAAGCTTAGCTATCTGCTAGGCATTCTGCTGGGTGATGGGGACACAAGGAAATGCAATTGCTTGCAGATCTTTGAGTGAGGGTGCTGCCATTTCAGAGACTTACCCAAGACTGTGGTTTATCATGGTGTAGTGAGTGTCTAATGTACCAAAGGATAGAAAGCATCAGTTCTAGAACAACAGTGCTTGGCTGAAAACCCCCGAACTATTGTTGTGTCTTCCCAGAGCAATAATACCTACCTCATCAGGGTTTTATGAAGACTAAATGAAATGATTCAGGTAAGCACAGCGCCTGGCATTGGTTGAACACTTGGGTAATATTTGCTTTATAGTGATGGCTCTATGTAATGAGAGAGCTTTATACAAAATGCCATGGGAGGAAAAGATGCGGGTGTTTGGGGAAGCTGGGGCAAATCAAGGAAGACTGTCTGAAGAAAGTAAGGTTAAACTATGTCATGAAGGTTGAGTTCAAGGAAGCCAGGTGGACTAAAATGGAAAAGATATTTCCAGCAGAGAGGATGGCGGAGGTCAAAGTATGGAGGTAGGAATCCACATGGAATGTGTAGAAAATGAGCCCAGAGAGGAGAGGCAAGAAAGGAATCTGGACAGAAAAATTGGGTCACTGCAGTGTTGTAAGCAGGGGAGTAGGATTGTCAGATGTCTCTTTCAATTCACTGCGAAGGATGGATATAAGATGGTCAAGAACACTAGTAGCTAGATGAGTCAGGGATTGATTACAAAAGAAATGATGAGGGCCCAGCAAGAATAGTAGCAGTGAGAAAGAAAGATGTGTCATCAAATCTATCATTTCGTTCTCAAGTCCATATCCTTTTTCTGGATTCCTGAAGCCATCTCCCAAACGGCCTTGCCCCTTAAATCTGTTTTTACTGAAACCATAGCATCTTTCTAAATGCAAAAGTTGATCTTGTCCCTGCTTTAAATTCCTCAATGATTCCCTATTGCCAGCAGCAGTGACTTTCAAACCTGTTTGGTCAAGATCAATGTAAGAAATCCCTATGCTTGTATACATTTATAATAAATATATAGATATATGCAACTGAAACAATTTGTAACACCCCAAATTTACCCTTTTTACAGGAAATGCACTCACACTTTCCATTCCAGTCCAGTCCGTTCAAATGTTGACTTGAACCCACTGAGATGAATTCATGGTCCACTAATAAAGTGCCACACAAACTGACGAACATCTACATGGTAAAATCTAAATTCCTTGGCTTGGATACCAAGTTCCCTCCAATCCACCTTGTCCATCTGGGTAGCCCTGCTAAGAGTCACATACTTGGGATGGGACACTTTTCCATCATCTGACTTCTGACTGCTTCTTGACCCATTTTGGTATTCCTTTGTTAAAATGGAACACACACACATTTGTTCTGCTTTACTTATCTATTTCTCCTATTAGAATGTGAGTTTCACAAGGACCAAGACACCATTTTCTCTGCTATCTTCATTAATAGGACATCCACAAGGTTTATTTTGCATGTTCCCTCTTCCAAGCCTATCCCCTCCCCATATCCCATCTGCCCTCACTTTGCATTGAAGCTCTCCAGGAAAAAGGCTCACAAGTATATCCCCAGAGCTTAGCACAGCTCCCAGCACATAGTAAGATGTGATGAAGAAATATTTGTTGATTGGTATAAAGCCAGATACTATTCAGGGAACAGGGAATAAAAAATAAGAGGCAGTTGTTCTTAAGTATCAACCAGGAAATCAACAGTTATAAAGCAGTGTTAAAGCCAGTGTGAGTGCATCGTTGGGTCAAGCAGGATAGGGATGTGATAGGGATGTGAGAGAGAGGAGCTTGTTTAAAGCTAAGTTCATGGTGAGGGCTTGACTGGAGCCAATCTTGTGGGTAATTGTGTGCAGCAAGATAGAAAGCCGAGGTAAAGGGTGGGGGCAGATATCAAAGGGACATGAATGCTTGAATGCTAAAATGTTATCTTTAATTTACAATATGGGAAAACTTAAGAGCCTGATCAGACTGCTGAACTCTGGATGAATTGGAGCAGGTCCAAGGGAAAGGCAGTCTGGCCTAGAGGAATGGATACAGAGAGGTCTCAGGAAGGCACCTCTCCGATACCTTTCCAAACCCAGGGAGCTTTTAAAAAAGGAGGTGTACAAGGGGCTGTTAAAATTTTTAATTTTATTTTCAAGCTCTATGTGACCTGGATAAGGGTAAGGGAAGGTTGAATGGGGCAGGAAAAGAGTGGGCCCTTGGAGGTCTGGGTTCAGTAGGATGAATAGGAGGTCACCAGGCAGACCCAGGAGGGTGCACTGGGAATGGTTATCCCCATAAATAACAAGGGGAAGAGCCGTTCTGTCTCCCTGTTGGACCTCTGCCTTGTTGTCCTTCAAAGACTATCTCTTTCCTTTCTTCCATTCTCCTCCCTCCCTCCCCTTCAACCTAATCTAGTGATAAAGGTTTATTATTTCATATAGCAGTTAGATTCCTTAATAATCTGGTTATATTGTAAATTTAATATATTTTTATATTAAGGGTAAGGTCAGGTATGGCACGTGAAAGGTCACTAAGCAGCAAGTATGATATTGTTTTCATGTTATTCTGAGGTGAAGCAGTTGACAAGTGATTTGGATTTCCTCATAATTTGCTGAACAAAAGTATATTTAAGACATAAAAATGAACGGGTGCCTGGGTGGCTCAGTCGGTTAAGCACCCGACTCTTGATTTCGACTCGGGTCATGATCTCACCGTTCATGAGTTGGAACCCCAAACTGGTCTCCGTGCTGACCATGTGGAGCCTGCTTGGGATTCTCTCCCTCTCTCTCTCTCTCTGCCCCTCCCTCATTCACACTTGCTCTCTCTTTCTCAAAATAAATAAATAAATTTTAAAAAGGTTTAAATATGATTTTCTACAGTAATGAATAACTAACTAGATTAAGAGAATCGGATCCTAGTTCTGGATTTGTGGCTCCCTTGAGCAAGTCATGCAAACCATTGAACTTGACTGCCTTCATCTGCACAGTGAGGGCTGGGAGCAGAAAGGCCTTGCCTTCCTTTCTAACCATGTCAGATTCAAGGCTATTTACTCACTGGAATCCTGTTAATGCGATGTGGAGCCCATACTGCTATGGTGTGTGGTGCTCAACATGGGTTTATTGAATGAATAAATGATCAAGTAATATTGCTTTACCCGTTTTTCTCTTTGTTTGGTATTCCTGTCACTTTCTACAGGAATTTTGTATTATTTCCATTAATTAAGCTGAAAAAAATCCATAAGGCTTTTTAAAAAATCTTATGGTTTGGAGTGCCTGGGTGGCTCAGTTGGTTGGATGATGGACTCAGTTCCTGGGTTCCTGGGGCTCTGAGCTGACAGGACCCTGCCTGGGATTCTGTCTCCCTCTCTGCCCTTCCCCCACTTGCACTCTCTTTCTCAAAAATAAATAAATAAATAAACATTAAAACATAAAATAAAATAATCTTATGGCTTAAGGCAGTTGCTAGAAAATCCATTTAAATTGCAGTAATAAAGACTGAAGAAAGGCTCATTATTTGAACTGTGTCCCTTACTTAATTAAATTCGAATTACTAAATGAAAGGGGAGATGGTTAACAACATCCAAAATGGGGGCTCATTACTACTCCCTGTTCTTTCTATTCCTTTTTTGAGTCCTCTTTTACAAGAAGCACGTGGCACATTCAGTTTTATTTTTATGCAAAAACAATTTTCCTCTAAATGATGCTCATGCTGTATTGGTAATGGTTTCTATTTTGGTATTCTATTTTTTCTCACTTCATGTTTTATAAAGAAAATGGTAAGATTTCATTGTTCCCTGAAAACAAGAAGAGAATAAGCTAACAAATAGATATTTACTAAGTACCTACTATGTCCCAAAATTATGGGAGGTTCTGAAAATGTGGAGAATGAATTGCAGATGTTTGATGATCCTATGGAAATTGATAAAATTGGAAAACTCACAGTGACCTCAGGACCACTGAGAGAGAGGAAAATTACTGTGACTATGAGTCTGTGTAAGTGGGGAGGGACAGATGCATTTTTGCGACGTGTAAATGATAGTAATAATAATAAAAATACCAATATGAGAGCTAAAGGGTCAGAATCAAAGAGAGATTCTGAGCAACATTGTCCCTGGTGATCCCGCTCCTTCCAGAAATGGCATAATGTGTCAATGGGTATCAATACTGAACAGCATGAGCTGACTTGTTAAAGAAAAAAAAGAAAAAAAGGAAATGGAATGTATAATCCAGAAATATGCATTTAATGCATTGCATAATATGGTCCTCATTAAATCCCAAAAGGAAAGAACAAACGCTTGGCTTTTTGGGGGAGAGCTTCGTATACGAATTTTACATGAATAGGTGGTTTATAGAAACTTCTAATCATCATGCTGTGCCAGGCTTTTACTATAAAATCAACACTCAGGCAAGTCAGGTATTGAGTTTATATACTAATTTGGAATCAACAGATGTTCCATAAGCCATACACTACAATATCACAAGCAAAACTGTAAACATTCAGCTTTGCTGAGAATGGGTGCTTTCGTTGTTTTGTCATCCCCTCATCCTTTGCCCCGTTTTATGCTGAAGGCAGCCCCACCCCCATCTCCACTTTCGGTTTCTCATTTGGGAATGAGAATACTACTCTTCTCAAATATTATGATTTTGGAGAATTGCCAAGGGCAATTTATGACACCTGGACAGGATGGATTTGCGATTCAGGAAGACAGTGATAAAATCCCATGCCTCTGGCATGGTGATTGGTCCAAGGGTTAGCATGTGACACAAACAGAGCCGATCAGAATCCTTCTCCACAAGCTTCCCCACCCCCCCACACCGAAGCTGGAGGTAGAGTCTTCTCTTTCCTTTTGGATGCAAGCGCTAGGGATGCTCCCTGAGGAAATACACATCGCTTGTCATGGCAAAAGCCTGAGATAACAGTCTACCTAGTGAGAGGCGGAGACACATTGCACTCAGATTCTAGGAAGTGTGCATTTGTTTTAAATGTGGACCATAGTGTAGTTAGGTGCAAGGAATGAACTTATGTAGGAAAAAAAAATTGCTTTTAGGTAGATATAATAATTCAAAGTATTTCACAAGCTGAATAGCAGGGGCATAGAGCACAGATGTTGGTTGTACGACCCAGCCAGCTTCCCCGTAAGGCCCCTACTGTTCCAAGCTTTACCTCTTCGCTTGCTGTATGGTGGAGAGTTCTTGGAGTCCTGGGACAGGGTGGAACATCTGGGTTGGTTTGAGGGAGGGGACACTCACAGGTTTCTGGGAAGTGGCTATTTACTAACTCATAGGGTTGATGGTGGGTGGTAGGGGAGAGGGAAAAATGGGTGATGGGCATTGAGAAGGGCACTTGTTGGGATGAGCACTGGGTGTTGTATATAAGCAAGGAATCACCGGAATCTACCCCCCAAACCAAGAGCACACCGTATATACTGTATGTTAGCTAACTTGACAATAAATTGTATTCAAAAAATATTTCAACATTTCAAAATCAGTATGGCTTATTAGGCATACCAACTGAACATCAGCCCTGGGTAGGGGAAAGAGGAGATGGTATTCGGGCTATTTTTTTTGTGGCAATGACAGAGTAGACTGTGTGATAGAGATTGCCCATGGCTATAAAAACTGTCAAATTGCTTGAGCTTCAACTGTTCTTACAGTTTTGGATCCTGTAGTCTCCATTTACATCTTAAATTGATGATGACCAAGATCTCGTTTCTTTCCACAATCCAGCTGTCCCTGAGCACTCTACCAAATGCCAACAAGTAAAAATCATTTGTCCAAGTCCAAGGTGAAATAAAAGAAGCAACTACATTGCATTAGAAAAAAAATAGAGTAAATGTTCTGAGCATAAGGGAACCTAATCAAAAAAATAGGGAAGAATTTTCCAAAAACGTGAAATAAAATATCTTGAATGGCTCTTAGTAGGTACTTTGGCTGATAAATCCACTAAAACAAAACAAAAACAGAGTATTAATGAAAATGAGGGATTTGAACTCTAGGTTTGTCTCTCCCTAGTGAAACAAATATTTAAAAAATACTGATGATTCAAAGAAAAACTATGGTCAGCAAATAACAAGCTCACTAGTACATTTTCTCTTCTCACCCCATAGGGAACATTTTTTGGAACCCAAGGGTCACAGACTAGGTGGTCATTAAACACTATCACACCATGTACTAATTTCCCTTCTTTCCTTTGCCCCTTTCCAATCCACCCTACATTTCGCTGCTCCATCCATTTTCCCCAAAATTGTTTTGATGCTATTACCTCCTTGCTTAGTATTCTCAATGGATCTCTAGTGTCTATTGAATACTGGCCAAACCACTTTAGGTAGCATTTTCCCTGGACAATCTATGTGCTCTGGCCCTAGCAATATTTACAATCTTATTCCCCATGACTCGCCTACTTTTGTGCCATAACCCAGCCAAAACAGATTATTTGGTCTTTTCCTTAAAAAAACCTGTATCTTTTGTCTTTTGAGCCTCTCTGTTCGTGTGTTCTTGCCAACAGAGGTGTCTTTTATTCCTCATCTCATCTCAGTTTTGTTAGGTCAGATCTTACCCAAACTTGAAAATTGGCTCTAAAAACGTCTTCACAAATGCTCATTACAACTCCATGAAGTATCTTCCTCCTTGAACCCCCATTCTACTTCAAACTTCTCATGTGAACCTATCATGTTATATAGCACGATGATTCATGCACTCTTTAATGACTCCAGCTAGTATTTATTTTCATGGATAATTACCATGAGGTATATTCCCCTCCTGGGGTCATGGGAAATACATAGAAGAATTTCTTTTTGCCATAATGTCATGTTAGAAGGGTTAGGAGAAAAGAACTCATAATGCATACATAAAATAAGAAGTCTTCATTTATACCCTGAGAATTCCTTTGAGTTATTCAGTTGTAAAACGCATTTCTTTGCCACTACTGCTGTATTCCTTTTTCTAAGGGAGGGTACAAGACCTCAAAGGCTGCAGTAAAATTCTTAACATGTCTTGGACCAACGCTTTCCATAGCACTTATTTGCTTTTGACATTTGACTTGGGTGGTGGCCAATGATTCACTTATAATTTCATCTCCAGGTGCTTCTTGCCTTTCCATCCATTGGTATTCATTTTGCCTTTTTGATTACATCAGGCTTTAATATGCTCACTTACCACCCTCTTGAAAAATAACTGGTCTCATTATAGCTGTTGCCCACTAAGTCACTGTCCCCTGAAAACACACAAAGGCCACTATGAGAATGTTTGGGGGGTAGGAGTTCTTAGACCATTTTATCCAAAACCCTCAACGTAACTCTTCATCATTTTCCTCTTTCAGGTGAAGAATTTCTTTCAGTCCCATTCAATCTTGCAAGTGGCCTTTCCCTATAGAAAGATGTCTCTATTCTGTAAAGTATACTTCCTATTCCCATTTCATTACCTATATCTTATTCATGACTGTCATGAGGGCACATAGAAATTCTAACTATTTGTTGAATGAATAGACAGGTAAAGGAGTGGTTAAATGCCTTAGAGTGGTGATTCAGCTTCTTCATTTTTGTCCTTTACTGGATTGTAAATTCTTTATAGATAAAGATTTCACTTCGGACATCTTTGTGTCACTTGTCACCCCAAGCGGTTCCTTGCATGGATCAAGTTCAGCAAATAATTTGTTGTATTAGTTGCTAAGTGTGCACCTGTCACCCTGTGAGGTCTGAATGGAATCAGTAGACCCAATCTTTGGAAATTTCGCAGTCCCATTTTCTGTTCCACTTTCTTTGAATCTAGATCATACCACATTTTTAAAGCTCTGATCCAATGTTTTCATCTGCCTACTTATAATTTTAGCTTTTGTGTCTCAGGACCATTAGAATATGTGATTTCAAGAGTTGTTTCTCCCACATATTAGATGAGTGACTTTGAACAACTAATTTAACCTCTGAGTAATTTCTCATCCATTGAGAGGTAATGATCATACCTATCTAATAAGTGGTGAGGATTGGAAGCTGAGTTGATGGTAGTAACAGGAAGCCATGCGAGCTCTTTCTAAGTATGTAAAATGAATATAAATATACAGCTACACCTCAGAGATATCATGGCAATAAAGGGAATGCCGTGATAAAATGAGTCAAATGAATTTCTTTGGTTGTCAAATGCATACAAAAGCTATGTTTACACTATACCATAGCTTAAGCGTGAAGTAGCATTATGTCTAAAAAGGTATGTACATACCTTTTTTAAAGTGTGCATTTAGTGCTAAAACATGCTAACCATTATCTGAGCTTTCAGCTAGTTGTAATCACTGATCACTGATCACCATAACAAGTATAACAATATGAAAAAGTTTGAAGTGTTATGAGAATTACCAAAATGTGACGCAGAGACACAAAGTGAGTAGATGCTGTTGGAAAAGTGGCACCTACATGCTTGCTCGACACAGGGCTGCCACAGGACAAACCTTCCATTTATTAAAAAAAAAAAAAAAACACCAAAATGTGGTACCTGCAAAACACAACAACACAACAAAGTGTAATAAAATGAGGAACCCCTGTTATAAGGGTAATTAATTATACAGTATTCGCAGTTTGCTTTCAAAAATGAAATTGGCTATCAGAAGAGAGAAGAAGATTTTAGTCACTAGGGTTACTTCAGAGAAAGTTGAAGGCACTTGGCAAGTATGGGCAGAAGGAAGTCAAGATCTTTATGATATTGTTCAGTTCTGACATTCCCTAATCCCACATATAACTTGTACACAAAGCTGAACTATGTACTTCAGCTTTTATACACTTCAGCTCTGACAGGTCAACTCACTAATTATTTTCCTCCTAATTGTGGAATAAGAGATGCTGGCTTGGAAGTTGTTCAAGTAGGAAAAGTCCCAGGGATTTTAGTTTACAGTAAGCCTTATAGGAATACTCAAGTTCAATTTTTTTCTGGACTATTTAAATGAGGCTATGTCATTAGAAACATTGAGGGCAGAACAAGACAGGTGCTTGGTTTTAGACTTGTTCTTTTGAATTTAACAGCAGTATCAACAAACCAGGGAACACCCAAACAACAGCCCATCGAATGGGGAAAGAGATTATGATTTTCAGTTCAAGGTATCAATTTGGCTCCACTCTTTTACCTGCTTATTAAATTAAATGCTGATCGATGTGCCACTGTGAACGAATTTCATAGATGTGTTCAATATCTACAATCAGTTTACTATAAATGAAAGGGTTTATGTTGGACAATCTGGGTTGACCTCATCCAGTTGGTCAAAAGGCTTTAAGAACACTGAGGTCTCCTCTAGAAAGCAGAAATTCTGCCTCAAGTTTGCAGGATCAGCCTTTTTGGGCTGCCCTGTACATTTCAGACTTGCCATTGCCGGTCACATGAGCCAAAGCATTGAAATAACTCTCTTTATATCTCCTGCTGGTTCTGTTTTCTCTGGAGAAACTTGGCTGATGTAGAGATCAAGTAAGAGAGATGGAAATGAGAACTCAGGAAGGCCATCACAACAGTCCTCCAGTATTTGAACAGGTATTACGTGAGAAGTGAGCTCATGGATGAAGTGATAGCAAGGCATCTTTGGGCTGCTTGTATACCAAAAGTTAAATGGGGCCTTCTTTTAACGAAGGCAGCTGCCCTTCAGCAGGCACGCCAAAGAGAAAGTCTGACCAGTCTTTCACTCCCTAAAATGAAGTGCCAAAATAATGCATTTTTTTAGTACTAGACATTAAATGAGTCACTTCCTTACAGCTCTTTAAAATGTTATTCGCTCTTATAACTGTTCTTCCCAGAACTTCACTGTGGCTCATATACATAACATTTCCACTTTGTGGACCATTAGACTACGCCTGAAGCCCCCAGATACATATCCATTCACGAAGTAAAACTACTCACATGGTTCTCATTTTGTAGAAGATGAAGCTGATGCCTTTTTGAAGCCATTTAACCAGATCAGGACTTGGATAAGACCAGCGAGTTTAAAAACTTTCAGCCAGTGTTTTCCCTTCCAAACTAAGCATCACCTCTCAGCCAAATGGCTTTCACCTTGTACAATTTTTGCAAATTTTTCAGTGTGGCTTTAGCCAGCAAAACAAATTCTATGCTTTTTAAGCGTGGACTCAAGAGCTGAATTCTTAAAAAGGCAAACTTTGAAATGCACAAATGGCATTATCATTTTGTGATGTCTAATGCTACTGTCTGCATCTCCCAAAGCTATTGAGTGAATCTTATGAAAATAACTTCAAAGCTAAGAGGTGACTTAAAAAGCAGTCAGCTATGCCTTTGAAATGCCTACTTAGAGGGTGTCCTAGGCACCCAACTCTGGATGCCATGCAAGTCCATGCTTGTGGAGGGCTTCTCCCTTGAATTTTACCTTTCCTGGTATACACTTCATGGGATTGCTTGCTATAATTATTTTTTTTCTAGGCTTCAGTAACATTAGCTGAAATATGGAGCCAATATAAAATAGAATAACAACATAATAATCATCCCTTACAACTGAAGATGAATAAATGGATTTCCTCATTTAAAATGAGGCACCTTTTAACTCTAATCATTACTTCTTAGATAGAAATTATACCTGTTTTAAGTCCCTACATCTAGTTATCTTGAAGGATACTGTATGTGTTCAGGTACCAGTTAACATAATTTTGTTTCTGCTTTCTTTTATTTTATTAAATGATATACAATTATATTAACTTAAGAGGATGAAGACTTTGAAATATTTTTAAAACGTATTTCTAAATGGGGAAAGGTATTATTTCATATTAATCTGAAGAGAACTAATAAATCTTAGAATTAAATAGATTTTCTAGGTCCTAAAATGTCCATAGTGCTCTTCAATATTTGCTTTTTCTCATCTTCCTGGAAATGGAGAAATTTTTAATAAACATATTTAAGAGGGGTACTTGGTGGTTCAGTGAGTTAAAGCATCTGACTCTTGATTTCAGCTCTGGTCATGATCTCATCGTTCGTTAGATCGAGCCCCAAGTCAGGCTCTGCGCTGACAGCATGGAGCCTGCTTGGGATTCTCTTTCTCCCCCTCTCTCTGCTCCTCCTCTGTGGGCTCTCTCTCCCTCTCAAAATAAGTACAAAATTTTGAAAAAAAAAATTAAAAACTATATTTAAGAATTTCCAGATCTGGCATGTTGTGAAAAAATATTTTTTTTAGTTCTTAATTAGAAGAAAATTTAATTCATTTGGAATTTAAAGTTATTCTCAAATTCAAGTTTGATATTAATTGCCTAATTAACCTAGGCTTTCAGACCTTATTTCAGAATTTCATCTATAACAGCCTGGTAAAAAACAATCTATCTCAGAATGGTGTTTAAATGATCGATTTAAGTTACAGTATGTAAAAAGGCAAGCAGAAAAATATTAACTGTTCTTTCAAAAGTACACCAAAGACAATGTTCATAGAATTTCTTGATTTCCTCTCAAAGACTAGAAGATTTTTGAGGGAAAAAAACATGATAGTCTTATCTCTTCTCAGAGATCAGTAATTGGAACTGGGGTCACTTGGGTCATCCCTAGATAAGACTGAGTAGGAATTTGTCTTGGACACATGTGTAGATATCTATGATAGCACCTGGGGCTGTCTGAGCCCCCAGCCAAGTCATTGGGCTCCCCTCCACTGCCAGGGGCTCAAGCTCCAACCCCAACCATGCCCCTAAATAGTGCCCTGGGTCCCCCACCCCTACCATGGTCCCCCTGGAAGAGGGCTTAAGGCTATTTGTACAGGAAACCCCAGGTGGGAGCTGGGGGCATGGTCTAAAGGGGGCATGGTCTGCAGGTGGATAGTACTTTGGTGGGTTGGGCCCAGGCTCCACACACTTTTCTCCCAGCGAGAGCAGAAGGTCAAGCGTGGCCTTGCACTAGGCAGTGGTTCTCAAACTTAGGATGGGCTTGTTAAAACTCAGATTTTGGGATTCCATTTCCTGAGTTTCTGATTCGGTAGTTTTAGGACCAGGCTTTGTTTTCTCTCAGGTTCCTGGGTGAAGCTGTTGTTGGTGTTTTAGGGACCCCACTTTGAGAATCACCACCTCCGGCCTTGCACAGTTTGTACTTTTCCCTGTCAGCATCCTTCCCCTCCTCCTTCAAATCACAGAGGGGTTTCTGATGCCCAGATAGCCTCTCTTCCCTCTAAAGGAATATACATTTTATCTCTTTCCTACAGGGTCAGGTGGCTAGCATTTTCTAACGTGACTATTTAGTAATCTGAGTAGCTCATTTGAATGTGGCCCAGTCCTTAGGAGCCTTTTAATGCTGTCAAGGTCCAGTTAAAGGTAACAGCCAAAGTACATCTCAGTAGCAGTGTTCCCTCAGAGTGTCCCCAGAAATAAATCTAGTCGTGTGTGTGAAGTCCTCACCCTCAGTTGGGTCCCTAGCCTGCTTGGATTTTTCCTGGCTCTGCACAGCCACCTTTGCTGGTGACCATCTGGTGTTCTTGTGATGCATCAGTTACTACGTGTTGATGCTGGCATGAGAGGGGGGTCACGGGGGCAGATCACTAGGGGAGTGGAAAACACTCTTTGGCCCAGCTCTCTGTCCCATTCAGCCATCATCAGGGGCCCAAGTGGCGTGATTCATGCTGAGTTTCAGAGCCCCTGGAGAACGCTGCCCTCCAGCCCTTTTCCTGACATCCTCTTCTCCACCACCGTGCAAATCAATCCCTTGATATAAGCAGGGAAATAAATGCTATGCAATCTTTCCAAACTTCACCCTCTGCATTCTCAAGGGCATGTACTTTTGTCCTTGTAGAGTGTCTTCTTCAAGTCAAACCCAAAAGCACACATACATGTAATTTATTGTAAAGAGATACTAACCGGGCACTCCTCCTCCAACTGTAGAGGTGGATAGAGATTTCCAGCTTAAGGTTCATTTGGGACATTGTGCTGTGCTATCAATGCAAATCCATTCCTTTATATATCTGAACATTTTTAAGTTTATTTATTTATTTTGAGAGGGAGAGAGAGAGCACATGCATGCGCGTGTGAGTGGGGTAGAGGCAGAAGGAGAGGGAGAGAGAGAGAATCCCAAGCAGTACAGAGCCCAACACGGGGCTCAAAATCAAGAACTATGAGATCATGACCTGAGTTAAAATCAAGAGTCAGATGTCCCATGCTTGAACATTTTTGAAGGCTATTATTTGTTAGATGCATGTGGAGGCACACACACACAAAAGAAAACTAAAATGGGAGACAACTAAGTTTACTAAAGGCTAGTAATATTTTTAAAGTCATATAGAGACAAAATCTACTGAAAAATAAATATTGGAAATACTGCATTTGGATTGGCTGAGAGAAAGGAGCTACTAAAGCATTTGCCTTCCAAAGCAGACTGCCCATTTCACCTGTAATGTTCTTAGAACAAGCATGCCACCTACTTTTCCTGATCCAGGATTGACTTTAACAGACAAAATAGTATGGAAGGTGAACCAAGGCAAGAGGATTCTTGGAGTGTCTTTGGATCACACAGGCTGAAAACTGGCCAGCAAGAGACAACATCTGACCCAGACTAGAAGGTCAAAGGTTAACAGGGCCCAAGGGATCATTTATATCCTTCTGACAGCTGGGGAAAATGAACACTGATGAAGCTAAACAGCCTGCCCAAATTACAACAGGTGCACATTGGTTATATGACATGGTGGTTGGCATCTGGTGGGCTGGAATTTCGATTCCAGCTGGAACACCGATTGTGACCTTCATCATGTTACTAACTCGACATCCTCCTTTACCAAATGGGAATATTCTGTAATTGCCTGGGCTATTGCAAGGACCAAGTAAAATATATGACAGTTATTATGCACCTAGTTAATCTTAGCTTTTTACTCCTGTCCTTTCATTCAGATTGAGAATTAGAACCAAGAAGTCTGGTCTTCTCGGCTTGTGCTTTCTTATATATGCAACCTCTCCTCCATCAGAGCAATGCTACTCTTGTCTTTTCCGTAATCATGATCACATTCATCATCATTCTCAGATGTCTATTTGCAGGATAGAATAGTCATTGGGAGGTTTAATAAAGATAATGTTTGTGGAAACACTATGTTTATACAAATGTACATTATTATTAATTACATAATTAATAATATGTCATATTGACTACCAGACATGCTAGAATCCAAATGATTTACTGAGGAGTTGTTTTGTTTTGCTTTCATTTGATTTTGGATGCCACATATTATCATTTGCTATGTAAAATGTGATCATTTATGAATGATGTAATATCTCAGGTTGCAGAATCTGAGTCTCATGTTTCTCCCCATTCTAGATTCACAAATATTTCACAAATGAGTACTCAAATAAGGACTCATTTCAGTAAAACAACATCAAATTTCTACCGATTCCAACAACAATGGCCCAATACCCTAGAAGAAGCTTTCTGTTGTTGAAGGCCTATTGTGTCCCAGACACTGTGCAATTATTGCCCCTTATGATGAAAAATACTGAGGCTCAGAAAAGTTGCTTGACTTGCCTAACGTCACTCAGCAAGTAAGATCCAGAATCCAGGTCTGACTCCTCTCAGAGTTCTATCTACTACGTCCTACTGCCTCTCCACAGAATGTGCTGGACTCAACAACAAATATACAAACACATTTTTATCCTAGCACCCCATAACCACACTTAGGTAATTATTTCTAACAAAATTTCTTTGAGCTTGGGAATAAACAGAAACAACATTCACAGATACAAGCACAATATAAGGTATATTGGAGAAGAGGTTATTTGTTCTAGGCATCTGCCATGGGAAAAAAACAACACACAATAAAATGACTATGTCATATTGGCCACAGTCCATTGAAATAAAAGTAGGCACTTGGCATGGAGGCAGCCTCTTGTGGGCTGCGGTTGCCCTATAGGCGGGGCTAGTATGAGAAGTCTTGCCCTACTTAATCTTTGGTAGCAATCCGGAAACCTTCTGAGGGGACTTTCATTGTAAGCCCTTCAGAGAGAACCCTTGGTCAGTGCAAGGTGAAGGCTGAGATGAACGTGGAGATGAACGTGGAGAATTGGCAAGCTTTCAAGCACAGGGTAGAGATGAGTTTGGTTGAGGCCAAAAATCCCTATGGGAGAGAGACACAAATCAAACCTGCAGAGAAGAAGTTTAAAACTAAGCATCTTTTCTAGGTGTAAAATAGAATTTCCATGGAATCAGGTGTTTTAATCGGCAAAGAGGTGTTCCCATACCATCTTATGATGAAAAATATGTTTGTTCGTCCTCAAAGGTCCATTAAGAAAAAGGTGAATGTATATGCAGGGTTGCCATGGGGGACCCTCTATGAAGACTTGCTCTAAACCAGAAGCCAGCCCAAACAAAATAATCCATAAAATTACAGATGTGGTATTGGGAAGTCCTAAGTACCAGAGTAGCTTGGTATCCTAATAATTTTTTTCTTTGTGTTATGTTTTCTCTACTTTTAATAATCATCCTTGGGTCTATGTCTCATCATTAAGGAACACCAAGTTAACACTAGGAAATGTTCATAAGCAGGAAACCACATTTTTTATTCCATCACTCAAAAGCCATCACTCAGAGTAGTCAGTGTCAGTTAGCTATAGCAACAGATGTTAAAACACACATAGTAACTACAAAGGCTCTTTTGAATGTCAGTTTAATTTAAACCTTAACCTCAGATTTTTTCCACAGATACAATGAGAAACCACAAGGATCCTCTTGTCCTAATGCTCCTTCCATACACTGCAATAAAAGTTCTTGTTTTGGAAGCAGAAACCTTGTGAATCAGCAGTCATGGCCCACTGTGTTTGCCATGGTCACACCACATGTTCAGTGCATTAGCCTTCTGAGCGTCCAGGAAAGAACCCGTCCCCCTCTGCTCCCCATTATATCCACTGTGTAATTTTGACTGTACATTTTAGATGGAAAGTAGGTAGCAGACTAAAATTGCAAACTACTTTTTAAAAAACCCTTTAGAGAATGGCAAAGAATTTAAACAATATTTACTGAGTCTTCACTAAGGATGAGCCAGTGTTCTCCTCATTTAGGAGGATAAACAGATGTATAATTGAATAAACATTCACTATGCAGGAAGTGTGTAGTCAAAAAGAGTGCTGTTCAATAGAAATAACATGTGAACCACATATGTAATTTTAAACGTTCCACTAACCTCATTAAATACAGTAAAAAGAAAGATGGAATTACTTACAAATATAATTTATTGAACCCAATACCTCTAAAATACTATTCTTTCAAAGTGTAATCAATATAAAATTATCAATGAGGTATTTCATTTTTTGTACTAAATCTTAATTTTTTTAATGTTTATTTATTTTTGAGAGAGAGACAGACAGACAGACAGACAGAGTATGAGTGGGGGAGGGGCAGAAGGGTAGAGACAAAGAGGGAGACACAGAATCTGAAACAGGCTCCAGGCTCTGAGCTGTCAGCACAGAGCCTGATGTGGGGCTCAAACTCAGGAACCATATCATGACCTGAGCCGAAGTCAGATGCTCAACTGACTGAGCCACCCAGGCGCCCTTGTACGAAATTTTGGAAGTCCGTTATGTACTTTATACTTACAGAACATCTCAATTCAGAACAGTCACATTTCAGGTGCTCAACTGCCACATGTAGCTAGTGGCTACTGTGTTGGACTCTATAGGTCTAGTATTTGGAAGGCATAAAAGCATAAATGACTGCAGTACAAGCTCTATTTGGTTTAGGGAGAGAAGGAAATTTTCCATGGAAAAGGTGGCATTTGAAATTGGTGTTCTAAATCATAGTTATAAGTCGGAGAGACAAAGAGTGTAATTCATGCTGAAGAATCTGTAGAAGCAACAACTTGGGGGAGGAAAATGGCAGGGAATTGACACTCTGCTAAACAAGGGTTTCATGTCATTCTTAGGATAAGGACACAAATTCCTTAAGGAGAAACATGAGTTCCTATTGAGGTGTTTGTTTGTTTTTATTTTACTCTCAAACTTATCCCCTACTTTCAGTCTCTCTGCTCTAGCCCCACGGTCTATATGCTATGTCTCATAAACTCCCCACGTCTTCCCATCCAGATCTTTACAAAAGCGTAACCTTGCCTGAGACTTCTCTGGTTTGGCTCAGCATTGCTTCTAGCACATAGTATGGTGCTCAGCAGATAGTCCTCAGTAAATACATTTGAATGAACAAAATGATTGCAGAGAACACACAGGGAAGAAGATGGGAAAGGCCTGACTGGGGCTCTGTTGCTGAGAACCTTAGGCACTAGCTTCTGGGTTTGTAAATTCATTCTGTGACCAAGCCAGTTCCACACTTCTCACTTGCATATTAAATGTTTATCTGAAGCTCAGACATATGTGGGATGGTTTGGAGTGAGGAGAGACAGGTAGCAGAGAGCCCTGTTAGGAACTTTTGGAAGGAGCCTAGATGAGACACCATTGGGTCCTGTACTGTAGGAGAGGGGTAGGTATATGCATTAGTTACAAATCACACCAAGAGAGCAAATCATTTTGCAGAAATTGTACATTCTTAGGGATGAAAAGAACTTTTGCCATTTTACAGCTGGGGCAAGTGAGACTCAGATAAGTTAAATTATTTTCCTCTAATTAAACTTTAGATTTCATCACGCTGCACAAACGGATTTCATTATGAAACGGAAGGCCAGGTATAGATCGTATGTTGTAAGAGAACGGATCAGTTACAAACTTTACGTTAAGCAGCTACAGAAAACTGGGGGGAGGGGGGAGAAAGATGAAAAGAATCTAAAATGCATTGAAATTATGAAAGAAATGGCTTTAAAAAGTTTTTAACACTACACATAACTGACCTTATATGTGAACCCGGTCACGAATTCAGTCAAGGGTTCTGATTTAGCAATCACTTAAATATTTCCATTTTCTAAGAATCTTAGAAGTACTACCAATACACTATCTTCACAATGATCAAAATGCCAAATGTTTCCCATCTGAAAAAATACAAAAAGACCTAGACAGGGAAATTAGATGGGAGTACGATGGCCACAAAACTTATTCTCTGAGTCATATGTTATCTTCAAAATTAGATAACTTGTGTTCTTCTAGGCTGTGTTTTCAGCTAAGCTTCATGTTTTCTGTCTGAATGTCTCAAAAGAAGGTGAGAACAAGGAGACAATATTTTTAATTTTTGAAGAATTAAGTGCTGGCCGTTTATACTTAGGGTCTAGATGATGTTAGATGGCTCATAATTTGCCAGTTTCTAATAAGCTGTAAAAGTTTTTCCATTTCATTAGGAAAGATTTGTAAATGTTTAAAATCTTAAATAGTTACAACTAACTAAGATAACACTGTAAAGGAATATTAAGCTTAACATTTCATGAGCTTTTGCTGGTCATACTGCCCCTAAATGGTGGAAACTTTAGGTTAGAGGTAAACAAAAGTATTAGAAGATGTATGTTTATTTACTGGGCAAACTACCATCAAAGGAAAGAAAAACCAGCTCGGCTGTAAGGTTGACATCACAAAGTCAAAACAGACTTGATAAGACAGAAGATTCCCTTTAAAACTGTTTGTTTTTATAATGGATATATCAAACTTTGATATCAAACCTTTAAACCTCAAGATTTGATAAGATTTACTTTAATAAAAACT
This sequence comes from Cryptoprocta ferox, assembly GCA_028646485.1. Classification (NCBI taxonomy): domain Eukaryota; kingdom Metazoa; phylum Chordata; class Mammalia; order Carnivora; family Eupleridae; genus Cryptoprocta; species Cryptoprocta ferox. The sequence goes on along the minus strand of CM053577.1, from coordinate 29,455,384 downwards.
TGCATTTTAATATAAAAAAACCAGAAGTCAGATTGCTTACTAAAAGATTACAATTAGACTTGGAATCCACATGGATTATTTTTTGTGAGTTATGAAAAGTAAATAGTACAAAACCATACCCAAGGAAGCATGGATATTAAGGTGATTTATCGAGACATTGGAGACATAACTCAGATGTAATTATCTGATTTTCAAAAACTAGTCATCTTTACCTCCTCAAATGGTCTCATAATTCTTTGATGACGCACAGCAGAGACGTGCTTATGTCAAACCGAAATGCGGACAAGGAAAGATAAATGGTAGGTCTGACTAACAATTTGAGATGCCAATATTCCTCCTGAGGATTTCACTTATTGACTGTACTGGAGGAATAAAGGCATCCAGTTCTTGGGAACTTAGCAGTATGCATTTCAAAATCTCTACTTTTGAACCACTGATAATCAGAAGGAAGGTTTAGGTCTTTCTGAATCTTCTTGCAAACATGTGGTTGTGCACGGAACTTAGGTCCTGAACAAAAACAAGAAAGAAATTCCTATAGCAGTGAAGCCTATCGTGGCCTCCTCTCTCAAAATCTTCCCTATCCCTCTTCTCATCTTTATTTTTCTTTAGTCGTTTCCCATCTAATAAACTGTGTTTTACTTGTTTTATTGTGAGATAACATGCATGATGTTGTGCCATTTTAATCACTATTAATGTGCACTTTAGTATATTCACGTTGTTGTACAACCATCACCACCATCCATCTCCAGGACCTTTGCATCTTTCCAAACAAAAACTCCTCCCCATTAAACAGGAACTCCTCATTCCCCTTTCCCTCAGCCCCAGCTCCTAGAAACCAGCACTCTTCTGTCTGTCTCTATGAATTTGACTACTCAAGGTACCTTGTATTAGTGGAATTAGGGCCTTATTTTGAGAGCTATGATGAACCACTGAAATGTGTTAAGCATAGGAATATCATGCTCCAAGTTGTGTTTCAGAAAGCTCTTCTAGACTGCAGTGTGGAGGGCTCTGTGGAATAAGATTGGCCACAGAAGGCCAATTAGGAGGTGGTGGCAAGGGAAGACTAAAGGTTACCTGAACTCAGGAAATGGCAGTGCAGACTGTCAGTAAATAAATGGAAATGGGAACCAAAAGCTATTTAGAAGGTAGACTTGACAAAAGTAGATTCCCTTCTACTCCTAGACCTAAGAATCTAAGAATCCCAGCAGGAAAACAAAAACTCCATCCCAAGTTTCTGAAGTTCTATGGTAATAGACAGTGAGCTTGGAATGTCCAGTGAAAAACCATAGAACTTCAGAGAAGTGAAGTGACATAATGGAAAGAGAATCTCAAATGTTGTCAACTGTTGTGGGCCTTCTTATCTGTATGACCATGGAAAGTTACTTAACCTGTCTGATGCTCGGCACCCTTGTTGGTATATCAAAGCTAAGGACATCTGAATTCCTGAGTTTGAGACATAAGGGAAAAAACCATCATGGGGCATTTTCCAAATTAAATGCTATGAAAATGCTACTTGTGTGAGTATATTATAAGCAATAAATAAAGGGAGATTATTACAATAAGTCAGTATTTACTGAAAGATGAAGAGGCACTTGAAGAAAGAAATCTATGCAAATTATAGTAGCTGCATAAGTTCCATGGATTATGTGGAACTACAGCTAGGCATAGAAAAATCTGTAGACTTTAGCTAAGTGTGGGGTAAGGATGAGGAGTGAGCAAAGGAGGAACTATTAGATGGAAGAACAGTAAAAGTGATGAGATGGAGGCCAAGTTCATTCTGGAGCTAATAAAGGTGGGAGAGTTATGCCAAGGAGCATAAGGGATAGGGTAAAATATGCTGGATGTGTCCAGAATAGGGAGGACTTTCAAAATCCAAAGTGGTCAGTTGACATACAGTAAAGCTCATAAAAAGTATGGTCTCTAACATTATTATTATACTCTGGTTCAGTAAATCACTTCAAAAAGATCCCCAATCTGGAAAAAAGATTCCCAGTCTGGAAATACTCAATGTTTGAATATGTCTGTTTATGTTAGTTTCAAAGAAAGAATTGGCCATTTCCTTCTGACAGTCTTTGGGGTAACTTTTCCAATCTCTGTGACTTTTTTGCCCTAAGGTAGGTGGGGATGAATAATATAATTTAAACTGAAGCATATTAGCATCTGCTATTTTCAAGAGAGCCCCAAATACCACAATTCTTCACAAGATAAAATGCTTCAATTAAAAAAAAAGAAGAAAGAAAGAAAAAAAAGGAAGAGAAAAGAAAGAGGAGAAAAACAAAACAGTAGAAATCTGAGAGTAAAAGAATGTTATTGACACAAAAAAGGAACTTGGCTTCTAATGTCAAGTTTGCCACTTCTCTATCTGGCTCTGGAGACATTCTTTCTTCTTTTACTGCCTTGTTTCCTCAAGAAAACTTACTACTATGGGAAAGTTGTTAATCTGTCTAAAAGCGCTATGATTTCTTCATGGGAAAGTTAAGGAGGAGAAAGGCAGGGAAGAGTAGATGTGGAGAAAAGAGTAAAAAAGCTTTATTGAAGAGTCCAAAATATGATGGTGACTTGCACCAAGGCCCTGAAGATAAAAAGAGGGGCATTGAAAAAGAAATATATTTTAGAAGTAAATTCAGTCGGATGTGTCAATGAATTGCATTGATGTTGGAAGAAAAGGAGGAATAGTAATTTCTGGCTCTAACAGATTAGTAGATGGCAGTTTCATTTATTGAAATGGGGAAAATAGGGAAGGAACCAAATTAGATAGGAAGGAAAATCAAGAGTTCAGTTTGGGATAGCATTAATTTAAGGTGTCTGTGAGACTTTTCAAAGGAAATGTCAAGTAGACAACTGGGAACAGAGATCTGACACTCAGTGAACTGATAAATTTAGGAAAGATATACAGATTGCAAGAAAGCCTGGGAATGAATGAACTAGTGTGTCACTGGGGAGGGGAACGGAAAGGAGAGAATGTATGGGGAGATGAGAAAGATGGAGAACCAGAGTGAGAGGGAAAAAGAGAGAAAAAGATGGTAAGAGGGAGAGAGGCCAGTTAGCCAAGGTTGGAGGCTGAACCATTCCCACATTAGAAGGATAGAGCAAAAGGAGGCTGAGAGAAAACAAGAAATAGCCCAGAAGTGAGAGGAAAACCTAAATAGTGCTGAGCCACAGAAGCCACAAGTGAGTCCTCATGGAGGGGGTGGGCCTCAGGGAGGCAAGCCTAGAAAGGGAGCAAAGTAAGATAATGATAGATAAATGTCCACATGACAAAGGAAATGCATATGAAAGAGCTTGATCTTAAAGTTAAAGAAAACATAAGGACAGAATGCCTCGCAATACAAGTTTTGAGTCTTAGTAAGAAATATTTTCATGGAATTGGAGTAATAAAAAGATTTTAAAGACTATTTCAGAGTGTTCCTGAGTTACATGGGTTGTGCTTTTGAATATTGGATTTCAGGTCTTGACTTGATAGTGCAAGGTAAATTAGAAAACAAGACTTGACATTACATTTGGATAGAATCTCATCAGTAACTGATTACATCTTGCACATAAGGGTTTGGGTATCTGTTTCTCCCTCAGTGCTTTATGTACATAGAACCAACCAACCAAACAAACAAACAAACAAAAAAACCCAACAACAACAAAGTAATTTAGCATCATTTGATTTAATGAGATCCTGTACAATCCTTCATTTCGGCAATGAAGCCAGACCATTGCAGTTGCTCAGGGACAAGTATCAACAGAAGAGGAATTAATTATGTTCACTAGTTCCTAAGCCTCTGGAAACTGCTAAATAACTCAATAAAAGTGTAAGCCCGCTGACCATGAAGAGGTCTTTTGAGAAATCACCTTTAAACAATAAAATCCAAAAGCAAAGAGTTTAATAGCAGCCTGTCTACAACTAGACTCATGAGTAAAATCACAACCAATACCATAGCAAAAAGTGTACAATGGTAGGCTAAAAAGCTAAGCCATAATTTTGAGGTTGTCTTGATAACACCTTACATGTTTTGGGTGCTAAATATGTTCTAGGACTGGGGCTAAATGCTTTACACACATTCTGTCATTTAATCCTCTCAACAGTACTATGAGTTATGCGTTGTTATTAAACCCATTTTGCAGATAAGCCAATATACTTAGAACATTAAATAGCTTGCCCAATGTTACAAAACTTGTACGTAATGTAGGTTAAGAGTCCAACTAGGTTTGTCTGATCCCACATTAGAAGTCCTTAATATCTTTCTCCTAGGAGGGTTTGGGTGTTCCTACTTTTTGAGCGTAACTGAAAATGTTTTGATTATAAAAAGTTAGAGATGAATTCAGTACAGCTGGATACAGTTTGGAAAATTATGCAATGTTTTAGTGGAACCAATAGAAACATTCAATAATTTCCTTTTCCACTCTTCTCATTGAGCGGTAATTTCTTTTCTTGAATGTGAACTGGGCCTGTGACCTTTTTGATGAATCAAGTGCAGTGAAAACGACACTGTATAAGTTCCAAAGCAGAGCCTTACAAGATATGCGCCTTCCACTCCTGAAGCACATCGTCTTGGAAACCAGCCACCTTCTATATCGGACTATCTTAAGATCATGATGCTGTGAAGAAGCCCAAACTTCATGGAGAAAGAAAGAGGCCAAAAGGGGAGAAACGAGGCTCCAGGTATGAGAGTCAAAGTTCCTGGGACTTACTGGCCCAGCCTAGTCCCCTGCTGAATGCAGCTGAGAAATAACTCAGCCAACAACATGGAACGGAACCATCCTAATGAGTCAACCTGAATTCCTAATTTATAGAAGCATAAGAAAAACAAACTGATTGTTTTGATCACTAAGTTTTGGTTACCTTGTAATGCAACAATAGGTATTATAACTTTGGTACAGTTAGACAAAATGTGGAATATCATATTTTAATGGGACAACCAGAAAACATTCTTATAGTTTTACTTTGAGTCCAAGTGGCCTATGCTTTATATTTGAGATAATAAACCTACAGTTTAAAAGTTAGCTCTGTCTGACCCAACTGTTAATTTCATCTGGTCTGAGGCAAGTATTTTCAAGAAGAAAAGCTAGTAGAGAAGGATTTGATATTTTAGAACTAGATTTCTTCTGTTTGCTGTTTTATCACCATAGCAATGCATTAGTATAATACGCTATCTTACTTTTGAAAACATCTGAGGCAGTTTACAATGAGATACACATAATAAGAGAGTTAAAATAAAAATACAAGATTAAAACCAAATTTAGCAACTGAGAAGTTATTTCTAAAGATCTGTCTCATTTGTTCATGGAAATTTACGTTTAAATTTAGCTTTGAGTTTCCTGGCAGCCGGGGTAAACCTGTGGGATTATATGATGCTAACTGTGATTTCTTTCAGAAAAGAAAAATCTTTAATCTACTGCTAAATTTTAGGAGCAATTTCTTATGTGGATCTCCTCACAGGGAATAGTAAATGATAAAAGAGGCAATGACTTCAAAAGCAATGCCGTTTGGAATATAAATGTATCTCAGATTTGAAGTCTTTGCATCTGCCTCTGTTTAAAACAAAACAAAAACAAAAACAAACAACAACAACAGAATAAAATTTAAAGGACTTGTGGGTTTTTAGTGTTAACACCTCTCTTCTCTCACCCCTTACATCAGAATTTCATAATTGTCTTTTTCTTTCAATAAAGATACATTGATACCCTCCAGGGGCAAAGCTCTGAGGGTCTATTTGTAAGCAAGGGAGAGCACATGTCCCTTCCCTCAAAGAGATCATAAACTAGGAGGATATTAATTAATGCTAAGGGCATTTTTTTAAAAAATGTTTAATGTTTATTTATTTTTTGAGAGAGTGAGAGAGAGAGAGTGAGAGAGAGAGAGAGAACACAAGCAGGGTAGGGACAGAGAGAGACAGAGAATCCCAAGCAGGCTCCACTCTATCAGCAGAGAGCCAGATGCGGGGCTCAAACTCATGAGCTGTGAGATCATGACCTGAGCCAAAGTGACTCAGCCATCCAGGCACCCCTATGTTAAGGACATTTATTAAATAGCTATGCCAATGTGTGATTACAGATTGACAGGTGTCATTTAAAAAAAAAAGGACAGGAAGTTACAAAGTGTATATAACAGGGAAACAGGATCCAAGTTCCTGGGGTTAGGGTTGGATGGGAAGAGTGAAGAAAAAAAGGTACTTTCTTATATTTGCATTCCTACCATAATGCCTGACACATGCAGGGGCTTAATTCATGTAGGCTATCGATGATGAGAACCCACCCCACTCCCCCCAGAAAGTGTGAATTTCAACACTTAATCTGAACCTGCTGTTCAGAGGACAATACTTTTAGGAAGAAGGGCATTGTTAGAAATATTCATTGCTCTGAGTTTTGGAAAAGAATTAAATGTATAACACAAGAGCTAATTGCCAAGATATGAGATGAAAAAAAATTACGTATTCTGAAATTCCATCTGATTGAGATTAAGTCTGCAGTTACTTTCAAATGCCTGATTTAAAGCATTCATTTCATGCCAGAAGACTAATTATTAGAAATGGCTACACCATCTTATTAGCGGCAGTGAGAGAAGGAGTGGACCCTTTCACGGAAAAGGTGACTAATAGACAAATACATTAGCTATGACTGCTTTGTCAAAGCTGATAACTAAGGTCCTGTATACAGTAAGTGCCAGGTCCTAAGTCTTATGTAACACGTCACCTTTGAGCTCAAATGGATGAAAGAGAAAGCTGTTATACTGATATTCTTTGGAGAAATTCATTTACACATGGTTATTGTGAGTGGTAAGCTCTTAAATGCCATATTAGACATTCCATCAGCCATCTAGCTCCTCAAGCTTTATTACATAAAACCTTAGCAGCGATTTTTTCCCAGTTCCTACTCTCTTCCCACTTCTACCACATTACCAGCTTTAAGACAATTTTTAAGATATTCTTGCCTGCCAAATTCTGTCTCACCTGATATTCTCCGGTGTTTTCTGCAGTCTTGTTTTCCTGGACTTACTAATAATTTTGACAAAGTGAAAATTTCTACTTGAGGAGTTCATTCTATTGGGGATGTTCCATTGCAGATATAAATGAGGCTTCCAGGGTAAAGAAAAATTTCTGTTGTAGGCTGAATTATGTCTCCGCCCCCCCACCCCCATTCATATATTAAAGTCTTAACCCTAGAAGCTCAGTATGTATGTGGAGACAGGAACTTTATAGAGGTAATCAAGTTAAGAGGAGGTGAGCTCAAATGAGGTGTGACTGGTGCCCTTATAAAGGTCCTTATAAGAAGGGGAAATTTAGGGGCACCTGGGTGGAGTCAGTTGAGCGTCCAACTTCGGCTCAGGTCATGATCTCATTGCTCATGGTTTCGAGCCCCACGTCAGGCTCTGTGCTGACAGCTTGGAGCCTGGAGCCTGCTTTGGATTCTGTCTCTATCTCTCTGCTCACTCTCTATCTCTGTCTCTCAAATAAAAAATAAAAAACATTAAAAAAAATTTTAAAAAAAGAAGGGGAAATTTAGACTCACACATATAGAGGGAGGAAGATGTAAAGACACAGGAAGGAGACGGCCATGTACAAGTCAAGGAGAGAAGCCTGGAAGGAAATCCCGCTATCACAGCCTCAGAAGGAACCAGCCCCACTGACGTCTTGATCTCAGATTCTCAGCCTCCAGAACTGTGAGACAATACATTTCTGTAGTTTAAGCCCCCCAGTTTGTCATTTTGTTAAGGGAGGCTTAATAAAATAGCACAACCTTTATTTCTTTGTGAAAATCAAAGATAGCTTTGAGATGTTTCTCACTTCTTACCTAAAGATGCATTAGAGAGATTCTGTAATTTCCCTCCATGAATGAAGTGCCATACGTATCTTTGCTATCTTCTAACTTCTGAAGCTTTTTCATGCCATTAAATATATTCTTCAGTAAACTATTAATATTTCTACTCACCTTTTCTGGTTAATCATAGTACAGTTGATGTAAAAGACATGAGTATTTCTAAATCAAGCCCTCCAACTTGTTACAAATTTTTTGAATTATTTACATCCAGTGTTACAAAACTGCCAAACTAATCACCAAAATAGTGTACAGGTTATTGCTCAAATATAGTTTCTGCCAAGCCTAACCAAACAAAAATGTCACATCATTATCTGCTTTAGCGTATAGTAATTCATTAAGGCATAAGCCTCTAATTCTTTCTCACTTTTATTTGTTGGAATGTCAAATACCACTAGTTAGAAGCAGTGGAAATCATGCTTAGATTTACTTTAATTCTTACTTCCCCTCTTTGTCAATACCTTATTTAACCAGGTAATTATATTACAATTACACAGGATACTTTTTCCCCAAGCCCCTTGATTATATTCTCTTTATTGATTCATTAAACATATCTTGTTGAGTATCTACTATGTACAAGACACTCAGACAGAACTGTGAACAAGACAGACACTATCTCTGCCCTCAGGGAATTTATATTCCAGGTTTCAGAGAAATTATATGAGACTAGAGAGAGAGTTCATTTTCAATGTGTTTATTTTTAGACTGCCTCTCCATTGTTGTGCTATTTAGCCTTACCCTGATCTTTTTAACCACCCTTAGAGCTATATACTCATAGCTTTCTTTCTCATAAATTTTTGCTGCAGTATAATCAAAATTAGTACTGGTCCAGAAAGATTCAGGATTCAAAGGGAATTCAGTCAATTTTCAGAAACATCATTCTATGGAAACGATTATATTTGTGACTAATAAACACTGAAAACACACATTTTTATTTATTTTTAATTCCCAAACTATTAACTTTAAGTTTTTTCCTTGGTATATTTTATTACTCTTTTTTTTTATTTTTACATATATTTTTAAGTTTATTTATTTTTAGAGAGAGAGTGCTTGCGAGCAGGGTAGGGGCAGAGAGAGAGAAGGGAGAGAGAGAATCCCAAGGGGGTTTCGCACTGTCAGCACAGAGGCTGACTTGAGGCTCAACCTCACAAACTGTGAGACCACGACCTGAGCCGAAACTAAGTTAGAGGCTTAACCAACTGAGCCACCCAGGTGCCCCCCGGTATATTTTAATGTTGGTCTTACATGGACTTAAGTCTTAAAATGTATTAACTATTTGAGGAACAATTTCACTTTGCTATTTCTGGAAACTAAAATCTTGATCTGTTGAGGTCATCCATACTGGCTGTGCTCACTCTAACAGACTCAGAAGTGGAAAGATATTCCTGAAGCCACTGGGCTAGAAGAACAAGAGTTCTGTTTTCTATAGGATGTGAGTCTAGGAATATTTCACTTCAGCCTTTTGTCTGTTTTACCTTGAAGTGAACTTATCCCATAGAGATGAGGGAGGGAAGAAGAAGGAAGAGGAGGAAGAGGGGGAGGAGGTGGAGGGAGAGGAGGAGGAGGATGAGGAGGAGGAGGAGGAAGAAGAGGAGGAGAAAGAAAGAAGGGGAAGAACCACATGGTCAGTCATTTCCCCAAACAAATGGCATTTTGGGTGAATGCCCTGACCTACGAAGGGAAAATAGATCAAGGTGACCCCAAAACTATAAAAATAGCTAAGTGGACTCTTCCCAGAAAAATATCACAGCAGGCTCTGTAAAGCAATTAGAGTAATATTTTGGCATCTCGCACTACCAAGGGGGAAGATTCTCTTACCGCCCTAGTTACAGCCTTGATTTTCATTTCCCTCTGTTGTAAATACTTATGAAATCATTTTAGAACGCTGTGAAGCAATAGGTGTGAGAGTAAACAAACTCTAATAGTAATCCTTTCTCCCAATGCTGGAACAGCTGCGGAAGGAAGCCAGAGCAGTACCCAACTTGCCTTATCTGCCTTTTCTAGGGTCTTGCCCCTAACCTCATTCTCTTCTTCGTCCCACACATAATATTTTAAAATTTGTTAGGCTAACTCTACAGTCTGCCAGGGGCATCTGGTCACTTGCTGGTTGGGCTGGCCCTTAGACCGAAGGCTGTAAATGCCTTGTCGTTGCTGGGCCAGGAGGGTGACCTGGCTGGCCCAGTCTTCCCCACAGGAAGGACATGGATCTCCTTTAGCTAAAGGAGCTAGCGCACTCCTTTAGCTAAAGCTCTTTGGGGAAACTGTTTGCCCTGTGAACTTAACTTTCTTAAACTCCATGGAAAGGATAAAGGTCCTTATCTTGGTGTTGGTGAGGACCCAATGAGTCCACACTTAGACAAGCTGATGAGCTGGGATCTAAGGCTCTAGTTAGCAGGGAAGGAACAGCATCCCACTGGTAAGTCAGGAGTCTTCTCCTTATCTGCCAATGTTAAGAATGTGGATATTTCCTATTTAACTTTTTCGGACTTATTCCTGAAACTTAAAACTCGTGAGCATTAAAAACATGATGCTTTAAAAGTCTGCCTCCACGGTATTTCTTCCAGCAAACTATCTTTAGCTTGACCTAAATTACTAATTAAATTTTTCTATTGATGCAATTCTCATACTTCTTCCCTTTATGTTTTTATAGTTAGACATCTTCAAATGGGGACATGCGTTTCAATGGCTCCCCACTCCCATTTTAGTTTTGCTTTATCTTGTTAAGTAGACCATCAAATGTGGGTGAGCTCAGAATATTTCTTACTCCAGTGTTATATATGGCACTTTAGCACTAATTCTTCAAAAAACGAAACTTTCAAGGAACTCTGCTACACGTTCCATTCAAAACATTTCCCAAGCTCTGTAGCAGAGTGAGAGCCTAACTAGCATTGGGCTTTCTCGAGAGCTGCTAGGATGACAAAGTATGCCTTCTCACCTGCATTCTGTGGGACTGGAGACTAATTCCCTGGCACAACCAAACTTAGCCAGCCAAACTTGCCCCTCCTCCAGGCCAACCCCCCAAGGTCTCAGTGGTCAAAGTGGAAAAAGCATTTTGAGTTCCAATTTTTCTTCACCCTCTGTGGCTCCTAAAACCACACTGAAAAATGAGGAAAAATAATAATTGGAAAGAGGTTTTTAAAATCGTAGGTGGGAGAATACATAACACAAATATTATATAATACTGAAGTCAGATTTATATTAGTGTAAAATCAAAATGATTAGTCAATCTTACTACATCTGTCTTGTTTGGCCCAACAGGAAAAACATTATAGAAAACAAATTGTGGTGCGGGCACTGCATCAGCAAACAAGATGAGGTCAAGTTTCCCTGGGAACCTGCCAGCTTTTAAGCATAGTGACAACTTGTCCTTGAACCAGATTTAAGTTATTTTTCAAAGTCTTCATTTATTTATAATCCATATCCAAACAGAGAGGAAAATAAAATGCATTAGACTTCTAAGTCATTATTCTGTTACAAGAAAAAAAAGGGGGAGGGGGGCAGAGGACAAGTAAACGACTTAGGGACAAGTTAACAAAAGGATTCATTCATTCATTTTGTATATACTTTTATTTAACAAATTTGGTTTGACAAGTAAGGGATATAGTGAACAAAGTAATGGGTTCTCTGTCCTTGAGGACCTTCCTGCTCTATGGGAACTACAGGTGAGTAAACAGTCCTGATATTACAGTGGAGGGTGGGAGGTAGAGCAGGACCATGTGCTATGCTGTTGGAGCCCACACAAGAGGGACTCAAATAACTCAGATTTTGGCTACTTCTCAAGAAAGCACAGTAGAAGCCAGTAGAGTCTCCACCATGGCTCCAGGAAGTATGATCAAATATATCTTGGAGACTTCAGATTTGTTGGAAAGCATTCCTATTACCCTCAGGAGTCGCTTGGAAAATGTTAACTCTCCATGCCTATGGTCAAAAACTCTGCACAAAATCCTGTCTGGATCATCCTTCCAGTAGTTTCCAACGGGGAGAGCCAACCCTGAAGCAGTGGGAGCATCATGGCAGCGCACTCCGGAGATGCAAATGTAAGATTGGTGGGGCTAGAGCGGACCACTTGAGTTTGAATTTGGCTACCTCTCCTCAGAGCACTATGACCTTGGACCAGTTATTTAACCTTTCTGAAGCTCAGTGTCCTTGGCTGTAAAATGGGCATAATTGAGCGATTGTGAGGATTACAGTAGTAAAGCGCTTTGACCAGTGCCTGACCCTTAGTAAAAGCTCAGTAAATGTTAACCCTCTGGGAAGACATGAAATGGTTCACATATGAAGAGGACCTTTATTATCATTCTAATTCAGTGCTTTAAGCAGACATAATAGCACAGTAAAGGGAGATGCACATAAAGGAATCCTGTTAATGGAACTAGTTCAGAGGAGCTAAATTTCACCCCTCAGCTCTGCCAGAGTAAACATCATAACCAGGCTGAAAACCTTTGCTTTGTTCCCTGACGTTTTTAGAGAAAGGAGGAACCCAGGGCAGTCATAGTCTTACCTTTTCACTTTTCTTCTGAGCCACGCTGGATTGGTTAACACCAACAGGCAGCATGTACAATGGTTAAGGCTATATGGACACTGGAGCCAAGCGCTTTGATCCAAACCCTGATTCGGCCACTAACTAGCAGTATGCCCCACTTTCTCCACCTCCATACCCCTCAGTTTCTTTATCTGTTTAATCGGAATAACAGTAGCATCTACCTTAGGATGTTTGTGAGCATTTACATATATAACATACTTAAAACCTCTTAGAACAGCGCCCAGCAATTCTAGTGCTGCATAAGTGACACCCATTGTAACATTTGTTACTATTAAAGAACAATACAATGTAAGGAACTGCTTAAATGAATACAATATGAGGAATTGTTTAAATGTACAAAATCATGAGATACTGAGTCAAGACAGAAGTATCTTGTCGAAGCTGGTGGTCACTAGGCAGTTAACTCTATGAAGACAAGAGCTGGATTTTGTTCCTACTCTATTTGTTTAAAAAACAAATGGACAAGGCATGAAGCACTGAACTGCGTAGAGGGCACAATGAAGGGGAAAGCACACTAGATCTAGAAGTGAAAACCCAGCATGTGAGGAATGTTTTGCTTCGTCCTAATCTGAGTACGTGTCTCTCACCTCCCTGATACTCCGTTTCCTCATCATTAGAACAGGGAGGTCAATGAGAGCATTCTAAGGTTCACTCCGAATCCAAAATTCGATATGGCTAGCTAGCATTTGAAATTTTACACAAGGCAATATAATTATGGCTACAGAAGTCTTTTTTTTACATACCCAGTGTTTTTCCAAAAAGGATTATCAAGTTGGAGACAATACCATTTGTTTGTGTTTTCTGACTTATAATGCAAGAATCTGAACTATGAACAAATCTTTAGATCCATGAAAATGGATTCTCTTTAGTGCCATTGATAACTTTTAACGCTCTTGGATTGTGAGAGGCAAACTGATAAGGATATTTTCCCATTCATTTTAAGTGAATTTTTAGAGACTGAGAATAAAACATAATCCATAGGCATTTAATGCTAACCTATCATTAACACGGAGAGAATTGAAGTAGGACTCTTATGGAGTTTAGCTTAGCGATTCTCAACTAAATGAAATTAAGCTGATTTGGTTGAGCTTTTAAGACATGAGAGTGGAAAGCATAAATCCAAAGGATTTGGGAGAATAGCACCAAGGTGGGCTGTCTTCAGATTGTGGGCTGGAAAGGCGCTTCGAGAGACTTTTCTTCTGAGGATCAGCTGCCTTCGTAGGTTTGATACATGAGGTAAAGACACAAAGATTTCACTTGGAAGAAAAAAGATTCTGTGGTGGAAAATAAAAAAAGGTGGGGGGATGATCTGAAATCAAAAGTCTGGATTAGGAATCCAGGCTTTGGGTTAAACAAGGTTTAAATTTTAGCTCTGCTACTTTTTAGCTACGTGAGCTTGGGCTGGCTGTTTAATCTCCCTGAGCCACACTTTGCACATTGAATAATTTCTCTTCCTTCACAGGGTTTCTGTGAGGATTAAATGAGATAATACATGTAAGGCACTTGACCCTTAACGTCTAGAACATAGGAAGCACTCAGTAAATGGTGGCTATACTTACTCTCCCAAATGGATGACGGGGCAGGTCGTCAATATTGCCTTTGCGTGAGCTTCTTTATGCTCCCTTTGGAATGTCTCAGGGGCGTCAGAAGCACTCTTTAAGCCTTTTGCAATAACAATCTGGGTCCAAACCTCAGTGTTTCTCATAAGCCCTAAAATACCTATGTGGTTTTTCCCCCCCAATATCTATTCATGGTTTTATGTGGGCACTGGACAAAGGTTCACTTTATAAGACTGTCCATCTAGGTTAAAAATAAATATGCAGAAATGTGTGGAACTTTAACAATAGAATATAGGAAAAATGGATTATTCTTAGCTGAAAACAAAGACATTCTAGTATATGAATGTGTATGTAAATGGATAGAAAGAGGCTGGAAACTATGAACACCAACATGGTAGCAACAGTTACTCTGGGGAAGATTGGGGAAGAGGTGGGATTTACCTTGGCATCGTATTAATGGTTTAAGCATATTTACATGTTGGCTATATAATTAAAAAAACAAACAAAAACAAAAACAAAACAAAACAAAAAAAACCCAAAGCCCAAAGCAAAAGTCAGGATACAAAATGAAATGAAATTTTAGAACAGAGAACCTGTATACTAGTAGACAGGAATCAAGGAATTTATCTTTGGGGCTGTTCATGATTTCTTACAAAGTCACATTCTGCTGAGTTTGCTGTCCTTGAGAAGTAAGGAGACCAGTAGGGTGGGGGTAAGGGTGGGATTTCTGATTCTATTTCCAGCAATTTATAAACCCAGGTTAGAAGGCAGAGGAAGCTACTGGCCAGAAAATCTTGGTATAGACTCTCTGCCAAGTACTCAGATAAAAACCTGGCTGGTCCTTTGCAAAATTCAAGGTCAACAGAGGTGCCAACTGAAGGCTATTGGTAAATGATGCTTTTAAGCAAAAAGAAACCAGATGGTAACTTATATATGTATTCGTACATTTTGATAGCAAAGAAAATAAGTGACGACGTAAACAAAAATTCTATTTGACAGCTACTTGGTTGATAAAAAAAAATACCTAACTGAGGAGTTTTAAAATATCACTCTCATTCCCCTCCCACCAATAGTACTAAATAAATAAATTAATTAAAAGACAGTGAAGAGTTTAATCACTGAATTATGGGCTATTCCTTCATTTCTTTTTTTTTTTTTCTTTTCTTTTCTTTTTTTAATTAGCAAAACATTTGTTTGCTGTTGGAAATTCATTTTCACAAAGGGCCCATTCCTTGGAAAGAAATATTTTGACTACAGGGAAAACCAAGGAACACCGCAGAGCTATGAGAAGTTGTACTGACTTGTTAGGGTTCAGCCTGTAATCTCCAGGCTTGAGGGATCTCCAGGAGCAATGGTAAAGGCAGGGTGGTTTTGCTTTGGTTTTAATGCATCTGTTTTGACCCATGGACTTAAGGGAAGGTTGAGTTTTACTGAGGAGAACTCAGGCCAAGGGAGCCTGTGCTGGTCTTCTCACCAGGCCTGACTTATTGCTTCCAGCACTGCCTTCCCAGATGGCCCATTTGGTGCAGGGAGGTGGTCTGGCTCGGTGTGTAATTCATTGTGTTCTGCTGGTGGTGGGCTAAGTGAAGCGTTGTGTGTGAGGCACAGGACAGAAGGACCTGAATGAAGGGAGGGAAGAATGAATGGAAAGAGCCATTTTGATGGAATTGCCCTAGGGTATTAAGAAGGACTGAGTGCCTGGGGGGCTGGAGGAAGGTTCTGTTGCTTAAGAAACTCTCCCTAAGAATCAATCAGTCATCGGTCCCTTACCAATCATACATTTCTCACCTCCCACTTGTGTATGAATCTGCAGGCTTACACAGACCACCAGTGTGACTATCACAATAAATTTGGTTTACTGTGAAACACACACAAAAAAAGACCTCTCCCTTTTTTGCTTATTTATAAGCAAAGTAATGTTAACGCTGTGAATGGAAGAACAAGGTATTTAAGGGGAAAAAAATGTATACAGCAGCATAACCCCATATTATCACTTGAATTCAGACTTCCCACTGTTCTCGCTGAAAGAAAGGCGACCGTACCCAACAAAACTGAGGCAACTTGAAATAGAGGATTTAAAATGCTGGATTCCATCATTTCTGCAAAAGGTCATTCTAGTCCTTGGCTATTTTTACCATAGATAGAGACTCAGCAAGTTATTGGCTGAATGGATTTGGGAAGCCAGACTGCTTCTGACTAATGAAGATGGTAATGCAGCATTGGAGACCGAGTCCATGAAAGGTGTGGAAAAAGTTGAACCTTCAAAGATAAGCGAGAGAAGAGCTACTGAATTACTCCCTGACTAAATTGCTAGCCATAACTGTATCCCCTGGCCAATTCTCTTTGAAACTGCCTGTAATCTGACGGCTCAAGCCCTCTTTAAGGCATCCGGGCCCACCACCCCCCTCCTCCCAAATCAACTGTTTCTAGGCGCCCCCACCCACAAATTCGCATCAGGGCAGGTGTATTTCCCAGCTGGACCACTGCTACCAGGAGCTCGCCTTTCATTCAGGGTTCCGCAACCAAACCTTAGGCTCACCCCCGGGCAGGCAATCAAAAGCATTTCAGAGAAGAGCAGAAAACAAAAGAAACACACAGAACCTGTCCTTACCCGCTTCTTAAAAAATTGGAAGGCTGAGCATTTCTTGACTGGGAATCCATTCATGTCTTTGTTTACCATTTTCCACGGGCGGGAGTTCACAGTTATAGATCCAGGGTGGCACCGCCTGGTTAGCGCATCTGGTGCCCGGCTGCCCTCCCGGAGACAGTTGATGAAGACGGAGCGGGATGGAGAGCCTTTAGCGGGGCGCAGGTCTTCACTCGCACATTCTGCGGCACGGCTACTGCAGCAACCTCTCCCCACTTTCAGCGGCCGCCGGCAGTGGCTTCGCTCTTCCCATGGTGGCTCCGAAACGCGGGCATCGGGGCTGCCGGCCCCCGGGGCTGCGGCGGATTCCAGGGGGGATGCTCTGCGGCTGGCGAGCCGGGGAAGGGCACCCCCGTGCGCGCCCCCGGCTACCTGGCGGCTCTGCGGCGGGAGCGCGGCGCCAGCCGCCCGGCTCCAGGTGATGCGCTTCTGGAGGCTGCTGGGGAGCAGAGCTGTTTTTGATCTGCAAGTTCCAGTGGGAGCTGTAGTTAAGCAGCTGAGAGAAGGAGTAAGAAAGAGCAGAAGCCGGAGGGAGGGAGGGAGGGAGAGCCGCGCCAGAGAGGCAGAGGGAGAGAGAAAGCGCTGCTGGACACGCAGAGATTCGTGAATATCAGAGCGGCGGATGGAGAGAAGGCACCAGCTCAGGACGCACTGGAAAGCAGTTGACACCCCTCGGGAGGGCTACTTTAATAGCGTGTTTCTTTTTTTCTCTGGTCAGGACCGTTGAAATCAGAGTTTCATAGGAAATGCAGTGCGTTTTGGTTTTCTGCTCACTGGCATTCTTTTGATACATATTCCTGAATAGACGCCTGTCAGTGGAAATTTAATCAAATTCGTTCCTGATCTGTCCGAATGTGGAGAAAAATGAAATCAGGTGCAAGCATAGGTAAAACAATGGACGATCTCACACTATAGGGTACCTCTTGTGGCTTCCTCTCCCTACATACTGTAGTGAGCAATAGTGAAAGTAATTGTGCCTTTTTCACTAAGGAAGGCTGTTGAGGAAGAACACAATGAACATATACAAAGAGTGTTACCAGAAAGTATTACTGAATCCATTTGATGGAAAGGAAGCACGGATGAATGAGAGGAAAGCCTTTTCCTATCAAGTAAAAACCTACCCCCCCCCATCCTTACTCATGTCATTCTTGTACATTAAATTTATTTTTTTAAAAAAAAGACCACTTAATTTGTGTGTGGCCTATTTTCCCATTTTACTCTTCAATGTTGATATTTCATGGAGACTTTTAAAAATGAGAGTTGATGGGCAAATGGAGACAGCAAAGAAAATAAACTTGGCATCTGATCTGGCACTGCTAGGACATCAGTGTGTGGCTCTCTGCCAGTCACCTGACCTCACGGTGCCTCTCAGACGGCGCCATCCATGAAATGGAGGCAACTGCTCATTCTTTCCTTCCTTCCTTCATCTATTCATTCATTTATTTGCCATTCACTTGTTTGCTGTGTCATTCCACTTATCCATCCGATCAATTCCAAATGTACCAAGTGTCCCAGGATGCAGAGGCTCTTCACAGTCACCACAAGGGAGTATAATCTATAAATAAGGGAATGGCACATGCCTGCTTGATAAAGCTAATGGCCAGCTCATTAAATGCAACATACCCAGAAGAGAAACAGGTCATTTGGGAAGAGATGCATTGATTTCATTGAATTGAAGTATAAATCTCTGTATTCGGACCAGGTTTCTTTGGGAAACAATCTTGTGAATTGTTTTGCACTGTCGTACACAACAGTGCAATCTTGTTTGCTAAATGCTTTGGGATTTCAAAAAAGAAAGTGCAACACAACCAAATGATGGCATTGTGACCGAGGGAAGATAAACTATTCATTTTGGAGAAGTATGTTAAGTTGTCCAAGATGCAAGCACACATGAGTTAATCTACAACATTGATTGGTTTGAGGGTTCTTCTGAAGAGTTCATTGAAAATTCTGGTAGTCCAAAGAGAATTTTTGAGGACTGCTAAATGTTCTGTATCGTGATTACAATGGTGGTTTTATGACTATGCATTTGTCAAAAGTCATCAAACTTTTAGAGGAAAGAGAAAGAACACTTTGCTGTATGTAAATTACAGTTCAATAAACCTCATTTTTAAAAATCATGGCCATTCAAATTATTTACTGTTCTTGGTCTTTCCTCTCTCCTGAAAGCATTTGAGCAGATATTTATTGAGTTTGAGGGATATGTAGCAGGAACTCTCTAGGAGAGTTCTAGAGTTCCCCTCGAGGAAAGGGACACTAGAAGATTTGCCTTGAGTCTACACTGGCCTAGCCTGCATGCTGGTTTTAAGTATACTGTGTGTTTATTTGGAGTAAGGAGGAAATGGCTAATAGAGACTATGGAGGAAGAGGTGGAGGTAAAGTTAAAACCTTTTCCTCCTTCCCACTATATGCCACCCCCTGGGAGATGGGGTCACTGTCTCTGAGTCCATGCTAATCTCGTGGGCATTTCTGTGAATACAAATATCAATAGTTTCTGTCGTGAAGGAAGCTACAGCCTAGTGGAGAAATATATACTGTGGTAAGAATGATACCCATATCTATATTTGCCTTATCCTCACCTTGGTTTGGAAGGGTGGCAAGGTGGTTTTGAGTGGCCAGGGGGAGGCCCAGGAAGTTTCTATCAAAGGGATAATGTTAGAGAAAATTGTTAAAGAGTAAGTAGAAGTTGGCCAGATGAAGGAGGAGAAGCCTAGGACAGGGGTTTTGACTAGATCAAATAGTCTTTTATTTTGGACCATATTTTGGTTACTACCATAATAGGGAAATGTGTTGTGTGTTAAGCCAACACTGTGTTGGCTACTCAGGGAAAACAAGGCACCTCTCATCTCACTCTTACCTCTACCTTTATAAAATCACCTGCAGGTAAGCCCAGAGTGACTACCATTTACTAACTATCTCCTTTGCCAGGCTTATTAGTACTTACAAAGGAGCATAGACTACTGCGTATGGCATAAAGGAAAATAACCCCTGGGTTCCTAAAACATCCTGTTTGCACATTAAAATTATTTTACTTAGGGACTCCTGGGTGGCCCAGTCGGTTAAGCGTCTGACTTCGTCTCAGGTCATGATCTCGCAGTTTGTGAGTTCGAGCCCTGGGTTGGGCTCTGTGCTGACAGCTCAGAGCCTGGAGCCTGCTTCAGATTCTGTGTCTCCCTCTCTCTCTGCCCCTCCCCCACTTGTGCTCTCTCTCTCTCTCTCTCTCTCTCAAAAATAAATAAACATTTAAAAATTGTTATAAAAAATAAAATAAACTTGTTTTATTAATTTAATTAATTAATTTATTTACCTGCTTTTCTCATTAGACATGCTTATTCACATGTCTAATGTCTAATGACGTGGGGTTTGTAACCCCAACACACTGTGAAGTGTCTGGGCCAAGCTTGGCACTCAATAAATGGCTTTCAAATAAATCAAATAAAAAACTATGAAAAGCTAACATCAGTGACACTGGCAATGACCATCTGTGGGAACTGTTAAATACCTGTGAGATTCTGAAACAATTAAGTAAATTCCCATCATAGCCAATGTACTGAGCTCTAGTAAGAGCAAATGGCCCTCAGTCGTCACCATTTCTTTTTTAAGCCTCAATGACATCCTGATCCTGGGATGGCATCTTTTTATGGAAAACTCTAATGTTGAAAAGAATCCCTTGAAACTCTATTTGTTTTTGTGTAGGACACTCACTTCTTTCTCCCAACAATATTGTTTAAACTATAACACAAAAGATAGCGGGGTAGACCTGATGACTAATGTAAACAGGAAGTGGAGTGAGTACCTAGTGGATATGGAAGATATGGTAACTAACCTCCCTTCTCTGTGTGACTTTGAACAAGTCCCTTCAGTTCAGTGAGCCTCATGTGCAAAATACTACTAATAAAATGCATCCCATTTACCTCATAAAGCAATTATCAGTACCAGATTATATGTGAAAGGGCCTTGCAAAACAATAACCCTATGTTTTATATCTTACTAACAAGAGACATATACTACTGTAATACTTTTTTATAGAAAATTTATCTTTCCGTAAATTAAAGTGTTTTTGTGTGATACAGTTAGTTGTTGAATGGAATGTGATTTTTTTTCTATAGCAACCTGGAAAAAACAAAAGATAATAAACAATAAAATATCTGTCTAGTGACAAATGTCCCTAAGGAGAAAGGGACACAAACAGACCATATCATGAGAAATGTTTTACATTCCTCTTTGGCCTGGATGACATAATCATATGCTTAAAACTCCAGCCTAAATGGTAGTGATGTATGTAATTAGGAATTAGGAAAGCGCATTGAGGATTCTGGTATTGTTTTCGTATATACGAAAAACTTAAAAAAAAACGAAAAAAATTTTTAGCATCCTTTGGTTTACACATTAGATTTCATTTGATTTGTGCATTACATAACAGGAAAAGTTACAAAGGAAACACCAAACCTAAAATATCAGTTCATTGTAGTTTTTTTCTTTGAGAGAATTGAGTACAAACAAAAAGAATCAAGAACCGAGTGGATTCAGGGCATTTTGTAAAAAAGATGAAAGTAGCAAGGACTTGTCCTTCCTTGTATAGGTAAGAGACTGAGTAAGGATAAAGTGCTACATACTTGCAATTTGTTTCCGTTCTCACTATGCTAAAAAATAGGCAGTTTATAAATATACAGTTTCCATATAGAGTCAGTATTTATCAGCTATCTTCTAATTGACAAAAAGTTCAAAAGATATTTAGTGTTAACTGGCTTGATGCTATTTATCAAATGTCAAGTATGTGCTAGTCATTATACTTATAAGAAAGATATCAATAAAAATGATCTGCATTTGTCTTGGCAAACCACATCTAATAATAGTATTTAATTCATATTTAAGGCATTTGATGTTTTTCCAGGGATATGATTTTAGCCAGATCACCAAGCAAACTGGACTTTTATTTATCTCTATTACCTGAAATATTTTTAGATAGAATTATACAATTTAGTATCTTAATTCATGAGAAGCAGCTAATGAAAAATTCATGCTGCCTCTCTCTTTCTCCCTCTCTCTCTCTCTCTGTTACTTGCTTTTTACCTGGGCCTGCCCTCCCACGCAGGCAGCCACACACACGTCCCTGTCTCTCTTTGTTTTTTCTTTCATTGGTGCTATATCATAAAATGGTACCAAACATATTTATGACATAGCCCTTCCTGATACACAGGCATAAAGAAATCTCTTTCTTGTGGCACTGTGACAACATGTAGCCCAAGGGGACAAATCAATTTGTTAGTAATATTAGCAATAATTCATTCAGTATAAACAGTGAATTTTACAGCTCTCCCAGATTTCACATTTATGCATTTATTTCCATTCCTTTGTTTAAATCCTACAAAGTATGTAGAACCTGCAAAGATACTCTATTTTAAAGAAAATATACTCCTTTGAGCTGCCTTTTAAGGGCCCGATCTCTCCTATTATAGTGATCTCCTCTCCTCAGTCAGGGTATTTTCAGTGTTGTAGCAAGACTTTGTCATTGTCAAGAGATACACACAGCTCATTGATAGAGACCTGGCAAATGTACAGACACATCCTTCAGCACGCATACACACACGTACACCATTCTGCTGAGCAGGTCAGCAGAACATTCTGCAAAGGTTATTAACATCTATGAATTGGATTGCTTGC
Organism: Cryptoprocta ferox; assembly: GCA_028646485.1. Taxonomy (NCBI): domain Eukaryota; kingdom Metazoa; phylum Chordata; class Mammalia; order Carnivora; family Eupleridae; genus Cryptoprocta; species Cryptoprocta ferox. Next base: position 29,433,168 of record CM053577.1, on the reverse strand, counting down.
TGAATGACTGAGAATGAAGTAGAGACCCTAGACAGTAATGAATTTTATGGTGTTTTATAAGATGTAATTTCATGTGTGTATTTTTTAGTGATTATTCTCTTTTTTCTTTCAACATTCAACCTTTGAGTTTAGGTTCAATCTAATTCCTTAACTGAGGTCAGAAAATCATACTTTCAACTTGAGTTGTCCAGAAAATGTTCATTACCTACGTCTCTACATACAGCACAAATGAGCCGTGGCAACAGAGGGTTGCTCCTGTTAACTTTTCACTATGCCATGTAGGGGATGAGATAGGCTATCGTGATTAGTATTGATTGAGAAGATGCTAGAGGAAAATTGGTAGCGCACACCAGAGTCCTGTTTTCCCCACTCTATAAGCATGATCTCTGGCTTTATCTCTGAAAAGCTGAGTCAATATCTCAGATAATTCAAATCAGCCGAAGTTTACGGGAAGGGAGAATGAGGGGAGCAGATATGTCCAACAGCGGGAGCAGACCCAACAAAACAAAACAACAAAAGAAAACAAAACCACTCAAGAATGTCACATCTTAGAATTCTAGAAAATGCTGTGCCTTAGGGTGAGTTGATTCCTGAACATGACTGTCTTCAAGCTGAAACTCTGAAAGTTTACCTGTTTTGTAAGTTATGCTTATTTAAATCGAACACAATTTCATTTCTTCTGGCTTCTTTTGTTTTCAGGGCAACAGTTGAATATAGTGTCAACTCAAAATTATTACAGTGGCAATTTAAACATTGAAACTACTGGAGTGTCCCCTGGGGTTGATATGGTTAGGAGAATTAGCATGACATTGCTCTATATGGATTGGAATCCTGTTTCTATAACTCATTGGTTATATGATCCTGGGCAAGCTAAAACAGACATGATACAACCCAGCCAATTGATTTGTTGTAAGAATTATAGGGTACTTAATACACATACACACATACTTACACATGTGTACATGTGTATATATATCTATATTCATATGTTTAGTTTACATCTCTAAGTGACAGTTTTAAAATATGGCAGTAAATTCTTTAGTTTTACTTCCATTGACAAATTGGGTTTATGATCCCTCTGCTTGAATCTGGATGGGCTTGTGGCTGCTTAATGAAGCACAATGAAAGTGATGCTATATGATTTCTGAGGCTAAGTCATAAAAGGCCATGTTGCTACCATTTTGTTCACTGGAATGGTCTCACATGGAGCCCTGAGCCGCCATATAAGAAGACTGATTGCCCAAAGACTGTCATGGTACAAAGAAGTCCCACCTACATAAAAAAGGACAGGCATAGACACTCATTGGCAGTCCCAGCTGACCCAACCTTCAAGTCATCCCAGTCCAGGCACCAGGTATGTGAATAGAAAGCCTTTGAGTGATTCCAGCCCCAAAATGCTTGGGTCACCAAGCTGTCAGAGGATTTCATCTGAGGTGGGAGACTTCACGCAACAGAGATAGAATCTATGGGCATAATAAAATGGCATTCGTATTGCTAAGTTTGAGGTAGTTTGTTTTACAGCAATAGATATATACGCCCTGTATCCCTCCCATCATCTCTGAGAGCATGGTTCACACTCAATAATGAGAGCACAGGAGACCTTTAATGCCCAAAGCAACGTTCAGTTAGTAGCAGTTAACAATTTAGATGGGAAATGTTCAAATAGACCTCAATAACTGGTAAGAAAGTTGAAGGATACTGCTATGAGGCAACATTACCTTTGAGTTTTGTATATTGTTACTACCTTAGTCAACTTGACCATAGGTAGGATGGGTGGCTTAAATGACAGAAACATATTACCTCACAGTTCTAAAAGCTAGAAGTTCAAGCTTCCAGCATAATGGGTTTCTAATGAGATCTCTTCTTTTGGCTTGGAGATGGCTGCCATCTTGCTGGGTCCTCACATCACAGGAGGAAAGAAAGAGCAAGTTCTCTGATGTATCTTCTTATAAGGGTGATAATCTCATTGTAAGGGCCCCATCCTCATAATCTCATCTAAATTTAATTATCTCCCCAAAGCCCTATCTTCAAACACCATCACATTGAGGGTTAGGACTTCCCATATTAATTTTGGGGACACTTGATTCAGTGCATAGCAGTTATTTTGTAATGTGAAACTGTTTTTGGTACTGATGTACTCTCAATTTCCACATCAATTCTACAAAATGAATATTATTATATTGCTTATTTGATAAGTAATAGGTAGAAAAATTTTGCAAAATTTATGTCAATCCGTGTGACAAAAGGTTGATTTAACTTCTACACAAAAAGCTCCTACAAATTTATAAGAAAATGACAAATAACTTACTAGAAAAGATTCCTAGGGCATAAAAAGCAAATCAATAAAGGCACAATGCAAAAGAACAAAACCATATGCAAATAAACATGTGTAAAAATGCCAAAATTTCTGATAGCTAGAGAAATGCAATTTAAAATGGCAAGATACCTTTTTTCACTTATAAGATTGGAAAATACTTTTTCTTTAAGTTATGTTTTCAAAGCTGGCAAGACTCTGGAGAATAGGTACTTCCATATTGCTGAGAGGAATGGGAATATTTTTGAAAATGATTTAGCAATATTTATATAAAATTAAAATGTGCCTATCCACTGATCTGGAAATATTACCTCTGAGAACAAACTCTCTGGAAATATATACACCGTATGCAAGACTTTATGTATAGGGAAACTTATCATAAGATTGGTGGTGATAGCACAATTTTAGGGACATCAGAACATAATCAAATGCATTATACAACCATACTAAAGAACATTAGTATGAATGTTAGTATGAATGTAAAACTTGCATGATATATTGTCTGGTTAAAAAAAGGATGTTTTCTAAAGAATAAAGGCAACTTATTTGTATAAGCATAGAGAAAAGAATGGATATTTATACACCAAAAAGTTGAAGTGGGTTACTGTGGGAGATGGATGGCTTTTTTGTTCTTTATAAACGTCTACAATGTTGTGCTTATTACAACAAGTTGGAAAACATTGCAAATCATATGCCTTATCAAATGGACCCATATCATGTCATTTTTACCAGATACTCTACTTCCTTCCTTTGGAAGCTACCATGCATTCATTTCTGATTATATATAAATATACTTCAAAGATTTTTAGGTGTTGTGCTTGCTACTAGGACATTTACAAAGAATAATATTTGACCAGTCAGCACCTAGAATCATAGAATGTAACATAGAGCTGGAACGAGTCTTAAAGATTTTTAAATCCAAATCTTTGATCCCATAGATGATGAAACTGAGACCCAGAGAGAGACTGACCTGCACAGAGTTAATTGTAGTTAATGACATCTCCATTCTGAATTTGACAATCGTAAGTATACATGCAATTCATAGGAAATAAAACAGAAAACATATTAAGGGGCACCTGGGTGGTTCCGTTGGTTAAGCATCTGGCTCTTGATTTCGGCTCAGGTCATGTTCTTTCGGTTTGTGGGTTCAAGTCCTGCATCAGGCTCTGTATGGGCTTCTCTCTCCCTCTCTCTCTGCCCCTCCCCTCTACTCTCTCTCTTTCTCTTTATCTTCTCTGTCAAAATAAATAAATAAACTTAAAAAAAAGAAAATATAGTAAAGTGTATCCTTCAAGCAATAGGATAGCAAATATATTTCGACAACACATCATTCCTTAGGCACTGAGTTCAGGCCTAAGTATCTGTCATACTGCTTTAGGTTCTGACTTATATTCTTTATACTCAGCCATTGGCTACCAATGCTTATTTGTATAAGGGCCTATGCAATGGAATTTGCGCAAGGAGCTATAGTAACTCCTTTTGGTGACTATTCTTTTCAGTTTTTTTCCATTATTGATTACAAAGTCAGTCAAACAATCTCTCCCTATAAGCAACCTTCTTAATCAAAAGAGATAAAGTCATCCAAAGCAGGCAGTGATTAAGAATTGGACGGGATTTGCATCATAAGACTTTCATGAAACTTTCCATCAGTCCCTAAAGTATAGAAATCTGTAGGGAGTTGAATGAAAAGTTTAGACTTTTCCAGATGGAATGGGGAAAATGAATTTTTGCTTAAAAATGTAAGCACATTCTGCAAAAAAACCTGGCTACTTGGAAAAGTTATGTGCAACCAAAAATCATTTGAATTGTGAAAGGGCAGATACTGTAAATGATTAAACATATTTTAGCGACTGGGTTTCTCATCTGATTTGGCTTTTCCTTCCACAGTATCTTGTGATGGGAGCACAGACTAGAACATTTGAACGGAAGTTGTTGAACCGAGTGGGGGAAGGCCAGTATGTTCCAAAATTCTTCTGTTTATTTATTTATATTTTAAAAACACTTATTCCTTATCTAGCCTATCATTTTATATTTCTATTTTTAGTTTTTAATATAGGGTTTTACTAGAATTCTGCCTAGAATTCCTTCTCAGCTTTGGTTGAACAGAGTACCAATATTTTAGCTTTTCTGGAAGGGCTTAAAGGGTACTTAAAGTGGAATACTCTTATTTTTTATCCAGTGTGTGCTATTTTTATAATGAAATGGACCATTGAAAGGCTTTTAAAATGTAATACAAATTTGTGTTTTATTGCAAGGTATTCTAGATAGTGCACAAACATGAAGTCTTAAGGAAAAAGAAAAACACCTAACATAAAAAACTTCCCCTCTGTTTGTAAGAGTCTACATGCTATGTTATACATTTTTAGTCTACTAGGCGTATATCACCATTGTTTGGATGAGGAAAAGAGAGAAAATCGAAATTAAGGATCTGAGTTTCACCTCTTTGCCTCAAGGATTCAATGTGCATATTTAAATCAATGTGCATTTTTAAATCAATAATAATGAAACAATGGGTTTCCCGCTAGAGGCAGTGTGGTCTAATGACTAAGAGTGATGCTATCTGGGCTTAACTATTTCTACCATCTCTTAGCTTTACGCCTTGGGACACATTGTTTAAACTTTCCAAGTTTGTTTACTGTCTTTAAAGAGGAGACAATAGTTGTAACTATATCTCTGTGCTCTTAGAATAATGAAAAGATATGACATATGTCAGTTAACAGAGTGCATGGCATGCTGTGGAAGACCAGTAAAAGTTAGCTATTATTATTACTGTCATCTCTAAACAGTCATAGAGAAGGTTCTCGTTAAAACCAATGGTACAAAAGAACATGCAGAGCGTGGCCGGAAGGGAAGTTAAGAGTGCAAATATACTGGAATCTTATTGATAAGTTCATTGGTATTTTTGAGGTCTCTTTCTAATGTAGATCTCTTGCCCTCACCCCCAATGTTTAGGCTAGGTGGGCACTGAACAGGGCCCTCTGAAAAGAGTGGCTGTTACTCAGGTCTCACCAATTAGTTCCACCTGGAGATGTCATTCCAGTGATGCTAGGTCTTCTGATATTTTACAGAAGCTGGAAATCATATATTTAGACAAAACTTTCCAAATTTTTAACTTACTCTAGAAGCCAAAAAAAATTTTCCGTAGGCTGGATCTAGTTTTTTGAATCCCCTTCTAGGTTTTTTGCTCAGCAGGTATATAACAGCTTTTTCTTTCATGTTCTCCACCCCAAATGAGGAAGAAAGAGGTTGCTGAGCTCTGAGGAACGAATTTCAAACAGAAAACCTCTTAGTTTTTCTGTTTGAAAAACAGACCCCCTGGACAGTGGAGGATAGATAGGTTTGCCACATAGCATAGCCTGGGGTAGTGTGTCCTGTAGACCTGGAACCTTCCGTGTGTGTGTGTGTGTGTGTGTGTGTGTGTGTGTGTGTTCATGCACATGCGCAGGGAGCTAGTTATCAAATGTCCCCCAGATGGTGACATTTATTGACCTAAGTGGAAAAATTCATATAGGTTACATATGCAAATTACTAGATTTAGTACCATTCAGACTCCTCTTGCCTCATTCTCAGATAGATTCTCCAATACAGAAGAATAAAATTTAGCTAAACAAGGACAGCATTTATTGATAACTGCTTCCAAGTGACATTTGAGGCTATAACTTCAAACAACATTCATTCTACAACGATTTGTTGAGCATCAGCCACATGCTGCTCTCTTCACCCTTGTTTATCTGGTCCTCCTTGTGACCAGCAGTGTGAATACCGTGGGGTACAGTGAATGGCAATGAGAGCAAAAAGCTCATATGGATTGTGGGACATGTGCCTTTGTCCTAGCGAGTCCATGGCTTTATCAAATGATCCCATCAGCAAAACCTCATTCAGAAAACTAAACACCCAAACTGACCATAATTTTATTACTATATGTCAAGGACAGAATAAAATGAACCACCTATAGGTTATCATATTTACCCTGAGTCTAAAGAGAAATCAACAACCAAACCGGGTTGAGAATTTAATAATATTTCCTTCAGCTTTTCTTTATTTCACTGAGTCCTACTAACCTGAACTCTGTAAATTCAAATTTCCTGGAAGAATTCAGATTAAGTAACAATATTTAATAAGCAGTAATCATAACAGGATTTTCCTACCCAAATTTACATCTTTAATGTGTTTTGTGAGGATACACTGCGTTTTCCTCTTTCCTGCCATGACAAATCTAGCCTGCTATTTCTCCACTGGCTTGTCCCAGCTTAGGGATTTAAAATTTACATTCTAAGTAAACAGAGTGCTGACGTCAGACAGTGTGCAACTCAAAGACTGACACCCTCTAGACTCAGCTAGCCACATCCAATCTGAGGATGCATGATTCTTTTCTCCTGGAAATGAGTGGTACTCCTCAACACAGCCCTACGAAGGCACAAAGGAAGAGAAATACCTGACTGTTCTTGGGACGGACCCTGCCTCGGTGCTAACACACATCATGGCTCTTCTTGTCTTCAATTAGTTTTTCCGACACACAATCTCTTCAAGTCTTTAGCATGTTGGGACTCAAACTGTATAATCCTCTATTTTGTGATCTAATTGAGTGGAAATCCTTTCCCTTGGTAATGGAGAGCTTTAGAGCACTGCAGAAAATGCAAATGCCTTTAATATTATGCAATATGCTGTTTCCCTGGGGTGAGCATTGAGACTTTAATGGGAAAATAATACTAACTCGAAAACTTAATCTTTTTCAATTTCTATTTTGCTCTTTCATATTGAGACCATTCTCTTAGGTCATTCACGAATGTTTTTTCCATGAATGGGGATCATGCGGGCTATTTACTGTAAGGATTGAGTTCATGTGTGTTAAGGACCCAGAACAGGATCTGGAACATGGTTAATCGTCAAATTTTGACTATCATCATTATTATCATCAATATAAACTTCCCTGTAGAGTTATGCACCCCCTGCCTTGCATTTTGTGTCAGAACCTCTAATGATAATACTTAGGGCAGAAAGGTTTCCCTACCTTAGAGCTGCAGGATGCCACCTCATGTCGACCAGCGTCCTTCCTCTCTTAGTCAGTTGTACCTTGCAGGTGCTTTCCAACTGGGACTTGATCAATGAACCAGCAGATTTTTGTTGAATGCTTATTATGTGGGACCCACAGACTTGTAAAATACTTTTAGGAATCTTCCTTGCTCTAAAGGAGTTGATCACATAGGTGGAAAGACAAAACAAAAAGTGAATTTAGAAGATATTAAAACACAACAGAATAAAAACCATAGCAAGACTTAACATGTGATCAGGAGAGACAAATGAGTGATGCAGACATGGTGCTTCTGAGGAGGGGATAACTTATGCCAAATGGAGTAGAATCAACAGGTCCCAAGGAAGAAGTGGGTCTCAGAGTAAAGGATGTGGAGGATTTCATTCAGTAAGCAAAAAGGTTATATCCTGAAATACTAATTTAGTCGCTTGCCAGATGTTCTTTTCCCTGTGATCATTTTCCCCTCTTCCAGCCTCAGTGAAGCAAACACAAAGGCTCATAGAAAAGTCCATTCTAAGTAGGGACCTTTCAGGGTACATGGAGCAGAGTTTTACTTCAATCTTTAAATAAAACTGTACAACAAAGGGGAGAGGGGAAGGCTGATGGATAGAGGGGAACAGAAGAAATGGGGCGAGTACCCAAAGAAGGACCTGCCAGCTCCAGGACCAGGAAGCTGAACAGAGGCAGATTTGGGCATTGATTATTACTTAAGGAGGACCTCAAACAGCCTTTGGATAATGGCCTACTCTTCCCTCTCTTGCTTATTGCTTGTGTATTACCCACTATCTTTAGGTGCTAAACTACCATAAGTCCACATTCTACCTCACCTCTAACAGAGATGAGAGGGCATGGACATCTTATGGAATGGAGGGGTGTCATGCAGGACCCTTGAATCAAAGTAGGACGCAACAGAACCAATCAGGAATACTGAGGACATTGATGGCCACAGTGTCCCTGATTACATACAGAACAGGCATAAAAACTAGCATCTAATGTGTTTAGAACAGGTAGATTTGAATAGTTTTTAAGTGCATAAAAAATGATTCTGACAATGGGACTATTAACCTATATAAAAAGTTTGTCCCATGAGGCGGGTACTATGTTGAACCACCCATAAAGACTTGGGACTTCCCCACAGGCACATCATCAGTAACCACTTTAATCCCTTCTTTTAACCAACTCATAAAATACTATTCTTTTAGGATTGTCTCAAAAGATTATTACCACATGGCTGTCCTGGATAAGTGAAGAAATACCATGTAGCGATATAATTAACACAGGGTTTCAGGATTGAAATGGTAGAGCTGGCTTGTAGAGCAGATGGTTTAACAACTGCCAACATGCAGAGAGAGAAAAACCGAGAAATCAGCTTGTCCTTTATTTACTTTTGGACCTGTACTCTCTTTGTCAGATTCCAGCCAGCTGAAAGATCCAGTGGTCGTCTGTCCATCCATCCATTCATCCATCCATCCATCCATCCACCCATCCATCCATCCATCCATTTATCCATCCATTCAATACATATTTACTGAATGACTGCTATGTACTAGGAATTCATCTATGAGCAAGGATTCTTAGCAGTGGGTAAAAATATACAGAAAAATTCCTGATATCATGGTGCTTATATTTTAGTAAGGGCCAATAGAGAAGAAATAAAATAAATAGGTATAAAATAAAGCAGATAATGGAAAAAAAGAAAATGCAAGAGGGGCATAGAGAGTGCCAGGGTCAGTGGAAGGAAGGCTTAAATTTAGAAAGAACTGTCAGGGAAGACTTCTCTGGGAAGGTGACTTTGAGTGAAGGCCTCAGGGAGCCCATGGAGTGAGCCATGGGGATAATTGGAAGTGTTCCAATAGGTAAATCATCAAGGACAAAGTCCCTGAACTAGTTTATGGTACATAAGGGCTATTGTATGAGCAGAAAACTGGATTTTTCAGAATTTCAATGATTCTGATATGTTTATACCAGCAAATGACACATGGCAAGCCTGTAGTCAAGGTAAATTTACATCCACTCTATGTTTAAAACTATCTGTTATCAAAAGATACTTAAGCTAAATATTGACTTAATTGTTCTATCTACATACATTATGTTCTTGTCTGGAAATAGCATACTAAGTCATTTCAGCAGGATTGGAAGTTTCTCTGATACTGGAAAAGGCTGTGCCATTTGGTGCCTAAGAAGTTGGGGATGGCAGTCAGTGACTACAATTGATGATCGCCTATTGACAAATTAAAACAGAAATTGTTATGATCTGACCTCATTCTAATGCACATCCGTAACAACCGGAGTAGCAAGGAAACTCTTTCCAGTGTCATGCCCCCTTTCCTATGTCCCTTATTAGATTTACATAACTTCACCATCTTTCATGGAGGTCAGCATTCAGCATGCTCTGGCCTTTAACTAGCATCATTTATCAATGTGATGGTGATCCAGGAGAAACAGCTATCACATGAGGGCAAGTGGTAGGAACCAAACTCGTTGTCTCATGGATGAAGGTGACTCTTTCGATTGCAGGGTTTATTCATCCCTATGCACTTCACCCCCTCAGCAGGACTCATGAGGCCAGTAGCTCATTTTGACAAAGCTGTCCTCAACCTCTAATCTCAGCCACACTCCTGCTGCCACAGTGCTGTGATGGGTGGGCTCTCAAAGTGGACATTGGAGACCTTCAGATGTCAAGAAATTTCATGTCATACTCCACAGCCAGAGACACCCATCTTCATGTGAAGCCACATTCCTGGTGCTCTCAGGGAATTCAGTTTGAATGCTTTTATTTGTGGAGCTAAACTTGCAAACACATTTGTCTTTTCATAATGGTAGTTTATACCTTAGAGTAAAGTGGGATAGAAATCAGGGCAGAACTCAATCATCTATGCTGTGAGCGAATTTGGGGGTCTACTAGCCCTCCTCGCTTGTAGTTCAGTTATTGGTGAGTGATCTTATGATTTATTTGTCACATGCCCGGCATGTTTAGAAGAACCTGTATTATGTAAATTACACATCTGGCTTCTCCCAAGTCCTTTTTCCACCTGTCTTATTATTATTATTATTATTATTATTATTATTATTTTACCAGAAGTAAAGCAGGTGTGTGTGTGTGTGTGTGTGTAAAGGGGTAGACAGAGTTCTGATTCAGAAGACAGGAGATGGACTTCTTCTCCACCCCCACTACACAACATGTTTACCAGTGGGGCATTTGTCCACACTTCACTTGATCTCTGCCTCAATTTCCTCATCAGTAAGAGAAGGACACCTTTTTCCTAAAAAGGCTTTTGTGGGAATAAGAGGAGCTGATACATGTAAATAACACCAAGGCTTTAAGTTTTATCATAGTTTTAATGTATTGATCATTATGAGTGGAGATGTAACCCCCAGGTGTTAACTTAGCACTACTACACACCAGCTTTGGGAAAATTATTTTAAAAATTACTTGTTACTCCAAAATTATTATTATTTAATAATAAAATTATTTAAAAATTATTTTGTTACTTCCTGTGGGGGGAGGGTAGGTTTTATGCAAATACGCAGGCCATCATCTGACAACAGCTCAGTAAACAGAGCTATTATGGTTTGCCAGGGACGTGGGAAGTGTGCCAAAAGTCTGAACTAGCCAAAGCCCCCGAAACCGCACCTCGGGAGACCTCGCCCTGTGCTGGAAGCCTAGGACAAGGGCAGTGGTGTGGCAGCCTCCCGTCCCCAGGGGCTCCGCTTCCTGCTTCAGGCTCCCTGGCTGGTGGCTCCGCCCTTTCCTGGCCCGGGTGTGGACACACTGGCCTCAGTCCCCAGGGTGGGACACCAGCAAAGCTTCTTGGATAAACCCTCCCTCAGAAATGAATTCCAAAGCCTAACTGCAGATTTCATTCATCTTAATAAAGGGCTACTTTTTTTCAGTTTTATTAAAATAGAAAACGGACTGCTTAGGAATTATCAACGTACAGTCACATTCGCGTTCATGGGAAATCTGAGGAAGAGCTAGCTGCTCTTTGGAGTTCAGTGCCTGGAATGTTTTCCCTTCTCCCAGGTGCTTCGCATCAGGACTGCTGTCTGTGATCACAGCACTCACAATGACAGGCTTGTACACATTCTACAAACATATAAAAATTCTTTTCTTTAACGTATATTTATTTATTTTTGAGAAAGAGAGAGAGCAAGTGGGGGAGGGACAAAGAGAGGGAGAGAGAGAGAATCCAAAGCAGGCTCTGTGCTGTCAGTTCAGAGCCTGACTCTGGGCTTGATGCCACAGACCGGACCATGAGATCATGACTTGAGCCGAAATCAAGTCAGACATTCAACTAACTGAGCCACCCAGGTGCCCCACGAACTTTTTTTTAGAGCTAGAATGTTTCCTTTTTCCAATCTGTGGAAATTTATTGACTAGTGCTTAAACTGCACATGACAAGAACTTCTAAATTGTAATTCAGGGGTAAAGCGATCATCAGAAATGTATTAAAGTGTGCCTACTAGTATAACTCAGACAAGGGCTAGATTACACAAAAGTAATCGTGTTGTTTAGTATATTTGAGCAAATATTTATTGAATGCCTACTCAATAACAGGCGCTGTGCTTGGCCTTGAGGAGACAAAGATGAACAAGACATAGTTCCTATATTCAAAAAACCCATAAAGGGGTTGGGGGTGGAGTAGGTGGGACACAGCAAACCAGCATTTTCACTACATAAATGCACTGAAGGAACACTCAGGGGGTGGTGGAAACCAAAAATGGAATCTCGAATCCACATGTTCAGAGAAGGCTGCTCTGGGGCCTGAGTAGAGTTTGAGGATGAAAGGAATCAGCCAGAAAAATTGACGGATGGGTGGGAAAGAGAGGGAGGAGTCTGCCTTTGGGCGAATAGAAGGGCAACATCGCAAAGATACAAAACATGCCTACAAATAAATATACAAGGAAGGTGTGTGGAGGATGTAGAGGAAGATGAGCCTGGAGAGAAAGATAGGTGGTGTAGACCCAGGGAGTCTTCTACACATGCTATGGAATTTGGAGTTGACCCTGGTATAGTTGGTGGTTAGAAAAGGCTGAGAGTAGCTTCCTGCACTTGGGCCCATCCCTGGAAGATCCAGAAATATTTTTTGAGATAAAGCCCATCAGTCCACCAAGTGTAAAGGGATGTCAGAAAGGCCCACACCTAGGAAGGCTGCATTGTCCTTAACAGCTGATAAACATGGTGACTTCTGCTTCCAAGCATTGTTCATGTTCAGTGTTTGCTACTAAACTTCCTTTTCCAAATTTTAACTCCACATTTTTAAAAGTACTGAGCTAGATTATTTTAACACAGTGCTTTCCAACTTTAAAAATCTTCATGTTAAAAATAATGAGAGCTCACACTAGGATGAAAAGATAAAACTGTTCTCAAGTTAAGGGCAACTCCCTCCTTTACATCCCTTTCCCCCAAAGCTTTAAGTGCAAGAGCTGAGGAGAAACACCATATCTTGGGTGCCAACCATTTGAGACAGAGCTGTGACTGTCTCATTAGAAAGCTTTGTTTTAACTTATATTTCCGAACCCCCTAATGTTTAGTAAACAAGTGTGCATTTTATTCATCAATTGTTTACTATGTACCCACTGTGTGCAGACAGGGCACTGGGTATGGGGTGGAGTGGGCAGCAAGATGAGTGGAATCTCCATTCTCAAGGACAAAATAGCTGGTGGTGATGGTGGTTGGGGAGTGAGCTGGACTTGAAGTAAATAGAAATTACTGTAAAGCATGTCAAATGTGATGATGAGAACACTATATTTGGTAGCACACAACAAAAGCACGGTCCTAGATTGGGCGTCAGAAAAGACTTCCCTACAGGAATTGACATTTCAGCAGAGAGTTAGAGGATGTGTAGGAGTGAGCCAAACAAACAGAAGGAAGAAGACTGTTCCAGGCAGAGGGACAACTTAAGTGAGAGATCCAAAGGCAAGTGGGAACACGGCCCTTGCAAGAATTCGGAGGAACTCCCTGTGGCTGGAGAGGTGCACTGTGGGGGAGGGGAGCACTTAGACATGAAGGGTTAATGCCAGAAGGAGACTGAGGCTGGTCATGGAAGTCTTTGGCAGCCACAGGAAGCAGCTCTTTGCCTGCTCTGACCAAGTGAGGCTCCAAAATCTTTTCCTTACTTTACATTTGAGGACAGCGACTCTCAGAGAAGTTAAACAGCTTCCCTCAAATCAAATGTCTATAAGCTGACAAGGCCAGTGTGTCTTCTTTGGGTTCTACCAGAATCAGACCTTGACACAGGATTTCATTATTTGGGAAATAAACTGAGGAAACCACCAGGAAGAGAATGGACAAGGATGAAAGAAGAAAGGCAGCTAATGAAAGGTGGGTTGAAGACCATCACAGAGGTGGGGGAGATATTGATTCTCAAGTACTTCAGTCTGGCACAGGGGACTCTCCTTGGCAAAGGAATGCAGTGTGGAGATGTAGGCATTTGGAAGGCTGTCTGTGTGCACTGTACTTCCAAGGCTGAGGGCGGCATGGGTTCCACAATACTGCTGTGGCAGTACAGTTCCAGGGCCCTGGACATCGGTGTCCCAATTTTGAGTCCTTATGTCATACCACACTGGCATTCACCTGAATGCCACCTGTCTGTCTGGTTAAAGATGTATAGCTCCAGAATACTCTGGCACTCTGTGCTGAGGCCTCAGCAACTGTCAGGCTCAAGGCCTATGTGTCCTTAATCCCAGGACAGACTTCTCATTATTCCTCTCTTTACTCTGGAATCTTGAGCCTGAAGAAAAACATGCCATTTTGAAGGACCTATTAATTGGAAAGTGTCAAGTTTAACTGAGGAAATAAAAGAAACTCCACAGAGTGAGAGTTTAATGAGGAATAAGGTATGGAACAACATCAAACACTTAGCTTAAAAAAGTTGGATCAATTAGGGTAAAGTCATTTGGTTTGGGATTTGGGGGGGCAAGCTGACTCACAGCATTTTTCCAGAAATGAATGAGTTGTAAGTTTTGGGAAATCTGATATTTAATGACTTAGTTTTGGGGCTAAAAAAGTTCATAGTAGTTTATCTTAATAATTTTTCTTGTAAGAGGTCATGGGACAGAAGAAAGAACAGGTTCTGGCCCACCCTTTCCTTCCCAGATTTCTGCCCTCACCAAACATTTGTTGCAGTAGGCACTTTGGATTTAAAGTGGTTCAGGTGCTCAGAGTTCATAGACTAGAAGAAGACAGAGAAGGGCACACTACCTAACAAGCTATGGGACCTTGAGACAGTCAGCCCTTCTGGGTCTGTTTCATTAGGAAGGTCCTGGATGGATGAGATCAGTGGTTCTCAACCCTGGCCCTCTTGTAGAAGCACTTGGGGAACTTTAAAGTCGCCCAGTGCCCTGGCTGGCTCCACTCCCAGAGATTCTGTCTACCTGCTCTGGGCGAGGGTCCTAGCACAGGTATTTCTCAAAAAGCTACCAAGGTGATTCTAATGGTAGTTGAGGTTAAGAACCACGAGATGATAATTTTCAAGTGCTTGGTAACTGAGGAACTCTTGCTTTTCCTGAATAGTTTGCTCTCTGTCTCAGCAGAAGGTAGAAGATAGGAGCTGGAAATCGTGTTCCTTATTTGGGACTGGTATACACTTGGCATGAGAACAATGGAGCTCTGGGTTAAGTGACCACACGTTGCCCGGACTCTGAGTGGATAGCTTACCTCAATAGGATGCATAGAACACTCGTTCCAGAAATAACAGTTGCCCAATTTTTTTTTCCTCAGAAGACACATTCTTAATGCCAACAACTAATTATCATACCAAGAAAACAAAAACTGTGAGGAATAGCAGAGGCGGGTTGGCAGTGCCATCGAGTTGTACAAACCATGACTCACTCCTGTTCTAGGCTGAAGCATCTTTGTAGCATCTCTCTGAGAAGTACTCGGTGGTTGCTTTGCAAAGGAAAGAAGGCAATGTACTTTGCTGTGGACCTGAAGGGAAAAAGAAATCTTCTCCAATCTCCTGCATCCTCTGGTTGGCTTCAAACCACACCTCCCTGTGAACTTTCCATGGTAGGAATAGAGAACAGTTGGCTTCCCTATCCCTGTTCTGGCTTGTTCTCTATACTAACAACCTCTTCTATTACGTAGAAAGCAATTAAAGGATGAGCTTAGAAGCTGGCATCTTTCCTTTAAAGTAAAAGCCAGAAGCTTATGTTTTGCTAGTGACAATCTCCTGCAAAAACAAATTTCTTATTAGTAATGACATAGGAGTCATTGGAACAATCTCAGCTTGTGGTTAGCTTGGAGCCTGCCTCATGCTCTTCTCAAGTCCTTTCTCTGATATATGGCAGACAAAGACTTTCCATGAGAGCGCCAACACCACATAAGTACTTCATCTTGTCTTTGTTTTTTTTTTAAATTTCTATTCAATTCATTTAAACTAAAGAAGAAGAAGAAGAAGAGGAAAAAGAAGAGGAATAAGAAGAGGAAGAAGAAGAGGAAGAAGAGGAAGAAGAAGAAGAGGAAGAAGAAGAAGAGGAAGAAGAGGAAGAGGAAGGAGGAGGAGGAGGAGGAGAAGGAGAAGGAAGGAGAAGGAGAAGGAGAAGGAGAAGGAGAAAGAAGGAGAAGGAGAAGGAAAAAAACATTTCATCTCCCAACCTCTGCCCCTTGTAATCACCAATCTGTTCTCGGTTATCTATGAGCTTGTTTTTGTTTTTGAGATTCTACATACCAGAGAGATTATATGGCATTTGTCTTTTTCTGTTTGAGTTATTTCATTTAGGATGAACCTATAATTCTCTGCAGCAACTGATTCTTCAGAGCAGGTTGAGGAAATGACTTGGAGGCATGTATAAATTGCCTGTACTTTTCCTTTTCCTTGCTGGCTCCGAAACCAGTATTGCTCCATCTAATGGGATGTCTACAAAAAGCCACAGGAACTGCAGCTATCTATTATCATCTATCTATCGATACATTTCCTGTTTCATTTTCTGCAGAATGATCAGTGACCACCTGGAATCATGGGATTGAATAAATCGATGGATTACAAAGGCACCCTCAATCTAAAAGACAGAGACCTGTATCTTCTTGATAAACAGTTAGGTGGGTTAAAACTTAACATACATAATCCCTCAAATACATAACCCCTGAAAACTAGTTTCATAATATACAGTAGGGGCAGGCAACAAGGGCATTAAAAATGGGAATCGAGGGGCGCCTGAGTGGCTCAGTCAGTTGAGTTTCCGGCTTCGGCTCAGGTTATGATCTCGAAGTTCGTGGGTTCGAGCCCCGCGTTGGGCTCTGTGCTGACAGCTAGCTCAGAGCCTGGGGCCTATCTTCAGATTCTGTCTCCCTCTCTCTCTGACCCACCCTTACTCACGTTCTCTCTCTCTCTCTCTCTCTCTCTCTCTCAAAAATAAATAAAAAACATTTAAAAAAATGGGAATCGAATTTTCTAATTGGGTACAATTTTCCATTTCAATTATTATTTTATCTGAAAAGCAATGCATGCTTATAGAAAATACAGAAAATGCAGGAATAAGATTTTAGAAATCACTATATTCTTACCCGAAATAATGAACATTATAGCATGTTATATTTTCTTCTCATCTTTTTTTCTTCATGTGGCTTTTTGGTAACATACATTTACGTATATATGAATGCATATATGGCAACATATGTATATGTGTAAAAATATAATATTTAGCAGGCAAGTAAACCTTTCTGGGACTTCAATTTCTTTATCTTTGTGTTGGGGATAACTATGGGACCTACTCAGTTGTGAATATTAAACAAGTTAATACAAAGAAGGGTTAGAAACATGCCTGTTACGTATTAGTATTCTTTAAAGGCTAGTTATTATTTTACTATTATTGTGTAATTTTGCATCCTGCTTTTTCTACGTAGCCTATAGTGTGCACTTTCCCACATTAGTATATATTTATCACAAAATATCCTTTGCAATGGCTACATAACATCTTACTGACATCAAATTATTTTTAATTGAACAATATGATATTTCTCTACATTTCTTTCTATAAAGCTGGATGGAAGATTTATTTTTTCAGACTAGATTGCCTAGCCAAAACATCATGAAATAACACTCAAATATTTCTGAATGGGTTGCCAAATAAAATACAGAATCCCTAGTTAAATTTGAATTTCAGGTAAATGAAATGAGACACTTTTTAGGCACAAGTATGTCCCCAAATTGTGCGGAATGTACTTATACTGAAATATTATTTGTAGTTTCTCTAAAATTCAAATTTAACTGGGCTGTCTGTATTTCTATTTGTTAAGTCTGGCCACCCTATACATAGGATCTGTTTATCCTGCCTAATTGATGCTAATTTTTCAAACAAGAGAGTAGTTTTAATTCTTATGAACAATCCACCATTTGGTAACAGCTAAGCAGAATACCAATGTGAAAAAAAGAAAAAAGGAAAAAGGAAAGAAAAAAAAAGACACATGGTATTTACAGACTCAAAAAGATCAAAGTAATCACACTGTGCCTTACCAAAATTATTTAAATGTATAAAAAAAAAGAAAGTATTTATGAGTAGTTATTAATTTTATGTTTTGAAAGTACTACAGGGAAATTCACTCTGGTTTTTCAGATGATCATTAATACTGCTTATAATTTACAGAGTTGTTCTAGGCTTTGGCTTCTCAGATAGAAGATGGTTAGTTATGTGTCAGCTCATACCTGCTCATACTTTTGGGAAACTCAGCTGAAGATTTAGCCAATGGCCAAATCATCTGTTGCCAGTTTCTTGAAGAATGGAAACTCTCTCCCTAGGCTCCACCTGCAGGGACCCCTCCCAGCCATTTGTGGACCAGTGGGCTTCTGAGATAAGTTTCCCAAAGGCTTTACACAAGAAGGCATCACAAGACCTCTAAGGTCTGGAAGAATCAAAGGGTCATCTGTGAGTCATTTGCTGCTACTCAGCGATGCTCTGGTATTTGCATACTAGAGGGGTTTCTTAGAGCTGCAGATTGTTGGAAAGGGGGGCTCAGAGCCTTGGCTTGAGCCTTTCAGAGCAAAGCACCGTGTCTTTCCTTAGATGGAATATTTCTTTGGGATAGCTGAAGGAACAGGTGAGAAAAGGAGTGGTGGTGGCAGTTTTAACATCTCCCCCTCCTGCACGCCACCCACACTCGCATGTCATTGCTGCTGTCCTCATTAGCAACTGGCATGGGGTTTGAAGGATAAAAAAAAAAGAAAAGAAAGGCTAGGGCTCTTAAGTATGATTTAGAAGATTGAAACAGTACTGGAGAGAAAGATTTCTAACCAGATCATGCAAAGCACATGCCGTCACCATAATTTCTCTCATTTTGTTTTCATCCAGAGACATCCATTCGAAAGTCTGATCATGTCTCATCCAAAGACCTCTCCCTGGCATCCCACTGTCAGTTAGATCAAAGCTGGGCATGAGTGTGGGTGTGAAACAGGTGGCCCAGGCCAGCTGGTGACCTCCAGCAGTCTCTTCTCCCATGGCACCTGATGCCTGCTTGCCTCACATCTAACTCACCAGTAATACTGACTGAGTTTTTAGGACAAAATACTATTTCATGCTTCCATTTGTATCTGTTGTTTTCTTTGCCCAAAGAAATCACTGTGCCATCCATCCCTCCACCTGCCCTTGCCCTGAGGGCTGCCTGGTGACCTCCTATTTCTCCTTTAATCAGCTCAAATGTTCATTTCTGCAGCACCTTCTCTTTACAACTCTTGACACCCCAGGGTTAACAGCTCTCTCCTTTATGCTATTTCTGCATCCTTCTCACACTATATTGTATCAGACTTTTTGTTTATTTTGTTTATATATTTTCCTTCTGTTCATAAGCTTGTTGAGGGCAAGGACCATCTTTTTACTCATCTCTCTTTCCTCAGTCACTAGGCAAAGTCTAATACATCATTGCAATCAATATTTGTGGGATGAATAAATCATATTCTAGATTTTAGGTTTAGCAATGATTTAATATTCAATAAATGCCAATTTATTCAAATAAAGTAAATTATTTAAGGGGTTCATGAATGGATAAGGAAAATGTGTATATACATGTGCATGCACACACACAGACATACACACACACACCACACCACACACAAACAATGGAATATTACCCAGTTGTGCAATCTTGCTATGTTTACAACAACATAGGATGGACCTAGAAGGTATATTGCTAAGTGAAATGAGTCAGGCAAAGCAAGACAAATACCATATGATTTCACTCATACGTGGAATTCAAGAACAAATTTAACAAAACAAATGAAGAAAAAAATGACAGAAATGCAAAACAGATTCTAAAATACAGAGAACAAATTGGTGGTTGCCAGAGGGGAGGTAGGTGTGGGGTGGATGAAAGAGATAAAGGACATTAGGAGTACACTGGGCGCTCAGTCTGTTGAGCGACCGACTTCAGCTCAGGTCATGATTTCACTGCTCATGGGTTCAAGCCCCACGTCAGTCTCTGCGCTGACAGCTCAGAGCCTGGAGCCTGCTTCAGATTCTGTCTCTGTCTCTCTGCCCCTCCCCTGCTCGTTCCCTCTCTCTCTCTCTCAAATATAAAATAAAACATTAAAAAATTAAAAAAATAAAAAAGAGTACACTTATCTTGATACAAATATATACATACATACCTACATACATACATAAAAATAAAGTAAATCATTTGACAAATTTTAAAAACCTGTCCTTTCAGCTCTGCCATAGGGCAAACTTTGTAAATAGTGATGCTCTTTCTAGGTCCAGAGTGTGAGATCCAAAACACAGCTGTGCACAATTGTTTTCGCTCCTGGCTAGGCCTTTGACCCTGTAATTTATGGATGATTATATCTTTTGAATTTTCAATATATCTTACTGCAAACTTCTCAGACAGTTCAGTCAGGTAAAGGGAGCAAAAACGTGAAGTCTGATCTAAATCTTCTTGGTCTGTTGGGGCTGCTAGTTAGATTAGAAGAGAAGGTATAGGACAGGGGGATTTAATCAGGTACATGTTTTTCACAGACACAGTCAGTGGTGAAACAGAAACAAGAAAATCGTAGGTCAGAGAAATCACAGCACTCACATTATGGAAAGTAGCTGCCCTCATGCATTCCATCAACACAAGCCTTTGGGTACCTGCTAATTCTCTGATTCAAGTCTCAGTTTGACGTGAGGTGTTAGTCATCTTCTGTCCTTGAACTCACACATAAATAAATCCTTCCTTGGAAACAGAAACGTGGATTACTTGTCAGTATCCCTCCAAGACTTCACTGAACTGAGAGTGATTCATTCCGGGTGGCATCAAGTCCCTTTGACTAATATCTCATTGAAGTCATGCAAATGACTAATGGAAAGTTCTCTGGAGAAAGTTCTCTGGAGAAAGTCAGTTGGTTGCTTGTAACTTTCTCGAGTCTGTGTGAGGAATCCTTGAGATCTGCTCTCGAATGGTCATACTTTTCATTTTGATCACACATTGTTAATCCAAAAATGGCTTACAGATGGCCTAAAAAGTTTATGTTGGCTCTAAAAGTTTGTGTTTTCTCTTGTCTCAGTTTTAAGCAGAACTTCTGCCTTTAAGCAGATTTTATAGCTCAAGAGTATATCCTAAAATTAAACAATAGCATCTAAATTTGTGCCTGTTTTATTAGAGCTGAATAGGGTAGATGGAATTTACAGTACTTACAACTTGGGTCCTGGATTGGGAATAGGGATTTTTAGGTGTTATTGGTATTTTCTTACTCCGTTTCCCCATTATGCAATATGCCCAGTTTTGTGCTTTGCCTTATTAACGCCTTCACTGGCACCATTTGGAAATAACACTTATTAGGATGAGCCTTGTATTTCCTTAAATGACTAACAAAATATATTTTATTCTTTCTCTAAAGACCCTATATGAGTCCACCAGAAAACAAAAGAAAATAAAACAAAAAAAAAAAGTTTCTAGGTCGCCTAAAAGTAGCCCCACATGCACACACACACACACACACACACACACACACACACACACACTTAAATCCATGAGTTTATACTGATACCTCAGTTTCTGATCTAACACCATAGAATTCATTCTACCTAGTCTTCCCCTTTTTTTTTTTTTAAATTTTTTAATGTTTTATTTATTTTTGAGAGAGAGAGAGAGAGACAGCATGAGCAGGGGAGGGTCAGAGAGAGAGGGAGACACAGAATCTGAAACAGGCTCCAGGCTCTGAGCTGTCAGCACAGAGCCCGATGTGGGGCTCGAACCCACGAACTGCGAGATCATGACCTGAGCCGAAGCAGGACGCTCAACCGACTGACCCACCCAGGCGCCCCTAGTCTTCCCCTTTTTAATTTGTAATTTCTTTTTCTGACAGAGATAAACCTTGCTATCACTGTCCATAATAGACTTACTTTTTGTTCAGTCCTAATACACACATATTTTCAGAATTGCTAACTCTTACCCATGAAAGACACAGTTTACTTGAGTACAGTATTTGTGTACATTCTTTTTGTTTATATAGACAAAATCCTATTTCCCAAAGTTACTCAGGACTGTTCTTTTCTTTTCCACCTCCTTCAGTGTGGTTTAATTATTCACTAGTAACACAGAAAGTGACATTCATCATTGCTTGTATTCTATTTTGCACCCCCAACCCCCCGTCACCAAGCTTAAAGTGTTAATTATAGAGGGATTTCAATTACCATGGTTTAACCTTTCATGGTTGCAGACCATGGTCAACCATGACCAGGAAGCCATGATCCAATATGGCAGAAGGTCAACAGTAGCCTAATGCTAGGTCACAGTGCCTATGTCATTCACCCCATTTCATCTCCTCAAGTAGACACTTTATCATCTCACATCATCACAAGAAGAAGGGTGAGAACAGTATGATAAGATATCTTGAGAAAGAGAGAGAGAGACAGAGACCACATTCACATAAGTTTTATTATAGTATATTATTATTACCGACCTATTTTGTTATTAGTTGTTAATCTCTTACTGTGCTTAATTTATAAATTACACTCTATCATAGGTATGTATGTATAGGAAAAAACATAGTATATATACAGTTTAGTACTCTCTGTGGTTTCAGGCGTTCACTGGGATCTTGGAACATATATTTCATACATAAGGAGGGGCGATAGGAGTAGGATTAATACTATACTCAAGGTGAAACTGCCAGATGGATGAACTCTAGATTTATTGAAGAAGGTGATTGACTTATATATTTATATATAATATATATATATATATATATATATATATATATATATATAATATATATACTTTCCCTCTCTATTCATAATTTACCTGGATTCCGGAAAGAAGTTGCACTGTGACAACCTGAAATCCACAGCCGCATCACAACTGCTTTTTAATCTTTTCTCTTTACCATTTTGGCCACCTATTACTGTTCTCATTTTTATAAAAGCTTGTAATTAAGAGAAAAACTGGTTCAAGGACTCCTCCCTAATACTTTTAATTTGGAAGGAAATCGGAATAAAGTCACAAGGCTAAATAAAAGGTAGGAAGTGGGTGGGTGGAAAAAACAGCAGCCGGGGGCAAAAATAATTTATAAAATAGATAATCCAGATTTCAGTAGAATTAATGGTCAGTGATAGTCATATTAATTTGGCATTAATACAATGGAGAAGGGGCATGTCCTCCTCTTCTCTGACCTGGTTTGTTTGGTGCCTGATCAGTGCCAGAAAACACATAAAGCCAAAATGCCATTAAGATTACCAGGCTTTTGGGCACCTGAGTGGCTCGGTCGGTTAAGTGTCCGACTTCGGCTCAGGTCATGATCTCACGGTTCACGAGTTTGAGCCCCATGGTGGGTTCTGTGCTGACAGCTCAGAGCCTGGAGCCTGCTTCGGATTCTGTGTCTCCCTCTCTCTCTCTGCCCCTCTCCTGCTCATGCTCTGTCTGTCTCTCTCTCTCAAAAATAAATGAATATAAAAAAAAAAGATTAAAAAAAAGATTATCAGGCTTTTGTCTAAGTGAACTTCTGGGGTTGGCAGGGCTTTATTCCCCATAAAGTTTTGTTACATATCCTATTTCTTCTCGTTCCTTAGCGAGAATTTCTTTCTATATTTATTTAATCATCTATCCACAGATACAGGCCTCAGCTCTTATTCTGTGTGAAGGACTTTGCAGGCGATGTATAAGAGCTGGATCTTTTCCAATGACCAAGCGTCCTTCCGCCCAGTCCCACCATCTCTGTTTTGTGACCATCCTCATCAGTCGACGCAGCAACACCACAAAATTTCGGAGCTAAGCAAATAGAAGCCATAGAATCATGCTCAGAACCAACCAGACAAAGAAAAAGACTCAGGCACCCTACAAAGGGAGTGGTTTTGAAAATCTCATGCCATACCCTCTCCTCCTATTCAGACTTCAGAGAGACAACTACCTACCTACAGGTCTTGCCTTAGTGCTTTTCCCTGAAGCAGTTCAAACAGCCCAGCCTGGACATGTACTTGAAGCAGTATAAACAGAGTTCTCCAATTAATGGGGGAAAACAGCCTTGTGTCAGTGCTGGGAAACCACGGATTGGAAGAGCAAGGGTGATTCATCAGGCAGGTCACAACAAGGCCAATGCAAATTCTAAAATGTTGGTTTCACTCGAATGCTGGTGCTGGCATAGTAAACAGGACTACAAAATAGTTACGTCAAGTACTGTAAACAATATAAATTTCAAACTTGCCCAAGGTGGAAATAAAAGAGAGATTATCATAAACTCCAGAGCCAAGGAATTTAGGTAACTTATGTAAAAAAGTAAGATGAAGTTTCAAACGTTATAACCCAGGTATTGAAAGTGTCAGTTTGTTAGTAACATGTTTCATTGAAAGAAAGATGCATGACACCATTGAATGTTGTTTGAGCTTTATGTGTTTATGAACTGGGTTATAGTCTTTGTGGGAAGATAAAGCAGTTTGCATGGGTGACCTCTCTCTCTCTCTCTCTCTCTCTCTCCCCTTTATTCTTCATTATAATGCACCGGGCAAAATTACTTCATTTTGTGTTACCTTGGATCCTGATGAAAGTTAACACAATTAATTGTGCAAGAACTGGAGAGCGAATCCTTTTTCTGAAAAAATAATACCGAATCTTCTCTGTTTTTGTTGGCAGTCTTACTTCTTTCTATCTGTTTGACAATTAAAGCTAGGATTTGGAACAATATTCCCAGGAGAAATGTTATTTGTTATTTCTCAGGGGCTTGCATTAAAAAAATGTTATTACAGTCCTTTATTTCAGCATTTTATTGTGGGGAATCTATGTCTACCCAGTGCTTCCAAGGATTAGGAGGAAAGGTGTTTCCAAATGTCCAGATCGTATCTGCACATCATCTGAATTATGCAAGGTCCCACTTTTATACATTCAGTCTGGCTCTTCATTGGGGAATAGATCACATAAGGTTGTTGGTATTTCCTGCCCCTGTTAGGCCAAAATTATTGTAATAACAGCCTTTCTGGCTGCATTCAGGTATCTTTGCTTCAAGCCCAGACCAGAATCAGGAAATGAAGAGGCATGTGTGAAAAGGAAAACTACTGGGGTGGAGGTTTGGGGGTGGGAAAAGGGGAATTTCTCAATTTTTTTCATGGTGTCAAAATGTTCAGCATGGATAAGTTATTAGGGAAAAAAGAAAGAACCACTCTTAGTGGAAATTACCACTGGTCAGATTCTCCACTATAACTTCTGACACTGTGTAAATGGCCTGGGTAGATCTGAGAGGCAGGAATCTTCCTCAGGCTAGGAGTTAGAACACCTGGTTTCTAGGAGTTAGAGCCCTATGTTGAGGGCTCATGCAACTTGGCAAAGGTCTTCTCTAAGAAAAAGAATACAAATTAGAAATACAAAATTAGGTATGAAGGTGAATATCTATTTATAATGAGAAAAGAAATGCTAAGGCTTACTAATGTTTAAAAAGCTGGCCAATGTCATTTATATTAGAAAATCTTTAAAGGCAGAACAATATTTTTATAAGCCTGACACACTTCTGTAATACTTTCCCCAACATTATTTGGCTGCACACCCTTCAGTTGTTTCTTCAAAAGATAACAATTTTGTAATATTTTCTATAGAGGATGGGATGATAATTGAGTCTTAATATGCAAAAACTTGTTTCTCTTCTACTACTCAGCCCCCTATACATCCTGTGCCAGGTGCTACAGGACAACCTAAAACCCTACAATCTTTGTGCAGAAGCCAGCAGAGTTGGCATGGTGTGTGTGTGTGTGTGTGTGTGTGTGTGTGTGTAGAAGGTTGGAGAGTGCACGCCTCCAAGCCAGTCCTACACCGGGAAGGCTTGCAATAGCTATTATACACACGAACCATTTTGGGTCCCATAAATGGATCTTATAAAACATGAACTATATATATTCCCAACTCAACTTTTCCTTCGCTGGATCCTAAAAATGATCAAGGCCATCCAACATGAAGAGAAATCTCTTGAAAAGTAAATTGGAGTAGAAAGATATAGTAATATTTACCAATTGTGATTTAATCACCAATTGTGATTAAAATGTCTCACTCTTACAAGTTTTATAGCAACTTATAATCACGCGAACAAATTGGTGGGCCTCTTTCCTGTCGGGATCTTAAAAGGAGCCCAAGCAAGAGGAGAGTCCTGATATTTATCTTCATTAGCTTTGCAGTAAATCTCCCTGTGGTCCCATGTGAATGTGAGCAAATGATTTAACTCCATGACCTTGCTGTCTGCATTTGTCTATTTCACTGGATCCTTGTGAGGACCAAATACGATTAAGTGCATATAATAGCTTGAAAAGAACAGACTCATCATTTTTGTAGGTCACTCAGTACGAGCTTCATGCTCGGGGAATATAGTTTATTGTCAAACGGATGAGTGGTTTGAGGATTTCGGTATCTGGAACAGTAACTCCTATTCTGAAGGTGCACTTTAACTCTTTCCAAGTAATTATCCACTCTCAGCAACTCAGCAGCAGCAATGGAAAACTAAAAGCTTGGTGGAGCTGGTGAAGAGAGAATCTGAAGATTTTGAAATTTGTTTCCAGTCTTATTAGGTAGCATGTCTATTGGTTGGTGCTGGTCTTTTAGATGCATCTTGGGTGTGTGGTGGTGGTGGTGTGTGTGTGTGTGTGTGCATGCGTGCGTGTTATGGATACAGGAAAGCTTCCAGAGTCTGAGGGGTTTCCCAAAAAGGAGAGAGAATTTCATTCTAGCAGGACTGAGTGAATTCAAAACAGGGCCTTACTGCTGGAGGATAAGGTATGGAGGAAGGTGAATGATGAAAAGATGGCGAAGAATGATGAAGGTAGATGTGTACCATCTTAAAGTTACATGAAGAGTCAGTCTATGCAGAAGGATAACAGAAGAATAAGGAGGAAATGTGCATTTAAGGAATATAACTGTATGGCAAATGAGGTTTCCTTTATCTACACCAACTTGGAACTCACTAGTGAAAACTCACATGCGTGCACGTGCACACACACACACACACTTTTATTTTCCTGTTTGGTCCACACAATGAGGTTGATCCTACCTTTTACCCTTTCCTGTCTCCAAACACTTCTACTTGGTGCTTTATAATCACTTTCCGTCATCAGCAACACACCTTGTATCTTTGGCCTCTTTTCAGGCCATATATGTCATCTTCTGGACCTAAATGAAACATTGCTTTACCCTCAAGACATTGATTCTTGTGCATCCCTCTCACATGGGGCAGTTTCTTCCACGGGTCCCTGGGCCTGAAGATGCAGTAATATCTTCTTGTTCCTTATTGCCAATTCCAGATAATTTCTCCCTCTTAATTTCTTCAAAATCTCAAGACTGCTCTGCTTTTCTCCAACTCTTCTTTTTTGTTATCAGCCTTCTACTTTGTCTATCTGACTAGAATGTAGGCTGCATATCAGCAGACAGTGTCCCCTATCCCCAGTATCTGAGGTAGGCCAGACACCCAACAGGCTTTCAGTCAGTATTTGTTGAAGGAAAGAAGAAAACTAAAGAATAAAAGAAAGAGAGAAAGCGTCTGTCTGTGATGCACCTCCACTCAAATTTGCAGCCTTTTTGGATCAGACACATTAATTATCCGAACACAGATCATGCCCGCTCTCATCGCCATGTCTTTGTTTCTGTGTTCTGTGTTCTGCATAATATAATATGTCAGACCCTGTCCCTCAGGCTTCTTGTAATTTTCTCTTTTAAGGCAGCTCATATCTGACGTCCTTGATGAAGCTTGTACGGGCTGTTGAAGTCAAGCCAACCTCCTTCTTTTGGCTCATATTATACTTGGAGCTAAATACTTCTATCCAGTACTTGCCATAGGTTTTGAAAATAACCGTACTTTGAGTGTGAGAGGGGAGATAGTTTTGTTTTTTCAATGAACACAAATCTACCTTTAGGGAAGACACCATTCCTATTCTTTTATAGCCCTCGCCCTGCCTAACCTTGTGCTCGTTACATGGCTTAATAATAAAGATATGTTAATCATATGCCAGTTGAAAACAAAATGCTGAATTTATTTTTATATTTTATTTTTATTTTTTTAGGTAGACTATGTACGTAAACATGTACACACACAAAAGGAATTGACATGAAAAGACATAAAAGGAAAGAATTACTGGAATTATCTTCACTGTTGTAGAAAAGTTGCAGAAGCTCAGTGAATTCTGACCCAGTCTATGTAACATTTGGGGATAAAAGCTTCCCTATATGTATGTGATGCAGTCTTGGGCCTGAGGACCAGAGGCCCGGCCTCCCTTTAGCATGTCCTCATAGTTATGGCAGCCCTCAGTGACCTACTCTGCAGCTGGCTAGGTCACGGTCAGACTCTGGCCATCTTAGGGCCGCCCAAGGAGGGAGAGTCACTTTCTGTTTCATAAGCTGAATGACACTGAATGAAATTCCAGTATTTGAGGGCTGGGCACATAGGAATTAGGAGGATGGAGACTGAACAACAATTATAGTTTTGGTTAAAGGAATGAAGAAAGAACCCAGAGTATCTGGGTCATCCCATCCTACAAGGACTGTGATTTCTCTGAAATCATTGCTCATAAGTAAAACCCATGAGGCCTTCCATTTATGAAGAATTGGCCATTGGTATTGCTTCCTTTCACTTGATTTCTAGACCTGAGAGTAGGGGAAAACTGGGAATTCAGTTCTGTCCTCCAGAAGGTTTTTGGTGAAGAATTATTAAAAATATATAGCCTCTTATTTCCTACATAATCCTAAGCATATGCTGTAAGAAGAAAGGAGTAGTGACATTGCTGAGTTTACATGGGAGAATGCAGAATTTCACACCCAATATTCTGCGAGACGTACTCTTTTACTCTTGCGAAAAACATTGCACATTTGCATGTTCCAATAAAACTGAAATAAACCACACTCAAATGCCAAATATGCACCAAAGCCATTATCAGCAGGTATTGTCTCTAAAACTCTCTTTAGAATATATATTTTTAACATTTTAAAGGAGACCTGCAGAAAGCTCGCCTATCACTTGGAAGGAAATTGGTACAATAGATCTTCTTGAATCAATATTTTTCCTCACCACTGCTTTTAGCCTTGTCTAGAATATTCTCAAAGGCAATGGTCTCTGAGCTCCTGCCGACATCACTGTATTAATCTGCTGTAACAAAGTACCACAAACTGGGCAGCTTCAACAAGAGAGATTGAGGCTCTGGAGTTTCTGGAGGCTGGAAGTCTGAGATCAAGGTGGTGGCAGAGTTGAATCCTCTGAGGGTCGTGAGGAAGAGTCTGTCCCATCCTCTCCCTGAGCTTCTAGTGCTTTGCTGATGCATCACCTGATCTCTTCTTCACTTGACATTTTCCCAAAGTTTGTGTCTGTCTTTATGTCCACATTTCCCCATTTTATAAGGACATATGTCATATTGGATTAGCCCCCATTCTGAGGACCTCATCTTGTTTAAATCTACAAAGACCCTGTTTCCAAATAAGGCACATTCTGAGGTACTGGGGATTAGGACTTCAACACATCTTTTTGGGGGGACTCAATTCAACACTTAAAAACTTTATTTAGGGGCACCTGGTTGGCTCAGTCAGTTAAGCGGTCAAGTTCAGATCAGGTCATGAGCTTGCGGTTTGTGAGTTCGAGCCCCGTGTCCAGCTCTGGCTGACAGCTCAGAGCCTGGAGACTGCTTCAGATTCATGTCTCCTTCTCTCTCTGCCCTTCTCCTGCTCACGCTCTGTCTCACTGCCTCTCAAAAATAAACAAACATTAAGAAAATAAATAAAAACATAAAAAATATTTATACCTAACTAATAATTGCAGTGAAAGTCAGGCAATGGCTCTCACAACTGTGGGTCATGGTGTGTGTAATCCTTGAGCTATGTCTAGGTATTTTAGGGAGATTGATGATGTCATGTCGGTTTTCTAAAGAGAAAAAGGTTGAGATGCCTACAAATGTGGCCTTCAAGTTCAAATGGCTGCTGCAGGGGTGAGTATTGTTGGAGTAGAAGTTTAAGTGCATCTGAGACTCTTTGGACAATACATGTGAGAGTAAATGTCCCTTTATGCACCACATGGGTTTCCTCCCATTCTGTTACCCAGTAGGGGTGAAAAGCAAGGGAAAAGTAAAATTAAGGGAGAAAAAGAATTCTAACAAATCTTCGCTTGATATTCTTGATATCTTGAGAGCTTTTCAAACTTTTGCCACCAGGTGATTGTCGATCCTAAGTATACACAGAGAGTTTACCAGTAACAACATGCTCAGCATATAAAGGACTCTTTGTTTTGCTTTTTTGGAATCTGCCCTTGATTAGTTACTCACCACTTATCCGTGCCTCAGGCATAGTGGGTGATCAGCATCCATCCAATGACTCAACTAATAAGGAGCATCAGGCGAGCGCTGTCAGGTGACGCAGAGATGGAGCTGAAGACCAGTCAAGAATGCGGTTCCTAACGTGTATACTGGACAACCCAGCACTGGAAATTCAGGTGCCAAGTGTATCGGAGGTCCACGGGGAAATTTTGCCAACTTCGTGGTGTGTTTGAAAACTCCCAGAATAAAATGGTAAGGGGAAAAAAAAAACCACATAATCAGCTCCCCACAGGTAACTTACTTAGCGTGAAAGAGCAAGATCTTTTAGCACCATTTGTGGTAGATATAAAGACACTCAGGAATTGAGGGATTGATGTCTCCGTGATGGCTGGGTAAATAAAGCATCCCTTTAGGCTTGGGTATCTATTCTCTCTTTTTTAAGTCACTGGGATGTGGTGAGCAGCCCTTTTATCTTGTTTTACTTTGTTTCATTTAATTAGTAAGTTAATGGCTGTCAGATCTTACCAATCTACATATTTTAAAACTAATCTATTACTATTCTAAAATCTTCTCTGTTTGTGTCCTAGATCTGACTATATATATATATATATATTTGGTAGGAGGGGTCAATTAAGATACACATAAGATATGGCATTCCTACTCCATAAGCTATCTGACCCCCCCTCCCTGCCCCCAGTTCTAAAGCAGAGGAGTTAATCATGCAGTTTCTGGAGTCAGATTGCCTGGTTTATTAGAATTTTAGCTTTAGTAGGACTTTGGGCCAGTCATTTAACCTTTCCGTGCCTTATCTTAAAGTGCAGATAACACTAGTTCTGACATCACATGACTGTTAGTGCCCTTAAATGCTCAATAAATGTAGCTATCTCTCTTTAGAAACCCTGTTTTATGTACCATCTAATCTCCCCCTCTATCTCTCTCTCCTGGTCTCTCTTTAACTCTCTTCTATTTGCCTCTATCTCTGTCTCTGTCTCTCTGTCTCTATCTCTCCAAACCTACTTCCTTCAGACCAGGCATGTACTGAAGGAGGTGGTCTTCCTCCAGTCCTGCCAGTGACCCCTGGGTGGCTTTCACAGACCCCATTCTATTCCCTCCCTCTCCATTATGAAAAGCAGCCTTCTTTGTTGATGGAACACCCTTGCGCCCTGTTTAGGTCTTTCTACTACACAGATAACTGCTTCCATTATGACATTTTCTTCACCACTGCTCTTTGTTTCTTCACTTCTCTGATCTCTTCTATAGCTGAGCCCTAAACTTCCTCTGCAGTCCCTGGTCTGTATTGAGAACCTTCACATGCCAGGTGAAACATTTAGTCAAATCTCATACTTAACAAGTAGGCGATCCACAAATACTTCTACTAGCTTCCTTATGTAAAAGCCACCAAAAGCTGTATGTCTCTTCTCCATAAAACCAACATTGAAATCAGCTGTAAGAACAAGGACAGCAGCAATAATAATAATTTCCATTAAGTTAACCTGGTTAATGTGTAGATACAGGTTTTTTAAATGCAAATTACAAAATAGATCCAAAGATAAAGATAAGGATCCAAACGTTGACAACACCAGATATTGCTACACTTCCTTGTCATATAACCTAGGAGGCTGACGGGAAACACATGATTGGGGTCAGATGGGGAGATGGAGCAGAGAGAGGAATTTAAAGCCATGATGGGAGGGCCATGTAGGCATCCCTTAGTTGAAGATGACGTTTTTCTTCTTGTTTCCTGTAGAGACTTAAGCTGGGCTGTAAGGCCTCAGAATCTTATGCAAATATTAATATACATGTAATGTACATGTAAATATTAATAATAAGGTCCTGACTAAAAGAATACTATTTATTTTCAGGAGACCATTGTCAGATGTAACTGATGCTGTAGTCATTGTCTTAATGCTGAAAACACCAAAAGGGTCCCTGTACTCATGTCCCACCACCGGGGTCTGAGGCCATCTACTAATTCAGAGGTACCTGGAGTGTGTTTTTAAAATGCAGATTCAAATTCAACAGGTAATTTTGATGTACCGTAGAGACTGAGAGCTACCACCATCTGGACTTTGGGCCTCAATAGGGTCCATTTCCCATCTGGCAGCACTACACAGTGAAGCTTGAGTTACTCAAGAAGATGCCAGAACAATGAGACGTTAGACACGTATCGCAAACATTTGTTAACCTTCAGATGTACTATCATTTCTTAAAATCAACGTTTACAGCTGTGGTGACAAATACAATGAACTTAAAAAAGAATTCCCTGGAAATAAAAATTATAGCAACTCTTTGGCTAAATCCTGTGGGCTTGATTCAATCCTTTCCTGGAAACAGATGAGGACATCACCTGGGATCATAGCCCTGCTGGCCACAGTGGAGCTTCCGAAAGTGGAGTCATCTTAAGTTAAGGGAAAGCCTTAGTCACTTCACTAGAAGCATTCCAATCCCTGCTGTTTAATTGAGCTCTGTGAACAATGGAAGGAGGACACCAGATTAAAGAATATTATCTTCTTGATATAGAAGACTTCACTTATCTCTTTAAAGAATTTACTCATGCAGGGCTAAGAGATGGCCTGTTTCTTCCCTGTGAATCAGTGAAGGAATTTACTGGGAACATAGACCTAGACATCCCTGCATCGATGAGGAAGCAGGGCAACCTTGCCCCTGGGACCACTTTGGGTCAGGGATTCCCTCTGCTTTCCTGTCATCAAGTCTTCAGAAAAGCGATCCTAAGAGCTCCCTTGGAACTAGGAACTAGTGTTTTACAGCATACAGTCTGCACACATAAAATGCTTTCTCTCTTTTTGTCTTCCCAAATAGCATTTTGAGGACTTGGACATCTAGGAGTTTATTTGAAGGACTTAGGATAGAGGCCAGGTTAGTTAACTAAGAGATCAGGAGTTTTTTATATATTTTTTTCTGTTTTCCACCTTTTCAATTTGCATTGCAGGCTATAGCTTGGTTGTTTTCATCTCTTATAGCACATTAGAATCATCCAGGGAGCTTTGAGAAATTCCAACACCCAGGTCCCATTACTGGAGAGAGTTTGATTCAACTGGTCTTGGGTAGTTCTTCAGCATCACTCTCAAAGCCTAGCATCACATGTTTCAAAGCTTCCAGCTGATTCTAAGTGTAGCCAGAGTTGAGAGTCACTGCTAGTTTTATGACATAACATTTACAAAACGTCAATTGTATTAAAATCAACCACCAATAATGACAACCAAACTCCTGATTTGACAGATCCTAACATTTTGGTAGATTTTGTAGGCATTAGTCTTGGTTTGAGATTTTTCTGGGAATTTGACCATATTTCACATTTCCGGGGCAGAATTCCAGGACTCAACACTCCAAAAAGACAGACAGAAGAAATTCCAACTTCTATCACACAGTGAAGTAGTAACAATACCCAAATTCATCTTTGTATCTTGTTTGAAAGCAGAATTCAGCAAGAAATTCAGAGTGTACAATTGCTGGTGAAAGCTTGCTATTTCAATCTGTCCATAAAATTTCTAACCTCAAAGCTTTAGAGAATTTAGTCTCTGGAAAGTCCAACAGGTGTAACAAAATCAGCTGTGATGTTTTTGTGGTTAGGTTTCACTTGATTGATTGTGGGGACTTTTGTCTGGAGCAAATCTCTGCCCACAGTGCCAGTTGAAGCATTCGTATGTAGCCACAGATGCTTATCTCTTCTCATAGTGTCTATGAGAGCAATAGCAGGCAAGGGCAAGGCTGTTTTGGCTTCTGAGGACAGTGACCAGGGAAGAGAATAATTCCACCAGGTTCAGGCTGATTGGGGGTTGGGCAGGATACCTGTCCAGACCGCTAAGAAGGGGCAGTAGTGTATCCTTTCTGCCTAATGTTGTGTTGGTCAATTTGATGGAATGAGTTTTATGAGTTGAAGTGCTGGCTTCTGATGTCGGTAAAAAATAAATGTAAAGAATTTATGAGAGCCACATCGCTAATCCATTGGAAAGGCTGAGGAACACATATATGTAAACCATTTTCTGAAAGGCAAGGGGGCAAGATGAGCAGGAGGACATAAAGAACAAAGAAAGTCAGTATTTTGAAGTGCATTTATTTAGATGGCATCCTTACCTAGTGTCTGCCCCTACAGTGAATGGGAGGCCCTTGCATTTGGCCGCTACAACCACTGACAACTGCATCCTTACCTTGAAAGCTGCCGGGGTCGGGGGATTGCAGGGATTCACTGTAGCCGTTTCTGACATTCATTTAAAGCCAAAGTCATAGAGAGAAGTAATTGGATTTAATGGAAATGGAGTTTTAGAATGAAAATGCATGGGATTTGATTAACTTAATTGAATGAAACTTATACTTCAGATTATCTCATTTAAATTGCCTGTGTCTCCATTTATGTTTTGAATCTTTGGCCTTTACTACATAGGCAACATTTTCTTCATGTGAAATATGAGGATCTGCTTGCCTCTTCTTCAAGACCCTGCTCAGATCCTCCCGGTGAGCCAGGGTCAAGTGACCCAGGCTGTTGGCAATGTCGATCTCTTTCTGCTGCAGTGGGAGCTGGGTCACAGAATGTGAGCACCGGAGGGGCTTGAAAAGCTCACAGCATGGTCCTGGTGCCTCCTCTACCCGCAGTGTGTGAAGGCTCGGCTTTCTGAGCCTCTGGTTGTCTGG
The DNA here is from genome assembly GCA_028646485.1 of Cryptoprocta ferox. Lineage (NCBI taxonomy): Eukaryota > Metazoa > Chordata > Mammalia > Carnivora > Eupleridae > Cryptoprocta > Cryptoprocta ferox. Next base: position 29,398,504 of record CM053577.1, on the reverse strand, counting down.
GTAGCTATGGGCGCCAACCTGACTTTAGTAGTCTCTCAAGGACACCTGATACTGTGATGGGCAAAAGCCATGGGGACTTTGACAACATATCAGGTGAGGACAAAATGTTCATTTCCAGAATGAGAATCAGTCTTGCGCAGTCATGCAACATACTTTATCCCAATCACAAGAAACAGATTAATGAAACCAACCAGTTAGACCTCATGATTAGCTAGACAAGGTGAATGCCTCCTGACCTACATCTGAACGCCCCTTTGCTTTTCTCTTCATTGAAAGTAGGATTCCCAGCAGAGCCGCCTATGCTGGAAAGGAAACCAAGAGGGGAAGGGAGGGAGCAGTCCTGATTGTGGCCCCATGAGGGAGTGAAGTAGGCAGTAGTCATCCTATAATCTCTCACTTCTTTGCTCCCCCGAAGCAGGAATGTCTAATGTCATGAAACTATGCATCCATGATACACTAATATGGACACATTTTCATTGCAGGAGGGAATCATCGTTTCTCATTTCTCTGAACACCCAGTCCCAGGGAAAGTCTGAAAGTACTGTCCTCAAGCCCTTTATTCACCACATTCCTCTTATTCCTTTGAGGGTTACAGAAAATCTGTGCTACAGTTAATAATAAATAGATCTATTGTTACCTTTCAGTAAGAAAAGCAATATTATTTAGAAATATGTTTTTGTATCAGTTCAAAAATACATGCAGGCGTCACCATTTATGCCTTGTTGTATAATGGTCTGCCTCTCCACTTTTTCTTTTCCAATAACTTTTGTATATATATGAGCTATTAAATTATGGTTACTTATTCACTCTCAGTAGAACAGGCAAGGTAGCAATATAGTCAGTGACCAACTCAGTAGGCATTTATTGGACAACCACTTCATTTAAGGCACTAAGCCCAGATACTGTGGTTAATACAAAAATGTATAAGGACTTGACCGCTCTCCCAGGGGCTCCTGGACCAGTAAAATAGAGTAAGCCACAGATACAAAAAACTAATGCAAAATAGAAAGTGGCACATGTGAAATACAAAGAAAGTGCTGTGAGATTTCTGAGCACAATACGATCATGTCTGAGAGTATTCTGTGAAGCAGATGTGTTCTGCACTGGGCTCTGAAGGAGCTGAGGGTTTGGGCAAGGAATGTTGGGTGGGTGGAGATGGGGTACCCCGGGTAGTGGGCGTAGTGTGAGCATGTGGATGGCCCTGGGAAAGTACTGAGTGGTTTCATGACCCATAAAGTAGTTGTTTGGTGTGATGTAGATAGAGCACACATCTGATGGTGGGGAGAAGTAAGTTCTACCAGCGCAAGATCCTCAGAGTACTTTGGTGTCAGGTTAAGAAGTTTGAACTTCACTGGGTTAGATGCCTACATTCAGAGAGATATGGATCCAAGCCTTTCCAGGGCAGGGAATACCCTAGCAGCCTCTGCCCCTCCCAGGTAGGACCTAGTGTGCCTGTGGGGAGCTCCACCTGGCTGCCCTGACTCACAGTCTGCACTTGAACTTCTATCCCAACAATACCCTTTTTTTCCCCTCCAGTAACCATTTGAACATACACTGGTCTGGGTGCCCCCATGGGCCTGCGGCTCTTCCCTCAACCTTAGTCCACTGGAATGCGACCCTTGCATAGGTCTGGATCTTACTGGGGGAAAGTTTCTTGTCCCATTCTCTTGTCACCCAGCTGCTGGCCAAGACTCAAGAGGAGGAGGGAGGTAGGTGTGGGATTCAAAGCCAGTGCTTCTGCTTCTTTCCTTTCTACCACATCTGCTTCTCATAGTTTACTTTCCTAGGGATGTATTTGCCATATTAAATGTACAGGCCTCATCTTAGTTAGTGCTTCTCAAAATTTGCCTTTTGCTTAAGGGTCATCTAAATAGCCACGTTAGAAGAAATACTACTTGAAAGATGCTTCTGAGGCATTTGTTTATGAATATTCTTTTGACTAAGTAAATACATTGAGCAATAAAGATATTAGAGCGACATTCTGAAAACAAATGACTCAGCATGATGCTGCCAACCTTGCTCGATTGACTTCTGGACTGATCTGCCTCCCACGGCTGTGCTTCACTCTTACTCATGGGAACATAGATGCAAAGGCTTGTGTGAACGAGCCTTCCATGTCCTCCATTGTTCACTATGCAGAGCACAGTAAGTCTTCCTGCTCCCCAGAGATTGCAGCAGAGAGCTCTTCCCTCAATTCCTTAACCAACTGGGGGGTTCAGTTGGTTAAGCAGCCAACTCTTGATTTCGGCTCGGGTCATGATCACACAGTTTGTGAGTTCGAGCCCTGCATCAGGCTCTGCACTGACGGTGAAGAGCCTGCTTGGGATTCTGTCTCCCTGTCTCTCTGCCCCTCCCCCGCTTGCTTTCTATCTCTCCCTCAAAATAAATGAAAACAAACTTAAAAAAATAAAATAAATGACCCCTGCATGAGCTGATTTTCCTACACTGCAAGATTTTGTATTGATTATTGAAGAAAAAAACAACTATATCATGAAACCCTGATACAAGCCTAGAGAATTGAAATCTAGATTTAGAAGCATCATAGGGAGAATGATTACTATGTCAAGGGAGATCATTTTTGTTTGAAGGAATGACGTTTAATCCCAGTGTTTTATTTGTAGCATTAAAGTCGTATGAACATGTGTTATGCAAAGTCCTAAGAACAGAAAAAGAGGAAAGAGATCATTTTGAGCCTAAATATACCAATAAACAAAAGGTGAGTTAATTCTAACAACTGAGTGCTCACCCCTTTTGTCTTGTACAATAACAACAAAAACATAAATACATCACGTTGGGCTGCAAATGAAAGTTACAAGAGTTTGTCATTTCCATTTTTTAGAAGGAGAAGCAAATGTGTCTGGCTTACTCAATTTTTTCCTATCTTCAAATTTGCACCTTTAAATAAACATCATGGAGACTTGTTGACTCACAGCCCTTCCCTTCTCGGCTCTTTGAGAACCAAGAATGGTGTCACCCACCGGAAAGCAGGCAAACTCACGTTGCGTTATTTATTCACACCAGTAAGATAGTCGTAAGCATTCATGTCTGTTAACTGGCAAAAATCTGCCTGAGAGAACCCCTAAATAAGAATGACTTTTTAAACACTGAACCAAATGATAAATCCAGCATCAAGTTTTAGATTTGCAAGTGAAGCCCCAGCTGATTTTCCGCCTGTGGCAGTTTCTAGCACATGTTCTCAGCACTCTCATAATACCTGGGATTTACATCAGCGTTGTTGGGGCCACAGTTTAATATTTACTGGCTTAAATATCTCTCTCCCCAGCCATGTGAATTTCTGGAGCATAGAGACTGTCTTACCCATAATGGTTTCCGAAAAGTGAACCAGACGCCAAATCTGGCATACTTCTGCTACTCCTTCTCTTCTCCAGCAGATAGAAGATTCTGTGTATGCGCTGTCAGGTTTTCATTTCAGCCCTTTCCATTCTGTGGCACAGACATCTGTAATTTCTTTGCCAGAGTCAGGACTAAGAAGGAAGTGTCCAGCTTGGTTACCTAGAGTGAAGAGTACAGGGTAAGACTGTGTGAAAACAGTTTTTTCCAACAATGTGGCTAAAAAAATAATGGAACCAAAGATGGGGGACCCACACACAGCAGCTTGCTAACTGTCTGCTTTTAATGCTTTCCTACATTGCTGCCCCTGAGCTTTGAAAAATGCAAGTCTAATGAATTTTTTTCTCTGCTTAAAACACTCCAGCACATCCAACGGTACTTGGAGTAGAGACCACAGTCATCACCTGCTGATGAGCCTGCGTGCTGGGCTTCTCCTCCTCCCACCTGCCCCTTGGAGGCTTGCTCTCCTTCAGCTTCTGCCCTCCACCACTGTTCCTCTCTTTTGGCTCATCAAAACAGATGGCTCCCTCCTGCCTCAGGGCTATTGCACCTGCTGGTCCCCCTGCCTGAATTGTCAGAGCAGGAGAAGCATGCCAGCTCTTCTGTCTTTGGCTACAGACCTCTTTTGTTTAGCCAGCCCAAACAAAACGGAGATTTTTCAAGTTCAAATTTGATTGCCTTAAGGCCAGTAAACTTCCTCCAGTCTACCCTGGGCCTTAATATTTATTTCAGTCTTATCCCCTGCCAGATGCACAGATTCATGTTACCTGTCTGCCCCCTCCCCACAAAGGAATTTGAGTCTGCAATCCCTGACCTAATCATCAGCCAAACAGGAATCTGTACCAATGTCACTTCCTCATGGAAGCCATCCCAGCCCCACACTCTCAAAACATTCTGTGCTTTCTCTTCATGGCACCCATCACGATATTTTTTTAAGTATATTTTATTTTTGAGAGAGAGAGAAAGAAGGAGAAGGAGATGGAGGATCCCAAACAGGCTTTGCACTGACAGCACAGAGACCAGTGTGGTGCTTGAACTCATGAACCATGAGATCATGACCTGAGCTGAAGTCAGACACTCAACAAACTGGGTCACCCATGTGCCCCTCACGATTTTTTTAAAATTTTTTTTGTTTTTGTTTATTTTTGGACAGAGAGAGGCAGAGCATAGCAGGGGAGGGGCAGAGAGAGAGGGAGACACAGAATCCGAAACAGGCTCCAGGCTCTGAGCTGTCAGCACAGAACCTGACGGGGGGCTCGAACCCACAAATCATGAGATCATGACTTGAGCCAAAGTCGGACGCTTAACTGACTGAGCCACCCAGGTGCCCCTGTTTTTTTTTTTTTTTTAATTACATTATAACTTTTACTCCTAAAAGTAAATTTGATGTCTGGGGACATTTCATCTAATTTATGCCCTTTCATTAAAAGCTTAAATTATTCCCAGAATAAGTAAGCCTGGGTAATATCTAACTTGAAACACACACACACACACACACACACACACACACTTGGAGAAAGCATGTATTTGTATTCTAAATTGATTCTGTTTAAACAAGGAACAAGGAAGACCATTGGGGTTGAGACTTACGATGTTAGTTTTTTTAATCCGCAATTGGAATTAAATAACCAATTGTGTAATTGCTTAAAGTCTATCTTCCTGGCAAAAATGGACATCAAAAAAGGTCAGGAACTCTTGTTTTTTCCACATGTATTCTCAGTGCTTCACAAACAGAAGGCAGTCATTTATTGAATGGGTGAATGGATGACAAAGCAAGAGTATTCCAAACTTAATAATATAAATAATTCTCTAAAAGTTTTAAATGAGAATTACATGCAAACATCTTTCTGGGATTTACTGGAGCCTAATCCTTCCAGTAGACACTGCTATTCCCTAGCTCTGGGCTGCTAATACTGTGTGACACTATAAAAACAGTGGCTTCATACTGACACACTATGTTCCAAATGACAGAAAGAATGGGGAGGTGCATAGGGCTCCGAGCTCCCTGCACATAACTAAACTAGAGCACTTCTGCTCTTATCATCACACGCCTTCTATCTTCTAGGTAAATACAATGGACTTCTGCACAAGGTTTGTCTAAACAAAGCTTCATGAGGGCTGAGACAGTGTTATCTTACAGACTTTGGCATCAATAGCCCCTAAAATGGTGCCTGGCACTGAGTGTGTGATCAATAAATACTTGTTGAAGGATATTGATGGATGGTAACATCCTTGTGGATGAGATATGCATTTAAAACTAGCATCAGATTTCCATTGTGTTTCAGAATCAGCAAACACACTATTCCAGGGCAGGTAATTTTGTAACCATTATCTGCCCCACATCCTGAGTGTTTCTTCCATCCATCCAATCCAATTGCAAAAACAAACCAAATTATCACCCCTTCCCCAAATGATATCAATGCTGGCCCGTCAAATGCATTTCCAAAATTTCTTTGGTTCATGACCCTTCCCTACATTGCATTATCTTCCATGCCTATGGTCACAGCCAAAACACAATGAATTAATTATCTCACAAATACATTTTTTAAATTTCCAAATGGTTCCGAATGTGTCCAAAGAAGGTTTCACTGAAGAGTTTGTTAAGAAAGTTTGCCTTATTATTATTGTTATTATTTGGCCTGATTATATTTGAAATATACACTAGAATGAAGTATACAATTTTCCATAGTGATGACATATTGTCTTAATGTGCTAATTAGCAGTACAAAGTGGGATAAAAGAAACTATGTGGAATGGCATGTGCTGTGTTCACTGGGCCAGAGACTTTCCATGCTTACCCTCCTGCCTGACAATCGTCACTCTTCTGCGCCTGGTTTTCTGCTCAGAGGCCGACTTGTGTAGATTACCTTTACAGGTTCATTTAACCACGGGTCCCAGCTGGATTTGTCCCAGGAGGAGTCCCTGTGCAGGCGGCCAGAGGGGAAGGGACACAGTGAGATCGGGTCCTATATCTACCTGCTTTGTACCTGAAGAGTTGCCTTGGGCTGGCTGTATAATCACCACCAAAGGCTAAAGGTCACAGCTCCTCTTAACGTGACCTTTTTTACCCTGTCTCCCACTGAGTATGGCTTCCTCCTCTTGTTTTTTTACGTGTACATGTTGCAACACCTGTTATTACTAGCCCAGGGGCACCTCGCTCTTCTTTGTGTTTTCCCTCTACCTGCCCATACCTCATAAATAATCCCTTCTCTAAACCTTCTACTAGCTTCCTGTTGAGGCCTGATTGTATACCCACCAGGGGTTTCACTTGTGATCTCTCTCATTTCAATCAAGAATCAGAGTTATGGTGGTAGGTCTGGAATCTACTGGTTTAACAACTTGAAGGAGTATCATTTTTTTTCTTTGAAATCGTGCTCTACCATCTTTTTTTTTTTTTTTATTAGATCTAAAAATTTGGGGCTTGTGGGTGGCTCGATTGGTTAAGCGTCCAACTTTGGCCCAGGTCATGATCTCATGGTGTGTGGGTTTGAGCCCCATGTCGGGCTCTGTACTGACAAGCTTGGAGCCTGGAGCCTGCTTCGGATTCTGTATCTCCCTCTCTCTCTGCCCCTCCCCCAGTCATGCTCTCTCTTTCTCTCTCTCTCTCAAAAATAAATAAGCATTAAAAATGGTTAAATAAATTTTTTTTAATCTAAATTAATTCTATTTTCTTTATGTACCAAAATGCCATATTCTTGTATCTTCTTAATACTTTTTAAATATGCAATGTATAATCTTATCTTTTGGAAATAATATAATTTGTTGAGTATCCCAACTGTTTTTTTTTTCCCTGCACTACTTTTTGTTCCTTTTAAGTTAATCAATTTGCTTAATTTTTCAGTGCCAATTCTAATTCAACCACAGATTCCTTGTCACTGTTGAAATCTCTCAACTTATTCAGACATATCGAGTTTTCTATCAATTTTTAATGTAAAAGTCTGTCCTGGAGTATTCTTAACTGTTCCACTATAGATTGGTTGCCTCCACTTGTTGTTAGAGCTGTCATCCTGGGACCTTCCTTAGCCACATCCTGGAAATTCTTATCATCTTTTATTGGATCCCATTTCTTCTTTTGTTGATTTAGTCCCTGGTTTGGTGAAACACAACTTCCAGAAGCTTCCAGAAGAAGGTGCCTGGAAGTTAAATTTTGAAATCTTATGTGCCTGAAATATCTATGTTTTATCCATGCACTTAGTTGATGGTTTGGTTGGGTATTTAATTCTGGATTGAAATAATTTTCCTTCACCATCGTGAAAGCACTTCTCTGGTTACTTATAACTCCCAGTGCTGCTAGTGGAATTCTTTTACCTGATCTTTTGTGTGTGACTTTTTCTTTCCTTCCGGAAGCTTATAGGATCTTTTCCTTGTTTCAAGTTTCTGCAATAAACTTGAATAAACTTGATTGACTTTGGTGTGGATCTATTTCCTTTTACAGTTATTGGCCATTTCAGTTAAGAAACATTCTTTAATTCTGGAAATTTTTCTTAACATTTTGTTAAATATTTTCCTGAATTTTATCAACTGGATGATGGACTTTTGGACAGGCCCCCTAATTTTCTTAACTTTTTAATTTTCTATCTTTTAATATTTTTGTTTTGCTTCCTGTGAGGTTGCCAAGCTTTATCTTCATTCTCTTGTACTGAATTAAAATTTTCTTCTTCTTTTTTATTTTTGATTTCCAAGATCTCTTTTCTGAGTACTCTTTGAATATCCATCTTTGTTATAGTATCATGAACTCATTGCATGATTGCAGTTTTTTCTCTAGTATATGACTTAGAATGCGTATATCTTTTTTTCTGTTTGTTCACTTAACATTTGTGCTAATTAAAAAGTTATTGTTTTTTGGTTTATAGTCTATTTGCAGACTTTTTTCTTCTTATCTCTGTATTTTTAAAAAAATGTTTAATGTTTATTATTTTTGAGAGAAGGAGACAAAGCACAAGCAGGGGAAGGGCAGAGAGAGAGAGAGGGAGACACAGAATCTGAAGCAGGCTCCAGGCTCTGAGCTGTCAGCACAGAGCCCGACGCGAGGCTAGGAACTCACAAACAGCAAGATCATGACTTGAGCCAAAGTCAGACGCTCAACCGACTGAGCCGCCCAGGCACCCATACTTCTTATCTCTGTACTTACGAGAGTTGCTGATTTGAAGGTCTTACTTTCCAAGGGAAGAGTAGTCCACTGGGAACACAACAATACTGTTGAACTGAAAGTTAAAACTACTACCTGGCCAATTTGGAATCCTCATGCCACTTAGCAAAAAGAAAAAGAAGGGAATTAGTCTGCTGACTAGGGTGATTTATCCTAATTACCAAGAAGAAATTGGTTTGCTGCTAAGCAGTTGGCACCCTATATGTGTAAGCCAGGGTATTCTCTGGGCTGTCTTTCAGCACTCTCATGTCCCAAAGTAAAATTGATGGAAAATTATAGCATTCACATTAAGTCAGCCCCACTGAGGACTCAAGCCCTTCAGGAATAAAGCTTGGGTCATTCCACCTGGAAGAGAAAGCAAGATGAGGTTCTGGATACAGGTAGAGAAAACATGGAATGGACAGTGGAAAAAGAAAGTCAAAAATATTATTCTTGGTCCTTTGCATTTTGTACATTACACATTTAACTGGTTATGATTGGAAAACTTTTAAGATACTTCAGAGGATTATGTATCTTGTAAATAGCCACTTTCTTAAACTCTCATTAATTTTAACAGTTTTCAATTAATTCTTTGGGTTTTCCTAGTTAAAATAATCGACAGACTAATAAATGTATTCCTTCTTTCCAACAATTATATATATATTTTTTAAATGTTTATTTATTTTTGAGACAGAGAAAGACAGAGTATGAGCAGGGGAAAGGCAGAGAGAGAGACAGAGAGAGACAGAGAGAGACAGAGAGAGACACAGAGAGGCACAGAATCCGAAGCAGGCTCCAGGCTCTGAGCTCTCAGCACAGAGCCTGACGCAGGGCTCGAACCCATGAGCCATGAGATCATAACCTGAGCCAAAATCGGACGCTTAACCAACTGAGCCACCTAGGCTCCCCCAACAATTATATTTTTAACTTTATTAGGCTTTTTTGTGAGTGATTGTGGGTCTTTTTTTAAGTTGTGAGAATGACTCATTTATAGTAAAGATTTATAAAAAGGAACATATAAAATAAAGGTTGTAATTTTCTCCTAAGCTCTCTCCAATTCCATTACCCAAATTTAAGTATAATTAATAGTTTTGTATGTATTCTTCCAGGTTTATCTGGACATGGAGTTCTATGTTTGCATGTTTATTTATTAACAAAAATAGAGCTGTGTCATATATACTTTTCTGCAATTTGTTTATTTGCTTTAACATATTTTAATGTCATTAAACACAGTTCTATCTTATTCTTTTAAAAAACTGCATACTGTACCATCTATAAGAGTTCTCTAATATATTTATCTAATACCCCATTGTTAAGCTTTTTTTATTCCCAATTTTTCTGTTTTATTTTCTGCAGTGTGTATCTTTGAACATCTTTGTATAGTCATAGGAATTTTTTCTGTCAAATTATTAAAAGTGGAATTGTTGGGGACATATTTGGATTTTTTTAAAGGATAAAGCTATTATACTATTATTACTAAAGATTCACTGCATTGAGGAAATTAAATTTTTTGAAGATGCTCATCAATGAATTAAGACTTTGCTCTTTGTCTTTTTTCCCTAGACTTGAGTAACATAGCACTTTTAAAGGAGAAAAAAAAGACCTTTAATTCTAGGGAATTTACAGCTGGAAAAATACTGGCTTAAGAAACAAACATCTCATTTTTTGAAAATTGCTTTTGATTGCTAGTTCGCTGTAAAAGAAAACCCACCAACATATCTTGTAATATATACTTTTTAGATATAATTGTACGAACACACAAATATTAAAAGATTTCTCTGGAATTCACAGACGTCTGGAATTCATCCATGTAAATTCTCAAGGAAAACGAATCCTTTTTCTAACTGCCTCACGTTTACCCGGCATTTCACTCTATCCTACGGAGCCCTATTTTTGTATTCTCTTCCTTCCTTCAGCAGGAGGGAAAAGAACTGAGCTCCAGACCTTTAAACCACCACACCTTGGCTACGCAGAGCTCTGAGGACACCAGGATGAAGCCTGGACCACACACTTAGTCAAGGACTCTCTTCCTCACAGTGTCTGTGTGTTGGGGGAGGGGTGGTGGTGGTGGTAGTGGTGGTGGTGAACCAAATGGTGGGAAAGTGTATCATCTCAATCGCAAGAGACTCACTGAACATCAAAGTGGCTACCACTGTTGAGAAGCAGCTTGTATACTGGGTGGCAAAGAATAAAAAAGGATTTACGCATCTGGGAGATTTCTCCAAGGTCTCCTTTTGTTTCCCAGCACTTTTTTTCAAGATTTATTGAAGATTTACTCAATTCATTGAGGATTCAGTATTACGTTAGAGATTAGGAATAAAGCATTGAACAGTCTTTACCTTTTTTTCTAGTGTACTCCCTGAAGTAATTTTTTTAGAGAGGTGGAGGGAGAGGGACAGAGGGAGAGAGACAGAGAGAGAAAGAGAGACAGAGAGAGAACATCTTAAACAGGTATCCATGCTCAGCGCAAAGTCTCAACGCAGGGCTCAATCCTACGACCCTGGGATCATGACCTGAACCAAAATAAAGAAATGGATGATCAACTGACTGAGCCATGCAGGCGCCCTTCACCCTGAAGTAATTTTGAAAAACTATAGCCCCCTTATTGTACATTTTTAGGTTGACATATTATTTTTAAATTAAATTGGTAAAGTATGTAATTTCTATTGTTTGTGACTAGGTAACAAACCCATTGCTCTGGTGTTAATATGGAACCTGTGATAAGTTTCTTCAAAATATGGAAGTTTTCCCCTTAATGATTCTGTTACATTAACATTTATTAATACTCTGAATTCTTATCAAGTTTAGATTAAAGAAAAAATTGAGATTTTTATTGAGAACTGATAAAGGACTGGTGAAGTATTATTCACCATCCTAACCGCATATGAGTTGCTGGGTCATTTAAGGTACAAGCTCTTCTGTTTTGATGTTTGAGTGCAGAGACACAGGATTTTTAAGTTGGAATTTTGTAATTTTGGAAAGGAAGCTTAGGAAATATATATTCCAGCCTTTTATTCTCTGAGGGAGACAGCTGAGACCAAGAGAGGCAAGATGACTTGCCAAAGTCATGCAGCAGGTTGGTAACCTTGGAATCCTTGGTATCATTTGATGACCTTTTCATTATTGTGTGATCAAAAATACTACAACCTCTTCAGTAGGCTTAAGTGAAAATTAATAGGAACAAATAACACTGGAAAGAACAATAGTTTGCATTATGTACAAATGAGACACAATCCCACATACAATCATCTCCTTTTTTTAATAGGAGCAAATAACAACAGCAACAACAATATAATACTGTATTATACACAAATGAGACAGTCCTGGATATAATCATTTATTTTCACTTTCTTTTGTATTTCTAACATTTTATTTATTCCACTCTATCTATGAAACATTTTACTTAAACTTTTGAATTCGTTTTACATTTACATTTTGGGACAAATTTACCATCTCTTTGATTTGCACATCTTCAATTTCACTTAGAAAAAATGGAAGTACATCCAATTTCATTCTAGAACGGTAAAATGTAGGAGGATTAATTTTCATCACTTAGTGTCCTAGGTAATATAGAGAGTTTGATAAATTATGTAATCTTTAAAAATAGTTTGAAAAGGCACCTTTGAGCTAATCAATACAAGTTTAATCAAGCGGTTAGAAGAAGACAGTGCTACACTAGTGAAATGATTTAATTCTGTCTAGCTCAATTATTATCAGGTTAATATAATAATTAATTAACAGGTTTCTGGTAGAGTCAAAACTCAGTTTGGAAGCTAAATAAAGTTTATAAACAACTACGAAGACCCTATAGGGATACTTCTCTGAGTTACTATTCAAATTACTGGAAGAAACGTCAAACATGTGTAATAACTGTTCCTATTTGCCATATAATTTTCTAATATTAGAAATGAGAGGGGTGCCTTGGTGGTTCAGTCAGTTAAGCCACCGTCTCTTGATTTTAGCTCAGGTCATGATCTCATGGTTCCTGAGTTCGAGCCCCACATCGATCTCTGTGCGGTCAGTGTGGAGACAGCTTAGGATTCTCTCTCTCCCTCTCTCTTTCTGCCCCTCACCTGCTCTCTCTCACTCAAAATAAATAAATAAACTTTAAAAAAAGTAATAAAAAAAAGAACTAGATTATAGAATTTCCTAGCTGGCTACTGATATTGATATCCAAATTCACAATTTTCCATGCAGATGTCTTTATCAGGTACATGTTCTGACTACTGTTTCATGTATAGTAGTTATATATATATATATATATATATAATTTATATATATATATATAATTTTTATATATATAAAATATATATAAATAAAATTATATATATATCATTTTATTTATGAAAGAGTGCAAGTGGGGGAGTGACAGAGAGTCCAAAGCTGGCTCTGCGCTGACAGGCTGACTGCAGAGAGCTGATGTGGGGCTGTAACTCAGGACTCTGGAGATCATGACCTGAGCCAAAGTCCGACACTCAACCGACTGAGCCACCCAGTAGCTCCCCAAGACTACTGTTTTTAGTGTTACATTTAGTTTCTACCTTTATGTTCTCCTCGGACAACTGATGTTAACATTTAATGCAAATGTTAATTACATTAAATGAAAATTAGGTTAGATCATACAGAAATGCATAAATACCAAATGGCACTTATCCTGGGGATTCCTCACTTAAAGAAAACCTAAAAGGCAACCTAGTTTAATAACAAATAATGTTGGTACAGGGTAATTGGTTGTTCACTCTGCAAGTTTTTATCATAAAATAGGAATTCCCCAAATCTTAAAAAAATGAATTGGTTTTAAAAATGCCTTTGAGCATAATGTTTGACTGAAGTGAAGGACATCTGTGTTATGGATGTATGGATTTCATTTTTAAAAATTAGATAAACAGCTGTTTTGGCTTCCTAGGTAGTCTTTCTCTAGAGCTCACCTTCATCGTGTTTTTTCCCTAACTGCAAACCTACATGCTCCTACCCTCTTTACTCTGTTTGTGGATCAGATTTTTCACCTTTATCCTAAACAAAATTCCAGGCTTATCTTTGCATTACCAACATCTGATGAAAGTGCTCAGCTAAACACAAGAACCGAAGGACCTCCTACCCTACTTAGGTCCTCCCCCTTCAGCCCCACAGAAAAATGGCAGAAGCTTTGAAGTCAGAGCTTTTTCATGAAGATTGCTCAGTTCTAAAGAGGGCCGGCTACCACATAATTCCCTAAAAATGGAAAAGAAGAAGTCTGAAGATGCATTCTTCCTTGCTACAGAGAAATTTGGGGGTGGGGATTGGAGGGTGAGGTGGGGGTTGGGAGAGTTTGGTACAATGAAATGTACTTCACGTGAAATGTAATGAAGCCATGTCTATAAGTTATTTTAAAATTCCAGTAGTATTATGAGCTGAGATACACTTTAAACTCTGTAGCACTGCGTCTTCAAAGTCTAACTCTGGTGAACTATTAGACTTAAGTAAAATATCAGAGGTGTCCTGGAGCTGATTTGCAAAAGCTGATTGCTAAATTTTCAGGAATTTTGTAGATGGGTGTCAAACACAGTCACTATGAAAAAGCACTATGAAAAAGCAGATTATATAAACTCAAAATTTAAATTATATTAAAAAAAGTCATGAATACTCTAAACTCATCATTGCATTTTACTGTTGTTTATACACCTAAGGTTCTTTATGCTAGGGTGTCTATGTTAGGATTGCCAAATAAACTCTAGGCTACCCAGTTAAATGTGAATTTCAGGGAAACAATGGATGATCTCCTGGTAAAGGTGTGTCCCAAATATTACATGAAAATACTAATATTAAACCAATTATATGCTGTTTATCTGAAATTCACCTTTAACTGGGCATTCTGGCTCTTTATTTGTTAAATCTGGCAGTTTCTGTATGAAGAAAATACTATAGAGGGGTGCATTACAGCACATTTCAGTGCACATTTCCTAACTCCGTGTTCAGTGACTTTACACTGATAGCTTGAAATCACTCCCAGTGCATGTATTTACCACAAAGCAGGGCTCCCATCTCCAAACAGTTGTTAAATATTTACCAATATACTTTGAGTAGAATCCACTTTAATCATTTTACAATATTGTATGATGCTGTCTTGATGCTTAGAATAAATTGATTCTTGGATGATTTGGTTTCTAGAATGAAAATTAATTGGTTTATACATATGATCTTATTATGTTCTTTATGCCCACCGTTCCACGAAGAAGACAGTAATATCATTTGCAGAAAGCTTCTAATGGATAATTTTTGCCTTGAAATTTTGAGAAAACCTATGTTCTACTCAACATTAGGGTTCTCCATTGATTATAACAATAAACACATTAAAAATTCTTTTATTACTTCCTCTGCAGAAATACAATTAGATCTCCATATTTGCCAGTATATTCTTTCAATTCATGTACCTATCCATCTTTCAAAGTTAGAATAGTGTGGAGAATTGTAGAGAGGATTAAACTTGGGATAACAAGTTAATTAATATGAGGAAGATGTATAAGAAAAGCTATGGTTTCTTTGTTTCTTCTTATCTCTGCTCTAGCATGTATTAATGCTTCTCATTACCATTAATAAATGCTTTAGAGGATGCAGCAAGCTTAGTGAGATTGCTTACAGGTCAATTCATCGAAAATATTTTCGCTTTCTCCCCACCCCTTTTAAATTAAATGAGCAAAATGAGAGAATGGATCAATTAATCATTTTAGTAGCTAGGCTCTGAGTAATCGAGGTCAGTGACCTGGGTGGGCTGATAAATGAATTTGATCCCAAGGAGGACTGGCAAGATCAGGTTTCCGGTTATCTTGTTTTAATCATTTATGTGTGTCCTATTACTAACAGAGAGAGGCACAGTGCTAGCAGCTCCAAACTCAAGTTCATCAATATTACACAACAGAGCAGGTGTTTCCAGGACAGCTAAGTCAGAATAGCACTCTTCACTAGAAAATGTAAAAACCAAGGTAATTGTCTTCTAACTATGCAACAGGCATGGACGCGCATATTTATTTGGTTGACTGTAGCTGAAAATTTTTAACTGACGCTCATTTGCATCTGTCCATACTTTGCAACAAGATTCTTCTTCCCCCCTCCTCCTCTTCCTACTCCTCCTTCTCTTCCTCCTCCTTCTCCTCCCCCTCGCCTCTTCTTCCTCCTTCTTCTTGTTTGCATTTCAAAAATCATAAGGCCAATCATTTAAAAACACGAGTAGTCAGTTTCTCTCTGCAGATGTAAGCTGAATACCTTCTTCATACATTCTTGCTTACTATTGACTGAACAGTCTGGATTTACGGAATGCTACTATTTTAGTCAGTCTCATTTTCTGCAGGCTATTGTACAAATAGAAACTGAGTGAATTCTAACAAAAAAGTTGGTTGTTTGGAAAATGGTCATTTGAATGAAAAAAATAAGGTTAACCAGTGGATTTTTTTTTTTTTCCTGAATTGGACCATCTTGAAAAATAGGTCAAGAGATAAAGTAACACTCAATTTCCAATGTTTACTGAGACAGAAATTCATCAGCACCCATAAACAGTGATGGGTTCAAACCCAAAGAAAGCAATATTGAGTCTTCTTTTTTGCAATTTCAAATTCTGGTAATGACATCCTCTCTACCCAGAAAACCCTTCTGTTTTCAAACTGCTTTGGTGCTGCTTTATCTCATTTTGAGGAAGTACGTTTCAAGGATGGGAAAAATTATTCTTACTGCTTCAAAATTTTTTTTTACATTTATTTATTTTTGACAGACAGAGACTGAACAGGAGAGGAGCAGAGAGAGAAAGAGACACAGAATCTGAAGCAGGCTCCAGGCTCTGAGCTAGCCGTCTGCGCAGAGCCTGACTCGGGGCTCGAACCCACGAATCGTGTGATCATGACCTGAGCTAAAATCGGACGCTCAACCGACTGAGCCACCCAGACACCCCCTTACTGCTTTTAAGAATACGAAGAATCGGGGCACCTGGGTGACTCAGTCGGTTGAGTGTCCGACTTTAGCTCTGGTCATGATCTCACGGTTTGTGGGTTCGGGCCCGTGTCGGGCTCTGTGCTGACAGCTCAGAGGCTGGAGCCTGCTTCGGATTCTGTGTCTCCCTCTGTCCCAGCCCCTTCCCCGCTCATTCTCATTCTCTCTCTCTCTCTCTCTCTCAAAAGTAAACGTTAAAAAATTAAAGAATAAGAAGAATAAAAAGACTAAGATGGAAGACCTTGGTGGCATTTTCTCATTTTTTTCTACACAAAGAGGACTACATAAATACTTTGGAACTGGTCCTTAAAGGAATTACGCATTGAGAAGTGATCTAAAAAGAAAGAGAAGAGGAGAGGAGAGGTTCTGAAACCTCTGAAAAATGGATAGGTATATGACATTACAGCCAAAGCAGGTCATCTTAACTTCCAAAATAGCACTGAACCTGCAAGCCTGTTTTAAAGGCACTATCCACCTGGATATGGAGTACTTTGGAATGATTCTGGTCCCAGTACCCTTCTTTTGACTGAGATTAACTTTAATAGTTAATCGTATTCTACTTTTATCTAGCACTTTACGGTTCGTAGGACACTTTCATAGAATAACTAAAATGGATTTAGTACTGAAGTGGCCATTATCTCATTTAATTTTCTCAGCGTATGACATGGATTCTATTATGCTGATTTTGCAAGCGAAGACAGCGAAGCCCAGAGAGATGAAGTAACTTGTTTTTTCGGCACGCTGCATGCATGCATCATCTTAGACAAGCTAGAAGATAGGTGCTCTCATGCTTGCTGAAGAAACAGCAACCGATGATCAGGGAGATTGGGGAATTTGCTCAAGGTCACTCAGCTAGTAAACAGTAACACTGGAGCACTAAGCCAGGTTTCTAAACCCTTCCAAGTTGCTTCCAGGGACATCTTCAAGAAGAGAAAGCATGGGGCAAGGTGGGGAAAATTCAGCTGGCTGGCAATAATTTTGGGTGAATCTAAAGTCTCTGAATATAACTTCAAGACCTATATATATGGATTCAATAACTATAATTTAATTCTCACTCTGTTTGTACATTTATGGTACCATTTATAATATCCCACCCTGTACTTTGCTGCTATTGTTCTCTCTGAAGGGCCCAGCACTGTGCCTGGCACACAGCATGTGCTCAACATATCAAAAATGTTTCATGAGTAAATGAATGTACACGCCTGGATTGGAACACCCAATAAATGCAATTGCAAGGGTAGCTTCTTCCTGAAATACGGGAGTGGAGGTGCAGACCGCCCTTGGAGGAGAGTAGGAAGCAGGGTGTGTTGGAGACCATCTGTTGCACCTGTCTCTGCTTTCAGCGTTGCTGGTGAAACGGAGTGTGCTGCTTGCAACAGCAAGAGGACCACTCAGATTGTCCCCAGAATCAGCAGGCTTTGTGGAATGCAGAGTCCCAGGCTGCTGAGACTTCCGCCCTTCTATCTCTCAGAAAATTAGAATTGCAGACCCTACTGAACTCGAGGTCTCAGCCTCAGGTAGTCACGGGTGTTTTACAGAGCAGCAACGGCAGTGTGTGCTCCACCAATGGAAGAAAACCTGGGTCGAATCCCAACAGGTCACTTCACCACATATGTTTCTCATCAGTAAGATGACAAGTTCACACTATGTGACCTGTGAGTCCAGCCCTAACACTCTGCAGGGAATTGCCTGAGGGTGTAACCTACTAGGAAAGTCTATACCAGGCTCATATCAACTTTTGCAAACTGGACACTGTAAACAGAATACTGTAGGTTCAAGATGATATGAAACGTATTGCTGATTGTGCACTAATTTTCTCCTTCCCACATGCTGTTCAACCTGGGCAGGTTTCATGAATTTTTTTTCTTTTGGCATTCTAATCCTAAACACCTATAGCCTTTTAGCTCGCCTGCCTGACTTGAGGATTTTCTGCACAATTAGAATTGGAATCAGACGCTACACTGCCCATATAGACATTGGCCAGAACCAGATGTGCTCACCAGCTCTCTGGAATCCTCATTTTACATGGCAGTTATTTTCTGAAAAGAAGGCCAGGAAAAACAATACTCTTAACAGTTGATGCAGACATAAGGACCAGACTTTCCAGATGCTTCTGGGTGTTTTTTGGCTATATATGTAAGTTTATATGTATGGGGGTGAAGAGTATCTTGAGGAAGACTTGACATTATTGCCCATTTCTTAGCATAAGAGTGAAGCCATCACGAAGCACAGACTCTGTCAGGCTCTGGAAAGCTTTACACTTGGCTTTGATTGATTTCAACAGGCTAGAAGTGAAAATTATTTTAAAAGCAGCGTCACTTTAAATGAAATGCAAAAAAATTATGTGTTCCTCCCTGTCTTCCCTCAACCAGCTGCATCTGGTCCATAGATTTGTTTGGTTTGGCTTTCACAGTGTTTAAACAACAACCAAAAATTGGATTTGTTGATGCAGGAGGCTTCATATAAAAATCTGTATTTCTGGCAGCCCTGGGTGGCATTTCCATGTGTGTGTGTGTGTGGGGGGGGGTGGCTGGATACCGCCCTGCTCAAATGAGTCATGGACTTGCCAGGACCCTGCCCCTACCTGACCACCCTTACTCACTTATGTTACCTTCTTGGCCCATCTATGCCAGGAAGTCTGGTTTGCCCTTGCCAGATACAAAGGAGGTTCAGTGGCACGGGAATATTTTTATGTTTTAAAGAAAACAGCTCTTAATGCTATTATGTTATTTGGATATTTGGATATGACCTTGTATTGTTATAGGTATCTTCCCCTCAAGGGACTCAAAAGGCTATGCACAAGTCCAAAGGTGAAGAAACCACTGATCCGTTTTGGCTAGGTGAACTACGGTGTCCTGAAGAACTGCAGAGTCTGAAGAAATGTCTGATGCAGAAGAATATGGCTAAAAGGGCATTCTGCTCAAAGCAAGGGTCTCTCGGGGCCCTCTGATGGGCACTGAACAGGTATATCAAATGAGGATGGGCAGAGGAGCCAATGGGAAAACACCCTTCCCCTTCAGCCTACTGGGACCTGGCTACCATCATGTACTGGGAGGGTCTTGTCCCAGAAGGCAGCTTTGGAGAAGAACCTAAAAGATAAGTAGCAATATACCAGATGGAGGCAGACTTTGGAGAGCAAGTCAACAGGAACAAAATGAGCAGAAGCTTAGAAACATTAAAAACAATATTGAGTTGGAGAGGGGGTTAAAATTAAGAGATTTTCAATTGCCTCTATTTATGTCCCCAGTAACATGGGGGCATTTAGACTAGATACTGTTATGCTTAGAGCCCTTGTAGAATCTGCTACACAAAGAGTGGTCCGTGGACCAGTAACATTGGCATCACCTGGCACTAGTTAGAAATGTAGACTCAAAGGCCCTATTCCAGACCCACTGAATTAGATGCCCAGAAAATTCATCTATGTATTAAAATTTGAGAAGCATAGCTTTTGAGAGTAATGAGGTTTGGGACCAGGTGATGAAAAGACATTATTTGGTGAAACTTTTATTCAGATATATATCCATCTACCATATCACAATGAGAAATAAGTATTTCTTATTGTAGGTCATGGTCCAAAAGGTTTGAAAAACACTGGCTTAATAAGATAAATTGATAATCCCCTTCCGAAATGCCAGTCTTAGAGTGGAGGTCCCAGGTAGCTTTTTTTATCAATAGATAATTTATGCATTATCTCACTTGATGTGTCGCAATTTTTATGTTTGTTAGAATCAATGTGTTTTTGAAGATGCATGCTTAGCTACGTTCACTTTGTATTCACTCATAAAATTAAAAAAAAACTGTATTCAATGCATAATCAACAACCACATTTAGTGAAAGTGACTCCCCTCCTCATATTTATTTAGACATCATTTGATCATGAGACTAAATAGGCAGGAAACCCCAAAATAATGGAAACAATGCCTGATGTCAAGGTTGGTGGCACGGAGGTCCATCGTAAATAATATAATTGCCACTATTTCATTTAAAAAAAAAACCTAAATCTTTTTTCCTAAATAAATTGTGATTTGGCTTGTTCAACTATTTTTTTTAACTACATAAAGACCAGGTAGAAATAATCTCTTTATAAAAAATGGAGCCCAGTCTTGCCCTTTGGACTCAAACATTAATAATAGGAATACAGATTACTGAGTTATTTATTACATCCATGAACTTAACTTAAATTCCAGTTTATGGCAGGAAGCTATATACAAGTGTTATTTTCTTTTCACTTAATAAGTAATGAATATGATAAACTGACGGCATTATAAGATAAGGACATCATTATTGAATGTGTATTGTGTGCCTCACTCCTTACATATGGCATGCATTCTCCACAACAGGATCCCAGCCTTAATTTATAAATAGTCATATTTATAAGTCATAGATGCTAAGTCACTTAGGTAAGGTCACACAATTCTAGGTTTGCAATTAAGATCTAAACACACACATGGATCTGAATCCCATATTATTTTCCTTCCTCTGGAGGCACCCTTTTATTGAGCCTTGGGGTTTTTTTTTTTAACTCCTCTGTGACCCACCCAGTCAGTTTTTCCGTGATCTTGACCATTAAGGCCCTTTTCTCCTTGACTTTATCTTTCTTACCTAGAGAAAAATAATATAAAAAATACTGGTTGTACTTACAGTGATTTTTATTATTTCCTGACTATAAAATCAGTCAGGTACATTTGGTCAAATTTGGAAAATATGGAAGAACCCAATGAATAAAGTAACTATCACTCACCATCCTATCACTCAAAGACAGCCCTACCACTCAGAGATAACCACTATGAATATTGTTTCCTTTGTTAATGAATATATATATATATATATATGCACCTATTTTATAAAAATAAAATTAGACTCATGTTCTATATACTATTTTATAACAAATATTTCCACATGTCAATATGTATTATTTCTACAACGTAATTTTCATGGTTCCCTAATATCCTACCCATAGACATACTAATATAAAGTCCAGGCACCATTCTCAGTAACTTAGAAGTAATATCTCACAGAAACACATTCAGAAGGTGGTCTTATTATCCCCATTTTACATATGAGGATACTGAGGCCCACGGAAATAGTGTGGTATTTGATTTTGACCACACAGCTACTAAAGGGCAGAGCCAGGACTAGAACTCCTGCTCTAGATCTAGAGCGACATCCTTAACCCCCCTGCTTGCTAAGTTGAATCAAACCTTCAGAAGCCCTTTAAAAATTACAAATTCATTCCTATTAAATTCTTCAGTACAGCATAGCCAGAGTCCATTCTGCTGGAGCAATGTCATGCTTCCTTTTTTCTTTGCACACTTTTGTTTCCTTCATGAACTTAGACTTATTTTTAGCCGTAATTATCTTTGCCATCAATTGAGACTATGTGTGCAGACATGTACCTACCCTACCCTGTGTCCTGACAGGCTCAATAAATGGTAGTGAAAAATAATTCTATTATTTTTTCTTTTCCTTTTTTCCTTCCTCCCTCCCCCCGCCTCCCCTTTCTTTCTTTCTTTTGCAAAAGTTTGGTTATTTGATTTTACTGACCAGGACCAAGCTACCCTAAAACACATCTAGTATTTTATGAGAAAAAAAAGAAGCCTGGTTTCCTAGTTCCAAATGAAGCCTTCAGGCATTTCAAAATAACACATGTTACAGCTTCAAAGAGAAAAGATATTGAATGGTGAAAATTTGTAAATATCAAAGAGGCTTTCAGGTGGCTACTTTACAATTTGAAGCACACCTTTAACTTTAAAAGCAACGTTTTATAGCCTGAGCTGTCTCTTTACACATTCATGAAAACCATGGATATGTGGGGAAAACAAATATTTGTTTCAAAAAAGAATGTGGAAGTTTTAAAATATGAAAGGCTGTTTCCCAGAGCTGGTACTGAAACAGTAAAACCACAAATGAAACAAGGGAGGATCCTAAGGGTAGCAATAATGTTAATTTTCTGATGTCAGCCACTGGAAATAGGAAGTACTCACTTCTGCAATTGAACTGAGAATTTAGACAGCCCGGGGATCCCAGCTTTGATTGATTAGACCAGTCTGGCTGCCAACAGAGCTTCCCAACATGCGGGCTGTGGCCCAAGATGCCACCAGCAAGAAAGGCCACTGGACTCCCTCAAGACCCGTCTGTGAGTGCTGGTAATATCACTGAATTTGTGCCCAGCAGTGCCATGCCTTATGTGATAATCATTATATATTTATCTCATTTTGCTCCCCTGGGATTATGTTACTTAGAAAAAAGGGAAGGGAAGGGAAGGGAAGGGAAAGGAAAGGTTAAGAGCCAAAATGGTTTGAGTCTTAAATCCCAGCCCCATCACATATTGCTGGGGACATCTCATGTTTTTACCAGCCCAGCATACCCTCCTCTGTCTTTGGAAACCACACCTTCTTTTTCCATTACAAAACTTCTCTGCTATTTTGTGCCTGTCTGCATGGAAAAACAGTAAGGCATGTGACCCAAGCTAGGCCAATCAGATTCAACCTCCCAGAAATTTGAATTGTGAGCCACGCCCACAGGAAGTGACCAGGACTGATGATCTCTGTGGTGTGTTGTTGAAGAAACTGGTCCTTTAGTTCCTGTTGCGTTGATGCTGGGAACTGCTGTATTCTTACTCTTCGAATGATCTAGTCGTTCACCCTTCCGTGATCTCCAAGCCTTTCCAGTATGTTTCAGTTTTACTTCAGTTAACAACAACCTGTTTCTCTTGTTTGTAACCAAAGAACTTGGATAGCCTAAACACATTAAGTGAATCATAATCGTAACCTCCATTGACTTCAGCAAGTGTAAAATATTTGGTTCAGCCTAACAGCTTTGTAACAATCACTTCAACATACCTGACAATTTCAAAATATTACTTTAGTAACAATGGAATGTTTACATCATCTTCCGAAGAAGTTGTGACATAGGTTAGATTTTGAAAATAGTGCTGACTTCCCAGGCTTGTGAGAATTAAATGAAAATATGTCTGGAAAATATTTAGCACAATGCCCTATAAAGTAGATGATCTCTATCTTTTGGCTCTTATCACTATATAATGTCTGAAAGCATGAACATCTCAGTCCAAGGCAAGTTCAAACATTTCATTAATTATGCCAATAGTTTGTCCTATAGTAACGTCTCCAAGTTTTTGACAATGCAGGAATGACTGCTAGATAGTCATATTTAGACTAAAGAACTTAGCTGATAATTTGAACACTTTAATGGGGTAGTGATCAACTTGGTATTCAGTTTGTTTTTTTTAAATATTTATTTAATCTTGAATTAGATAGAGAGAGAGACAAAGCAGGAGTGGGGGAGGGAAAGAGAGAGAGGGAGATACAGAATCGGAAGCAAGCTCCAGGCTCTGAGCTGTCAGCACAGAACCCGATGTGGGGCTCGAACCCACAAACTGCAGGATCATGACCTGAGTCGAAGCCAGACTCTCAACCGACTGAGCCACCCAGGTGCCACCCCCATTCAGTTTTAACAAAATAGAATTGATACACTAAAATAAGAAAGGGAGGGGAGGAGCTAGTTTCTAAAAGAGCGCTAAGTAAGATTTCCACCAATGCAAGTGAGCAGTTTTTTAATTTCCCCAGGAATTTATGGTATTTCCTTTTAAATAACGGAGTGATCTACTGGGGAGGTATTTTCAAATGTATGTCAAACAAGGGGAGGACTAATTTAGTCTTTGCTGTAAACATATTTTAACATGGCTGCATACGTGGGCACCTAATATAGCAGCTTGGAGTTGCTCTTAAGATTCTGCGGAATACGGATGTGCAGAGGATTCAAACAAAATCAGAGATGTCCTTGGCCATTTGTTGTAGTTGACTCATGCACCTGAATGTTTAGAGGTTGGTACAGTATTAGTCTCATTACGGTTGGTATTTGGCACAAAAAATTCTTTAGTTAAAGCTTCTTCTGATGAAGCTAAGATTTAAGAGCCTCGGGTCATTTTTCTCTACTTCCTCGGTTTTTAAAACTATTCCCCACATGGAGAAACCACACCAGTGACCTCTTTTCCCAAGAGCCTTCCCGATGAGCTGACATTACAGAAGGCATTCCGCCTGCTCTGATGTGTCAGTCCATGTCTGCAGGCAGAACGAGTGGAGGAAGGCATTTATCCAACAGCCGTTTCCTCCTTGCAAGCCAAACGAACCCTGATTTCATTCTTCAGATCCCTGAATCCAGAGGCAGGTGTGAACTCCAGGGAGTGTCTCTCAGAGGTCTTAGCAGTCATGGTAATGGGGTTCCCTTTTGCCAGTGTTTGGCCTACTGTTTTGCGCGTGACCAAATTCTGGCTGAAAAGATGTCAGGGAAAAATCTATTGGGGAAGGGGCTCCTAGAAAAGATTTGCCTCCTGGTTAAAACTATAGAGACTTGTAAAAAAAAAAAAAAAAACCTTCGGTTCTAAAACCTTTCTTTTTGTCTTGAAAGTAACTCAGGGAGAATAACTAGGTTGCAGTTGTATCAATATTTCCGTAACTACGAAATGACAAAATGACTGAATAAAGAATCAATGTACAGAGTGAGGATATAAAGAGCCTGAATCCTTCATGTCATTTTTGAGTTACTGCCCCCCAAACGGAATAGGAACTGTGTACCTCTGGACAACTTGTTAGCTGACATAATTAAATGCCTTTATTGCTTCTCTGTTAGTTGCAGCTAAAAGTATTTCTAAGGGCATTAAAGTTTAGACAGGTTCTCAAAACCCCTTAATTTTAAATGTTTTGTGTCACCAGACCATAGGATCATTGTCTGATGATATGGTGAAGAGAGACTGCATTATAATCTTTCAAAAATGAGCTTAAAATTCTGTTCAGTGTTTTACCAGCAGATATCAGGGTACTGTTTGTATTTGCCAGAACAGTCCAAGTGCCTACTAGCGTAGCAAGCTTGGCTAGCAGGAGAAATTTTACAATAGGACCTGTGAATGGGCCCTCTGGTAAAAACACTCAGCTGTCCTCTTTGAAATAATTTTGGAATCAGAATGAGAGTTACTGTCAATTTGGAATGCTGATTGTTCTTCTGCATTTGCAGAAATTAGGAGTTGGGCGTTTGCACAGAAAGTGGCAAATTTTGAAAATACATGGTATATTTAAAAATATGAGAGAAATGTTTTTTGACTGTAAGGAGAACTGTAGCCTCTTGAACCAAGTGGCCTATTTTTCACACGTAGAGAATTCTAGAAGCTGTGACACAAAGATTGCTGTGCTCTTGAAGATGCCCCTCAAGCTTCTGATGCTAAGAAGTTTTCCTGAATGCATAACATACCTGAGAAGAAATTTCTAAGGGAGGAACATCTTTGCAGAGAGATTTTCAAACTTTTTTTTTTTTTACCATGACACAAAGTAAGAGATAAATTTTACATGTCTAGAAAAAGGTTGTTTGTATGTATATACACACACATATGGTTAAAATCAAAGTTTCATGAAAAAATACAATTCTTTTTATACTCTCATTTGCTCTATAATTTTTCTGTTCTTGCTCCTTCCATTTTTAAAAATGGTTTTAACCTACTAAACTGATTTCACAACCTGCTAATGGGGTAAGACTTCTGGCTTGAAAAAGCACTGAGTCAAGATAGTTTGTGTGGCACGTCACAGCTCCTATGAGTTCAACTGGCTTGAACAATATGGAAATGTGTTGTCTTACAGAGAGAATCCAGGGACAGGACAGACCCAAGGGTTGCTTGTCATTGGTCACCCAGGTACTGTATCTCTGTGTTGACTTCTGTGGCATCAGCTGCAGCCTTAGGCTGCCTCCCTTTACCTTCATAAGAGGCTGGTGTGTTGAATGTTTTCAGTTATTCTTTCAGACCCACACTCCGCCCTTCTCTCTCCTTGGTCTGTGTCCCGTGAGACCCACCTATTCATGGATTACGTGGATAGGCTCCCTCACCTCCTGGCTTTTGCCTGGATTCAGCCAATGGGAAGCCCCTGTAGGAACAGAGCAGAGAGAAAAGAATGAGATGTGAATATTTACTTGTCTGGTTTCCTCCCTGCAAAGTTCATGTGTTCTGAACACCTTCCTCATGGCAAGTACAGAGGTCTTCTCAACGTGGCTGTCTGTCTATTACTCTCTCCTGGGTGCCGGTAACCCCCGGTGTCTTGTGCCTTTGGGCACAGAGGTAATGTGGGCTCTGCTGAGACTTGCCTTAGGGTGCCTCTTTATCCCTTGTGCTTTCATTTCATACTGTGCTTAACCTCTGTCAATAGTCCCTTTTATGAAATCGCTCTTGAGTGATTCCACTCTGAGTATGGCGGGAATTTCTGGATGGGGGCCCGGCTGATACCAGCTGCCCAAACCAAATTTGTTCACCATCTTCAGGGGAAAGAGATTGGCTTCTTGTCCCAGAAACCCTGACTTAGGGTCTCTGTGGTCCCCACCGGCTAAAACGGGTGAAGCCTGCCTGTTTCTGACCAGTCAGTGGAGGGGGAAAGGAATTGCCATTAAACTAGACATCTGAGGTCCAGTGGATGCTAACCAATCACATTATGTTTAGCCCAGAAGGGCCAAACAGAAAAGGAGCTCTTTTGCACCTAGGGGACGATGATGTTGCAATGTGAGATTTAGGCCAGCGTCATGGCAACAAGTAAAGGAAAGAATTTATTTCAGTGGCCAAATAAATGACTTAATTACACAATCACTAGCACACTGGGTGACTGACCCAAAGATCAAAATTATGTTTTTTTCTTGTCTAAAAATGAATCTCTCTTTCACATAATGCATTTCCCTTCACCGGAATGGAGTCAGGATAAAATGGCAAGGTCGTAGAAGACTATGTGTGCACCATGTTAAAAAAAAAAAAGAAAGAAAGAAAGTTTAAAAGCTGCTTCCTGTACTCATCAGTAGAAATGTATTTTGTCTCTAAGTTGTATTTCATATGATCACACAGCATATTATTGGCTCCAGAAGCTGATCCCAAATTAGGAGAAAACGGGTTTAATGTATGTTTCCTCTCTTTCTCCCTATGTTACCCCGGAAATGTTCCAGTGATTAGGGCAGGACCATGCCAGAGTTGGGGATGGCCATGTCTCACTCTCTTTTTCTTCTTCTCCTCTGCAGGAGACAAGACACAGATGTCAGTGTAGAGCACGTGTACCAGCACTGAAAAAAAAATTTTTTTTCATATTTATTTTATTTCTGAGAGACAGAGTGTGAGTGGGGGAGGGGGAGCCAGAGGGAGACACAGAATCTGAAGCAGGCTCCAGGCTCCGAGCTGTCAGCACAGAGCCCGATGTAGGGCTCGAACCCACAGACTATGAGATCATGACCTGAGCCACCAAGGTGCCCTGCACTGAATGGTTTTTCAAAACATCGAAATAAAAACAGAGAATAGTTCTGACCCAGTCTGATGCTTTTTTGTGTGTTTCTCATCTCACTCCTGCCCCTGGAAGTCTGGTCTGGGATGGGATGTAAGTTTCATCTCCGTAATACTGAAGTTCTCTGCTCTCTGACTGAGGTGATGGGCCTGATTTATTTTTCCCCCTGACTTTGTCTGTATACAATGTCAGCATCACCTTTCCTATGGGGAAGGGGGTAAGGAAGCTGAAGGGTACAATGGTGTCAGTGCCCAACTTGAAACAGAATTCTCATCTCAGGTCCGTGGTTCCAAACTGTACACCACACTACCCTGGGACACCACAGCAAATTCACAGGGACACCATGGAATGATCACAGTTTCTGAGGGAAACACCTGTTGAACAGCACATGAACCAGTAGCTGAAGGTAGCTCATAGTTTCAAAATGAGATCACATTACACTTCTTTGGAGGACATCACATCTTTGCAAAGCTGGGTTTTTGGTTATTGCTGTGATTACAAAGTAACTCAGGAAAGCCAGAGGAAAACGGGAAATGAGGGTGCCGGTCCACAGCCTGACCCTAAGGTTTCAGATGTAGTGTAGGGCCCACCTGGCATGTACATCCTATTGGCAAGTAGCTGTGACAGTGTAAGAATGAAATTATTATTTCTTCTTTTGCATTACACATATATATATTTTTTCCAAACAGCTACTCAATTGTTAGGACACAAGTACTTACTAAATTGTTTGGACCTAACTACTCAGTAAACAGAATTGTTAGGTATGTCTCTGGACCTAGGAGCACCAGGAAAAAATTACTGAGACATTTGGGGCACCATGAACCGAGAAAGCTTGGGATGCTCTGAGCTCTGCCCTAGGCATTGAACACTAGTACTTTTGAAAATTCTTTTTTGTCTTTTAACCTAAAGACCAGCTTTGGTACAGATAAACCTAGAAAATGGGGTTTTCCCTCAGTGGTCAAGTGGATTTTCTAATTCTTCAGACCCGATTAAACTGATTTATCCACTTAATCACAGGATGTGGCCATGCTGCTTCCAGCCTTCCCCCAGGGGCAGGCCTCTCGCCATAAGACAGAGCAGTAGGACATACGTACTTTACAGACAAATTGGCTCATAAAAACAGGCAAGAGAAGACGTCTGAAGTGGGGAAGCTCAGGTTTGTCAGATGAGGCTCTCAATTCTCCCTGCTGACGGAGGAAGAAAAGGCAGTAGGGAAAGACCAAGGATGTTCCTGGTGGAGGTCTCTCCAAACAGAAGCCTGAATCAATCCAAATTGAGGGAACTGGCCGTCTCTCCTGTATTCGCACAGGGGAAGGGAATTCAGGTATGAAATGGGGGCTAGGGGCGCTGGACATATAAAAACAACATGTCTCTTTT
Source organism: Cryptoprocta ferox (assembly GCA_028646485.1). Taxonomy (NCBI): domain Eukaryota; kingdom Metazoa; phylum Chordata; class Mammalia; order Carnivora; family Eupleridae; genus Cryptoprocta; species Cryptoprocta ferox. The sequence continues at coordinate 29,369,377 of CM053577.1, read as the reverse complement.
ATGAGAACCAAATAAAGCTAGCGTTATTTTTTTTCATGTTTATTTATTTGAGAGAGAGTGAGAGAGAGAGAGAGAGAGAGAGAGAGAGAGAGTAGAGAGAGAGCACGAGGAGGGAAGGGGCAGACAGAGAGGGAGAGAGAAAATCCCCAGCAGGCTCTGCACTGTCAGTGCAGAGCCTGGTGTGGGGCTCGAACCCATGAACTGTGAGTTCATGACCTGAGCACAAATCAAGATCCTCACCCAGCTGAGCCACCCAGGTGCCCCAAGCTAGTTGTATTTTAATATCCTTTTTATTAACTTTATTTGTTTATCTTTTTGAGAGAGAGAGAGAGAGAGAGAGCAAGGGGGGAGGGGCAGAGAGAGAGAGGGACACAGGGAATCACACGCAGACTCCACTCTGTCTCTGTCGGCAGAACCCAGTGCGGTGCTCGAACTCACGAACTGTGAGATCATAATCTGAGTTGAAATCAAGAGTAGGACGCTTAACCAACTTAGCCATCCAGGAGCCCCAAAACTAGTTGTATTTTAGCAAATAAGTTTGCATTTCTTTGCTGGTCAGGTGGAAGTATTTTCACATTTTTGTTATCAGACTGCATATGCTCTTATGTGAATTGTCGTTTCATGGTAAGTACATTTTTAAAAGGTCCTTAAAAATGTATCCTGTAGGAGCAGAGTATTTGTGACAGGCCTGGCAGGGGATGGGATCGAGAAAGAGCTGTAGGTGGGAATGGGAAAACCATACTTGATCAGTTCCTAAAGTTTTCACCCGTGATGAAAATCTTTTCTCCAGATTCTTAAAAGAGTCTGAATTTTTTCTCTTGCAAAAGCCTTCATGTCTTCACACACTCACCCCCTCTCTTCCTGGTAAACCTGCACCCCGGGGGACTTTCCACACTTGCTCTGCCTTGGCTGTGCCTAGGAGACGGGGGCCTGCTGGGGGCAATTTTGCAGCTGCTGTGTCCAGGGTCCCCTCAGGAGCACCCTCAGCGAAGCCCTGCGGACCCACTCGGCTCTTCTAGAAAGCAGGCCCTCATTCTCTGCCACTTCATGCCTTTTCATTCTCCTGTAAGGAACCACACACTCCCACACCCCCTACACCCACTCTCATCGGTGAATCACGGATTATGCTGCAGGGAGAAAGCCAAAGACATTAGTCAAGGAGCGCTTTACCTCCCCACCACCCAACCCACAGCTGCCCTTCCTCCTCCCTGATGAAAACATCAGCCAGCTCTCCTGTCAGAGTTGATCACAGGTCCAGTGAATGCCAAACTTACCTACCTACTACCCCCTCCCTGCCACTCTCCCTCCCTCTCTTCCTCCCTTTCTTCCTCTTTGCTCCTCCCTCCCCCACTCTTCCTCAGCATGGCAGTCCAATAGAAGCGTCCTTGCTGCACACATCTCTGTTCTGGCATACAGACATACTGCTTTATACTCCAGCCCCTCCCCTGACCTGACCTGCTCCACCCCCCTGCACCATGTCTTGCCATTTCCATCAGAGGGAATTTCTCAAAGAGGCTTTCTCTTCACATCTCTGTTACCCTGTTAGGTTGAAAGTGTTTATTCGGGGTAGAGAAAGCCCCCCAGTGTGTTCAGATGTCTGGAGAAATGGCCTCTAGGCTGAGAGCCCAGGACTGAGTGTACTGAATATCTGTGGGCAGAGGCCCAGGAATCTCCATCTTTATCAAGTGCTCCGGGTCGCTAATAGGGTTCCCTTAATAAAGGCATAGAAATGTCTTCCTCCGATTGGCTGCAAGCGTCTTTAAAGCAATCAAAACCTTGGGGCTCACCAGGGGCTGGGACGGGGTGTGGGCTGGGGGAGAAGCAAGAGTTGCTTAATGTGTACAGGGATTTTCTTTTGGGGTGATGAAAATATTGTGGAACTAGATAGAGGTGGTAGTTGCATAACTTTGTGAATGTACTGAATGCCATTGGATTGTATATTTCACAATGCCTATTTTATATTATGTGAATTTCACCTCAATTTTAATCATCTGCTGAGAAAATAAAACCCTCATTTAGTGCTCTCTGGCAGAAAACACTTAAAATATTTTTGATGGGCTCTCCTCAGTGAATAAAATTATAATAATTAATTAGAAGGAGAAGTGGGTTCTCATATAGATGAATAGTCTAGAAGTTTTTTTTTGATAAAAGAAAACGTTGGGCCATGAGGCTTCAGTAATAGAAACTTTATTTGTATCTAACTTGGCCTTGTTTCTATTATTTATTTGTATTGGGTCCCTAGAGAGGAAGATAAAACAATTGTTTGAGATATATTAAAAAAGTGTATTTTACTATATGCTATTAACCAAGTTGGAAACTGTTTGCACATGAGATAGCAAATACTGAAAATCCTATATAGGTAAATTATATAAGACATTGAAAGAAGAAAAAAACCCTATAATTATTCAGCAATTTCCAGGGTATTTCAGCTTCAATTTCATGCCACCTCATTTTAAGACGGAGGAGAGCTGCACTTTGGGGACTAATTTGCCCTGATAACATGCTGTGCTTTAATGGACCCTCTGCAAAAGCCAAGACTGTGAGTGGGATCAATAGTGCATATTCTTTACTAAGGCGTTTTAATGCATTTAACCACAATTGGGTATTAGTCTTAATAAGCTTTCTGAGCCTTGACTATTATTGCTCCTTAGAGTTTTAATAAGAAATACAGAATTGCATATTGTATTCCCATTAAGTAAGCACATTCATATTAAAAATCATTATAGAAACTAATTATTTAGAAAAAGGAAAGTCATGCTACTGGTTGGAAAATCCTACCATTATATTTTACACGATATGAAAATACCCTTTATTCCTGGAGCATCTTCCCCAAAGCAATGACTGAATATATTTCCCCAATCCAAATCACTTCCCTTGCTTCTCTGAGGGTGAAAGAGAGCCTGCAGGAACTTGATCTGCCCTGGCCCAGAGGCTCCCCAAGGCTGGCAGGGACAGCTGTGAGACTGGCCAGTGAACAGTTACAGGGTTGGACTCTCACTGGGTGCTCACTGTTGGCAGCAATCATCGGTTATCCCCTACGCACTGGGCACTTTCCATCTCCTGTCTTGTCCGCTCCTCACAAATAGCACTCCTCGCTTCACAAAGAACAGTCTCCCCAGCTAGAAAGTGGGAAGCTAAATTTCAAACCTGCGTTGGTAAAGCTATTAAATCCTTTATTCTCTCTGAGATGCAAAACCCTCTCTCCTGGAAATTAGCACAAGGAAAAGTCCCTTTCTCCCTCCAGACAAGCAGGGATGAGAGGATCATGGCGGCTTCCTTGTTTTGGGGGGTTTGGGTGGGCCTGTGTTCTCTCCCCCCACAGAGCGCCTGGGAGATGGCGGAATCCATGTTGGCCTCCTTCGTTGGAAGAGTGCGTTATTGAATTTGAAAAGAGGAGTAGAGTCATTAAATTGGTTCCATCATGCGTGCTGGGAAAAGATAGCTACCATTACAGTTCTCCGTGTAGAGAGCAGAAGGATTGAAGAAGTGTGTCCCATAGTCAGGGATGGGGGTGTGGGAGCGGAGCTGGATTGGAAGTGACTTCTCAGATTTCTTACTCTAATTGCTACACTATATTTTCACTATATTGTTAAACATTAAAATGTGTCTTCGGCTTTTGGCAAGAAGTTTTAAAACATCAACATTCAATTTTCTGCCAATTAGCAGTCATTGAATTTAGACTACCTAATGGAGGTTTCTGATTTTAAGGTACTTACAGACTAGAAACGCAAATGCCATATTTTAGCCCAAAGCTAACTTTTTATAAGCAAACTATAAGCTTTCTAACAGACCTTGAACCACAGTGACTTTTCCTTGCAGGTGTAACTCTAATGAGCTTTGATTGCCTGCTCCAGTGTGTTCCCCACCTGGTTTTGAATCTATACTGAGTCATCAGCTGGAGTCCAAGTTGTCACCTCACGAGGACAGCTAGGCCAAAGGTCAGGGAAAGGCACTCTTTGTCTAAAGTGGCCCCAGCAAAATTATCTCAATTTAAAATCTGCTGGAAGTCGGCATTTTCTTTTCTTCTTTTTTATCAGTGTCTGCTCTCTGATGAGCAGAGCAGAAGAGAGGCAAAATGTTGTGAATATAGCAGGCATAGAACTTAAGACCTTGAGAAAGCAAAGAGACAACATGTTATATTTTCAATATTATATGGAGCACCTGGGTGGCTCAGTCGGTTAAGCGTCCGAGTTCGGCTCAAGTCATGATCTCATGGCCTGTGGGTTCAAGCCCCGTGTCGGGCTCTGTGCTGACAGCTCAGAGCCTGGAGCTTGCTTCAGATTCTGCATCTCCTTCTCTCTCTGCCCGTCTTCCACTCACACTCTGTCTCTCTTTCTCTCAAAAGTAAATAAGCATTAAAATTTTTTTTTAAATATTAGATTTTATGTCTGGTACTGTAGGCAGGTGTTTGAACGAGCGTGACCTGATATACAGCCAAGGGGTACTTGCGTATCGATCAGGATGGTGATGAGTCACAACCAAGTTCAAGGTGTATGCATTTCTATGACTAAGCTTTCTCCAAATATTTCTACAAGAGACTGCTTCTTATGCTCCTACAGGCAGGCTTCAAGTTTCCAAAGATGTAACCACCCAAAATGTTCACTGTAGAACAGAGTGTTTCCATCAACCTTCCTAGTTTTAGTGTTGTGGTTGGAGAGGAAAAAACCACTACATTAACATGGAGCTCCTGACGCAGCATCTTACATGTAGTTGAGGCTATATTCAGCTACATGTTGGCTGTTCACTTTGGCTGCCAGAATCACGAAGACTTTCTGAGAGTAAAGTCAACCTGCCTCTTTGCCAGTGGTAGGAAATCCCCCCACTTCCAGGTATGAGCCTCTGAGTGGAAAGAAGCCCCCTACCTGGAGTATAGACAAATGCCTGAAACCCCTTTAAAAGGTCTTCCCATGAACTGAAGAAGGTGGTGCAGAAGTTCTGGCTTTTCTGTAGGATTGGGCCACTGTGAGGCCCGAACGGCCACCAAGTCCTTAAAACTGAACATGTGGGGTGTGATTGTAATAGAAACCACATCATGGGTTTTGGATTCAGACTTTTTGTTTGTTTGTTTTGTTTTGTCTTTGCTATGATTCTTAGTTAACCCCTTTGAGATTCCCTTTCTTCTGTGCAAACTGCAGGTAATAAAAATCTATCCTATAGAGGGGTGAAATAATATGTGTAAAATTGACTAGCACAATATTTTTCTCCTTAGCAACTGCTTGATAAACCGTAACTAGTGACATTGTTGAAATACTACCCTGAAAAGTTCATTTTCTGCCTCAATTCCTTAGACAGTCACACAGTGTTTATTGTACACCTGCTATGAGCCAGAAGTATGAGAGGCAGCATACATAAATTGTTGACTAAACAGATACAGCCCCTTGTTCTAATGAGGTTTATAGTCCAGGAAGGAAGGTGGACATTAAGCCAATAATCTTTAGGCAGAGAAACCAGAAAATGTGAAAGGACCATCAGTGATCCAACAATCCAAGCTTTATTATTTTGAACTATTTTTAGCTGTCCTCTGTCTCTTCTCATGGACTATAGGGAACTTCAGAAGAAATGTAGTACTATCCACTACTCTAGTCTTAATCTTTAAACTTACAGGCTTTAAGAAAGTTTAAAATGGACAATTCAATGTATTAATCAATATACTGATTGCAGAGAATAGAATCTTCTCTGGCTAAGCAGAATGGTATGTACCAGGGAAGAGTACCAATAATTCTCTGGCTGTTGGGAGGTATGAAGAGAGGGATCTAGGTGGAGTTACCAGCCATAAGCCCCCAGCCACACTGTGAGCCTGGCTATTAAGAGTGCAGTCATCTCTACATTGATTGAGAAACTATCAAATCAAAAAACTGCCACCTCTGCTGCCTCAGACCCAGGAAGCTCTGCTTCAGTCTGCCCCTGCGCAGTGAGAGCCCTGGACCCTGCCTTTGTTCCCACGTGACTTGGTTCTGAATCAAAGTCTTGTGTGAGAGCAACCAATTGGAGGTCCCCAAATCACATGCAGAACAGCACCTCAAATCACCTGGGAAATGTGGTTTTAGCTTTTTACCTTCAGCCACTCTTTAAAACAATTTTTTAATGTTTATTTGTTTTTGAGAGAGAGAGAGACAGAGAGAGAGAGAGCACATGTGGGGGGAGAGGCAGAGAGAGAGGGAGACACAGAATCCAAAGCAGCTTCAGGCTCTGAGCTGTCAGCACAGAGCCCGATGCGGGGCTCGAACTCACAAACCACGTGATCATGACCTGAGCCAGAGTCAGATGCCCAACTGATTGAGCCATCCAGATGCGCCAAGTCTGAGCATTCTTAAATGGGCTTGGCATGGAGGTAGAGCAAGGCAACCCACAGGATCAGTACGGGCAAAACTTCCAATTGAACAAGGGCATCTCTTTTTAAGAAGAGTAGATTCTCTTGCATCTTCAACCATTTCATTGGCTCCATGGCAGTGAAGGTATGCTTTCTAACTCTTTAGCATCTTAATTCAGTTTGACTTATAATAAGAAGACTAGGGAAGATGCTAAGTAATCCTATTGCTCTTGGAATCTTTTGTTTGTTTGTTTGTTTGTTTGTTTGTTTGTTTAATGCCTGACCTCAGATAGGATGTTTAAGAGAATGCCTCCCAGGTCTGGTGTCAGTTTCCTGATGTTCCATAGAGTTTCACTATTGGTTTTGCCATTTGCTGGTTAATGTGGTTTGCAGGCGTAGCAGATGAAATGGATCCAGAAATGGAATCTAACATCTGTGACCAATCCAAACCTTTCAACATTATGATCTGTTTATCAGAAACCAAAGCTGCTAAGAACAAAGTACAAAAAGAAGGGGAAAAATCTAAAAAGCCAATTATTCATTATAAGTTTGAAAACAAATAACCTCTGTTTGTGTGTATGTGTATGTGGACCACATGTTAAAAAACAAATTAGAGCCTGGTGCACATTGATTGGGGGTGACTAACCTTCCAGGTTCGCCCAGGACTCAGGTAGTTTCCTGAAACATGGGACTTTCAGTGCTAAACAAAGATACTCTTGGGCAAGTCAGGCTGGTCGGTCAGAGTAATGCCTCCTTAGACATAGAGATCTTGTGGCCTCTGGTCTCAAATTTAGGCTGCCAGACATTACAAGAGGTTGCAAACTGTCGAGACCATCGATTCAGCCACTATGGTGTTTATTTCCAGCAGTTAAAAACAGACTTTTACCAAAATAGACAAGTCTAGCTATTCTTGGTAATACTCTTGATGATGCTGCACAATCGAGAAATGCTAGGCATGCCCACGTGGCTTCTGTGTTGTAGGGTGGGAGGGTAGCATCCCATGTGTCACCATCTATGCCACTCTCTAGTGTCTTAACTGTTACTGAGTCTCAATTCTCAGTTGTCATTTATCATCTTGCTTGCGCCACTGCTTTTCTTATAAGTGAGAAGCATGAAATTTTTCCACATCCCCATGCAAAACAAGAAAACCAGGGGCGCCTGGGTGGCTCAGTTGGTTAAGCATCCAACTTCGGCTCAGGTCATGATCTCCCCATTCGTGGGTTCGAGCCCCGCGTCGGGCTCTGTGCTGACAGCTCAGAGGCGCCTGCTTCAGATTCTGTGTCTCCCTCTCTCTCTCTCTGCCCCTCCTGCACTCATGCTCTGTCTGTCTCTCTCTCTCAAAAATAAATAAACATTAAAAAAAATTAAAAAGAAAAGAAAATGAAACATACACTGAGAAGGCCATGCATTTCAAGACAAAGTGGAAGAGTTTCTTGGGGCTGACCTCCTTGTCACATTCACATCACCTGCCTGACTTCTGGCGGTCCTTGTTTGTGGTTCCTCTCCAAGGAAGAGAATTTAGTGGACAAAATAACTTTCCTGATTAGTCTTTTATGGATACTGTGATCCCTAATAGAGAAATTAAAGATGCTCCTTTTTATATCATACTGTCACTTAAGCAAAACAAGCTTTATTGACATGAAAGCCACTCTTGATTATTAAAGGAATAAAAGATGGATACATTATTGTAAGTCTATAGTCTGCCTAAGTCTGAATTTATAGTATGACATCAGTTAGGTAAGAAACGTGTATGTGTAGGAAAAAAACTGGAAGGAAACACACCAGACATTAATACTCATAAGGGGGGGGGAATCTCCCCTCCCATACATATTTCAATATTGACCTCATATATACTATATATATGCTCACTATCACTAAATGCCAAACTTCCCAAAGGTCTTTATTAGAATTCCCGTTATCATCTTGTCCTCATTCTGAAAATTTAAACGATGAAGACTCCAAAGTTATAGGTCAGATGTTGGTAAAGTTTTCCTGTAAAGAGTCATAGAATAAGTAGATCTGCAGATTATGTGGTCTCTGCCCAAACACTTAGTTGCAGAGGTAGTGTGCAAGCAACCACAGAAAACAAACACATATAAGTGAATGAGGGTGGGTGTGTGCCAGTGATAATTTTCATGGACTCTGATATTTTAATCTCATATGATTTTGATGTTCACAAAATATTTTTCTTCTTATTTTTGCCCAACCATTAAAAAATGTACAAAACATTCTTAGCTCATGCACAGTACAAAAACAGGTGGTGGGTCAGATTTGATCCTCCAGCTCTAGTTTGCTGACTGGTGTTACAGAACATGGGGTGTTTCCTCTCACGTAGGCTGAAGGTTCATGGATCCCAACAAGCTGTAGAAGCCACTTCTGGAATTACGGTGTATCATTATGATCTCTCCGATGGAAACAAACATTATTACACAAATTTGCTGCAGCCACAAAGCATACGGTGACTGTTCTTAGATTATATACCAAGTGTCCATGGTGGGAGTGAAGTGTGGATTCATATCTGGTGACAAAAGTGGCATATTCACAACTGACTCATGCAAATACTGCCCCACTTAATAGGTACATTTGGAAGAGCACACAGTGGAAGTTTGCTTGGAGGAAAAATTTCTAATGCAGACAGGGTGGCAGCATTATTCATCGGGATGTTATGTCATTGACTGATGGTTTGTATGGACAGTGAAATTGATAGATCTACTTTAATTTTCACTAGTTATAAATTGTTTCATAATAAAGGGCAGAGAGAGAAATTATGGGTCCTGGGAGTGACAAGAAATCTTTCCAGCTTTGCTCCCAGGGACATGGGTTGCTGGGCCTTAGCGGCAAAGAAATAGGATCGCCTATTTTTAGGAAGATAGTTTCTATTGTGCTGATTGGCAAGGAAAAGACCGTCCTGCAGGTCTGAGTGGAACACTGCAGATTTTCTTTACTTTTCCCAATGTTTCTAAGAGGAGTTGTACAAAGAAACATCTGCTATCATGTGGACGCCGGAAGCCTTCCCCAGAGCTCCTACTGAATCAGAAGGTCTGGGTGAGACCCAAGATTCTGACTTTCAGCAGGTGATTATTATGCCCATCAGAAGTCTATGGGTAAAGGTGTAGAGGCTTCTATTGGCTCAGAATAAGGGGTGTATGGCTTTGCTTCCTGGTTATATTTGGAGGCATAGGACTCTCTTGAGAGGCCGAGAATCCCAAGGCCTGAAGGTGTAGTGGTCACTAAGTGCACCTTGGACTTTCCCCTCAGGGTCCTGCTACCTGTCTGGTGCTGCTGGGGTAACTATGTGGAAAGCTCCCCTAACTGCCAACCTCTCCCTCCTTTCTCATTGTCTGTGAAGACATGGCCCACTGCCCCTGTTCCTCATCTTCCCCGCCCTGTGATAAACGTCAGCTTTCCCAGATGTCAGACAGAGATGCTGCCTTCAACCAGCCTCTACCCTCAGCCCTGCAAAAGCCACAGAGGCATAAACACACCAGGAACGTGGCTAACTACCAGGAACAAGGCAAAGAGAAAACACAGAGAACAAAGCACAGAGTAATATCTCAATAAATTAACCTGCCACACACACTGAAGCCTGACAACCACAGGGCTACGCAAGTTAGTTTGACAAGCGGCGAACTGAATCAGAAAGTCAGTCAGCCAGTGAGTGGCTGGTGAGGAGAGGTGGTGGGTCGTCAGGAACGGCCTGAAGATTGGGCTGTTGTACCCACGCCCTCCCGACAGCCCAAACTTTCAGTTGTTGCGGGAAGAAACAGCTACATGGTAGGGCCCAGTCCTATTTGAGCCATGAGGGACTGAGGGCCCCAGTTCTCATAAGGATCCTCCCTTTATTATTTCTGATGCACAGTGCTACTTCTCGGTCCACTTTAGCCCCCAGCATCTGTAACACTGGGTGCTGCCTTGATTGTATCTTGATTGTACGTAGGGTCTAGAATCTGGACCCTCTGAATCCACCTGCCCCTGAATTGTGTACTGTTCCCTCAGCCATTTCCTTACCTAGACTCCTGCATGTGGGCTTCTGCTTACTTCGAGAAACCACTGAGATCCAGTGGTTCTGAAACTTAGGCATGCCTCACAATCCCCTGAAGAACCTGTTAAAAACAGATCACGGGGGTCCCATTCTGATTTTTCTGATAGCACAGGCCTGGGAGTTGCGCCAGGAAATTTCCATTTCTAATATGAACCCAGGTATGCATGTTGGTGGGCCCTGAATTTTGAGAACCACCACAAGCCTGCTAACTGATTGTTAGAATCAAACGTTCTCTTCCAGAAGTCTGGGCTGCATCCATCCTCAAGGAAGTAAGACTGATTTATGGGCCCAGGGCCTCTCTCTGATTTTTCCAGATGCTATGTCGGTTTAAGAGGTTGTATCTAGCCTGATGAGAGTCGTTTTTATACAGTAAGCATTTGACTGAATTCACTCAGGCATTCTACTTCCCAGCCATTTTGTAGATACATGCAAAATCATATTTTTGCAGGGTATTTCCATTTCCAAACAAGAAATAGGGTCGCCTAGAACGCGTTATGAAGCTGACCATAATTACAGCGTCAGTGAACATCATCACTGTCTACCGAGCCTTTAGTAGGTAGCCAGGTGCTCACCTGAATCACCATTCAAAGTTCTGGAAGGGCAGAGACTACATGGTCCCACTGGTACTTGGAAGAGAGGTCAACAAAAGAACAACTTACAAAATGTGAGCAGAGAGTTTCAGGAAACCACGAAAGATGGCGAGATACCCTGGGAGCAGGAAGAGTGGACCCCCAATGCTGGAACCCAGAGTGTAGCAGTTAGAGATGGCTGCCAGGCAGGAGCTGTGAGTTTCCATGTGACAAGTGACCTACCCCCAACCACCTAGTAAGGGGGGATCTGGGGTTGGGGGTAGACCTGGATCTCCCTTACCTGCCACCCATGGTCTTCTACTGGTGTTTCCATGGAAATCACGTAACAACAGAACCTATTGATGTGTGTGTGGGGGTCAATGTCCCAGGACACAGCTCAGGTAGAAAAGAGTAACGCATGATTCTGGAGGGCCCCGCACAGATTTTCCAGTGCAGTGCAGATCTTCACAACAGCCCTCTCCAGAATACTCTACTCTTCTTGTTTGGCAAGCTGTGAAGGCCTATGTGGTATCTGCTGCATTAACACGGCTAGTAGGCTTCAGAGCTAAGGTTCAAAACCCCAGTGGATTTGTCTCCTTTCGATTAAAAGGACAGAGGAGAGGAAGGGATGCCTCCCTGGAGAACTAAGAAGCCTTCCATATTTCCTGTTCCTATTCACCCTGCAAGTCTAGCAGCTCACAGAGGAGCTTCACATTGCAAGCTTCTGAGATGCTAGGGCTGGCTAGTGGCGCTTGTGGAGGGTACAGATTGTTGGAAGAGAATCCACTTTCCATGCACAGCACGTGCTCTAATCCCAAGTCTTCGCCAGCACAGACATGGAGGAAGGGCTTATGCGTTCTTTGGAGTCTATTAGACACAACAAAAAGACCAGGGATGGATTAAAACTTGCTGCCTACTTTGAGTACGTGTTAATTCCATCTTTGCCAGTCAATCATTGGGTGACTTCTTTTCAACATCATCAGTCAATTGTTTACCAAATGCTCTTGGGGGCCTGGCTCACAGGCAGCCTTCACATTTTTCAGCATAAATAATAATATTCATGAAACTTATGGCATCAATTATGCCTCAAGACAATGTAGACGGCACCTGCTAATTATTTTAACACTTCTAGATGAAAGGTGCTGTATATCTCTTATTTTCCTCTTCTGAGACAGGCACAGAAATGAAGCGATATGGAATCGAAGAAGAGAGATCTCTCAAGATAACGTTTCCCTTGCCATAGTGGACATTTAACTGCTAACCATGATATGAGTGTCTTTAAAAAAAAGCCAATGTAATTGTTGTAGAACTTCAAAAGCAAGCAGAAAGTACATGTGCCTTTTGTCTGCCTATGACCTGTATTCCAATCACTTAAGATCAGCAAGTAGAAAAGGGTTGAGAAAAATAATGTAACTCAGAGCTCCTTCTGGAAGGAAGAGGAAAAATTTTCAATAGATTTAAATATCTTCCGAAGCAGTGTAGAGAAAGAATGTGTGAAGAGGGGGTGTGGGGTGGTGGTGGAGAAGACAAGTCCACAGGGATGCAGGAGCCCAGGGTGAGCGTCACAGCACCTGACCATACACAGGGGCACCTTCACTGGATGGCAGTTATTAACTGCTGGTTTAGAGTCTGGGCCCAAACCTTTCAGATCCTTCCAGTTTCTCTTAAAAAGCCAGGATCTGAAATGTAATGTCTCATTGGTGGCCATTAAAAAATAATGGACTAAATAAATCCACATGTAAAATAAAACACATTTAAAACAAAAATAAAAGTCATGAAATGTACAACATTAAAAGAAAAAACACAAAATAAAATAAATCTACTATGGTCTGTCCCTATGTGTCCAGGTCAGGAAATCTGTGAATGGAAACCCAGTACTCCAAAAATAAGGAGACTAATTAAATAAACTATTCCTAGTCTTCAAATGTAAAACTTACCTCCCAGCATTGAAGTTAATTGGACGTATAGGGCTAATATATCAAGAACGCTACTCTTCTAAGCTAACTTTCCTCAGATCCAAATTTTGTTCTTTCCCCTTTTTACTTGGAAGTGCACAGATGTCACATACACATTTGCTTTTAATTATTTTAAAAATTCAGACTGAAAAGCCAGAGGACTTTGTCTCCCATTTGCTTGAGTTTGTTAGGCAAAAATAGGTCTCTTTTTCATCACCACGTGCACAAACCATTTTATTAATAATTTACCGCAATGTTCCACAGCAGAGATAAAGCAGACACCTACATGATCATTGTGTGTTCAGAGGCTCTGCAGCGCTTTGAATTCTCCTGCACCTGCTGTCACCTGGTCTCTCATTTCTTTCTAAGGTTTGTGTTTTCTATTCTGCTGCCTGCATATCTTTTAGCTTCGTGTTGCAAGGCGCTTGGGTACATTGCTGCTATATAGAGAAATTGCTACATTTCCTACCCTCCAGCCCGCTTTCACAGGCCCCTTACTCTGTGATGTGGAGCGCAGAGGTCCTGGGGCCATGATGCATTAGAGACCTCAATGCTGGTCTTGACCCAGCCACTAACTGGGCTGGATAAAGGGGCGTTCTGGGTGGAGTCTCCTTGTTTGTGAAATGTGGGCATCTGACCCAATTTTAGGTTCCCCAGTTCAGAGGGAAAAGTAGCTTCCTCACCAGATGAATGCTTACATGTGACGTCCTCAAAGCCAGTGATTCCCTACGCAAAGTGTAGACAGACTGTAGGAAGCCTGGGACTTGTCAGTGTGACTCCCTACCTCGGGAATGCTGACTTCTCTTGTCCTCTGCAGAAAAGACCCAGCCTTGGCTTCACGCTTCCTTTGTGAGCAAAGCCTCTCCTGTGAGCAGTGTCTGGTCTTCCTGAGGTATTGGCATTCAAGAAATACCAGGGATTAATCACTCACACGTATCATCTCATTGAAGGCAATTTGATGAGCTGGAAATTATTGTGTTCATTTTGAAAATGTGGACACAGAGGCTGGGGTAGATGAACGGCAAAGAACTGGTAAGGGCTGAAGCTGAGATCTGAACCCTTCTAAGAGTACTATCTGCCTTATATATAAGGTAATATAAAAGGGATTGTGAAAGCTTCTCTCTTATCATTTCTCTTTCCTTCTCGTTCTCTCTGTTAGATTCTGTACACACGCAAAAGGTTTTATATCATGGGATCTTTGAAAGCACAGATGACTGAAGCAAAATTAGGTCCTCGGTGAGGCCCATGAATCTTATGGCCACGTGGCCTCTGGAGGATGGGAAAGAGAAGGGACAAGACGGATGGCGGGGTGGGGGTGGATAGGGATTCCGGATGGTTGTGGAATCTGCATTAGAGAGAGGAAAAATGAGAAATATCCACAAATAGAGAGTTAGAAATAAAGGAAATGCTTACTGCCACCAGAGTGTCAATTCTCCCCTGGGTATTCATCAGATGAAGTTAATTACCAGTGTAAATAGTTCAAAGTATATATTTGCTTTTTTTGTGTGGTCACTGTTGAACTCTTGTTTGGGTATCGGTTTGAAAACACTTGTTCTTTCATATTGTTGGGGGTGGCGAGGAAGAGGGAGAATTGCCACACAGAACTGGGGGTATAATGGTGAAATTAAGAACATCAGCCCTGTATGTAGAGTGAAGATAATTTGATAAAGGGTGCCTTCCTAGAGCCATTGACCTGCCATTGCCTACTTCCTAGGAGGCTACTCATGGACTATCAGTTGGATTAGCCAAAGAAGCAATCTAATTTGGTCAGTAAGAAAGCTGAAATCAGAAGGTCGGACCCCTTTGAGACATAGATTTTGTCAGTTGGTCTTTTTCACAATAGCTGCCATTAGTAGAGTGTGATGGTTAAGAGTGAGTCAGACTCATAGCCCGATTTCCTATTTCCCAGCTGGCCTTGACATAACCTCCCCTTCAGTTGTCTCATGTATAAAATGGGGATAAGGGCACCACCTATATACCCTAGTGTGTGGTGATGTGGTTTAACTGGAGTAACATGTTTACATCACTCAGGACAACATCTGGCGTACGGTAAATGGTATACACACATATGTATGTTTATATATATTATATTTATACATACACAAGTGTGCATGTATAAATTGATTCTGTAGTCAAACATCAATTTGGAACCATCTGGGGAATGTTATACAAGGACACTGAATTTTTTAAAAATGCATGTGAAAACTGCTACAGAGCAAGGCATCTGGGGACACTTTCATTTACACATCTGTGGTTCAACAGAATTTGGTTGCTTCTTTCTGCTTTGTACTGACAGGTTGTTGTGATATAGTGAAAGCACCTATAGATAAGGCTTCTCGCAGCCTGGGGCCTTGGTGCAGGCTAGCTAGAAGGGCTCCCTGGGGCCTGTCCCTCAGAAAAGGGATCTAGGGAAGGACGCAGTGGTTAGTCTACCCTCTTCCCCAATTCATCCCTTCTACAAGGTCCAAGCCTTGATCGTGTCACTGCATGGTCCTGAGTCGGACTGGATGGAATTCCTTGGCTGGGACTCATTGGATACGGGGTGTTGCTCTGACCTGGAAAGCACATTGTTCATGATTTTGATATGTGTTACCAAAGAACTCCCAGGAAGAGATTGTGAATCAGTTACAACAAAGCCAAGGGCTCATAAATGCGATAGTTTATGTGTTTATGATTTGGTGATAAAAGGAGGAAGAAGGAATGGAGTTTGTTAGCCAAGTACACACCCCAAGGTCTCCACATCCTGGCTATCACTGAAGGTGAGTGATTTCTTCCTGTGTAATCATGAGTCCAGCAACCTTCCCTGGGTGTGCTTGGATACCTCCCACCTCCACTACATTCAAGAACTTGCCATTCATCCTCTTTCCACCTCAGTTAACCAGCCCATAACTAATGAATGTTAGTATTTATTTACTGCTGAGTGGTATTGTGAGATTTTGGTCATGTAAAATGATACACTTGAAAAGCATGCAGAAAATATTGTCATGTTGAACAATGTTCATACTTGAACAATATTTGACAGGAAAGGGTGGGGTTTGGACATAGAGCATGGCTTAAATGCACCTGATATCTGAGCCAACCATTCAATGAAAAGAGACTTGTTTTCAGGGCGCCTGGGTGGCTCATTTGGTTAACCATCTGACTTCAGCTCAGGACATGATCTCACGGATCGTGGGTTCGAGCCCCGCGTCGGGCTCTGTGCTGACAGACAGGCCTGGAGCCTGTTTCAGATTCTTTGTGTCTGTCTCTCTCTCTCTCTGCCTCTCCCCTGATCACACTGTCTCTCTCTGTCTCTCAAAATAAGTAAATGTTAAAAAAAAGAGACTTGTTTTTATTTCATTTTATTTTATTTGTTTAAAGAAATTAACGTGTGGTCAGGATGGACTAAGGTTGAAATGAATGGTTGAATGAACTTTATTTGAAGTCTTCATTTGTTTATTTTGAGAGAGGGGGAGGTGTGGGCAAAGAAAGGAGAGAGAGAATCCCAAGCAGGCTCTGCGTTGCCCAATGCAGGGCTCCAATTCATGAACCGTGAGATCATGACTTGAGCCGAAGTTAAGAATTAGATGCTTAAAAGACTGAGCCACCCAGGCACTCCTAAAAGGCACTTGTTTTTAAAACCTTGGGACCATAAGTAAAAACAGGTTGAGGGTGGATTGATCTGGAGTGATACAGGGAAGTGATTGAATGCCCTGGCTTTGAGCTCAGACATGGCTTTGAGCTCAGACAGCTCTGAGTTCCACCTCTAGTTCTGCTTTCTTGATAACTGTGTGCCCCTGGTAAATTAGCTAACCTTCTGAGCTTCAGTTTCCTCATCTGAAAAAGGAGATGGTAATACCTGCCTAACAGGATTGAGAAGCTAAATTAAATAATGGGCACAAACTTAGCATATTGCCTGGCACATAGGCTCAATCAATACACGTTGGATGAATAGCTCTCAGAATAGATGACTGCACCATGCTAATCTCACCATTTGAAGATGACAGATGGAAACAAATCTAAATAACACAGGCTTTAGTGCAAGATTTCTGACTGACCTCCTGATCAGAAGTAAGGCAATTTTGCTTTGTTTGTTCTTCTCAGTACTTCAGAGATTATATTGTTGCTTTAAAAAAAAAAAAAGCAACTAGAATCCAGAAGTTCATGACCCCATACACTACAGAAGAACCTTGTTTTATGAACAAGTCATTTTTCAAAAGTATGTTGTCTGTAGGTTGTTTGAAATTTAAAATATATTTTCCAATAGCAACAATGTTGTAGATGGTGACCCTGGCTAGGTCAAGCTGTAACAACTCATTTAAGACAATGTAGTCGAATTAAATAAGACTAATGAATGGAATGCCTCCTAGAGATACCAGTCTCTAGGCTCTGAAACATACTATGTCTCTTATCTTCCTAGAGATCTATGGCTCTCCTTTACCTTCAGGTTGATCCGGACTTTCCTTGACATAAACATACGGATTTCACCTCACTTCTTCCCACTCTCTCCACCAAGACCACGATGCTTCCTACTTCCTTCAGCCAACCTTAGGCCTGGATTTCTCATTTTTCGCAGAAAAAACCTTGCAGAAGTGTTAAGAGGAAAGGATTCAATCATCGAGAAGAGAAATTGCCTTTTTTGTTGTTCTTGGATCAGGGTCTGCTTTCCACCTTGAGAGTTGCATAGATATCACAATGATATATTCATTAATCCTTCCTAGAGGCAGCAAATAAAGGACCTGAGAATGGTGTAGGGAAGTCAGCTTTCACATTGCCTGGGACTTCTCATTAAAAAGTGAATGTGTCATGGGAATGCATAGCATCCATTTCTTTCTTCTACATTTATGTTTTTCATACATCTGTTCTGCCTCTGACACTAAATCTTAAAGTCTTGAAAACAAGGGATTTTTTTGTATCTCCCAGTGCAACTAGTATGGCACTTGGCTAATGGGGTAGGGAGGTGTTCAAAGGTGTATGTTTTTAAATTTAAATTCCAGTTAGTTATCATACAGTGTAATATGTTTCAAGTGTACAATTTAGTGATTCAACACTTCCATATAACACCCGGTGTTCATTATAACAAGTGCCCTCCTTAATCCCCATCACTGATTAAACTCATCACCCACCCATCCCCTCAGGTAACCATCAGTTTATTCTCTATAGTTAAAAGTCTGTTCTGGTTTGCCTCTCTCTTTACACCATTATGATTATTTGTTTTGCTTCTTAAATTCCACATATGAGTGAAATCATATGGTATTTGTTTTTTTTTTCACTGACTTATTTTGCTTAGCATAATACTCTCTAGCTCTATCCACGTCATTGCAAATGGCAAGGTTTCATTCATTTTTATGGCTAAGTAATATTCCATTACACACA
Organism: Cryptoprocta ferox; assembly: GCA_028646485.1. Classification (NCBI taxonomy): domain Eukaryota; kingdom Metazoa; phylum Chordata; class Mammalia; order Carnivora; family Eupleridae; genus Cryptoprocta; species Cryptoprocta ferox. The sequence goes on along the minus strand of CM053577.1, from coordinate 29,351,146 downwards.
CACACACACACACACACACACACACACCACATCTTCATCCATTCATCAATTGATGGACATTTGGGCTTTTTCCATAATTTGTTACTGTGGATAACACTGCTTTAAACATTGGGGTGTATGTATCCCTTCAAATTAGATCAAAAGGTATATTTATAATGATGATTCAGACCTTTATATATACTTTCAAGTTATCTTCTTTTAATTAAATAGAAAGAAGAAAAACAATAATATAATGCAGATGTATATTTTTCCCAATCTAATAACAATCCAAAAGAGACCCAAGTATTCATCCCAGAGAAAAATCAAAGCAGCTGATTTGCTAAACTGATGTGTGATGTAGGTTTTCTCTTTTTTAAAAATATGGTTATAATAGTGCTTGTCCAATTTCATAATGATTTTTTAAAAATCTAAGGCCGCTTTTAACATAGAGCACCTAGTAAACTTCTCTTGTAACTTTAATAAAACCAGAGGGTTGCTTTGCACCAGGGAAAATGTATTTCTTCTCTTTTTCCATCTCTACCTCTCATCTCTTTATTGTGTTATTGGTTAAAGAAAAGTCAGATCTTTACCTGGGATTTTGAGCTCATTCTTCTTAATTATTCTTAGAATTCAATATGGATAAATCTTGGGGGCAATACAACTTCTAAGTACTGTAAAACAATACAGAAGCACAAATAGCTATTTCTAAACACTCCTTCATCATGTCCTAATTTTTTTACTGGATGGAAAAACTCTCCATTGAAATGGCAAAAGTTCTTAGCAACGTAGGCCTCATGTTCCATTGCAAAGTGAAAAAGATGAGAGTTTGTTTTGTGAAAAAACAAAGCAAAACAAAAAACTAACAGCCATTGCAACAACCCATATTAGTCACCTCTCTGACCAGATGGACAAAATGTTCCATGGTCTGTGCATTAAATTATGGTGACAGTCATGAATCAGTGAGTGACCTGTGATGTGAATCAATTGGTGAAGTAGTTGTCCCATTTTCTGCACCAACCTAGGAAATTCAGGTGGAAGTAAAGCTGGTGTTTTTCTCGTAGAGCTGTCGTGTTTAATACTGGGAGAATCCAGAAAAGAAGGACCTGAGAAGAAGTGGTGAGACAAGTTTATGGCCATGTCTGGGGAAGATAGAATAACAGTAATGCCAATGAGTGTGTGGGTGGGGAAAAAATGGGGCTGGGCTGCACACTCCTGCTCTTTTTCTCTTCTAACTACAAAATACAAGTGCAAGTGTACAAAGTGTGTGAACAAAAACCATTCTGTGAACAGAAAGGATATTTGAAGTTTAATATTCCCTAAGGGAAAGAAAAGAGAATAGAAGACAATCTCTGTAGGAAGGAATAACTGTTTTTATTAAACTTTATTGAGCAAAGCAGAATTAGGAAAAAGGAGAATTTGACAATTGTTGCAGGTATCAGTTGTTTACGTGTTTGAAGAATCTGCCAAATGAAAGTTTAAAGACCTTTCCTGTTACAGTTAATATAGTAAGAATATTTCCTGATATAACTTCATATAAGAAAGAATTTCTAAGAGGGGAAAATGTTTTAGATATTATTTCAGATACTGATGGGTTTGGGGAAAGTTGATCTGTTATGAATAGTTTGTGAGATACTGCTTACTGAATATGGATACAAACAGTTCCCAACTCACAAAATGATGATGTTCTACAAAGTTCTTCCTAAATAGACCTTTTAGAACTTGGAATCTACTTTTATATTTACTCACATCCTTCCATTCAAAAAGGTGACTTAAGGTCTGATATGTGTAAGGCACAATTCTGAGCTTTTCAGATTCTAAGAGGAATCAAATCTGGGGCAGGACATCAGTGAACTCAAAGTCTAGGAACAAAGGTAAGATAGGTATAAAAAGAATTGTAATATTTGCTAAAAATTGCATAGTGTCGAAAAAATACACTAAGAGATAATGATTGAAGAAGTGCGGCTAGTGAGGGCTCACGAAGCACAGAATTAACATTATCTGACGTGGGGAGCCCTGGGAGTTTGAGCCTGAGCTTCGAAGACAGCCCGGCTGGATTTGAACCTGAGGCCCATATCTTCCTAATCATGCAACTACTCTGAGCATCAGTTTCTTTTTCTTTTTAGGTTTATTGGGGGGGAGGGCTGGAGGCAGAGAGAGAAAGGAGACACATAGAGAGAGAGAGAGAGAGAGAGAGAGAGAATGAATCCCAAGCAGGCTCTGTGCTGTCAGCGCAGAGCCCGACACAGGGCTCTAACTCATGAACTGTGAAATCATGACCTAGGTTGAGATCAAAAGTCGGACACTTAACTGACTGAGCCACCCAGGTGCCCCTGAGCATCAGTTTCTTCATCTATGAAATGGAAGTCATAGAAATGCTGGTACTTGGTAGAGTTATTATAAGGACTATGCAAGATATATGTGAAATTCTTAGCCCAGGTCATAAAATAGAAGAGATATTCGGTAATGTTATTATTAGTCCCAAAGTACCCTTACACATTCGCACTATATGGAGGACAAATTTTAATAAGGGCACAATGGAACTCTATTGCTTATTTAAGATGAGAATGCAGGTTTTGGGTATTAGAACACCTCCCAAACTGCAGTTGTAAAAGGAAAATTCGGGATTCCTCTTCTATGTGCCAATCCTTCTCTAGCCAGGGCAACAGAGTCACTTTCAGCTCAAACTCATCATTCTTGGTGGCTCTCCTGGCCTGACAGGGACTCAGAGGCCTGGGGCTTTGGGGAAAATAGAGTGATCTGGTAGGGAAAGAAGGAGGTAGAACCTCCTACTGGGGTCCCCAGAAGGTGTTATACATGCCATTATTTTCCAAGGTTCCATCTGCTTCCCTTTCTAGAGTTCCCAAGTGTGTCTTCTAACTAGAGAATCATTTCTAGTATGGTCCTCTGGGGAACAGAGGAAATCCCCCTTTTCTATGTCTGAATTTAGGCCTTGTGAAACTCTTAGAGTTATTTTCACTCTTACCACCAAAAGGAAATTGAGTAAGATAGAAAGATGCTAGGTCGCTTTTCTGATCATCCCCCATCTCTCCACACGACCCCGTTTTTCCACTTTCGACCTAAAAGAAGACAAAGGAGGCTGGGATGGACCTTCTAGTACTTGACATCCTGGGGTCTAAAATGTATTAGTTTTTCAGAGATTCAGTTTGCCATGATGTTCCTGGACATTTGATCATAGAAACTGGATCGGGCATTTGGACTCTGCATAGTACTCGGCGTGGGATGATGTTAGAGGATGGGCCCAGGCTGGGGAGGCTGCAAATAAACATAGTGAACAGGGAGGAGGGATGGTCAGTTCAGGCTAGGTGGGAACAGGATCCCAGGCCACCAGACCAGCTGCTGCTTCTGTGTATGTAAAGTGTTTAGCCCCAGGCTGAATGCGTGTATATAGTGCCCTGAATAAATGTTTAGTGAATGAATGATTCAAGAATGAAGCAGTTATGACTCCTTTCCTTAATGGACACACTCTAGAAGAAGAGGCAGATAGGTGAATAGGTAGTTAAAATGTATTGCTTTAGGGGCACCTGGGTGGTTCAGTTGGTTGAGTGTCCAAGTGCCCAGTGCTTAGTTCAAGGCCTGCTGTCACTATTGCAAAGTTCCTGACAATTTTTAAGCAGGGAGCTACATATTCGCATTTTGCTGTGGGTCCAAAATTATGTAGCCAGTCCTGCCTTTAGCCCACATGGGACTAAGATGGGGGAAGGTGAGGGAGGGAGTTTAAAAGGACATCATTGGGGCGCCTGGGTGGCTCAGTCGGTTGAGCGTCCTCTGGCTTCGGCTCAGGTCATGATCTCACGGTTCGTGGGTTCGAGCCCCGCGTGGGGCTCTGTGCTGACAGCTAGCTCAGAGCCTGGAGCCTGTCTTCGGATTCTGTATCTCCCTCTCTCTCTGACCCTCCCCTGCTCATGCTGTCTCTCTCTGTCTCTCAAAAAAAAAAAAAAAAAGGACATCATTCTAGAGTTAGCTGAATGAAGTAGGGCTGGGGAAGGGGCAAAGGGAACCACAGGCACAAAATCTCAGAAGTGTGCGAACCTGTGGCCAATCGTTCATCCTAACTGCAGCACAGCTAGGGGTGGGGAGGAGCAGCAGGAGGAACGATGCCTGCTCAAGAGTGGATTTTACACCGAAGGCCAGCAAAAGGCAAAAGAGTAATGTGTTTAGATTAAGTTTTCATTTTAGAAGGCTCAATTTTGAGACAGTGTTAGAATATTCTTCCCCTTTGGTGTTGGTAACAGGAAGGAGGTGTGGAAGTGAAAGAGAGAAAGAAGGAAAGAAAGAAAAAAGAAGGAAAGAAAGAAAAAAGAAGGAAAGAAAGAAAGAAAGGAGGGAGAGAGGAAGGGAGGGGAGAAAAAAGAAAAGAAAGAAAGGAAGGGAGGGAGGAGGGAAAGAAGGAAGGGAGGGAGGAAGAAAGGAAGGAAAGAAGGAAGGAAGTAAAGAAGGAAGGAAGAAAGAAAGAAAGAAAAGTTTATCAGGGAAGAGGCTCTTTAGTAGCCCAGGGAGACTACTAAGCTAAGAACCTACTGCCGAAATAGAAAAGAGACCTAAGAAGGGAGAATCAATGAAGTGTGGTGATCCATAATGTGAGAGGTAAGCGAGAGAGAGAAATCAAGGATGAGTCCCAGATTCAAGTGAGTCGAAATACTTCGTTTTTTTTTTCTTCCTTATGCATGATTGGCTCCTCATTTACGTTCTTGTCAATGGAATATGAACAGACTCCACATGTGTAAATAATTGCATTTTAGGCTTGAATTTTTGTTTCATTCAAAAATTATCTTTATGTCATCTCTAGAACTTGAATGTCTTTCTTAATGGGAATTTTGCCTTATTTATTTATGTATTTATTTATTTGCTAGAATGGGCTGGGTCCTGTATTTTTGGCAACATTACTGGAATGGCAATAGCAGACTTCAGCTCTGATGTCAGGTGAATACCGAGCAGGTGCTCTCCTCTTTGTGGGATGATGCACGCATTACTTCTCAGTTAACATCTCACAAACATCATGTCACAGAGATGGTTTTCACCATATTTGGAGACAAGAAAACAATGCTTCAGATTAAATAAGAGCTAGTAAGGAGAAAAGACCAGGTTCAAAGCAAAGCTCCCTAACTTCATGTTTTCTTATTCTCCCACCAAATGACATTTGCCTCAAAGGTTTAAGCCAACAAACGTTGAACCAACAGATTAGCATCATCCAAGTAATTCTGTGCTTTCCTCCTTTGCCTATCATTTATGTGGTCTTAGAGATGGCCGATAGAGAACAGAAGCAGCAAATAATGTGAGTAAGAGAGAAGCGAACAGCAATAGTTTAAGAGTTATAATAGTCACTAAATGGCTACTGCGGCAGAAAAAGCTGGGGCAGGCTGGCATTCATGGGGTTGTGATGCAGTCGAAGAGAATCATGGCCATGAAACACTAACTGGGCGCATCTTCCTGACCCCTCTTTCTGTATCACCGCTCTCTATTCTCATTCCTTCATAGAATTTATGTCTTTTCAGAGCATCATCTGTGATTATTCTGATTATTCTGAGATCATTATTATGTACTAATTAGTTTTAGTTCCTGCATTAGATGATCATCTCCTTTGAGACAGGGGCCATTATGCCTTATTCACTGCTGTATCCCCAGAGCCTAGAAAAATCCTTGTGTATAGTAATGCAATAAATATTTGTTGATTGAATGAATTTCTTCAAAAGTCAGGCATTCAAAAAAAAAACCTTTTAAATAATACAGTTTAAACAAAACAACTAGCTGAATTTAATTATCAACTTTGGTTATGGAAGCCTGTGTATAATATTTTGGAGGGTGATTTTGCCACTTTTTTTTGTCCTGATGATGATTAAAAATGTAAAAGGAAGACTTGATAAGTCCTGAAAGATATGTAAGTAATCTTAGGGGGAAAAATATTACAAAGATTAGTGCATTATGAGCACTAATAAGGAATCCTATGCCACACTATATTTTATTGTTAGGGAAATGTTGAACGAATTATTCAGAGCATTCTCAAGATGTGTGAAAACTTCATGGAAGGAAATCCTAACCATTAACACTGTAGCTCTGACCCAGAATCCAGGAGTCAGGCAGTCACACTGGAAACGAGACTATCTTTGTCTATAGATAGTGTAAAACCTTAGTTCTTTGATAAAAAACCAAACTTACTTGACTTCAAACGCCAACACTCTTTGTTTCTGTGTGAAAGAATATCGCGTTCATTTTATACTAACGAAGGGGAAACATCTATATTATACTTCAGAGATCGAGGCCTAAAATTAATAATTTGGGAGTGGTGATAACATATAATATATAACTTGCACTGGGAAAACAATGGCGAATACTCCTGGACATTTGCATTTTTGTGTATGCACATTGACTGGTTTTAATTAATTAAAAGTCAAATAAACAAGGGCACCTGGGGGGCTCAGTCAGCTGAGCATCTGCCTCTTGATTTTGGCTCAGGTCATGACTCACAGTTGGTGAGTTCGAGTCTTGCATCAGGCTCAGTGCTGACAACACAGAGCCTGCTTGGGATTCTATTTCTCTCTTTTTGCCCCTCCCCCGCTCATGTGTGCATGGGTGCTCTCTCTCTCACTCTCTCTCTTTCTCTCTCTCTCTCTCTCTCTCAAAATAAATAAATAAGCTTAAAAAAATAAAAAGAAAGCCAAAAATAAAAATACAGAAAATAGACTTCATTAAAATTTACTTAATTTATTAAAATTTCTTAAACAACTCATCTTCACTCTTTCAAAGAACTGATAATTTCACTTTTAACTAGTTATTTAATAGCAACATCAGAAAAACATATAGGTGATATTTTTTCATCTCATAAGAATTTGATGTCAACAGTAGGTAGATATGTTTATCTGGGATAAAAAAAATCAGTTTCTATGTAGACTGAGTTATAAAATCTTCTTTGGATTATAAATTGAAATGAGGAAGCTTCTAGATCCTGTCCAGCCTCATCCTTGCCTATTCCCTATCCAAATTCAGAACCCAAACATTGGACAGCAGTACAGGATCCTGTGGAATGACACCAGTTGTCCACACAAAAGCCTGGTCCCAGTTCAGTGTTCTGCTCAGAATTTGCATATAACTCTTAGTATCATTTATAGTATAATTTAAAGCAACACATTTTAACCATATATTCACCGACTAAGATCCTCCTCTTCTACATTGTGTTCCAACAGAGAAAGAACTGTACCTGCTTAATTCTTGAATCTTTCATCCATTCATCCATTGTGAATATCAAATATAAAAATAAGTGAAACCTGTCTTTGCCCTCAAAAGGTTCACAATGTGGTAGAGGAGTGAGATACATAAGAAGATGTCTATAAAGCCATGTAATGAATGTAGGTTTAAGGTGTACACAGGAAATTATAGGTGCCTGGAGGAAAGTCACTTAACCAGGCCAAGTCAAGTTTATCTAAACAAGACTAAAGTTTTGTTGAGTTTTTAAAAAATTTAATGAAATGCTATTAAATATTTGTAAAAACACAAGTATTTGCAATTTTCATATTCACCTCATTGCTAATATTAAAATTGATATCATGTATCACATGTTATGTCTAGATGGGTGCATACACACACATACGCACACACAAATTTAAGAATAATATGAATTGTTTAATATTGTAAAGTGTTCCCCAGTCTTAAATGGGCATCTGTGATAAATATTGCTCTAATTCATGAGTCTTTCCAGAACCATCAAGCCTACTCTTAACATTTGTGGATCTGAGCAAGATATAAAGACCCATGTATCATATGTGTATTTCCATATATTTATCTATAAAGGTTATAAATCACATTAGCAAACCATAAAATAAATTATGTTCTATCCCCTGCTCTTGATGGATATACCTTTTTAAGGACCTGGATGCCCACATGTCTGTGTCTAGATTTCCTCTCCTTAAAAGATACCAGTTGGGGGTGCCTGGGTGGCACAGTAGGTTAAGTGTTCACCTCTTGGTTGGTTTTGGCTCAGGTCATGATCTCTGCATTGACAGTGCAGAGCCTGCTTAGGATTCTCTCTTTCTCTCTCCCTCTCTCTCTCTCTCTCTCTCCCCCTCTTTCAATCATACATGTGCTCTCTTCTCTCAAAATAAATAAAGTTAAAAAATAAATAAACAAAGATACCAGTTGTATTGGATTAAGGCCCACCTAATAACCTCATTTTAACTTAATTACCTCTTTAAAGACTTTATCTACAAATACAGTCACACTCTGAGGTAGTGGAAGTAAGACTTCAACATATGAATTGTGCAGGGAACAACTCAACCTATAACAGCAAGCTTATTAATTTGTCTTTCCTTTCACCTAAACATTTGCTCACTTAAATTCCTTAGCCACACGAACAAAGCAACATTTTTCTCTTACATGGTCAATGACACAATTCCCACCTTTCACAGCATTCAGACAGTCACCTTTTGTCTGGGGGACCTGAGGGAAGAGATGGGGAGAAAAGATTTGGAAAAGTGCTTCCCTGGGGCTTGACCCACGTTAGTCATGAGAATGGGTGTTCCAGCGCTGAGAACCACATCCTGGATGACAGAGTCACCACGTGTCCCTCAACAACCTTTTGTGTTTGTGCTATGCCAGTCCCTCTATAGCACAGCACCCAAGGCAAAGGCCCCTCTTGTAAGGAGTGATGAGGCCTTTCATTACAGCTGTGCAAGCAAGAATAAAGGAATAGAGAGTAGAGGGTGATTTGAGAAAAACTGGCACAAGGCAAAATGTAAGATTTATGGTAGGAAGTGAGAAAGAGAAAGGAGCCAAGAGTCATTCCCTGGGGTCTTGAGAAATTAGGTGAATAGTAATGTTACTAAATAAGGGAGAGCATATGGAGAATCTGCTTCAGGGTAAAGAGGAGCTGCATTTTGGGCATGAGAACGTCACAGGTAAATTCTACCACCCACAACCACTCAAGCTCATGTTCTCATATATACAGCCTGGTTAATTAGGTCAGTTCGCAGAATTTGATTTATAAACTATGGTGGTACTTGGTATCCTAATTAATAATCAATATATATCAATGAAATGTGAAACCTGAGTTTATTGAAAATAATATAGCCATGATGAAAGGAAGAAAGAAAAGGAAACAAGACAGGGGTGTAACATTTAAGAGTTGTGCAAAATCAGGGGCACCTGGGTGACTCAGTTGGTTAAGCATTCGACTTGCACTCAGGTCATGATCTCACAGTTTGGTTTGTGATTTCAAGCCCCGCGTCAGGCTCTGTGCGGACAGCTCAGAGCCTGGAGCCTGCTTTAGATTCTGTGTCTCCCTGTATCTCTGTCCCTCCCCCGCTCACACTCTGTCTCTCTCAAAAAATGAATAAACATTAAAAAAAAAGAGTTGTGCAAAATCAGAACCAAACATACCCAAACAAACAACAAAAGCAAGCCTTTCTTGAAGAATGTTCAGCACTGACTTTGGCCTGGGCCTCTAGAGCCACCTCTGATGATATCGGTGACACAAAATTCAGTGACTTATTTCTAGCATTTTTACTTATCATTTGGCATCAAATGATAGACACCAATGTTAATTACAATTAAACCAAGTTGTGAATCCCAATAATTATACTAACTAACTTTTTTATTCTTGTTTAAAAGAGTTACACTTATAAAAACTACTGTGTAGTAGTTGGGAATAGCCTTAATTCCATCACCAAATGAATGTATAAATACAATGTGGTTTACATATGCAGTAGAATAGTATTTCAGCTACAAAAAAGACTGAAGTTCAGATACATGCTACAGCATGGATATACCTTGAAAGCATTATGCTAAGTGAAATCAACTAGACAAAAAGAACAAATATTGTATGATTCACTTAAACAAAATGTCTAGGATGGAAAAATTCATAGAGACAGAAAGTAGATTAGAGGTTGCCAGGGGCCAGTGAGTGGGGAATGGGAAGTTATTGTTTAATGGACACAGAGCTTCTGTTTTGATGAAAAAGTTTTGGAAGTAGGGGTGATGTTTTCATAACATTGCAAATATAGTCAATGTCACTAAATGGTACACTTAACAATTTTTATGTTAAGTGGCGCCTGGGTGGCTCAGTCAGTTAAGCGTCCAACTTCGGCTTAGGTCATGATCTCGCAGTTCATGGGTTTGAGCCCTGCATTGGGCTCTGTGCTGACGACAGCTAGCTCAGAGCCTGGAGTCTGTCTTCGGATTCTGTGTCTCCCTCTCTCTCTGACCCTCCCCTGCTCATGCTGTCACCCTCTCTGTCTCTCAAAAATAAATAAAACATTAAAAAAATTTTTTTTAATTTTTATGTTATATATATTTCACCACAATAAAGAAAGTAATCCCTATTATGTAGGTTTTGAGCACATCAACAGGGTTGAAAAATCCAGTTTTCTCCTCAAAAAAAAACATAGTCTAATATGTTCTAAAGCAATAATACAAAGAAAAGTAAACATGAATTTACCCCAATTACTGACTATAGGACCCCGACAGTATTCCAGAATATAACAACCTTCTGTTTAATAGATGCTGATTAGTATTTGAAATAAGGTTTTTGGGTCATCAATTCATTCTTAATGCAAGAAACCCAATCTAAATGCATCTTCAGAGATGAGTTCCTCTGGGTCATTCCTACTTGCTAGATTCATAGGCAGTGCCCTACTTTCAAATAAAAAAGAGAAAAGCAGAAGGGAAAAAAACAGCCAAAAACCCCTTAAGATTAATAGGAAAAATATATTTTATAAGCCAAAGGAAGCAAAATCTCCCAAGTCCCTTTTTCTCAAATTTGCAAGTCTTTTTTTTTTTTTTTTGCCTTCAGGCATCAGATCTAATTTTTTCCATTTTATTTGTTTTTAAAAATAAAACATAAATAATAAATATTTTAGAATACTTTTAAATTCATGGGAAAGTTAAAAAAGTAGGTCCCGGGAGCCCCCACCCCATTTCCCCTGCTGGTAACATCAGTAAGGTACATCATCAGTTACCACTAATGAACCAGTATTAATATCTTATTATTAACTAAAGTCCATATTGTATTCAGATACCTTTAGGTTTTACTTAATGTCCTTTTTCTGTTCCAGGATCCCATGTAGGTTAACACACTGAATTTAGTTATCTTGTCTCCTCAGCTTCTCAGACTTTCCTTCTTCTTCGTGACCTTGACAGCTTTGCAAACAGTTTAGTTAGATGTTTTGTAGAATGTCCTTCAACTGGGGTTTCCTGGATGTTGTTCTAATGATTAGACTGGGTTATGGGTTTGGGGAGGAAGATCTCAGAGGTAAATTGGCATTCTGATCCTATCACATCAGGGTACATGCTGTCAATGGCTGAGGTAGTGTCTGTCACGTTTCTCCACGATAGAGTTACTGTCCCCTCCTTCCACACTCCTTTCTTTGGAAGGAGGTCACTGTGCGCACCTCATCCATATGAGGGGCAGTAGGTTTATGCTTCAGCTCTTTCAGTGAGGAGAACTTTACAGCAGGAAAAGTGAACCTTAGTGGATGCAAATGATTTAGAAGGTAAAAGGGCACTTTTAGAGAGAACACACAGATCAGGGCACAGGTGTCCAAAATGCCTATCCTAGTAAACTAGATTTATTCCATTTAAGCCCTATATCAAGAAAGCTAGAATAATCATAATTTTTTTCTGCCCTTGGTAGTCAGAAAATGAGAGAACTTAGCATTGGTGCTTAATGTAAGCATTATTTTAAGGGAGCAAATGAGGCTCATATTCAGTCTGCCTGGTGTCAAGAAGTATTATCATGAGATAAAATAAAAGATAGGGCAAAAATCAACGTGGTGACAAAGTACCACAGTACCACGGATAAAGAGCGAAAGCCAGGCAGCATCTGAACAAAGCCAGAGAAGGAAAATCAATTCTAGAGCCAGAACAGGGATGGTGACTTTACCACGACATATATTCATAAGGTTTTGAAAGTCAATTCATTTCTTCCTTGTGAGACTAAGCATCTTCTCAGGGAAAATATAGCAAAAACAAAAACAAAAAAAGTCTTGGTCTCAAGTCAAAGAGGAATTATTATAGTCTCCAATGATTTGGGGAGGGTTTATGGACAAGAATATAGGCTTGCCTTGGAATGAAGCTGGAGCTGTTTACGTCATTTCCTTTCTTAAATATAAGCAAATTTAAAAACTCATTTAAGAGACTGGGGGGATCCCAGGATGAAATGCAGGCTATGCTAAAATAATCTAACTGTGTTACAGACATAGGAAATAATCTTACCACAGTGTGTGTGGTGGAGGGAAAGCTGCTGATCTAAATAACTTTGGAAATGAATAGAGAGTATACGACCAAAAAGAAAAGGAACTGTGTATAAGCACCACACTCTATTGGTGAAGATGTACCCACAGGACTGGGTTAATTTTAGAACCACTAGCTGTGGATACTGGAATTGAACAATAAATAAATGGGTGATGGATGTTTGGAGCCAAGTTCCTCACTTTTGGAGCAAAAGGTTACACATAAGCAAAGGGGAGAGGCTAGAATTATTCATGAGCTATTGGATTGGAGACATCAGTAGGAATTCATGTTTAGCTTAATATAGATACAAATGAATATGCACTGAAATATTTATAGATATGTGTAGATACACTGGTTTGTACACACACCTATATTTCTTTGTTTTGGCAACTGAGAGGACCTAAGAACAACGGTACTCCAGTAGTAAGAAGATATTTCTTGGTTTCTAAAACCATCCTCCCATAATAGCAACACAGGCTCTTTGGAGATATGGCTGATGTAGGATGGCAGCAGGAGATAAAAGGGAAGCCTGTGGCACTTTGTAGTGGCAGAAAATAAGGAAGGACTCCAAGAAAAACAATAGTAATAACAGCAAAAACAAAAACAAAAAGCAAAAAAACAAAAAAAGCCACAATGACAGAAATTGTCCAAGTGACACAAGCCAACGGATAAATCTCCCAATGACCAAAGTGGGAACCATTTGAGCAAGAAAATAGATAGTTTGGGATTGTAACTCAAAGCATGAAATAAATATCATTCCGATAATACTGATCTAAATAAATAAATAAATAGGAATAGACTAATTTTCTCTGCAGAAGAATTCCAAATAAATTTTTGTAGAGCTAATTTGTATACCCACAATTCTCATTTCAACATCATATAAAATTAAATGAGTTATTAAAAATCCTGTATCTGTTGAGACAAAAACTAAGGCATGATAAAGCCAAGGGGCATTTTTGAATGGAAGTGAGCCAGCTCGGGGTCATATAAAGCCATCGGTGGGCAGATTTTCACCTGCTTCACCTTTAGGTTTCCTTAGTAATGAACCTTATCTATAACTACTACTTATACCTACGTATTTCTTAAGTGGACGCCTCTCCCAAGTCTCGCCATATCGATTTGAATTACCAGGTGGGTGTGTTCTTACAGAACTGCACATCCACATCCACATAGGCACACCTTCAAAAGAAAAGTAATGTAACAATATTTGCTTTTGTTTGTAGCTAAAACAAGATTTCAGTGTTTACTAGTTTCTGAAAACCACAAGCATGATGGGATGTGTCATCTTTCTGATCACCCATTCCTGAGTGTTCGCAGAAAGTCAGGATTGCAGTGACTCAGCAGCAAACCCGGCAGACACGCCCCTTGTCCTCCTGAAGTGCCCGGAGAAGGGGTGGGCCACTGTGACTAAGCCCTTGGACATTTACGGTAAAGTTATGTGTTGCTCAGAAGTAGCACCAACAGTGCCTTATTTTAAAATGGAAAACAGACACCATCGCAACTGCTGAAAAATATATGGAGTTTTTTCTCTACGAAAGTTTTGACAGTCTGAGACATTGGAAACGATGGTAGTGCATTGCTCAACCTTCTTATTCTCTCCTACAGGTTCTGTGTCACAGTATATGTGTCCTGCTCCAGCCCACCCACGTCGCTGTGAATCACAAGCCCTCCCCAGAGAATCTTCTGAGAGGAGAGGACACTTTACACCACCCTCCTATCCTCAGAGGAATGGCAGACCACAGGGAATCCTCACATAGTCTCAAGTAACAGTCTTACCTTTAAAATCCCTTTTTCTTCTATTATAAATGTAACAGCTGTTAAGGTAGATATGACCCCCGAGAGAAGAGCAATTCTTAAAGGGAAATTCTTAAGAAACCCAAATCAAGCTTAGAATATAAATAACAGATGTGCCTTTAAAAATAACTTCTCCCATCATATAAGCCACTTATTGCAGAAATCAATTATCACGTAAGATCCAACAATTTACGTGTATATAAAAAGTTCAAAACTGGATTGGAACGTTCCTTTTCCACGGCTTACTCTCTCTTGGAAATCAACTCCAAACATACCTATAATGACAATGTGCTTGAAAAGTGCCAGTGACATAAATATTTTCAGCAGATTTAACTAAATAAAAGACCCAAAATTTGAAATTTGTTAACCCTGTTCCTGGCTAACGTTTTATGGTGATCTGTAATTCTTACACTATTGTAAAAATGGTGCAGTCAGGTAATTACTCATTATTTTTGTAATTTCCTTTATGTAATGGAAATATTTTCTATTCCAGGGCCATATAAACACCTGAAGAAAGGACAAGGTCAGGTTGACAGATTATGGAATTTAGATTGGCCACCTAAGCTATTTGAGGTCGACACTCACTGTGATCTTGAATGTTTGCACCTGCTTCGCAGAAAGTAGATGTCCTTGGACACCTTACAAAGCTCAGTGGTTCACGAGTTGGGGAGAAGAAGCCGGCTGGCAAAATGACTCCCTTACCAACCCACCCAACCCCTTCTCCATCTCCCTTCATAATGTCTGGTTTACATCAATAGCAAAGACATGAGTCATTGTTCACTTTTTAGCTACAAAGGAAGAAGTGACCCTTCAGTGTGACTGGCACTTAAATACTGATACCACATGCTAGGCTCTCAGAATCTACTCTATATTCTGTACTATCAATGATAATGTGAATTTGGGGGGTATTCACCCTGTTGGCCTTCTCCATGTTAGATGCTCCCTTTTGGCTTCATTGTCGCCTTATAGAAAATATATGGTGGCTGCTGTCTCAATTAAGATACCTGCCATTGTTGCAAATTCTGGAATGAAGGTAAGATGCTTAAAACACTTATCCTTCATTAAAACTATTTCCATAAACACTAAAAAATTTTTTTAAAAAAGCGGGGGGCACCTGGGTGGCTCAGTTGGTTAAGCATCCAGCTTCTGCTCAGGTCATGATCTCGCAGTCTGTGAGTTCAAGCCCCACATTGGACTCTGTGCTGGCTGACAGCTCAGTGCCTGGAGCCTGCTTTGAATTCTTTGTCTCCCTCTCTCTCTGCTCCTCCTCCACTTGCACTCTGTCTCTCTCTCTCTCTCTCTCTCTCTCTCTCTCTCTCTCTTTCAAAAATAAACATTAAAAGTTTTTAAATTATTTCCCTTCTATATTAGATAGCTTATAATTAGAATAACCAGATTTCTAAAACAGGGACGGAGAGAAAGGGAGGAAGGGTGGGAGGGAAGACAGAGACTGCTGGAGAGGCAATCGCCACCATAGGAAAGGGAATGGGTAAAAACAATACAAACAAGGGTTATACTCTTCACCCCCTTAAAAAGAAATTTTCTTGTCACCCTGCAAGATTATATAAAAAGTTACAAGTTATAATCAAAATAAATAAAATACTTAATTAACAAGGAAAAGTACATCCTTCACATAGTTACTGAATGTAATTTAGAGAGAGAACTGGTATTCACCAGTTGTAGCTTCACAGAGGATTAGAGGCAAAATGAAAGTACTCACTGTTTCTGCCCATGTTGGCAAAGAGTGACAAGTTATGGTCCCCAAAGTAACTGAAACAATGAGAAAGAGAGAGAGAGAAAGAGAGAGAGAATAATGTTACTAGCTTATCAACTTACTGCTTATTTCACTTAAACATATCTCCCTTCTCATGGTTTGAAATCTAAAGTAGAAATCTAGAGGCCAACCTAGTATTGCCAATTTTGACATCAATCTGATAAGGTCTTGCCATTTATTTCCTGTGTATTTCTGCTTTTTTGTCAGGTTAAAAATTTCTATCTACTTTCTGATTTGTAATAGAAGTCGTGGAAATCTTTTTCAACCCTTCTGGAAGAAGTCTGGAAGAAGCCTAAAATGCTCTTATATTTTATCAAAGATATTTCACATCGTTGCATGTGACAATAGAAAATTAATAAAGGATAGTGATTAATGTTTCCCCAAATGTTCAGGGAATTAATCTTGTCTAGTTATTTCACCATATCTTAGCTAATCACAAGTAAGAGTTGCCTAAGAGAGGAAAGAATAGAGGAGGCTGTGTAGGTGGGATGCAGGATCCAGTTAGCAAGTTAAGGGAGCACACCAAGTCCTCTGTGGATATTTAAACTTCAAAAAGGTCAAAGGCTCTGAAATTTCATGAAGCACTGTCCCAGGTTCAGCAATTATGAAATTGTTAAACATCATCAGAAAAAAAATTGTGGAAAAGTAGACTAAAGCCTATCCAAATTAGCCTTTTGAATTGCATGACTTAAAGTGTTTTAAAAATCACGTTAAATCTGTCTGGTTACACATATTTCATGGAGTGCTTGGTACTAAACTAAGTATGTGAAATTATGGATATTCAGGAGATTTTTAAAGAAATTACTGGTTTTACTTTAGGGCAGTAACAATTCAGTGAGACATTGTGGGACAAAGATCAGAAGAGGAAAGAAGTCGGAGAATTCATCTTGCTATCTGGGAACCATTTTTCCCTTTGAAATGACTGCTGATTCCAATAACAGATAAGCCTCTGTGGAGAATGAACCCCATCTTTGAGTCATCTTAATCCATAGTTGGATTTGCAATGATTTTAGATAGCTAGTGCCTCAAACCTAGTTACTTGGAGGCAACAAGAACAAATCAATCTTAAGCTTAAAATTACTTCAAAATTCTTCATATATATTTTCCATCACCCAGTCAAAAATAACTAAGCAGAAAAGGAAACAGGATCATAGGACCAAAAATTGTACTAACAATAGTCCACAGAAACAGACATATATGGATCTAGATAATGCATCTATCAGAGATTTATTGTTAAATGCTATACACAATATGTTTAAGGAATTAAAAGACATGACGAAAAATTTTGGCCAAGAACTATAGAAGAGAACCAAATAGAATTTTAGAACAGAAAAAATACAATACACGAAATTAGATGTCAGTGGATGAATATAAAGGAAATTTCCAGATTTGACTGGGGAAAACTTACAGATTGGTCCCAACATTTGACCATCGTGGTGAATCCATGTGTTGAAAGCAATCTAGGAAAAATGTTCATAAAGAAACATTTTTATTTGGTTTCTCTATACCCGAATGAATAAACAATCCATGTGTTCAACTATGTAATTCAACAAAACAATTTAGATATTTAAAGGGAAATACAGACAGCGTCTATTGTGACATGTGTCTCTCACTAAGTAGGATCATTCCAAGGCAATGAATAATTCTCATCATTTTTATCCTACTCAACTCTAATATAACTTTCTCTGAACCCAAAGCTTAGGAATTCTCAAGACTTTATTTCTTTATTTCTCAAAATTTCAAAGATTTATTTCTTTCTTCTTGGGCCAAATGCTTCAGAGAAAATACTTGATCAGGAGTTGGGAATGTAGGCTTTAGTCTTATCATTGCCACTATCTCTGACTGGCAATGACTCATGGGGCTTTCAGTTTCTGCATCTCTAACCTGAAAACATGTTACAGATGAGCTCAAGGCTCAGTTTCTCTCAGCTATAAAGATGACGAAAATAATAATAGGAATAATAATAACCATTATTAGGCTCTCTGAGAAAGGGAGGGTATATGTTATTAATAGAGAGAGAGAGAGAGAGAGAGAGAGAGAGAGAAGGAAGGAAAGAAGCAAAAGGATCCCAGAAATAAAGGGCAAAATACAACCTGCTCCATGGAGCGAAGTTACATTTTCCTCAGATTAACTGTGAGGAAACAAGAAGCCGGATAATGACTAATTTTTAATGTTTTCTGGAAGGAGAGATACACTTTTCACACTAGGAGCCAGAAGTTGACCTTGTAAATTTCTGTGTGTAAAAACCTATACAATAATTATCCCTTTGTACATCTGTACAGTGTTTTGAATTCACAAATTCTCCATACATTTCATCTATCTGATCTTTATAACAAACGCATTAGGTACAAATTGGAGCCTAGAAAAAGTGTGTACTGACAATAATTCTCTGCCCTTGGTTCAGGACCTCAGGATCGTATTCTCATTTAAAGGACAGATTTCTGTTGGATTTATATTCTCTCGCTTGACTCTCTAGCGATCAAAATACTTGAGAATTTGTTATTGTCAGGAATGTATAATGCAGCTGAGTTACTTTACTGGAGCCATATTCTAAACCTACTGGATAATCCTATTATGGATTAAAATTAGATGATAGCTCAAAATAGCTCTTAGCATAGTGCTAATGTTCAAAAAAAGTAGAGGGTTATTTGATATTCCTTGCATTCATGCGGTGTCTGCAATGCCTTGTCTAGGGTCTCACACTTAGTAGGTGCTCAGTGTATATTTATTGAAACAGATTCTTTTTTAAAAATTTTTATTACATTTATTTATTTTTGAGAGACAGAGAAAGACAAAGCATGAGTAGGGGAGGGGCAGAGAGAGAGGGAGACACAGAATCTGAAGCAGGCTCCAGGCTCTGAGCTGTCAGCACAGATCCTGATGTGGGGCTCAAACCCACGAATTGTGAGATCATGACCTGAGCCAAAGTCAGATGCTTAACTGACTGAGCCACCCAGGTGCCCCTGAAACAGATTCTTGAACGAAAGTCGTACTCTGTGGATATCAAATCAAACCTCTAGGGCTTACCAGGTAAGTTGAAAACAAACCTTCAAGGAATTTGCAATTTCATGTTGAGATAAACCCTAAATGAACAAATTTGAACTCATTAATATTAGGTGTTGCTTATATGTTTTGTATTGATAAGGTCACTTCAGCATGGTCTTTTGCTTCTAAACCTATTGGCTTGGTTTCGCTAAATATAGTTTGAGAAGAATTTCTGTGGACTGCCTTCAGCCTTTTGGTTTGTCACACTGAACTATGGGGAGTGATAACAAGAGAAAAGCAATCAAACATCACAGGTGTTTCTGAACCTAGGTAGCACTTACTAAATATATGTGATGGGAAAGAATGACACTTGTCCCCCATGGGAGTCAGTGAATGGTGGTAACATTTAGGGGAAGAATTATTATTATTTGTTTTTTGAGGAAATGAATTTCTATTACAGAGAGAGAAAAGGTGAGAATGGAAATTTAAGAGGAAAAAAACAGGCTACTTTTGATAGAAATATATATGGTACCTGAATTTCCTCCATGTTGAAAGTCCATACTTGTTCTTTTTCTTCCCTTGTGCTTAACTTCATTATTTATAAATTACATGGGAAAATGATACTTCTACACAATTTATAAGTATTTTTTCATGAATAAAAATAATCTTGTTATATTTGCACTATTTTCTATAGATTATTTCTAAATGATGTAGACTTTTTGATATATGGACTCTAGTTATTGTTCAGTACAATGATATGTGATCTGTAGGATTATGAGTAGTCTCATTCTAGAACTGCATAAACTGTTTAGTATAATGAATCTCTTTTAATAGAGAGCCTTCATTTTTAAAAATAAATGTGGCCAATGCGGCTCAGTTACCCCTGGACTGCTACAGGAGACTATTTCTCTCATCTTCTCTATTGAGATGCCTAGAAAAAGTGGAAAAAGGAAAAAAAAAAACTTACCATAGGAGCACATGACCATAAACTGTGTTTCAAGAGCCTCACTAAATGTCCTGAACACAGGAGGCACTCAATCAATACTAGTGACTTGAACTGAAAATTAATCCAGTGGTTTGGGGTTCTATTTTGACTAAATAAAAGTATTCTGCGATACACTTGTCCACTTTCGGGTTAATCAGTTCATTTTTGTTTGCCTGTTTGCTGTCAGTTTGTAAATGTTCAGTTTACTGATCAGCTGGTGTTTGCCCTGTTATCTTTCTTCTCTTCTAGACATTGGCTTTCCTAAGACATTTTCATTGTTAATACACAATCAATACATCTCACCAGTTGCACTAGAGGTTGACTTGCTTGAAAAACAATAGTGTTATTTCTTCTCCTGACCCCTAGCCAGGTAGCACCTCCTGGCAGCCTGGCTGGAAACACAGCTGCTGTTCCAGCCTGTGGCCTCAGCAGCTCTGGGTCAGAGAGCTGAATGAAAGAATGCTGGAGCCCGCTCCCAGTAGGTCATGAGAGCGGGTCATGTGCGTCTTTTCCTAGCTCCATGTTGAGTAATGTCAACTGGCTGTCTTCAAATTGGCCATGCTAAGAGTGTTTACACCATGGAAATCAACAAATGTTATAAATCAGTGCTTCCCTCCCCCTCTCCGTTCCCAGGGAGCCAGGAGTTAAACATTTGCTGCCACACTACTGGCTGGGTATGAGGTGGAAAGACAACTTGAAGACAGGTAGAGAGTGAGATCACCAACTGTTTAAAGGTTCCATATTAAAACAAGAGAATTAACCAAAAGGGCTTCCTATCCTCCAGTCCTCGTCAACACTAAGAGCAAGACTGCTTTTCCCTGGAGGCAGTAGAATAGTGGACTAAGAATTGAAGGACTTGGGTTCTGGTCTCATGCGGCCACTACTTGCCTATGGGTCTGGATGACGCATTTAACCTCTCTGTTTTCTTGCCTCTAGTACAAAATATGTCATGAGGCTTAGATTCCGCCCACTCAAAGTAAATGTGGTTCATGGACCACCAAGCATGAGCGTCACCTGGAAGCTTGTTAGAGAAGCAGAAACTCAGACCAACCTGAGATTTCCTAAATAGAAACTGCATTTTAATAGGATCCCTAGGCTGTGTCATGTGGGCATTGGATGCAACGCTGGAATAGGTTGGTGGTTCCCAAACCCAGATGAGTATTTGGGGAGATTTTTTTAAAAGTATTTCTGGCCTTGACTCCCTAATCCGTTGGATCAAGATTTCTGGGAATGAATCTCGGAAATTTTATTTTATTTTTTAATTTTCCAAGAAGATTTTGAAGATCAGGTATGGGAGCCATAAGCCCAGATGGTCCCTTCCAGTCTTCATAGTCTCTGGAAACGTGCTAGCCTCCAAGATATGTTATCCTTATTTCTGCGGACAGTTATTAAAATTGGCAAGAAAGCAACTCTTGAATGGTTTTAGGGACTATGAAATTTTAAGTCACCTTTATTTCATGAAATATGATAAGACTCTATGAAAAGATTAGATTTTGGAGTGGATACAACAATCCTCTAAATATGAAAAAAAAATGCCAGCAGGGACAGATTACTTCCTAGAGTTGGAAGAGATACTAAGAGGAAATAATTGACACTGTAAATATATCTATCTCTTGAAGTCCTAGGTGACTTATGAAATTCACAGCCATGCAGAGGGTTTTAGATGTGCTCATCTGAGATGGTAAGGCTTAATGGACTAAATGTGGCTGAAAGCTCAGGAAATCTACTTTTAGCTACAAATTATGAAATGGATATATATAATTATCAGAGTGTTATTCTTCAACTGAATAAACTTACAAGCTATAAAACAATCACTTTCTCATGAAAGAATCCTATGATCTTGGGCATTTTTATTTTAAAACTAGTTTTACCAAATACGTCTAAACATGGGCAACATCTTTCTCACCGAAATCCACCTAAGAACGTTGCAGGGTGATGTCGAAAAGACCACCAAACGCCGAATCGAAGTGAGGCAAGATTTTATTTACCGCCGGGCCAAACCTGGTCTCCTGATCTTAAGGAGAAAATTGCAGAGAATGGCCCCGAACACAGATACAGTGAGATTATATAGACATTCACAGCATTCCAGGTTAGCCAATTACATTGTAATACACAGATGCTAGTTTTGGCGGGAACCTATCAAGTTAAAGTTCTTTGTTCTTTAAGATGACCAATCATAGTTAGTGATTCAGCGAAATTTTTTTGTTTGGGGGCTTGGCCTTGGTCGGATCTTAGCAACCAGGAGCCTTTAGCAACAAGTTATCCATTACATTCCATAAGTAAGTTAACCCATTACACTCCATAAGTTAACCTATTACATTCCAAAAGTTAACCTATAACAAAGAATATCAATTAGGAACATGATAGGCTACAAATAATAGAAAATGTGACTGGCAACCCCAGAGGGGTAATTTTTCCCACATTAAACAAGAGGACCGAGAGGCGTTGAGTTTAGCATTTTCTGATTCTCTTGGCCTTTCTTCCATGTTGGAAGACAGCCCTGCAGCTTCAGACATCGCCCCTCCACGTCTTTCCAGGAGGAATGAGGGGGAAGATGGTTGGGATGGGCATCTTCTTGCATGGAGATAAGCAAAGGTTTTTCACTCTGTAACCCGCAGAGGTCTGCTGACCTGTGGGCCCAAGCTAGGTCACACAGCCACCTTCAACTAGAAGGAATTTGCGGAATATATGAGTTTTAACTTTCAAATGACATTGTGAAGCCTTTTGCTTTCTATCCTTTTACTCTTCCTGCACAGATCAAGAGGCATTTGTTCTCTCTCTGCTTTGCCAAACTAAATTTCATAGTTCTACTTGGTCTGCTTGGTAATTAACTTCGTAATGAAGTCAGCCTCAATTATTTCCACGTAATGATTTGCTCATTTTCTGAGCATTTGCATATACATTTTATAACACCGGAGCACTACTGTGTACCTATTGTCCTAACATAGACCTTGTGCTTTGTTTTATTTTGTTTTGCTTTTTTAGTTTATTTATTTATTTATTTTGAGAGCAAGAGTAAGGGAAGAGGGGCAGAGAGAGAGAGAGAGAGAATCCCAAGCTGACATCACAGAGTCAGACACGTAGCTTGAACTCAAGAACGGTGAGATCATGACCTGAGCTGAAATCAAGAGTCAGACGCTTAACTGACAGCCACTCAGGCACCCCTAGACTTCTTGTTTTTAATAGCTTATCTCCTGTGCTCCTCAAGAACAAGTTATTCTTGCAATTCCTTCTGTGTCTAGAACCGCACTATGCCTAGCAGTGCTTACTAAGCTGAACTGAGAAAAATGTAGGCTGGCCACGATTCTTTCCACGCAGGGTAGCATGTGCAAAGCTCTGCAGGCAGCACAAATCCTTTGTGTATGCAGTGAACTCTTTCTGACATTCTGGAAGCTTATGATTAATACAAATCACAAGGACCACAAATACGAATCATAATTGTGGCCCCTGTAAATTTCAGCGATCCCTAATGAAAGATTGGATTTGAATGGCTTGTACAACATCCAAGAGATTTTCCCAGGGAAACTTATGATTCGAATGAGACTACAATATTCCGTCTCTTGGAAGAGTTGCCAGGAAAAGAACATGCTGGATGCATGAGTTACCACTGCCGAGCATGAACCCGGAGAGTCAGTGGCCTGGAACTCCATCAGAGACTTCAAGTATAAGCACTGGACAAACCCCCTAGCAGTCCGTGACATGTGGGTTAGTTTATGAGGGAAAAAAGTCAACAAAATACTTATTATGTATGTTTCCTCTCCTTCCCACTCCCCAGCCTTCTGCTTCGAGTTATTTTTGTACTCATCTCACACTTTCTGTATTTTTCAGACATGCATTAACAAATTAGAGAGAAGATTTTTACTGGTACTTGCAATTTTCTCCTGATGGATGTATCTTTGAAACGTATGTGTGAAACACATTAGTTTGAAAACAACCACAAGTGGCAAAATGGTGATTCAGGAATTATTGGGTCAAAAAGCAAGAAAACAAGAAAGGAGCAGGGAGAGAGAATTGAAAAACCTACAGGAAAAGAAAAGCTGTGGTGACATGCATGGAAAGCAAGAAATGCAAATTTTAGCAGTCAAATTGAAAAGTCAAAAATATATCCTGCCTTTTTCTTCACGGCATAATTTATCAATGTAGCACATTTCTGAGTACATATTCTGTTCTTCAGATCATTGTTATGTCTACAAACAAAATTAATTCAGGGCAGAAAACTTTACCAAAAGTAGCACTGGGTTAATATTTAAAAATTTTTTTATGTTTTTTTATCAGAAAGAGAGAAATAGAGAGAAAGAAAGAGTGAGCAGGGGAGGGGCAGGAAGAGAGAGAGGGAGACAGAATCTGAAGCAGGCTCCATGCTGTCAGCGCATAGCCCAACGTGGGGCTTGAGCTCATGAACCATGGGACCGTGACCTGACCCGAAGTCGATGCTCAACCGACTGAGCCACCCAAGCTCCCCTGAGTTAATATTTTTAAATGGCCTGATGCTGAATGGCCCACGTGACTGCTTTTTCACCTCCAACTAGTTGGCATACAGTCAACTGTTAACATGGAAAAAAAATATGATGCACATTTTATTAACCTATATTATGGTTTATATATTTCCCCATTCTTGATCCTCATTCAGAAGGGGTGAAAGATCTTCTTTGGGAAAAAGAAGCATTCACCTGCACCTGCTAAGTTGCTATGCTCATCTTTCCAGTTGTTATGTTATTTGGTCTTCATGGCCCTGTACTTCTAGAAGGAGATTCAGTAACAGCCAAACCAGAACACGATTGCCATGTTTCCTCTTTGAACATTTCAGATGTTGCTACTTTGTATTACTTCTTAGAAGGAAGGAGTCTTAAGTAAAGTTTTATTTGAGGGAAGTGCTCCACAGTGAGTAAGTTGGAGAAAGTACCAGTTAATTCTGTCTGCTAAGACCTCTTTCAACAACCAGTGGTTTCTCTGGGTTGCAGGGCTTTGGGGGAGCCAAAAGGAGAAGAAACAAATAGATTAAATTCCACACTCACACCATGTGACTTTTTGGTGGCCTGCGGGAAACCCAAGATTCAGGCGAACATTTGAAACACCAACCTTCATTTTCTTGAAGATTAAAAGACATTAAAAAAAAAAATCCACTCATAACCGGAAGATCTACTCCTAAGTATATACCCAAGAGAATTGAAAATATATGTCCGTACAAAAAAACTCATATGATTATTAATAGTGGCATTATTCATAGGAGCCAAAAAGTGGACCCAACCCAAATTTCCATAAACTGATACATAGATTTAAAGGATATGGTAAATGCCTATACAATGGAATATTATGCAGCATAAAAAGGAATGAAGTACTGACTGATACCCAACATGGATAGACCTTGAAAACATTATTTTAAGTGAAAGAAGTCAGACAGAAAAGGATGCATGTCGTATGATTTTTATTTTATATGAAATGTTCAAAATAGGCAAATCCATAAAGATTAAAGAGTAGATTAATGGCTCCCAGTAGCCAAGAGGAAATTGAAAATGGAGAGTGAAAACTAATGGATAATGGGCTTCATTGGGGGATGGTAAGATTTTTCTGGAATTAGATAATGGTGATGGTCGTACTTTGTAAATGTAATAAAAACAACAAAATTTTACTTTTTAAATGGGTACATTTCATGACATGTGACTTGTAACTCAATAAAAAATAATAAAATTATACTCTTGGTATCAAATGGCTTTTAACATGAAGGTTCCATTACCACATAGATGTATCTGCCAAATACATCAAAGGAGCCAATTTCAGTGTGGTAAAACGTTAATTCAACTGAAAAATGCTTGAGTTTCTTATTCTTTTCATATAGGTGGCCTCATTTTTTCAGTCAATTAAAGCAAGTACACCTGAATTGAAATCACACAGATTCATAAGGTCTGTGGTGGGCAAGGCTACGGAGGGGGCCTGGCTGTCTTAGGCTTTCTTGTCTCATCTGTGGGACCTCCTGACCTTTTGTTTCAAATGCCCTGAGATAACCAGTACCCTTGTGAGGTTCGGCAACATTCTTTCTGCATGCCTATGGCTGCCGTCCACATTGGTTCTGAGCTTCACCAGAGCTTGAAATGCAGTGCCCCCTCTCTCAGCTGCAATCAGTTGAACCCAAAGAATGACCCTCCACAGGGGCACCTGGTTGGCTCAGCTGGTTAAGCGTCTGATTTCAACTCAGGTCATCATCTTGCAGTCTGTGGGTTCGAGCCCCGCACTAGGCTCTGTGCTGACATCTCAGAGCCTGGAGCCTGCTTAGGATTCTGTGTCTCCTTGTTTCTCTGCCTCTCTCCTGCTGGAGCTCTCTCTCTCTCTCTCTCTCTCTCTCTCTGTCTCTATCTCTCAAAAATAAATAAACCTGAAAAACATTTTAATAAAATTAAAAAAAAAAACAGAATGATCCTCTACAGATAAAACTTAAGGTCTCAGACCCAGGAAGCAGGGAGATGCCCTTAGACAGCAGGCCGGTTCCTTGAATGTGTCAATGGCAACAGAGGGAACAACTCAAAGAGGCCCCACTCTTAGTCCTTAGGGTAAGCTTCTGGCCTATCTAGGGGCCTGTTAGCCATGCCACTAGGAATCTCCAGGAGATTAAATTCTACGTAAAAATCCAAGGATCTTTGGATACTTCACTGAGCATTTTCTATGTTAAATCAAATGTTATTCAGTCAGTAAGTTTTAGTTTCAACTCAGCTCTGTTTCCCATTCCCATCATTTTAAGGATAAATTTAAGAGATGAATCCTATGCAGTCCTCACATACCATTCTTTAGCTAGAGAATGAGGCCCTGATATAGGGTCAACTTTCTGTCCACCAACTCCTTCCTTTCAGATGTTCTCTGCCTAGAAGGCACCTCAGAACCTTGTGTATCTGAGGAAGCAGACTCAGCCCTAACATTTGCACGTAGGGGCAAGAGTATACACATGAGGGCTCCCACCCTTCCACCCCATGGCCTGCTCCTTTTGTTTTCTTAGCATATGTTCAGTCTTGCAACTTGAGGGAACTCATGCACACTCAGAGGCATGTGGATATTCTGGCCCAAACATAAGAGACCCGCAAGGAGCTGCCCTTTGGTCACTATCAGGCTAGGGATCCAATGAATACCTGTGATGTTGTGACTTGAAGACTAGTTCCCACAGGTTCTAGACACTTCTCCTTCTCTCCTCTTAAACTCAAGCATGGGCCTCAGGCCATGATCCCATTTGCCTGGGTCTAAGGGCAGAACTGCCTGGACATCCTTCCCAACTAGTCTTCCAGTCAGATGTAGCCATGGAGATTTGTCTTACCTCTGACAGGAAGCTGAGCTGAGTCTTAAGCCACCTTCTTACCTGCACTCTTTTCTCCATAATACAGGATACACATCTCAGGGATGACTATGAGCATGCAAATAAGTAATAGGATCTTGATGAATTCTCTTCTTAAAGGAGGGAAAGAAGTCCATGTGGTGTGGGGTCAACCAGGCCAAAGTTTAGTTCTTGAAGAGACTATTTTATTTTATTTTTGAAATGTTATCTTTTAATGTTTATTTATTTATTTTGAGTGAGAGAGAGTCAGAGAGAGAGAGGGAGAGAGAGAATCCCAAGCAGACTCCATGCTGTCAATGCAGAGCCTTGACACACCTTGAGATCATGACCTGAGCCAAACTCAAGGGTTGGACGCTCAACCGACTGAGCCACCCAGGCGCCCCGAAGAGACCATTTTAAACATACACATTTCTTTCACGTGTAATTACTAAGCTCTTGTTCTCTCTCACTGAGACACTCAGCAGGACTCAGGAGTTTTTCTGCCTTTGTTGAGCATCTAAAGTGGTTTTTATTTCTATGGGGATAATTTAGAAATTGTTGTTAAGTGTAAGGAATTTTTATAATAATGCATATAATACTTTTTGTACTAATAAGCATTTGCAGTGTGATTTGTCTGTGCACGTGTCTTCTTTGTGCCCCAGACTGCTAATGAGTAAAGAGAGCATACTTTTTCAAAAGCACAATTTATTATTTTCACTTTTCGAAAATAAACTAGTTTCTCAAAAGGAAATAGAAAGTGGCTGGAAAGTTCATTTCTAAGGAAGAAAGATGAACTCAATTCAACTTTATTTTTATGCGTTTTTCCTTCCAACATTCTTTAGCAAAAGTGAAGGACATTGTCTGTTACATTCTCAGTACTCCCTCTCATTAGTCCTGACTTCACATGTGTATGTATGTTTATGTATGTATTTATATCTATAGATTTAGAATAATTGCTTGTACTTCATATATTTAAGCAGAGCCATGTCCTGGTCTATTGTCAGTAAAGACTCCCTTCTGAGAAAATGTTTGTCTTGGTTTCCACACAATTTACTCTACCGACTGGTGCTTTCAAGAGATACACCCTTCTCGGGGAGAAGTTCATCGACAGACCAGAAGTGCTCATCCAGGGAAGGGCTTCTTCCAGTAATAACTCTTCCCTTTTTATTTATTCAATATGTATACCTAGATTCCTGTCACATCTGAGTCCCCATCACGATGACTCCTTAATTTAAAAAGTCCAGAGCAAACAAAACCCCACAGGATCTCTTGTTCTAAAAGTAGGAAAAACAAGCTTTCCTTTCTTCTTTCCATCTCTCTTGATGTGTCATGGTACTTTTTTTATTTGTTCTTTAACATCATGCTCCCTTGAGCATAGGGACACTTATGGGGTGAGTGCAGACCCTCCCAGATGTCCCCGGCTCGCCAAGCAAACTATCCCACTGGCTATACATACTGACTTCCTCTTCCTGCCCCTTGTCCAGGTTCCTGCCTGGCCCAGTGGCTGTAGGCACTGGATGGGGGCGGGGAGCCTAGAGGCCAAGGACTTGTGGGGAATGGGGAGGAAATTGGAAGAAGAGCAAGCTCCATTTCACCCCCTTGCTCCATTGTTTTTTTAAACTTCATTTATAAAACACAAATCTTGGGCATCTGGGTGGCTCCATCAGTTACGTGTCTGACTGCACTCAGGTCATGATCTCAAGGTTAATGAGTTCCAGTGTGGAGGCTGCTTAGAATTCTCTCTCTCTCCCTCTCTCTTTGTCCCTCCTCAACCTGCACTTTCTCTATTCTTTCAAAATAAATAAATAAACTTAAAACACAAAGTCAAGGGGTGCCTGGGTGGCTCAGTGGGTTGAGCGTCTGGCTTCGGCCCAGGTCATGATCTCGCTGTTTGTGGGTTCAAGCCCCGCGTCAGACTCTGTGCTAACAGCTAGCTCAGAGCCTGGAGCCTGTCTTCAGATTCTGTGTCTCCCTCTATCTCTGACCTTCCCCTGCTCATGATGTCTCTCTCTCTCAAAATAAATAAATAAATAAATACATTTTAAAAATAAATAAATAAAACACAAAGTCAAAGATAAATTTATTAAGAATTTCAAGAGTGGTCCTCCCTCTTTACCTCTTTTGATATCTTTCCTAGGGCTCAGCTTGGTGGTGGACTCAGGATGATAGTTAATACACACTTGTGAAAGCAGTTCTTTAGTAGCCGGTCACTATTGTCAGGGTGGGGGCGGGGTGGGAGGGGGTGTTCAGCATTTTCCAGAGACCGTCTTCTGCCTGCATTCCTATCACTCACATGACAATGCCCACCATAGGGGCAGTCAGGAGTCTGGCCAAGATATTCATCTGTAATTTACACCATTGCCCTGACTTTGGAAAGTACTGCCACTACATCACGCCTGAAAGAAGGGCAATTATCTTATTACAAAAGAATTCCATCAAAGGCTCCACAACTTCTGTGCCAGGTTGGCATCCTCTGGTTTTCTTTCTTTCTGTTCTCAGTGATCATGAAGGCCATACAGGGTCAGCAGTATGCCAGTCACCTACATTGCCTAATGGATGGCAGACTGAATCTTTATCCACTGGGTACAAATGGTAGGTGGAAATAGAGCCGGAGATGGTTTCCTGCCTAATTCTCAATTTATCTTGGCCCCACTCCTCAAGCAGATTTAAATGTTCCTTCCGTGACACACAAATGTATTTGTTTTGTCCATCTATGTCTTGATTTTATTACTTTTCTCAATTTCTTGCACACATTTGTTTACATCAGAGTTTTCTATTCTCAGGTACAAACATGAAGTCTCTACTCCATTGTTTAATGACACATGCACAGGGACGCCTGGGTGGCTCAGTGGGTTCAGTATCCAACCTCAGCTCAGGTCATGATCTCACGCTTCGTGGGGTCCAGTCTTGTGTCAGGCTCTGTGCTGACAGCTCAGAGCCTGGAGCCTGCTTCAGATTCTGTGTCTCCCATTCTCTCTGCCCCTCCCCTGTTCATGCCCTCTCTCTTTCTCTCTCTGTCTCTCAAAAATGAATAAAAACCTTAAAAACATTTAAATGACACATGAACTAAAACATGGTTTTCAAGGTAACATCACCCCTTTTCTCATTGAAAAGAAGGAAATAGACAACCACCAGAATTGCCATCTCACCATCCAGAGATAATTATTTAGCATTTTAGCAGGTGAATTTTGGATCTTCCTTATACATACATGTTTATGGTGCCTATATTATTGAGATGTTGTAAATATATGCTTTGCAATATGTTTTTATTCATTCGATAACATACCACAGATACCTGCCATGTTACTATTCACACAATTTTTAAATGTTTGGTGCATAAGAATCATTTGGAAGCATCTGGAAAATGGAGATCCTAAGGCCCCTCACTCACAGAGTCTAACTCATAAATCTGAGATGAGGACCAGAGATCTGCATTTTGAAAAGCTTCCCAGGTGATTCTGATGTAGATGATTCACAGCATCTGTTCTGACAAACGGGATCTACATGATTTTTAATTGCTACCCTGTGTTCCATTATATAGATGTCATAATTTATTAAACGAGCCCTGTATTGTTTAATTAACTCTAGTTTCCAAATTTTCACTTGCATGATTAATACCTCAGTGAATAACCTACTACATAAATCTTTCTGAACATCTCTGATTATTTCCTTAGGAAAATTTTGCAGTGGAATTACTGGGTCAAAAGGAATGCCAACCTGAGCAAAGTAGATGGTGGTTTTTGAGTAGAAAAGCAACTCTGTAAGCCGTAAAGTACTAGACTAATATGAAATATGTATGAAATATGTAACAGCTGCCATTTTTTGAGGAACTTTCACATGCCAGGACAGTGGTTCTCAAATTTATCATGCTTTGGAATCACATTGAGGGCTTGTTAAAAACAGATTACTGACACTTCCTTCCTGTCTCCTTCTGATTCATTAGGTCTGGGGTGGGGCAGGGCATTGGCATTTCTACCACGTTCCCAG
The DNA here is from genome assembly GCA_028646485.1 of Cryptoprocta ferox. Taxonomy (NCBI): domain Eukaryota; kingdom Metazoa; phylum Chordata; class Mammalia; order Carnivora; family Eupleridae; genus Cryptoprocta; species Cryptoprocta ferox. Next base: position 29,320,111 of record CM053577.1, on the reverse strand, counting down.
ATGCTGCTGCTTCTGCTGCTTTCGGAACCACACTTGAGAACCACTGCACCTGACACCATCCTAGGTGTTGTATGTAAGTTACTTAAATTCACAGTAGTCCGTTAGAGTGGAGGACTGAGATTCAGTGAGGATCTGAAGCAATGAAGCTAATGATGGCAAAGCTAGGATTTGATTTCAAGTCTGATCAAAGGCTGATGCTTTTCCCATAGGCAGTCTGGTTTCTTCCTTCATTTCACTGCCCACAAAATATGTTCGATGTCTTCATACGAAGCACCAAAAGTTTCAGTGTAAACCACCCCCTTTCCAATCTATAAGGGGTACTTCGAGCAAGAGAAAAGTTAAGAAGTGTTTGTCTGAGGACATTTTCAGGGGAAACTGGTTTGACAAATCACCCTCTACTATCCACGTCAATCGGAAGGGTTGCTTCCCAGCCCTCCAGAGGCTTCACAACATGTGGACGTCAAAATAATCATTTCTCATCAGTGATTGCAACCATATAATAGTCCTTCCTTGGAAGAGTGCCTTAATCTCTAAAACCATCTCCAGGTTTCTCCACACTGTGGCCAAAACAACTTGTTTGTTCAGACAAGTCAGAAAATACATCACATCAGTGCAAAAAAAAAAAAAAAAAAAACACACACACACACACACAAAGAATTCTGGTCAAACTGGTTGGCTAATCATACCCAGCAGAACAAACACCCAGTAGATTGGTAAAGCATGAAACCTGGTTGGCTCTTACCAGACTTGGTTTAAGAGAAGTGAACATTTACTAACCTACACCCAGAATCACCAGGTGAATCACACACATTTCACAACTAAAGAAATTCTAAGACCTAATTATGCAATTTTTTATCTGTTTATTATCTTGGACTGTTGTGTTGCCTTCTAATGTGTTGATAATCGTGTGTGTAGATTATTTTTGTGCATATCAGTCACTCTTCCTGTATTCATCCTGGGAGCTAAGGACTCTGGTAGGCACCCTTCAAGGAGAAACGGATGTTGACTGTTTAAAACATGTTTTGTGTGTGGCTTTTAGCATAGTTCCATTGGATCTGATACCTAAGAAGAATCTGTTCTCATTGTTCAATTACAGAATGCGAAATATAACTGCCATCCACTTTAAAAATAAATTGACCCTGGGATGCTTTATATTCTAACACAAGGCAACACATGCCAACAGATATTTTGTCCAGAGATTATAAGGAGCCTTGTCCAACTTCTGACTTTTTCATTTTTAGTAATTCCCAACTGGATAAGGACAGGTCTTAGGCAAAGAAGACTCGAGAAGTTGGCTTGAGGAAGAGTGAGTGCTCATCATCTGGGTGGCTCCAGGTGCTAGAACTAGTATCAATAGTTGACTGTTTGAGGTGGCAGAGAGATTATAGCAATTAGAATGATCTGACAGAGGAAGGAATTTCCAGTGACATAGAGGTCCCTATAAACTAAAAGAAATAACATTCAGGCTAGATTGCTGTCTATCAGGAATGCTGCCAAAGGCATGTCTACACTAGCTAAGAACTTTGACCAGCTGACTAGTAGAGATCCTATAACACACATTCTCTCTCTCTCTCTCTCTCTCTCTCTCTCTCTCTGTAGTGAGGGGACTTAAAAGGAGAAAACAAAGAGTAACTATGAGTGAGGGGCAGGGGAGGCCAGAATCACACCAGCCTGTCTTCTACAAATGAGTACCTGGGTGAGAGGTGGGATAGGGGTGTAGGGTGTGGCAGGAATGTACAATTTGTGAAAATACAACCTCCTCTGTTTTACAAACAATGCTTTGCATTTGTGCCGATTTAGTGTCTTTCACTGTAGAGTTTTCTCCAAACCCAGCAATTCAAGAATTATGCATTTTTGGAACTGCCTGAAACATTAGTGTGAGGGGTGCTTGGGTAGTTCAGTCAGTTAAGCATCTGACTTTCATTCAGGTCATGATCTCATGGTTCGTGAATTCGAGCCCCACGTCAGGCTCTGTGCTGACAACTCAGAGCCTGGAGCCTCCTTCGGATTCTACATCTCCTTCTTTATCTCTCTCTGTCCCTCCTCTGCTTGTACTCTCTCTCTCTCTCTCTCTCTCTCTCAAAATAATGCACAAACATTTAAAAAAAGAAAAAGAAAAAGAATCATTTGTGTGTAGCCAAACCTTATTAACTGGCATCCAATTAGCCAGAATCATTTTGAAAATTCTATTTTTAGAAAACATGGGAGAAAATTATCTAAAACAAGCCCATATTGATAACTTAGTGTCAAGAAAGACATTTTCAGGACATAACACAGTTTGACTATAAATTCAGCTTAATATATATTTAGACAATGATCACTGAAATTTATAATCATTGCATAAAGAATTCTTATATCAAAAGAAAATCTTAATGCTCTTCTACTAAGAAAAGAAGGTAAACTCATATATTTAAGAAATATTTTCAGTACGGCAAGGAAGACACATTTTCTATGCATTACTATAGAGCCAGAAAACTTAATTAGCCAGCGTACTCCAGTTACTTATTGTATATGGAAAAAAATTCCACCTATCAATTAGTAACCAGACCACGAGTACAGAGTACTGTTGTAAAAATTAATGTGTAAATCAGAAAAAATAGCCCTAAAATCCCAGGTCCTTCTGTTAAATAATTCTTATCTTGTTAAGCTTCACATTTCACTACATATGTATAAGGAAGAGTGAGTCAAATTTCTTTCAGAATGTCACAGTTACATTTCCAGGAGTGGAACTCGTCTGTATTGAGAAGCTGTAAGGAGTAATGTGTTAGCTCCCGGGCTCCTGTGGCCAGGCTCCCTCTCCAGGCTGCCTCTGTATTCACCTCTTGCCAACTGCATGCCCTTGGGAAAATCATTTCTTTCAGAGTTCTTTTTATTTGATTTTTTAAGTTTATTTATTTATTTCCAGAGAGAGAGAGCCATAATGGGGGGGGGGGGAGAGAAAGAGAGAGAAACCCAAGCAGTCTCCATGCTACCAGCACAGAGCCTGATGCAGGGCTCAAACTCATGAACCATGAGATCATGACCTGAGCCAAAATCAAGAGTCCGTCGCTTAATCAACTGAGCCACCCAGGTGCCCCCAGAGGTCTTTTGTTTTGTTTTTTGTTTTTTGTTTTCTGGGTTTTTTTTTAATGGGCAGTAAAACACCAAGTTTGTAGAAATATGAAGATTCAGGAAGATAAACATATTGAGTGCTTTTTCCCAGAACCTGGCACTAGGCAGGCCCTAAAGAAGTGTTGCTAGGATTTAAACTTCCATAGAATACTTTATGTTATGAAGTTCTGTGGGGATTTTTTTTGTTGTTGTTAATTGTGGTAAAATATACATAACATAAAGATACCATTTTAACCATTTTTAGTGTACAATTCTGTGTTCTTTTTATTTAGAGGGGAAAAGCCATTTACACTAAATGACTGCATATTAATGCTATGCAACTGCATTAGCAATAAATATTGAGAACAATCAAGACTAATAAAAACATTTGGTATAAAGATCAAAACAATACAATGTTCATTACGGCTTCATCCTTTTAAAGCAAAGTGTAAGAAGGCATAAAATGACTTCTTCCAAAAGACTCACCAATATTTCAAACCCAGAAATTATAAAAAACACTCACTTTCAGTAAGTATAAAATGTATCTATACACAACATAGAAAATTGAAACCTTGGAGAAAGATAGAAACTGAAAGGTAATGCCTTTCTTACCCTTTACAAATCCTTTTTGCCTTCCTTCCGATAGTTTATGTGTCCTTCTAGAAATGTTTTATGCATCTGTAAACATAAAAATCTATGTGTATAGGTTTACAAATAGAATCACTCTATGGCTTCTATTTTCCATGTCGTTTTTTTTAACTTAAAAGTATATCTTAAAGATCTTCTCTGGCTTTTAGAGAACTCATGATATTCTGCTATGGAGATATGTCACAATTTATTTATCAGCTCCTAACTAATGATTACATTTCTAGGTTTTTTTTTTTCTCTTACAAAGAAAGCTGGAAGAAAGAAAGAAAGAAAGAAAGAAAGAAAGAAAGAAAGAAAGAAAGAAAGAAAGAAAGAAAGAAAGAAAGAAAGAGAAAGAAAAACTGGACTAAATGCCTTTGTACACAGATGTGTATTTTTTTTTCAATAAAGACAAATGAATTCCTAGCAGATTATTTTAAAGATAGTAAGGGGCACCTGGGTGGCTCTGTTGGTTAAGGGTCCGACTTCGGCTCAGGTCATGATCTCGCGGTTCGTGGGTTCGAGCCCCGCATCAGGTTGTGTGCTGACAGCCCAGAGCCTGGAGCCTGTTTCAGATTCTGTGTCTCCCTCTCTCTGTCTGCCCCTCCCTGGCTCTCACTGTCTCTCTCTCTCAAAAATAAATAAACATTAAAGAAATAAAAAAAAAGAAAAAGAAAGTTAAAATACACATTTAATGACAGTATTTGGGTGTGGATTGTTAGGGTGTGTATCTCCTGCTTCCTAACTTGACATTGTGTCTTAGAGTTGAAATTGGGGCATGTAGCCTTGTAGCTAAGAGGTTAGGACATTGGAATCTCATCATCTACTAAGTAGACTAAGTACTTACGGAGTCTCATCATTTACTAGTTAGACAAGGTACTTAAGCTCTCTAAGACTAGTCCCGCTCCATGGGGTTAGTATTACAGTCAAATGAGGTGCTGAAAGTTAGCATTTTGCATAGGAGCACTTAGCATTGATAACCTCTCAATAAATGATAACATAAATAGTTAATATTATCTGGCCATGATGATTATTCTTAAGGAATAGTAGAGTAGGGCTTCCCAAATCTCCAATTTTTTAATATTGACAAAACCAACTTTAATTAGCCATTTATCATTTACTTGGTATATATTCCCTTCTATGCCTCAAGACTATTACTAATTCTTCTCTTGAAATTTTTTGACTTTTAGGTTTCAAACATCTTGTCATTGGTTTTCACAGAACCATTTTCCAAAGAGTGATGTAGTTCTTCAGGCCATGCTTCAGGCCTTCACCTGGTCTTGGGTAAGACTGGGCATATATTCCACAAGAAACCTCATCTAGATCTGAAGGTGGGGGAAAAAAAATCATATCCTCTTTAAGAAATGATGTCCTCTTTGCCTTTGTGTCAAGGCAAAGCAATGATGGCAAGAATATCTTAGGCTTGCTGCTTGTCACGCCCTTGTGAATAGCCTTTTGGGGGTTTGTGCTGTCAAATCCTCAGGCTGGAAACCAGAACCCTGTGAGCCAGGCTCCTCTGCTACCCATGACCAGGTTCTGCCCATCAAGTGCCCCGTAGCTGAGGGGGAAGCTTTTGCAATACTCTCTCTATTTTTTTAGTGAGGATCTGGAGCTCCTGGAAGTAGGGGCAGAGCTTCAGGTGTCTGATGTCAGTCTAGGCTTGGGGTGTGTCTGCCCAGTGACCACAGCCATGGAGGCCTCTCTGGAGCAGCCTTCAGTGCTGTTTAGACTGTCTTCCTGGCTGCCAGCCTCCAAACCTGGCGTCCTGGCTCTCCCGCAGCAGCTCTGCACACTGCTCAATTCCTTTGCTGCTTAAATCGGCCAAATGAGTTCTCTTATTTGTAACTGAGCGCCTCCAATCCCAATTTCTCCAAGCCCTAAACTCCTCCCATTTTCTCATTTCATTGTGTGGCAACTTAGTTCTGTTGGTTGTTTCAGGTCCCAAATCTCGGTGTCATCCTTGATGACCAGACTCATCTTCCAAAAAGTAAGTCATGTTCTGTCACTCATCTCCTTCAAATCCTCTGGTGGCCTCCATCTCCCCAGGTAAAGTTGAATTCCATGGTGTCCTTCTAAGACATTCTTCACTTTAATGATAAGTGAAAAGCATTGTGCAAGATTTAGTAGGGTCTCTTTGAAAGGCTTTCATAAGCTTGGTCAGAGATGTCTATGGTGTGATTTAAGGGGTGTATTATGGAATCACCTGGCCAAACCAGTATTCCCTGGTCTATCAAGGCATCTAAAATTCTTATTATTCATTCTTTTATTTATTCCAGAAATATGCTAGGCTCTGTTCTACAAAGCTGAGACATAGCAATCTTCAAGTCAAAGGTCCACTCTTGTGAAACTCACATTTTATTTGGAGATTCCAAGCATCAGGTGGTACTAAGTGCCAAGAGGAAAATTACAATGGGTGAGGGAGAGAGTGATGTGGCTGGGATTGTGGCTTTTTAAATAGGGCAATTGGGGAAGATAATGTAAGGAAATGACATTTAAGTAGAGGCCTAAGTGAAGTATGGGAGGAAGGCTTACAGACGGGTTTTTAAGTCACCTTAAAGACATCTCAATTAGAGGAGAGTGACAGTGATCCCTCGCTGTCTGGAAGATGTAGCCTGAGATTTGACAGTGTTTTAGCACTTATAAAAACACCATATATTACTTATCTCATTTCACTTTGTCAACAATGCTATGAACTGCAAGGAACAAAAATTCTCATTCCCATTTTCCAGTCAAAGAAATTCACCTTTTAGAAAGTTAAGGAACTTGCACATGGTCAAAGGAGTAGTAAGTACAAAATTCTGGATCAGAGAGAAGTTCAGTCTCTGTATGATGAATCACACACACATGGACATGCAGACACAAAACTCAGGGCACAATTTTGGACTAAGATAGACCTGACTTCAAACTTTTCTGTCCAGCTCTTCTTTCCTTAGGCGAATTATCTACTTTTTCTGATCCTAAATTTGTTTATTGCAAGGTGGGCGATGATACCTGTAGGGATTGAAAATTCCAAATGAGATAAGGTTCCTGGTCTAGAGTCTGATATATGGTAGATTGTTAGTAAATAGCACTCTTATTGTGGGAAGATGCTTATCTTCCCAAAGATTATTCAGTTGTAGGAATAAAGAAATGGAAAGGAGGGACTAGAAAGTCTATTCCATCTGGAAGTTCTACATATCTATAAAGAATTTGAAATATTTTGATTTCTTTCACATTCAAAAGACCAGATTAGTGGATGTGGGAGTGACCAAGTTTCTTTCAAAGAAACTTGTTTTAAATTTTAAAAGCATTCCTAGACTCTATTTGGGGGGAAATCTCACAGAAAAATGTCCTTTGTTTCAAGCTCTTCAGAAGGCTTAAGGACATAGGACAGCATCCATTGCAAAGCAATTTTTAAGTTTCCCTTAAAGAAATAGGAGCCGAAATGCCTAGACTATGTTGAATTTTGTTTTTGCAAATGCTGTTTCAATGTGATCTTCAAGTATGTGATGTCAAGTTATAATTGTATAATGGGATTCAAAGGAGATTTATAAGCTTCTATATGGGGGCTAAGATTTATGAATTTCCTGAGTGGGAATTTGAGTCGAGATCAATGAAGCCTTGACAGTTGATGCCTTCAACAAGTTGCGTGAACACACCAGAAATCTGATCCAGATTTTGGTTTATGTTAAATCCAATCCAGACTAAACATGTGGAGGGTGAGAGAGAGTAATATGTGAATCTAAATTTGTTCCAAGATGCACGATATTTGTGTATCTGTCAGCAATGATAAACTTCCCATTGTTTGTTTTCTCTTTCTCAGACTCAACTAGATGGAAAAATGGCATTCAAGCCCCTCAGACCATCATGCAGAGTTGTTTGATGGACACATAGACATACACTTGTGATAAGTTGAGGTTTACTTTATTCCTACTCAGAACAATTGGCTAGACCAAGTATCCACACCATTTACTGATGCCAGTCTCAGCCAGTGTTCTGTTGATGGAAAGGACTTTGGTAATTTGATTTAATGTCTAATCACATCTTACCCTATGACACAGGAGAAGGGCCCAGAGTGGCAGCTGTTGGAGTGACTGTATTCCTCAGGCTCAAGTCTGACATTTCCAAGACAGGATGTGATTGCAAATAGCAATAGGGAAATCTGGGGCAAGAGATGAAGTGCAGAGACCAGGAAACAGAAAGATATGACAATAACAAGACAGTGCGGCAGTCTGTGTTATGTTCTCTTATCAGGCTGTGAGTAGGCAAAACATCCTGCTGGAATGCCTCCTTGATTTCAGGATAGACACTCTCAGACCTGGTCAAGTCAGAATACTTCACAGCAGCCAAACTGCACCTTGCTCTGAAATGCTCAACATCTCAGGCAGACTCAAATGCACCTCGCTGTTATTGAATAATAGAGAAATAGACAATTAAATATTGAATAATAGAATTGACTCTCCTGAATAATAGACAGATATGTGTTTTTAGAATTGTGTGTTTTCTAAGTCTCTTGGCCATTTTACTTTTACTTATAATCAAAACGTACAGGTATTTGTTAGGCAGCCTGACTTCAATCTATAATAGTTGAGCTCACAAGGAAACTGAGATCTTGTAGACTTTTCTGCAAATCGGGGTTCCTTTTTTTTACTTTTTTAATTTTTCTCAAAGTGAAGACTGCAGACAACTTGCGTACAAATCACGTGGCACAACTGTAAGCATGTCTGATTTTTGCACCCCACTTTTGTCTACTAAATTAGAAGCTCCAAGGTGGTACCCAGAAGTCTGCCTTCTTTAGGAAGCATAGGAGCTGTGGGGAGCCTGGGTGGCTCAGATGGTTAAATGGCCAACTTTGGCTCAGGTTGTGATCTCGAGGTTCATGAGTTTGAGCCCCGTTTCCGACTCTGTCCTTACAGCTCAGAGTTGGAGCCTGCTTTGGATTCTGTGTTTCCTCTCTCTGCCCCTCCCCAGCTCATACTCTGTCTCCCTCTCTTTCGAAAATAAATAAATGTTAAAAAGATTTTTTTTAAATGAAAATAAATCAAACATTTAAAAAATAAAATAAAATAAAATAAAATAAAAAACCCACAGCAGCTGAGACTTAGGCCCACTAGTCCAGGAGCCCAGAACTTAGTGGCTGAGGTTTGCAACTTGTAACAGAACATTCGTTTTTCATTTCTTTCCAGGGCTAACAAGACTTTTCTATCAACGTTATATTAAGAGCAGATATATGTGCTTATGTGAAATAAAAGCAGCACGCCATTTGTGTGCAAAATTTGAGTTCACTTGCTTGAAAGCACTTTGAAGTAATGTTTTCTCAGCTTTCTTTAATTGGATGGTGAATTTATAAGAGAACTTTGGAAAGGGTATTCTATTTCAGTGTTATTTCTGGCCTCCATTCAAGAAACCAACAATCTCATAAGCAGTCAAATTGATAACCAACCAGTAACTCTCCAAATTAGAAAGGAGACTCAACTCATTTCAAACTATAATATTAAAATCCTCAGATCGTTAGGAGTCTGTACTGTCGGTTGAAATTAAAAGGTAGAAATTTGGCTTTTGGTATTATTGAATATGGGGTGATGTATGCCTATGAAGTAGTGTTATTTCAGAAGCTGTATCTGAAGTTATTTCAGAGGCACATCATCAATCAGCTTCACAGAACAGAGAGATAAAAGAGATGAATCAAGATTTATTCAACACACATTTTTTTAGTAACAACTATGTACCTGGCACTGGTCTGGGTCTAGAACTGGAGGAGTAAATTAAGCAAATCCAGGTTCCTTAGCTCTTAGTTCTACTAAGGGAGGCAGGAAATAAAGAAAAAGCCAATATTTAATATTCCTGAGATGAAACGGCACATTAAAGATGATAAATGCACTGGCAAATGGTTTACTCTGAATCTACTGTGCTGAAATTTAAAATTCTGGAATCCGCAGTTTGAAAATGATCCATTTAATCACTCACATTTATGGTCACATTTACAATATAGTCAAAATACGTATTTGATGTATGACTGATCTTTTTTTCCCCCGGGGCCCTATCCTGTCTCCTTGTCATTCCTGACCTTCTGTAATGATGAAAAGCAGCCAATCAGGAGATTTGTTTGTTTGTTTTAACTGGGCGCTTTTAACTCAGGCAGCCAAACCAGTACGAGCTGGATACATCATCAGAGTCATCTCTGAACTGTGCCCAGAGTCAATGGATACTCAGTTGGTTTCAAAACTGCAAGCTAATACCCACACCTACCAACAGCTTGCCTTTCTTCCCCTCCCCCGCTGCTGTGTTATTCATATTTAGAGTTGTAATATGACCCCATCCAAAAACTCTTGCAGAAACTTCTTGGAATAAGAACGTGTAATTTATCCGTGCCTATGAAGTATCTGTTAATTAGAGGAGGTGGGGGTGGGGTAATAAAAACAAAACAAAACAAAAACCCCATGGACAGCTATATATTTTCTTTTTGTAACCTGACATCATCTCAGACCAAAGTGCAGGCTCACATTTTTTTTTCAGAAATTTACCAGCAGCAGAGAGGGTGTTGCTATGCAGATCAGAATTCGTTTGGTAAAGTATGTTGTGGGTTTGATTTAATTTTTCATATTTGTCTTTCTGCTCATATAAAAATTTTCTCTAAAGGAAAATACACGCTACGGCTAAACTTCACATGAATTAACTAATTACCTACCCATTGCAGCCTTCAGCCATTTTTAATAAAAGAACACCATCTACTTCCTGCTAAACTGTAAAAAGGGATCCCTTTTTTTGTAATATTAATGTTACTCCACTGAACAGTGCTATTAGAAGAAATCCCAGAAGCAAACATGGTACGAATTTTGGAGCAGCTGTGTAGAGGTGGCTTCTATCATAATTGAACATGAACAAGAACAAATAAATCAAGGAAGTTACTCCTCCACTTCTGCTGACCTAGAGACGTCAGTTTTCACACTGGATAAATGTCAAGCAGCTTGCAGGAGAAGTTACATGGCAGCTGGGACAGTGACAGTAAAGCCCGTCTTGGCTAGCATGCTCAGATGTGCCAGGAGCCCAGGAACTTTCTTTTGAAATCTGGATTACATATTTGAAACTGCTGGTTCCTGACTTTGACTCCTTGGTGGAGACGCTCACTGAATGTGCACACTGTGTAGACGGATGGCAACAAACAAGTTCTGGGTGAGGGACTCACCTCCCAGCTTTGCAGGGCACATCAGGTGGACAGTGGGTGTCAAGGCAAGGCCGACGTGATGCTGGGAGAGAGAAAGGGCTGGGGGGTTTTGGGTTTTATCATCTCACGTGTGTTTTTAAATATAAAAGTAGATTTTTGAAAGGTGATTGGAGTTGGGCTTTCAGCTGAGGCCATGTTATTAGGAGATGGCTTGCTGCCAATAAATGTCATCCTCAGCTAGTGACCCTTGGAAAGCTAAGTCGGGGTCAAAATCAAAACTTGGCAGGAGTCCCGTGTGCTGCCCTTCTCTTGTGCCATTTTTTGTTTGTTTTTGTCCAGGAACTGATTTGCTAAACACTCTCTTTTCAAGCACTGCTTCTATGGAGAAGAGGACCTAAAATCAGCAACTTTTAGGCATAGATCAAGGGAGACCCTGCTCGAAGCATTAATACTGTCTTCTCATTGCTATATTACCTGAGCCCCAAAATACTGCTCTCAAATCAGCCACTTCCTTCTAACGAGTGACTTTAATGGTAAGACAGTGCCCTAGAGCCTGCGGTTATTTCAAATGTGTGGTTTTTTGTCTAGCCCATATGCAGAAGACATGAGAGAACTGCAGAATCAGAATAGTTACTGTGCTTCTCTGTGTTTGATCTTCCACACGCAAAGATCCTGATCATTTGTTAAATGAGGGGTCTTAGCAGGTCTGATGTCCTAAGAGCATTCATGATGGAAGACATTATTTATGGTCATTTTTTCCTAAGTTTCATTTCAAAGAAAATATCATCCGTTATTTTAAGAGGAAAACTAGGAAATAGAAAATTGTTTCTCACCGAGCCATGGCCTTTGTACACATGTACTTTCATATCTCCGTTTTAGGAAGGGTGCAAGCATTTTTGCTTCCCTGGGGTCATTGCCCTGGCTTGGCCTTAGGTGTTTTTATCCTGTCATCCAGACAGTTCAGATCAGGAGTGAGGTGCACTCGAGCCAGGTTCCCACTCCTGCCAAGAGGATAATCCCCTAATGACCGGTCAGCGTTTTCATCCCAGCCAGTTTGACCTTTCCAGAAGGAGATACTGCTTTCGGTTTGCACAAAACGACCTCAGCAGCAAATGAAACCCAAGGTGGGAATGTTTTTGCTGCCCCCTCCTCACTGCCCGCTGTTTCTAGCTTTCCTTTCCTGATGTGGACATTGCGAATACAGCATCTCTTCAGAGTGGTATTTAGTTCGGAAAACATGTGGAGCTGGGGGAAATTGTGCATAATTCTATTAAAAGGCTTATACCTCCGCTTTGAAAAATCGTTGGGGAAATGTGATTCAGGGGAAAAAAAGTCTTATCTTCTGGCCCAGAAGGTGCTTCATGGAACTAAGCTTGTTAATGCGAGGAGTGCATGTTAAGCACCAAAAACTAAAAGAAGTCAAGAGATGGAAGGGCTTCTTTGATCTCCCTTCAAGTCCCCAGTGGTCTGAAGCTTTAGACGGAGACGTGTTTTCTGTTTCTTTCACCATATTGCAGACTTAGAAACCGGAGTCATATCACTGTATGAGAAACACAGGTGTGTCTCTGGAGATTCTAAAATAAAATGTATTGGCTCTCTTCAGTTGAGGACCATTCTTTTTGGTGTCTTTACAGACCTGAGAACATCTTCTGTAAATCAAATTACTCTGTCACCATGCCTATTTTGATTATATGATGCTGCCCATCGTTCTCAGGCTGACAGCCAGTTTGGCATCTATTTTTCATATTCAGCTTCTGAGATCTTACTTATGGAACCAAACGCCTCCAACAGTGTAAACGGTACAAAGCCAGTGCAGTTAAATTCTTCTTAGTACAGAGCAGGTCCCCATTAAAGGGGCTGCCACTCCAGATGGTGGCCTGCTATGGGGAAAGGCACATGAGGGCTCACCTGCACTGTGGCTGGGGAGTGCCCAGAGCCGTCGGAAGCCACCGTTCTAGAAGTATCCAGAGCCTTAAGCCCACCTTTTACTGGGACTCATATCTCATCCAGAACAGGTGGAGTGCGGAGACCTCTCCTGATATGTGTCTTAACTCTCATTCTCTATTCAATTGAAATTGTTGCGGGGACCAGAGTAAAACTTTTAGAGCCCCTATGCTCTTCAGCACATAAACAGAAATACAATTTTATTTTTTGAAATAACATAACATTTGTAACTATGTTGATAGCAGAACAACATTTTTTTTCCTCCCTAGGTGATTTCTTGATTATAAAATTCTGGGTAAATTCACCAAGATGGAAATTTTCTGATGTTTACTTATTTGTGCTTATAGAGTAACCCAGCAGTGACTGCTGAAATAGCATCTAGTAAGTGGCCATTTGTGTCCCCACAGTCTTTTCTGCCTAGCAGCAGAGCAAGGTGACTCACACTTGCTTGTCAATTTTGAAGGTTTATTGGGTCTTAATTGTATTTTATATCTAATTTAAGGCTTTTCCAGATGGTTTTGTGATTCTCCTTATCAAACTGACCTTAGGCTGCATTCCTCTTTCCTGTCAAGTGATCTTCCTTACCATGTTTTCCACCTATCTTGCTACCTAACTCCAAATTACATGAAATCAACGTTTATTTAGATAAAAAAACACTTAGGAGAGTTTTTGGGGTTTTGGGGGGTTTTTCTTGGTATTTTAGGAGAGATTTATGTCATTTTTAAAAAATGTTTATTTATTTTTAAGAGAGAGCGTGAGCGGGGGAGGTGCAGAGAGAGAGGGAGACAGAGGATCCAAAGTGGGCTCCGCGCTGGGCTCGAACTCATAAACTGTGAGATCATGACCTGAACCGAACGAAGTGGGACGCTGAACTGACTGAGTCACCCAGGGATTCCCTATGTCATTTAAATTTTTTTTAATGTTTATTTATTTTTTGACACAGAGAGAGACAGAGCACTAGCAGGGGAGGAGCAGAGAAAGAGAGAGAAAGAGACAGAGACAGAGACAGAGACAGAATCTGAAACAGGCTCCACGCTCTGAGTTGAAAGCACAGAACCCGACATGGGGCTTGAACTCACTAACTGCGAGATCATGACCTGAGCCGAAGTCAGAGGCTTAACCTACTGAGCCACCCAGGTGCCCCTTCTTATGTCATTTTAAAAAAGCAATTTATACTTAACTGGTAATGGCTCTGGGAAATTATATACATCTGGTCATCTGTTCATAAATGCATATATAGTGCTCTGGTGCATATGTATATTAAAAGTAAATTTACATGCGGAAGATTATGTGGACAGAAGTGTAATTTTATTAACTAGAGTTGCCTTTTTAGGATTGACACCTGAGAATCGTGTTCTCATTATGTAATACATAGGCAAAGTTATGTTACCGTACTTGATATGGTGCAAACATTTCTAATGTCCAGCCAAAATTGCCACTTGAGGACACACAGAAAAAAGAAACAAAAATCCTAATCAGATTAGAGTTTAGTGAATTTATCTCAGGCCAGTTGTGAACTACTAATGCCAATCCATTCCAATGAATAAATAGTGGAAAAGTTTGGAGAACAAAAGATCTTAATTATTTGCATTCTTTCGGTGGCTGTAATTACAGCATATTTTTTATTGTCTGTTACAACTTGTCCCCATGTTGATGTAGTTTTAAGTTGTGGTTTGTTCTCTGTTGCAAGGTAGTTATGATAATCATTAAAATTGGCAAAATTTCCTTCTGAATAAAGCATAATAAATATGTATGTTTCAACTTAACCAGAATTTGCAGATGAATGGCAGGCAGTTCTGGGTTAGTTTTTATATAATTTAGTATAGCCATTGCTAGACTGAAAATGCACCACACACAATAAAACAACATTAGAAAGTATGCACTTCGAATAAAAATGTTAGAAATTCTCATAGCTATTATCTTTATATATTTGCCCTTTATTCTTAAATATGAATTTTTAAGATAACATTTTTTTTCCTGATTACAAAAACAACATGTGCTTATTTTGGAAGAGATGGAAAATACACAAAAACAGAAGAAAGTCAATAAGAACCATGTAATTTTACAACCCCGAGATAGCCATTCTGGTAATTAGAAGTGAATATTAACTTTATTAACTTGGTGTTCGCACCTTACTTCTAGTCTTTTTTCTACACATTTTATTTTACAAAACTGTGTTATACTATAGCTGCTTTGTAATTTTATTTTTATTGTTTTAAATTTAGACATTTTATTCCCTTTTATATAAAGTTTATTTATTTATTTTGAGAGAGAGAGAGAAGAGAGTGCATGTGTATACGTGCCTGAGCCGGGGAGGGGCAGAGAGAGAGGGAGAGAGAGAGAGAGAGAGAGAGAGACAATCCCAAGCTCGGACACGGGACTCCAACTCATGAACCATGCGTGAGATGGTGATCTGAACTGAAACCAGGAGCCGATGTTTACCTGTCTGAGTCACCCAGGCACCCCACTTTGTAGTTTTAAATACATATATAGTATGTTTATTTACAAATATATTTCTTTTTCTGTCAGTTTTTACCTTTCCACATCACATTTTTAATAGCTGCGTAGTATTTTGTCATGTGCATAATAAAATTTGAAAACTGACTCTTCCACCTGACAAGAATTACACTGAGTACAGAGTTCCAGGCCATAGCCACAATGGCAGATTGATGTTCGGGGCCTCAGCTTTTTACTTAAGGTAAAGCTATTATTTTCTTTGATTTGCGTTGAATACATTTAGATGATCAAGACTTCTTCCACTTGTCCGTTTCCCGTGCCAGACCCCACCATTGTCTATTGTCTTATATCCGCCTGTTTCATACATTTCAGCTTCCTGCCTGAGCACGCCACCTTTGGCATGGAATGTCCAAGAGTTAAGAGAAACATTAAGGAAATTAAAGACGATTAAAAGTGACTTGTCTGAAATAACAATCACCATTTAAGTGGGAGGTGCATTTTTTTTCACTACTCAGCACAGCTGTTTTGTCCTATGTAACCATGATGATTTGTCCTCTGTGGTGTTAAATGGATGTATATGTGCAAATTGGAAAGGAAAGAGAACAAGAAATTAGGGCAGTGCATTGTGATGGCTTGGGCTCAGTTCTCTGGGCAGCCTTTCACCCAGACGTCATGGTTTCTATTTAGTTTGGGACAGGATAGCTCTTACTATTTGGGACAGTAACAAATTAATCCTGAAATCTTGGTGGCTCAGAAAAAGAAAATGATTTACTGCTCACAGAGAGACATGATGGAGACTGACAAGGACTCCCCTTCATCCATGACTCAGTGATGCAAGCTGCCTCCATTTTGTGATGATACCGTCTCAATCTGTTGCTGCTATAGAGAAGAGGAGGGATGTAAAGTCACAGCAGTTCTTAATCGTCTAAGCCCCCAAATTATGTGTGTCTCTACAGCTCTCAATCTCTTGGCTAGAACTAGTAACATGGTAGGGAATGGAGGGCTAAGAACTATCCAGAGTGCATAGATATTTGATAAGTACAGTCATTGCACCTTGTCACATATCAAACTACAGGAACAAAATTTATACCTCTTCTCAGTGAACTAGAACAGGGTATTAAAAGGATTACTGGGATCAGAGAATCTGGAGAAACCGGTAAATCCATTAAGACCTGAGAATCAGAACAGTCCAAAGAGCAGTGATGGTCAGAGTGGGAACAAACTGATCCACACAACTACTGGAGAGTAATTAACCAGATAGACTGAGACAGAGAGAAGATGTGGTCCATGAGGCCATGACCTCATGTCCCTGACTTGGATTCTTTGCAGATGTGGTTTCCAAATCTGGTTAGTTGGGTTTAGAAAACTTCAGAAAGCACGTGAGAAAATGCAGAGTTCTGGCTTCACCTGAGACCTACTGAATCAGAATCTCCTAAAGAATACCTTACATATATTTTAAAAGCTCTTCCTTATTATTCTGATGTAGCCAGGGTTCAAAAAGCATTACTTAGAGAAGGAGGTAGATGCTGTTTTTAGGAGGAGGGTCAATGAGAGAGTAACTCATAAAAAAGTAGTGGGAAGAGCCACACCTAAAAGGGACCCCATTTGCGTTCCTATTTTTAGTGAAGGTTGGCATTGAAAAGGGAGGTGCATTCTACTCTGAGTCGTGGCACCCTGAGAAATTCACCTCAACCAACTACCTGGTCAGATACTCATACCCACACGTATACTACTCTTCACAGACCTGCTAGGTTGGAATGGTCTGACTTATTTACCCATCTGTCTCTTGGTCAAGAAAGTACTAGGTAGCTAGCACTGTGAAACATTCAGAGGTGTCTAAAAATAAGCCAATGCCGATAAATCTCCAGTTTCATTAGAGTATGAGAGGAAAGTCTGACCTGTGTCTGATGGTTGGAGATTTTACTCACAGTCCCTGTTTTTGCACAACTTTCCCTATACATGTCAGGAGACAGCAAGACCCAAACCTAGGATAAGTACCTAAGTACCAAACAAATAGTAAGTACATGTTTGGTTCAAAATGGGGAGTTGAGTACAGAGTTTGGGTGATGCCAAGGACAAATAATGAATTCCAAATATAAGATCACATAGCTGAGTAACAAACGTATTCAATCAGAGTTGTGAAATGGGAATCAAAACCAGGACAGGGCTAAGACAGATAAATTAGCTGGAGTTATGAACTCAGAGAAACATGAACAGCCTGTCTTAATTTGAGCGGAAGTCCAACTGGTTTGTAGCTGTTTCAATGTCTCCAGAGAATGCCTTCCCACTCCATATTTTTTAAGCTGCTGGAAACACAACTGTCTATAGAATGGTCTTTTTTCTAAAAGACCATTTCCATGCTCTAGTTATATCCACAGTCATGATTCATTAAGACCACAGCATTGGATTTTGAAAGTAATTCAACAGTTTTCCTTTTACTCCATCTCACTCTTTATTTGCTTATCAGTCCTGATGATGGCTGGCTGGTCAAGGTGGGAAAGTAGGGTTTGGGTGATCTCTGTTTCTGAGCCATGTTCTAGCACATCAGGGTATTTCTAGCTAAAAGAGAGAAGTCCAATAGAAGACATACAAGGAGACTTCCTCGTCTACTTGAAGAAACAACTTGTTCTGTGTTGCTCCAAAAAGGCCAATATTTTGAAATTCCAAAGGGGCAGACTCAAAATGAAACATCCTAAACATTTGAGTTATCCAACAATGACATTGGCTTCCTACGTATTATTGAGCTACTCATGTTTTACCAAGTTCTAAATGCTGCTCAGATTTTAGTTTGGGATCCTCTTCTCTTTCTGCATACTTTTGCTTTAGCATGTCATCCAGTTCCATTGTTTTAAATGCCATGCATATGCGATAATGAACCCATTTTCTCTGCCAAATATCATCTCTAGCCTCATATATTCAACTATCTCTATGAGCTTTCACTTGAATGTTTCATGAGCATCTCAAACTTAATATTTGAAAATTAGAACTCTTGACTTCCCTTCCTCATCCTCTACCCCAAAGTCTTGTTGTTGTCTTGGTTTGCCCTAGTTCAGTCAATTACACTATTATCTGCCTGCTTCTTAGCCCCAAACTTCTGGCCTCCTTCTACCTATCTCCTTCAAACCTCCTCAAACCAACTGCTTCCAAATGGACAGGGAACATAAGTGTATGATTCATTGGATTCCCTCAAACTACTGGTACACAGTAAATAAATATTTGAAGAATGAATGAATGATGTAGAATGAAAATCTGGAAGAGAAAATAATGACCCCTATAATTTATGGAACATCCACCATGTGCTAGGTGCTTCAAATATTATAAACTGATTTCTAATAACAGCTCTTTAAAATAGATGGAGAAGAAAAAGGTCATAGAACTACAAGTTCTGTATAGCTTTGCTTTTATTACATTTTATTGAGAACTTACTATGGCTAAGTGGTTTATATGGCATTTATCATGACACACATGGGCATAGTGCTAAGCACTTTATATATATTTATATATATTATGTATAATCTCATTCAATTCTTGCCATTCTATAGATGGGGAAACTGAGACTAGTAGGAATTAACCAACTTGACTTAGGTCAAATAGCCGGGAAGTGATGGGCCTGGTATTTAAGCCCCAGTCCACTGGCTCCTATGGCTATATATTTTGTTATTATATAACAGAACAATCTCCAACAAGGATATCTTTGAAGGGATGCCAACATTTTATGAAATGTTGCAATAGATGATTTTCTAGGTTTCTTCTAATTAGGATTTTCATAATTATATACACAAATAGTTATTTTCTCTACATCTTTAGATAGCGCTTCCTTAACCTACCACTTTAAAGACAAAAAATAACTTCTTAAATTTCATAGAAAGCCTAAATATGTTCAAATCCACACAAAAATCTTAACTGATACGATAAAGATCTCTCTCTTTTTTTGGTAAATTCTGGCATGCAAATTCCACCTGATGTGATGATTAAAAATCTCCCTATTTCTTTAAGTTTGGGCACTTTTCAAAACAGGATTCCCATTTTCTTAATATCTGGACCAAATTAAACAGCTTGGCAATGATTCCCAAAGCCATGATAGCAGATACACAGTGCAGGACCATCCCAGGACCATTACAAGACCAACTCACCACGCAAAATATCTAGTGACTTGAGGAGTATTCTCAATGATCCCACACTTACTGAGAGCTATTCTAAGTATGCCTGAACAAAAAAGATCTTATTACAATTAACATATCTTTCAAAAGAGAAACGCCAATGCTAAAATTCTCTGCCAATCTGTATATAGCTCATTTGAATGCTTAATTCTATTCCTTATAGTTATACAATTACATGGAAATTATTTCATGCCAACTCCTCTATCCCGCCATCATTTTTAAGAAGGAAATTAACAACGATGTCCCATTTGACAAATGTTTGCGATTGGAAAAGAGCCCCGTGACAGTCAACTCTTCAATAATGAGAATTCAAACAATGGGAAAGCTGTGTCGATTTTCTAAGCAATTCAAGATGCTGATGCCTCCATGTGAAGTCAGGACACTGGGGGTGAGGAAGAAGCACCAAATCTTGACTTCTCTTCTGCACAGCACAAAGAGTTTTGGAGCTCTTAAACATAAATGTTACTTTTCCTGCTCGTGAATCTGCGCCAGACTCCAAGCTAATCATGACAAATTGCTCTTTAAATTCACAAGGCAACAGCATTCTGAAACATTCCCAGAAATTATTTGCACCCATATAATGATAGCAGGTATTTATCCAATGCTTACCAGGTGCTGATCTAACTAGAGCTAGGACTGGACCCCAGGGGGTGTCTGGCTCCATACTGTGCTCTTATCCTTCACACTGAATGACCTCCTCCAAGACAGGCTATTTTAATAAGACCCCTACTTAGAGGCCCCATCTGTTTGCAGCTCATATTTGTGTGAAAGTGAAGCCACAAATCAGATCAGAAAGCACCATCTCCACCACTGACAAGGGGCTCTGAATCACCAACGTCACTCACTGGTCAGCCGAAACACACAACTTTAGAAAGAATGTCACAAACCTTGCCCATTGCAAGGGGAAGTGGAAGATGGTATGAAGAATAAGACCCTCCCTGTGAGTGACGGGACCCCCCACCCACTGACCCTGAAAGTTGGATGGAATTGCAGAGGGGAATCTTGAAAGAGGTGCGGTTCAAGAGAGTGTGAGTTTTGACTCTCCCTTTGCTATTTTAAGACGTGTCTGGAATTAGAATTTTCATAATTACGTTATGCAAACAGTCCTTTTCTTCAGTTCTCTAGATAGCACTTCATTACCCTACCACTTTAAAAAAGTTGATTTTTAAAATGAAGTTGATGTTTAAAATAAAGACACTTGCTTTATTTAAACGTCTGGTGTTTCTGCTTTGGGCCGACTGCGTGGACAGGATGGCAACAGAAGGGGGGTTTATCCCATCCCATGGCTTCGGCGGCTCCCATGCAGGGATGTGCACCTGTGGAGGGGACCGAGACTCCAAGCTAGGGAGGTGTCTAAAGTACAAGAGAAGAGTGGCTGAAAGGCAGAGCTCGGTGAGAATGAGGCTCAATCTGTCTCCACCTGCAGGGTAGAGCGACCCTTCTCCAGCTTCAAGATGCGTTCGAATCACCTGGGGGTCCTGCTGAAATGCAGATCCTGATTCAGCAGATCCGGAGGAGGGCCTAAAGCTCTGCATTTCTAACAAGCTCCCTGGTGATACCAAGGCTGCTGGCCTATAGCCTACATTGCCAGTGGCAAGGATCTAGAGGTCACAGCCACCAGGATGCAGAGGGACCTTGTGGACCGGGACATGTGTTTTCATTGCCCTTCCCTGTTTATTCTCTTGGTCCCATATCCAATTGCTTAGGGGAGAACCTCCGTTCCTCTGCTCCTATGTTCGGAGGGAACATTCATAAAAATAACACTGCTGGCCTCTCTCTGCCTGTCACACCCGAAGTCACCTTAACCAATTGCCTCCAGACTTGCACAGGGAACATAGATATATTATTCATGGTTACCCTCAAACCAATGGCACAGAAATGGGATGTGGGACAGCTGCCCTTGGGAGTCCCTCTTTTCTTTGCTGCATGGTTTGAGTCCGGGCAGATGGCACTTTTATCTGGCGCCAGGGACATCTGCTTCCTGGCCCTGGGACAGCTGTATGCTTTGTCAACTCTAATGCTGCCCTCCATTGCTGTGGGTAAGAAAGGAAAGGTGACGCTGAGCTCAGTGCTGAAGGAAGACTTCAGAACTAGTCAGTCCCATTGCCCAGAAAGATCAATAGGCTTTAGGAAGCACAAAGTGAGCAGACCCTCTGCTCAGTGTCCCTAAGATTACCAAGGGAAATGCTTATGGGTGTGTCTTCATATGCAACTTCGGCTCTGGCTAGAGAAATCATTTCAGAATCTTTTCCTCCTTGAAACACCAGCAGAAAGGATAATTATTTGCATTGTCCAAACTATTTTCATAAAATATGCAATGGAATTCGGAAACCCAAATTTAGATGAGGTGCAATGGAACTGTCTTCCTGAGAGGGAAAAGGTAATTATAGAAAGACCTTTCAAAGACAGTGGTAGAAACACTTGCTAATTTTTCCCCGAGACCTTCACAGGACCAGGTTACACAGAGAGGAAGCTGGTCTGGATAACCTATTACTTCTTTTCCCGAGGCGATTCCATGACCCGAGTAACCACCGCAAAGAGCCAAGACAATGAGTGGAATCAGGCCATGCTTGAGGCCAAGATAAACTGGGCTAATGCTTGGGCTGTTCTGAATGGCTTGGTGCCCTGTGAACACAGGCTCCCACACCCTGCCCCACCTTCCTGGCAGGCGAGATTTCCCCGCATGCCACCACCCCATAGAACCATAAGAAGAAGCTTGTATATGTTACCAGATTACAACATTCTTATATTTCCTTGGCTCTTCTTGAGTTCATTCTTCTTCAGAACAATTTTTTTTGGAACATGGCTCAAAAAAAATGTATTTGAGGGGCACCTGGGTGGCTCAGTCGGTAGAGCGGCTGACTTCAGCTCAGGTCATGATCTCGCAGTTCATGATTTCAAGCCCCACATCTGGCTGTCAGCCTGACAGCGCAGAGCCCACTTCCAATCCTCTGTCTCTGTCTCTCTGTCTCTGTCTCTCCCCCACTTGGGCTCTCCCCAAAATAAATATATAAAAGGTACACTGAGCGATGTTGCTCTCACCTGTCCCCACTCACCCCTGCCTTCCGTGCTCACTCTAAGTCATTATTGAATTTCTGTTTATCTTTATATTATTTCATTATGCACATATGAATAAATATTCCCATACCTCTTTCTTATTTGAAAAGATAGACTTTACTCTTCTATACCTTGCTCGTTTTTCACTTACCAATATAGTGTAGAGATTTCTCCATAGCAGTATATAGAATTCTCCTTATTTTTGATAACTGCATGGTATTCCGATATATGAATGTGTTGGTTTTTTTAATAAGCAATGATCTAGGGGATTATTTTTTAATATTAATTATTGAAGTATAATTGACATACAATGTTATATTAGTTTCAAGCGTACAATCTAACAATTTGACAATTCCATATATTACTCGGTGCTTGTCACAGTAAGTACAGTCATCATCTGTCACCGTACAATGTTATTACTATAGTATTGACTACATTCTCTGTGCTGTACTTTTCGTCTCCATAAATTAATTATTTTATAACTGGACATTGTACCTCTTAATCCCCTTCACCTATTTTACCCATTTCCCTCTGCCCCTCTCTGGCAGCTACCAGTTTGTTCTCTGTATTTATGAGTCTGTTTCTATTTGTTTTTTGTTTGTTTGCTCATTTGTTTTGTTTTATTTTGTTCCATTTTTTGGATTCCACATATAAATGAAATTCCATGGTATTTGTCTTTCTTTGACTTATTTCACTCAGCATAGTACCTTCTAGGTCCGTCCATGCTCTTACAAGTGACAAGGTTTTATTTTATTTCATGGCTGAATATTAATTTCATTATACATATATATACAACCCATCTGCTTTATTCATTCATCCATCAATGGATACTACAGGTGTTTCCATATTTTAGCTATTGTAAATAATTCTACAATAAACAGAATGGTGCATGTATCTTTTCAAATTAGTGTTTTCTTTTTCTTTGGGTGAATCTTTTAGATTTTATTCAACCAGTCTCCTGGTTGCTGTACAGTATCTTCTATTGCAAACAATGCTGCAAGCCGCATCCTTTTGCATATGCTATTTTGTTTGTGTACAGGTGTGACTAAAGGCTATATTCTGAGACCTGGTGTTCCAGGCTTAAAGAGAAAATGCATCTGTAGATGATGTTTCTAATCTCTCTTCCTTAAGAGTTATAGTATTTTATTCTCGTCAGGTAATGTGTAAGAGTACCTGTTTCTCTACAGCCTTGCCAAGGGAATGTGTGTCAAACTTCTAGATTTGGCCAATCCAAGAAAGGACAAATGTTATCTTAGAGTAGTTTTAATATTTGATCTCTTATCATGAGTATGACAATATATTGTCATATACTTTTGAATTTACTTTTCTATAAACTGTTTGTTCATGTGGTTTGCCCATTTCTATTATTGCTGATTTTTAAATATTGATTTCTAGGAATTATTATGTATAAAAGAGATGAGTCTTTGTTTATGAATTGCCATATTTTGACCAGTTTTTCATTGGATTTTGCTTGCTTTTTTTTCCCCCAGGCATGCTTAAATTTTCTTTTTTGTGTGTATTTGATTTTATCATTATTTTTTCTTTAAGTTTGGTGTTCCAATCATAGATAAAAAGGTCTTCCTCACCATGGTGTTATAAAGAAATTTACTTACATTTTCTTGTAGTATTTACTTGGTTCCATTTTTTTATATCTAAATATTTGATCCATTTGGCATTTATTCTGAAATATGGTACGCACAATGGAACCAGTATTACCTTTACATAATTGCCTGTATGCTATTTTATTAAAAATTATATAAGATGCTCCCAATTCTAATTCCCACATGTGTTTGTGCCTATCTATTTTGTGAATTTCTATTCTGTCCCACTGGCCTGTCTATTCAAAGGTTGATACTATAATGTTATAATCAATGAATGAGGTCTCATATTATAGTTTAATATCTGGAAGTTTCCAAGTTTTCCTGGCTATTTTTGCTTAGATCATTATTGAATTTATTAAATTAGAGAGAACAAATATTGTAATATTGTTGAGTCCTTGTATCAAGGAACATGATCTATATTTCCACTTGTTTAACTGTACTTTTTTTTCTTTCAGGGGTGTATTGAAGTTTTACTCATGCATGGTTTGCCTATTTCAGGTTAAGTTTGTTCCTAAATATTTTATCTTTATTCCCCCTTTGATTGCTATTGCAATAGCAATCAATGGCAGAAATATCTTTTTTCTGGATATTGTTTAAAACATGAAGTCTGTTGATTTCTGTGTATTAATTTAAATCCTGCTACTTTACTACTATTGTCTTAAATTGTGGTAGTTTTTTTCAGTGAATTCTCTTATGTGTTTTACGAGAGAAAAGTCACATACAATATAATTTGCAAATAATTACAAGCTTACCTCTTCATTTCAATTCTTATACCACTGCTTTTCTTCTCTTACTTTGACAGAAGTTAATGCCTCCAATCAAATATTCGTGGTACAGAGGACATTCTTGTGTTCTTGCCTTTATGTACAAATATATTTTTATATTAAGAAATTATTTATCAAGTTTCATTTTATTGAATTTTAAAAATCAAAAAGGGGTATTACATTACATCAAATATCTTTTTTGTTAAAACTGGTATTGTCTGATATCTTTTAACACTTAAAAAAAGTGTTATTTTAATACAGTGTTAAAAAGTGTTAGTTAATACTGTGTTATATTAATTTCAGGTATACGATATAGTGTTTAAACAATTCTATACATTACTCAGTGTTCATCAAGGTTAAGTGTACTTGTTAATCCCCATCACTTATTCCATCCATTCCCCCCTCACCTCGTCTCTGGAAACCATCAATGTTTTCTCAATGGTCAAGAGTCCGTTTGTCTCTTTCTCTGTCTCTCTTTTTTCCTTTTACTTGTTTGCTCCTTAAATTCCATGAGTGAAACTATATGGTATTTGTCTTTCTCTGACTGACTTATTTCATGTGACATTATACTCTCTAGCTCTATCCATGAGGTTGCAAATGGCAAGATTTCATTCTTCTTTATGGCTGAATAAAGAAGATATTGTATCTTCTTTATTGTATATATGTACCACATCCTCTTTATCCATTCTTCAAATGATGGACACATGGGCTGCTTCCATATCTTGGCTATAGTAAATAATGCTGTTACAAACAGAGGTGTAATTTTTTTTTAATAATTGCAAAAATGATTTGTGAATTTTTCCATTAAATTTCATAAAATTTGACAATTTATATTAATTGATTTCCTGATGTTGAGTATTCATGGAGTAAAACTCCATGATGGTTATGATGGTGTTGATTATTTTTAAATGTATTGCTGGATTCTGGTTGTAACCATCTGTGATCTTGAGCTACAGTTTTCTTTTTTATGTAAAATTTAAATCAGATTTAGGTGTCAATACTATACTCATTTCATACAAAGAATTTTGCTTTGGACAATCTAAATAGCATTTAGACCTCACCCTATATATTTTATTTTCTAGCCAGTAAAGGAATCAATATTGGCTGTTATTTAGCAAAAACTTTGTTTTTTGCTAAAGCCAGTCTTACAGAAACAGGTATCACTAGAGTTGAAGTGTAGAAAGCCAAAAATAAAAAGCCAATCTAGAAAGTGGCAAGAGAAAAATAACACTTTACATGTGAGATAACAATAATTTGATTAATAGCTGATACCTGTGAGAAAACATGGAGGCCAGCAGAGAGTGGAACATTTTTCTTTTATTTTAACTGAAATATATTTGACATATAACATTGTGAACATTTAGGGGGTACAACATGTTAACTTGATATATTTATATAACGTAGAATGATTGCCACTCTTGGGATAATTAGCACCTCTGTCACATTACATAATTATAGTGTCTTGCTAAGAGACTAGAACTTAATTGTTCCAACCATTCAAGAGAGTGAGACAACATCTTTAAAGTGCTGAAAGAAAAAAATAAAATTGTCAATCCAAAATTCCATATCTTTCTAATAATGAAGGAGAAATAAAGATATTCTCAGATAGAAGGAAACTAAGAGTATATGGTGCAAGCAGATCTTCACTGTAAGAAACCCTAAAAGTAGTTCTGAGGCTGAAGGAAAACAAATGATAGGAGATGAAAACTTGAATCCATGAATAAGAATGAAGAGCATCAGAGATGGTCACAGAAGACCATCAGTCTAGGTAAACAGAAAAGACTTGATTTTTGCTTTTTTTGTTAATGTTTTTAAATGTTTATTTACTCTTGAGAGACAGAATGTGAGCAGGGGGAGGGACAGAGACACACACACACACACACACACAGAATCCGAAGCAGGCTCCAGGCTCTGAGCTGTCAGCACAGAGCCCAATGCGGGGCTCGAACTCATGAACCACGAGATGGTGACCTGAGCTAAAGTCGGACACTTAACCAACTGAGCCACCCAGACGCCCCTGATATTTGCTTTTTCATCTTAATTTCTTTATACTCAGTATGACTGTTTAAAACAAAATATATCATTATCATGTGTAGTTTGTAGCATATTCAGCTGTAGTATATGTAATAACTCTAAGGTAAAGGATCAGGAGATGTCAATACGGACCTTATACAGTTGTACGTTTTCTATATTTTATACCAGACCTTATCACATAAATGTACGTGAACCATGACAAATTAGATATATATATATTTCAATACCTAGAGCAACCACCAACATGAGTAATGCAAAGATGTATAGCTTAAAAAAGCCAATAGGAGGGGCGCCTGGATGGCTCAGTCAGTTAAGCTGCTGACTCTTAATTTCGGCTCAGGTCATGATCTCATGGTTAGTGGGATCAAGTGCCCCCTCTCTGTCCCCCTTCCCCAGTTTGAGTTTTGAGTTCTGCACTGACAGCAAAGAGCCTGCTTGGAATCCTCTCTCTCCCTCTCTCTCTCTGTCCCTCCTGGGCTCATGTTCTCTCTCTCTCTCTCTCTCTCTCTCTCAAAATAAATAAATAAAACTTTTTAAAAAGCCAATAAGAAAAATAAAATGTAATTCTAAAAAGTATTTAAGAAAAATCAAGAAAGGGGAACAAAGGAACAAAATACAGAAGACAAATATAATCTAAATAATAAAATGACACAGGCAATTACAAACATATTAACAAATAAACTAAAGATCTAAACACTTCAATTAAAATATAAAGATATTCAGAACGGATGAAAAAAAACACAATCCAAATATATGCTATTTAGAAGAGTTGCACTTTAAATATAAAGACAGAAGTAAATTAAAAGTGAATAGATAAAAAAAGATGTACCATGAAGACAGAGATATAAGAATGCTGGAATTGCTATATTAAAATAAGATGTTTTCAGAATAATTCTCTATTTGTTATTATTGTAACTATAAGCTATGTCCTTATAACCTGATACTGTAATAAATAAGGGATGTGCTGAGCTATAAAACAAGGAGGTTTAAGATTAAACTTAGCTAAAATTTATTAGAAGGAACTAATGAAAAAAACCCAGAAATAAATAAAATAGAGACAAGAGTAAACAATAACATAACATTGAAAGTAATGACAAGATTTTTCCAAAAAAGTAAACAAAATTGGCAATGCTCTAACTACATTAACTAAGAAAAAAAGAGAGAGAGAAGATTCAAAAACCAAAATGAGAAATGGAGGAGAAAACAACACAACATAAAACCACAGAAATACATAGTGTGATAACAGATTACTATAGACAATTACGCACTAAAAAATCAGATAACTTAGAAAAAAAACAGCCGGATAATTCTTAAAAATGCACAAGTTACTAAAATAGAATCATGAATCTTGATTCCAAGACACAGAAAAATTCTTAGACCAATAACAAGAATTAAAGTTGAATTAGGAATCAAAACTCTCCCACCACAGAAGAGCCCAGGACCATATGGTTTTCTTGGTGGATTTTACCAAACATTAAAAAAAATAATTAACGATAATCTTTATTAAAATCTTACAAATAATGGAATAAAGGGAACACATTCAAAATTAAAATAAGATTTTAAAAAGACTTAAAGAGAAATATCACCAGTTATAAAGAGGGACGTTTCATAATGATATATCAGCCAATTCATCAGAAACATTATAAGAGTAATAAATGTTTATGTGCCTAAAATCAAAATTTCCAAATACTGTAAACCAAAATAACAATTCCCCAGTCATAGCAGTCATAGTTGATTTTAATGCTCCTTAAAAAAAAAAAAAAGCCAACCAAAATAACATCAGAAACACATAGAAGATTTTTATAAGATTCTCAACCATTTGACCTAACTGATATTTATAGATCCCTACACCTGACCTTTGAAAGAATACAAGAATGCATCTTTTCAAATGTAATATGGTATAAAATGTTTGCCAAGGTGGAGAATATATCCAACCATCAACAAGTTCTAGTCATATTTTCAAAATAATGAAATTATACCAAGTATGACAGAATTAAATTAGAAACCAATAGGATCAAGATAGCTAGAAAAAAACCCAAATATTTGGAAATTAAACATCTTAATAAATAATTCATGAATTAAAGAAAAAATCAGAGAGAAGTTAGAAAATATTTGGAACTAGGGTGCCTGGGTGGCTCAGTCGGTTAAGTGTCTGACTTCTACTCAGGTTATGACCTCATGATTTGTGAGTTCAAGCCCTACATTGGGCTTGCTGTTGTCAGCACAGAGCTTGCTTTGGATTCTTTGTCTCCTTCTCTCTCTGCCCCTCCCCTGGTTGCTCACTTTCTCTCTTTCTCTCTCTCTCAAAAATAAATAAATATTTAAACATTTAAAAAAATAATAAAAAAGAAAATTTTTGGAACTAAATGATAATGGAAATATATCAAAATTTGTAGTTTGCAGCTAAAACTGTGGTGAGAGGGAAATTTATCACTTTTAATATCTTTTTAGAAAAGACACAATCTAAAAATCAAAGACCTATGGTATTAGGAAAAGAAGCAAAAACATAAGCCCAAATAAGCCAAAGGAAAGAAATAATAAAGATAAGAGGAGAAATCAATGAAATATAAATTAAGTAAACAAAGGAAGAAAAAGGTGGCTTTTTGAAAAGATTAATACAACTTATAAAACTCCAACCAAAAGACACAGAATACAAATTGCCAACATCATAAAAATGGGACATTATTCCATATTCTACAAATATTAAAAATGCAAAATAAAACTACCGTGAGATATTATTTCACACTTGTTAGAATGGTTATCATCAGAATAGACAAGAGATGATAAGTGTTAGTAAGAATGTGGAGAAAAGAAAACTCTTGTGTTCTGCTGATAGGACTCTAAATTGGTGTAATCACTATGGAAAACAATAGGGAAATTCCTTGAAAAATTAAAAATAGAACTACCATATGACTCAATAATCCCACTTCTGTGTATAAACCCAAATAAACAAAACCACTATCTCAAAAAGTTATCTGTATCCTCATGTTCATAGCAGCATTATTTACAATAACCAAGACATGGAAACAATCCAGGTGTCCATTGATGGATGAATGGACAAAGAAAATATGGTGTGTGTGTACATATATATATATATACACACACCATATACATATACCATATATAATATATATATACCATATATATAATATGGTATATACACACACACACACTGGAATATTATTTAGCCACAAAAAAAGAAGGGAATCCCATTATTTATGATGATGACATGAATGGATCTTGACATATCATGTGAAGCGAAGTCAGACAGAGAAAGACAAATAGTATATGATCTCACTTATATGTAGAATCTAAGAACATTTCATAGAAATAAAGAACAATTGGTGGTTGCCAGAGGTGGGAGGTGGGGGTGGTGGGAGGTGGGGGTGGTGGGAGTAATGAAGGTGGTCAAAAGTTACAAACTTCTAATTATAAGATGAATAAGTTCTGGGGATGTAATGTACAGAAAAGTGACTATAGTTAACAATGCTGTATTGTATATTTGAAAGATGCTAAAAGTGTAGATCTTAAAAGTTCTCATCACACATGCACGCAAACACACATACACACACACACAAATTGTAACTATGGGAAGTAATAGATGTTAACTAAACTTACTGTGGTAATTATTTTTCAGTACATACACCAAATCATTCTGCTGTACACCTTAAACTAATACAATGCTATATGTCAATTATATCTTAATAAAACTGGAAAACATTTTAAATGAATAAATAAAAATTAGTCACACTTTAAAGGATCATAAAATAATGTGCACAACTTTTGACAATAAGTATGACAATTTAGATGAAATAAGAAAAATTCTTGAGAAACACAAATTACCACACCTGACTTAAAAAGGAATTGAGAATTATATAGCTCTATACTATTTACAGAAATGAAATTCAAAAATAATAACTTTTAAACAAAGAAAACTTTAGACCCAGAGGTCTTCACTAGTGATTCTCACTAAATATTTAATGAAGAAATAGGACTATCCTAAACAAATTCTTTTAGAAAAGAGGGAAACATTCAATAGTTAACAAGGCTAACTGTTAACAAGATAACTAGCATTATCCTGACTCTAAAACAAAAGACATCACAAGAGAAGACATCACCTTGATATGCCATGTGAACAGAAATGCTTACTTCTTTAACACTATTTTGCCAAATGAAATCCAAAAATATGTAAAAAAGACAGTACTTTACGATCAAATGGAGTTGAACGCTTGAAAATAAATAAATGCGGTTTATCATTAACAGAGTAAAGACCAAAAAAATCTGATTATTTCAATTAATGCAGAAAAAGCACTTCAAAAAATTTCAGTATCTATTATGAAAAAGTCTTCCTAAATCCAATTTAAGAACATCTGTGAATACTTACAGATCACATCATATTCAATATTGGAAGACAGAATGCTTTCTCTTAAGATAAAAAGAAGGCAACGATGTCTGACTACTTTCACTGTGTTTATTCAACATTTCACTGGAGACTTCACCAGGATAGTAGGCAAGAAAAACCAAAGCTATTGTATTTCTACAGACTAGCAATAGCAGCTGAATTTTTAAACATATTTAATCTATATAAAAAATAAGTAAAAAATAATTAGTTTATTTAAAATATTTCATTCATTGAATATGAATAACTGGGGCTAAATTTATTAAAAGATGAGTAAGACCTCTAAACTAAAAACTACATAACCTTGCTGAGAGAAATAAAAGCAGACCTAAACAAAAGGAGAGATGCACGTATTCATGGATTAGAAAATTCGGTATCATTAAGATGGCAATTCTCCCTAAACTGCTTATACATTCAATGAAATACTAATAAAAGTCCCAGTAGGCTTGTTTGAATAAATGAATAATCTGCTTCTAAAATTTACAAGGAGAAGCAAAAGTATAGAAGAACAATAATAATTTTGAAAATTAAGAACAAAGTTGGAGGACTTATACTACCCAATTTCAAAGTTTACTACAAAGCTATAGTATTCAAGACAGTACGGTAACAGTATAGACAATTAGATTAATGGAACAGAATCCAGAAATAGACCCACACTTAAATGATCAGTTGGTTTTCAATAAAGGTGCCAAGGTAATTCAATGTGGGAAGGATAGTGTCTTAAACAAATGTGCCAAAATAATTGTATGTTTCTGTAGACTAAAAAAAAAAATTAACCTTGACCCTTACCTCAAATTATAAGCAAAAATGAACTCAAAATGGATCGTAGACCTTCGTATAAAAGCAATAATACTCATAGGTAAAACCCAGAGAAGAAAATATTTGTGATCCTAAGGTAATCAAAGATTTCTTAAATCGGTCACAAGAAGTACTGATTATAAAAGACAGCATTGATAAAATGGACTTTGGCAAAATTAAAACTCAATGCCCTTAGAAAGGCACAATGAAAGAAATTAAAAGACAAGTTGAAGATTGAAAGCAAATATTTGCAAAGCATATGTCTCTCAAAGGGCTTGTGTCCAGATTCTATAAGAATGTTTACGATCCCAGAGTAAGCAAACACAATGAAAAATATGGCAAAAGAGTGAACAAATTCTCCACCCAAGGAGGCATACAGATGGCAAGTAAGCATAAGAAAGTGTACTCAACATGTTTAATAATCAGGGGAAGGCAAATTAAAAGCCACAATGATATCCCACTGTATGCCCATTAGCATGGCTAAAATTAAAAAGGCTGGCAATACCAAGTGCTGGGGAGAATCCACTGGACAGTTTTAGTGGACATCCAAAATGTTACAGTACCTTTGGAAACCAATATGGCAGTGTCCTTCAAGTTCACACATATATTTATCATCTGACTCAACAATCCCATTCCTAGCGATTGAAGTGAGAGATTAAAGATACATCCATGTAGAGACTTTTTAATTTTTTTAATGTTTATTTTTGAAAGGGAGAGAGACAGAGCACAAGCAGGGAAGGGGCAGAGAGAAAAGGAGACACAGAATCCAAAGCAGGGTCTAGACTCAGCTGTCAGCGCAGAGCGGGAAACGAGGCCTGAACTTAGGAACCATGAGATCATGACCTGAGTGGAAGTCAGACGCTTAATTGACTGGGCCACCCAGGTGCCCCCATGTAGAGACTCTTATATGAATGTTACAGCAGCATTATTCATAAGAGATAAAAGTGGAAACAACTCAATTCTAGTTAGTGAATCCATACTGTGAAATACTCAGCACTATCATGGAACACAGTATTAACACACATAGCATGAATGAGCCTGAAAACATTATGCTAAAGGAAATAAAACCAAACCAAAAGGCTATATACCGTATGATTCTTTTTATATTAAATTCAAGAAAAGAAAAAATTCTAGTGTCAGAAAGAACAGTGATTTCTGAAACCAGGAATTGAAGGAAGACACTAATTGCAAAGAGACATGAGGGGCTCATTGGGAGTGATAGATAGTGTATATTATGATTATATATGCCAAACTTATCGAATTGTGCTATTACAAATGGTTATATTGATTCTATGTAAATTACATGTCAATAAAGCCCGGATGGGGTAGGGAGGATCTCAAACTGAATGATATTAAAAACACATCATATCAAAATTCTTGGGTTGAAACTACATAATTACTTAGAGGGAAATTTAAAGCTTTAAAGGCTTACATAATAAAAAAGATTTTAAGTCTGGGGCGCCTGGATGGCTTAGTCCGTTGAGTGTCTGACTCTTGATTTCGCCTCAGGTCATGATCTCATGATTCCTGAGGTTGAGCCACACTGTTAAATGTGGAACCCGCTTGGGATTCTCTCTCTACCTCTCTCTCTCTGCCCCTCACTGCTCCCATGTGCGTCTGTGTGCATGTGTACACCTTCTCTCTCTCAAAATAAATAAGTAAACATTAAAAAAAGATTTTAGGTTCAAAATCCAAATTTTTGTCTTGAAATACTAGAAAAAAGAGCAAATTAAGCCTCAAGAAGAAAGGAAATATTAAAGAGCATAAATAAATAAAATAGAAAACAACAGAAAATTTTAAAAGCCCAAAGTTGGTTCTTTGAAAAGATTTTTAAAAATTGATAAAGCCTGAGCAAAATTGGTAAAGAAAAATACAACTAGCCAATACTGTGAATGAAAGAGGGGATATTACTGAAATCCAACAGTTATTAAAAGGATCATAGGAGAGTACTGTAAATAACTTTATGTTGATACAGTTGACATCTTAGATAAAATGGACAGACATATTCCTTCTAAACAAGCTAGCCAGGGGAAATAGCGGGGAAGGTCATCCTGCAGAAGGAGCAGCTCATGCATGGACATGGCATCGCGAGAGCATGGCCTTTCCTGGAATGGCATGAAATTTTGTTCAACTGCCAGGTAGAGTGCGAAGGAATGAAAAATGGGACTGGGGAGTTCAGTGGGGGTGGATTCACAGGCTTGGTCCTAAGCTTGTTTAAGGTCTTTGAATTTTATCCTGAGCCAAGGGCAGGGCATTCAAGGGTTTTAAGTTCCTTAAGCAAAGGGACATTAACATCTTTGTGTTCTGGAAAGATCAAAGCGGCAGGACTAGGGAGAAAGGGTCTTGCTGCTGTTTCCATTATACTGCAAAACATAGTGAGTGCCTAGTGTAAAACGGCTGCAGCAAAAAAAGATAAAGACAACCAAGTTGCCACACCCACCCACCCTCCAAGTAGTCTCTTACATCCCTTTGCTGTTGTAATAGAGGAGAGTGTAGGGCATCAGGCTTGAACCTACATAGCTGGTGGTGCTTTTTGAGAGGAGGAGGTCAGAGGAGCATGGCTACCTAATGCTCCTTCCTTCCCTTGGGTAGAACCTAAGCATTTGCCCTCCATCTACTCCTAACAAGTATGTGGTGCTCTGCAGTTCTCCACGTTGTTTTCTCACGTGTAATTCTGTTGGGCTTCAAGAGATGTCTAGTTCTTTGGTCACACTGTTATTCACCCAGTGATAATCTCAGATATGAATTTGCAAATTAAGGTCAGTGGCCAGATGAAATTGATAGATTCTTTAACCAAAACCATCTTCATTGGCCAAATCAATTAAATTAGTGAAGCCATGTATTTTTAATAGCAGGAAAACATGTGTGCACAAAAAGTCCTACTCCTTTTTCTTTATTTTCTTTTCTCTTTTCTTTTCTTTTTTCTTTTCTTTTCTTTTCTTTTCTTTTCTTTTCTTTTCCTTCTTTTCCCTTTTCCTTTCCTTTTTTGGTCTTCATCTCTTCCCCTTCCTTTTTCCATTCCTCCATTTCTGCTCCCTACCCCTCTCTCTTTCTTTGTGAATCTGGGAGAAGAATTTCTCCAAACTGGAACTCTTTCCACTGATTGGTTTTAACACAAACATTATGAAGTCTAAAATCTGGAGTTAGATAGACATGTGATACTGAGTTTGACATTTCCATGGGGAGTTCCATCAAATATCCCCTTCTTAACCACCTCCTGCTCTTTACATGACCCATGGTTTAACTTCTACAGGATGGATTACATTCTCTCCCCCAGCTGGTATGCAGATACCACCTCATGGAAAGAAGTTTAAAAATAATTGTAAGCTCATTCGACATGGCAGTATCTGGTAGAGAGGGAGGATACTGAATGAGGGGATAGTGGACACAGGAGATGAGAGAGGGCACATGTTTCCACTCATATGCGATGGCTTTAAAACTGTGCCAAAGAAAGCTGCTGGTGGACCAACATAGAGTAACCACATGAGCACAAATCACCACATTTGACTTTGACAAAATACTTGGCTGAAGCAATAAAACAATTTTATGGTAACCTTTTTGGGGACTTTCAATCACTGTTCCATTGCAATCAACACATGATATACAAGGCTGATGAAAAGAACAATGTACCGGGAAACCAGCCATGAACTCAAATTATGGGTTTTCCATTGACTTGTTACAAGAATTAAAAAGATTTTTTAATTCACCTGACCTTCAATGTCCTCACCCATCAAAAAATAAAACAGTACTTGCTACCACACAAGATTTTATGAGAACGTACTGAGATATACTTTGTGGAAAATTCCCCAATACAAATCATTTTTTACTGCCATTATTACTGAGAAACAAGTTTCAGACTGAGAATATATTTAATTTTAGAAAAGCAAAGCATAAGAATAAATTAATTTGTAGCAAAGACTGCTTTTATATAAAATGCTGATCTCCCTATAAAACCTGACATAAGGTAGTGAGCATTTTAATACTCAGTGGAGACCATTAAACAACAATAACAACAATACCTTCCTGCACGCAGAATTTTTGGTTTGATTTTTGTGGAATAACCATCACATGGAGTATTAGTTAATGGAATAAATGTTGGAACTATGAAAATAGACTTTAGTTTTTTAAAAATAGCACAAAATTCATTTTGGCAGTGGAATGAACTTCTTGGCAGATATGATGGTATTAGACTTTTGCTGTAATGGAATTATATCAAGCATTTAAAAATTTTTATTTTGGGGGAAATTCATTTTTCCTTTATAACATGTATTCAATTGCTGGAAACAATATTACTTAATTTCATTTTAGCTTCTGTAACTCATAAGCAAAAATCCTGATACCTATGTAAATTTATGTAAATCAAGATTCAAAAGCTCCTTGGGAATCAAGACCCCTTTATGCTCTCTTCACCAAATTGGAGCTCTAGCTACATTCTGGTAGGGAATTTGGATAACGTTCAAGTTTCAGCTTTTGCCAACAAGGGCTATTAAAATAAACAAACCCAAAACCTCTGAATAAATGCAGTCCATCCTAGAACGTGGCCTCCAGGCAGGGAAATCTGGTTCATTGTGGATAATGATTTGATCAGTGGTAAGTGAACAATTCCAGTCCGTCTAGCTACACTCTGAATATAACCGTATTCAAATATTAATGGAGTAAATATTAAAACATTCCCTTCCGATACTGATGACTGGATCTCAGAAACATAGTAGAAATAAATCGCTACAGATCAATGTCTTTAAATCCATAAGCAGGGACAGCAACCTCCTTAATGTTCAACTCGCTGGAGAGATTAGTGTCCAATTTGGCAATTGAAATGCAGGCACGCAAGCATGTGCACAAAGAACGGACTGTAGCTGCTGCCCTTTGTCACTTGGTCAGCTGGCTGGAGCAGAAGAGAGAGGGTGTGCTGCACAGCACTGTGCTGGTTTCAACCCAGCTTTCTGTAGGAAATGACACCGTATGATCTTTATGTTGAAGAGCTCAAAGGAGGGGAAACCCAGTGTCCATCTACTTGATATTGTCATCTACCAACTAGCATTTCTCATTTAATAATAATAAGATAATTGTGGTTATGCTAGGGGCAAAGATAGTTTTACTACATCTGTTATTATGGGTAAACTTAATTTAACCACCATAAACAGAGACATAGCAGCACATGAACAAAGCCTGGACAAAA
The DNA here is from genome assembly GCA_028646485.1 of Cryptoprocta ferox. NCBI lineage: Eukaryota > Metazoa > Chordata > Mammalia > Carnivora > Eupleridae > Cryptoprocta > Cryptoprocta ferox. The sequence goes on along the minus strand of CM053577.1, from coordinate 29,282,857 downwards.
AAAAAAAAAACACGGAAAAAGGAAAAACCAGTTGGCGTTGGAGTAATGGGGCTAGGGGTGAATTTCATTATTGGACTTGTTGTTGTTGTTGTTGTTGTTGTTGTTGTTGTTGTTTTGTATCCTTAAACTCCTGATAGAGTACCAAGTGCTTATTAACCTAGGATATACTCATGGAGAATTTTTAGTTATGTGAGCATAAACTAGTCTTGTTTAATTTTGTACCAGCTGTGAAGAAATGTTAACACAAATTACAGATAAAAAAGAAGTTTTGTTTGGGGAGTAGGTGGTTAGCTTAATCTGAGAACAATTTATTTTTGAGCATTACCTTCAACCATTTCTATAAAAGCCTCATGGTAGGAACACACAATCTAAATTCTCTGCTTCAGCAGATTTGTCAGGACGGAAGGAGACAGTTATGTTTTAATCATGAGATCACATTATTCTAAGTACTTGAAAATGATATACTTGATTTTCTTTAAGAATCTTCCTATAATTGAGGGTTATTTTAATAGCTCGGTAACTTGACTTACTGATTCTGGGCTCCTAGTCTCTTCCTCTGTTCCCGCTGCCTCCTGATGTAGCATTACTGGATCTGTCTTCTTGAAGCCTCCTTCTTCATGAATGCTCTCCTACTAAACACTTCAGTGACTCCCCAGTGCCTGCGGAACACTTTTTGAGAACTATTTTTTTTTTCTCCGAAGGCTTTCTATAATTTTTTTTTCTGCACAAACTATGTAACTTTTTCTCCTAGATTTCCAGCAAAAAACTTTAATTTCTCTTACCCCAAAACCCTTCTTTTCACTTTCAACTTATCTAAAAACTAGTTTAATTTCTGTACCATACAACATAAGTCTTCCCTGAGAATCATAGCCCAAATTGATAGGTCTTATTTCCAAATTTCATGAAAACATACCACATATTTTTATTAACACCTAAGCAGAAATAACCTTGGATTATTGAAAAAAACCTTAATATATATTTACTTATTTATTTTTTTACCAGATGAATGTTCCTTAAAACAGCTACTTTTTTTTACTTAAAACAATACTGTTTTTTAAAACAGCTATTATATTTTCCAGAATTGTTAAATTGTATAAATTGTAAGTATCTGCCTAAAGTAGACACTTAATGAATACTCTTTGAATGAATGAAGGTGGAGAATACTGTACCCAGCCAAGAGGCAAGATTCTGATTCCAATTTTGTTCTATTTTAACCATAATGGTGTTGGCCAAGTCAGTTTCTATTTTTGGTCCACCTTGTTTTCATCTATGAAAGGAGCCAGGTAAAAGAGATGATCTTTATTCAGGCTTGTCTTACTTCCAGTGAATATCTATATAACTCTATCACCAAGCCCTGTCTTACCCTGCTTACTCACCCTATTTGTGTGGGAGCATAGAAATACCTGGAGCAAACTTGGGTAATAGGCATGAAGACACTGACTTCAAGGGCTCTGCCAGTTGGCTGTGTGGCCAAAGTAACAGACAAGGGCAGAGCTATAGCTCAGAGCTGGAGGGGAAGTTTATAAAACAAATGTAGGAACATTAAGCCCTGAGGGAGAGACAAGGTTGAATTCTAGGGCACAAGCCAAAGTTCAGACTTCAAGCTGCCTGGCTGCTTAGAGAGCACGGGAGGTCAAGATCGATCAGGGGCAAAGGTGGGGGTGTGGTCATGGGATGGGGGTGGGGGAGGGGGGTTTGCAGGAGAGAGTGCTTTAAGGTTCAGAGATCCCAGCTGCCCTGATTCATGCACACTTGGAAGAATCAAGTCTGAGGGGCTGGGCATGTCGGAACTCAGGTCCGAGCCAGCCTAAGGATCAGGGCAAGAATGGAGCTCAGAGCCAGTCCAAGCAGGCCTTGCCCTGACTCCAGTGAGGGCTGCCACCGCAGCCACAGGGGCCTGAACATCATGCCTTGAGTTTGCAGATAAGGATTAGTCAGATGGATAGCAGGATTCAGCTACTGCTGGGGAAGGCAATGTCCTTTACATGGTCAGAGAGCTTTACTAGTTTGACCAGAGTCCAGGAAGGCCCAACCACCCCCAAAGTCCTTACAGAGCTGTTAACTGGCAACAGTTAGTGCCAAAGAGGTGTGGCACGTGATGATGTGGCAGAGGTGTGCGGGGTGCAGCCCCAGTGACTGCCTGGGCTTCCTGAGCTAAGTTCTGGATCAGCATTCCTTAAGGGGCAAGGCGTCTCTGATGATGTTGGGCTCACCACCCAGGCCTGCGGGCAGGACACGCTTTAACGCCCATCGAGTCCTCAGACCACCGAGGGTCCTCCAGAGCCTCCCTCTCCTGGTGACCCTCCCCTGCTTCCTGTAGAAAGCTCTGGAATGAAAGAAAAGAACACACTGAGGGGGTGGAGAATGTGGCAGGGATCCTAAGTTTCTTGCTTAAGGAAGCTCTCAACAAGTACCCATCTGCCTTCAGGGAACAAAACATAATTCACTTTCGTCTTTCAAATGCAATGTTCACGACCAAATACTGCCACCATCCATCTGTGTCCTGATGCCTTCCTCATCGACGGCACTTTTCCGTGGACTTAGGTTCAGATGTTCTTTCTAGAAGGATCTGTGGAAGATGACAAAGATTCCAGATACCTACCCACCACATTTTATTTCCTTAGTGAGCAATTATGACATTTCTTGGGCTATTTAAATGTGTTCTCTGAGTCAGGTAGAGGAGACTATCATTCACCAACAACTAATTGTTGGGTACTTAATATCCTGAGCACTTAATCATACTTAAAATTGACTATTAATGAAGCTTATAAACCATTTGCCTCTCTGAAAGTGAATTTCTCTGTAGGCTTAGAGAGTATTAAGCCATTTAGATTTTACCAAACAAATATCCTTCATGCTTTCGTTCCTGAGAAAAGAGATTCAGAAAATCAGGTTAATGCTCAGTTGTTCTTTGCTGAGTTTAGCAATCACTTGCTCCATCTGCGAAGCCCTAAGCTCAGGTTAAACATTCCCCAAGTTATTCCCAAACTCAGGGAACATTAGTGACCCACTTTTTAATTAGTATTAAAGAAAAGAATGAAAATTCAAATCAAAGAGATTAAAGAATATCTTCGTTTGAATTGTTGGCATTTAAGGCAAATATGTCGCATTTCCTTTTTCTCAAAGATTATTGACCCACAGGAAATGAATCAAAACACAAACTATTTCATTTTAGCAGCCTTTTATTTTTAAATAGGAGGATTACTATAAATCACCTTCCCACATGTTTTTAAAATAAGACTGAATGGTCGAATTCATTTAACAAACAGCAAATATGAAAAGCCTTAAATATGATAGTGAGGAAAAGGTAAACAAAGAATAGAAGAGGATCAAGAGGAAAGAAGACAGTACATGAATGTTATCGATGCTTCCTCAATATATGACTAATATTATTTTTTAAAAATAAGCAAAGCTTTGGAACAGGGGTTGGTCTGTGAAGGGCCAGATAGTAACTATTTTGTATTTTACAGACTACCTACCTTCTCCGTTTCATATTGGGTTTCTTTTTCCTTTCCTTTCCTTTCCTTTCCTTTCCTTTCCTTTCCTTTCCTTTCCTTTCCTTTCCTTTTCTTCTTTTCTCTTCTCTTTTCTTTTCTTTTCTTTCTTTTTTTCTTTCTTTCTTTCTCCCTTTCTTAAAACAACTCTTTGGAAATGTTTAAAACATTCTTCGCTTATACTTGTACAAAAACAGACAGTGGGCTAAATTTGACTCACAGTTGGTACAGTTTGCTGACTCCTGCTCTAGATTTTAGAGTAGGATAAATGTTGCCAGAATCTTATATAAAACAAGAAACAATTATAAAATAAATAATCTAATATAAATAATTTAAAAAACAATATTTTATATAAAATAATAAGTAGTGATTTCATAAAAGTTGGCAAATAAAAGAGTTCTTGACATGGAAACTTTCTATTTTTAATGGAGAAGGGTGTAGAGTTCCTTCTTGGAAAGTGGAAATCAACATGCAAAATTTCACTTTCCCAAGATAAAGGATCTTCTTTCAAGGAGTGGGTTCTCTGTCTTGTGACCGTCCACTAGGCCAGCTCTGAAGGCTTTGAAGAACTTGTGTATTTCTTACCTCAGGAATATAGTCAACCTCTGGGCACCTTCTCTGCAGACAGGATATTTCCTGTAGATTTGGACAAGGCTTTCTAATCTGATGCTTGGTTTCCTAAACTGAACTCTGAGGACACACTCTAGAGGTCACTCAGGTTCTCTACAAAACTTTCAAGGTTTTATGTTTTTATTCCTAAAAATAATAAAAATAATTAATTATTTGGGTGGTTACTGTCGAAATGAGAATGGTCGCAGGAATTCAGTGCCCACTGAATTCAAGAGTTCTGGCTATGGGTGACTGGGTGGCTCAGTCAGTTGAGTGTCCAACTCTTGATTTCAGCTCAGGTCATGATCTCAGGGTCATGGGATCAAGCCCTGCATTAAGCTCCACACAGAACATGGAGTCTGCTTAAGATTTTCTCTCTCTCTCTCTCTCTCTCCTTCTCTTCCCCCTCTCTCTTTCTCCTTCTCTTCCCCACTCATGCATAAGCTCTTTCTCTCTCTAAAAAACAAAACAACACAAAAAGAAGAGCTCTGGCTAATAGGAATATGAGTGAATAACAGTGATATCGTAGTAGCCTGTACATAGGATAGTTTTGCTGCAGTTTGATTAAAACAAGAATTCATGAGGAATATAGTCATCAGGCAGTTTAACAGTAGTACTATCTGCGTATCAAGCCAAAAGATCTCTGTTGTAGTAGTGGGAGTCACTGGCTGGCTGCTGGCAATGGCCTAACTTTTGCAAAGCCACATCACTGCTCGTATTCAACTTTCTTAGTTAACTTGGATTTATTGAATTTGGTTAATGTAGTTAGTTTATAAATTTATTTTAGTTTTTCTCTTGTATAAGAAATAAAACTACAGTAATAAGGATAAGTAGTCAGCAGGTCAGGTCTGTGATGATCTCTGTTCTTTGAAAGGCACCTATTTAGGGGTCCTCTGGGTGGCTCAGTCTGTTGGGCATCTGACTTGATTTTGGCTCCGGTGGATCTCACTGTTCATGAGTTTGAGCCCCGCACTGTCAGTGCAGAGCCTGCTTGGGATTCTGTCTCTCTGCCCCTCCCCCAACTCTCTCTCTCAAACAAACAAATGAATAAATAAATAATACCTATTTATTAGTGAAAAACATTCATCAATATTGTACCAAAACCCAAAAGCTGCAGGTCAGATGTTTCTTTTAATGTATATGTGTGTGTGTGTGTGTATACATATGTATGCATATATGTATTTATGTGTATTTCTATGAGTATATATGTGTATATATACACATATATGTTATATGTATATATGTGTATATATGTATATATATGTAATATGTGTGTGTGTGTATATATATATACACAAAATCTTAATACATACACACACACACATCTTAATAATGAAGTTATTTTAAGTCGGAGAGAATAGCCTATATCAAGTAATATCTGACAGAACAGATCTTGGAAGCCCAATAATTCAGACCCCTCATTGTTGATATTTATTATCATTAATAGAACTGGTCTTGAAACTGAAGCTACCACTTTCACCCAATTATAATCATCCTTATACTGTCAAATATTCTGAAGAAATGGTAAGTCCTTGCTTGTTCCATGACTTTTCGAAATTTAGCTTTGTTTTTGTTTCCTGAATACTGTATATAACACAACAATGCAAACAACATGTTTGCTTAATTCCTAGTCCTTTTATAACTGAGTCTGGTGGCATTAAAAAATACACATATTTTCAAAATATGAAAGTCACTCAATTCAAATTAGATGACTTATTATGCACTTTTAATAATTACGTGTGTTTATGCAATTACTGTCTTAGATTAAGTATAACCTAGTAGTTGATTCTGCATCAATATGCTATGCTGGATTGCCAGATAAAATATCAATATGCCAGAAAATATTTTGGATAGGGGTACCTGGGTGGCTCAGTCGGTTAAAGGTCCAACTCTTGATCTCGGCTCAGGTCATGATCTCATGGTTCATAGGATCGAGCCTTGCACTGGATTCTGCACTGACAGTGCAGGGTTGCTTAGGCTTCTCTCTCTCTCTCTGCCCCTCCACTGCTCTCTCTCTCAAAAAAGTAAAAATTATTTTAAAAATGAAAATATTTTGGATATGTGGATCTCTATTTTACTTTTCAAACATGTAACATGGAACTTTGGTCTCAACTTTAAGACAGAAATTTCCTTTGGGCATTTCTGAATTTCTTATATCTGATTATTACTTTTTTTTGCAATGAAAACATAAATATGGTCATTCTTTAGAATTACCTACCTTTTTTAAGAAGAGACAAGGATAAAATCAGTACTTCATACTTTTTGGTCTCAAACTGCCTTTAAACTTTTCAAAATTATTGAAGAACCCAAACTGCTTTTGTTAATGTGGGTTATGTCAATTGCTATTTATTATCTTAGAAATTAAAACTGTGCAATTGAAAAAACTGTTTATTGATGCATTTAAAATTATGCTAAACTTACTACCTGTTAATATATGTAACATATTCTCTGAAAAGTAATTGTATTTTCTGAAATGGAAACAATTAGGAAGAAACATGACTTGATTTACAGTTTTGTAGATTTTTTTTAATGCCTTGCTTAAAAGAAAATAGCTGGACTTTCCTATCTACTTCTGCATTCAATTTGCTGCATTATGTTGTTTTGCTTAAAGTATTTGAAGAAAACATGACCTCACAAAGACATATTTGGATAAGGGAAGAATATTTTAATAGTTTTCAGATAATTATCGATATTCTTCTTTGATCCTATATCAAAACTCAACAAGTGGTAGTTTCTTTTTTTAAGTATATTTATTTATTTTGAGAGAGAGAGAGAGGGAGAGAGCACATGTGAGTGGCAGGGGAGGGGCAGAGAAAGAGGAAAAAGAATCCTAAACAGGCTTCTCCACAAGGGACTCAGGGACCATGAGATCCCCACCTGAGCTGAAATCAAGAGCCAGATGCTTAATCTATTGAGCCACCCAGGAGCCCCATCAAGTGGTAGTTTCTCAAAGGTTAGTTGCAATATGAAGTCAGAAATTATATTAATGAAATTTGCATACTGTTACATTAAAATTCACATATCTAAAAAAACATGTATTCATGTAACTTGCATTTTAAACAAACATTTTACTCATGGATTTTGTCATATTAAGTATTGGTCATCTGGAAAACTTGGTTCAAGAGAGCCACAGATTTTATAAATGCTCAACGTATCTTTATACGATATCAAGAAAATGACATCTGTTAACATCATCACCGATCTCATCAGAACCAAAAAATATGTGAGTGTTGGAAAGCTGTCAAGCTCAAAATGGCAGCTACAAATTTTACAAAATTCCAATTTTCACTTGAAAGTTCAAATTTTATCATTCACAACAAATACTGCCAAGTCTTTTTCTGAAATGACAGACATACTTTGTTCATTTTCAAGAAAATGTCTGCCAGATGCCAAAGTCTGAAGAACCACAGTTTGTCTGTCGGTTGTTCTTTCAAGTACAAATAGTGTTCCATTAAAAAAAAAAATGGCTAGTTCAGCCGGCAACTTATCTCCCAGGTGCCTTTCCTTGAGACAACTCACACCGCATTAACAGCAAAACTCATGGGCAGCATTAGTGTTTTTGCGTCCTCCTATTGTATTAGACAGAACATCGCCCCGAAGGTTGAGATAAAATAAAATGAATAATATTTATTGCTTTATCGAGGGCTTTCTTAAATAAAACTGTCCTTCCCCCCCCCCCTGTTTTAAAGCTGAGTAATGGCAGTGTGTGGATGTTGCAATGGCCAATAGTAGTACAGTTTGTCATTACTGCTTTGCATCAGGCCAAGGTCCCCACCACTGCTGTTGCATCAGTATTGGTGCAAATGTCACACAGTGAGAAAAGCAGATCCTAATATAGGAAAATACTTTTGACTTCAAAGACTTTCTAATAGGGTCTTGGAGACTCCTAGGGGTCTGCTGATCCTACTATAAGAACTGTTGCTTTCTACTATGGGGAAATAAAAATGACAAATTGGGAAGGAGAAGAAACAGAAAGTGGAAAATATTGAAATAATGAGAAGGCTTGAAATTCCTTTATTCTCAGATATTTCTCCAAAGACCTGAACTTTTTTTTTTCCTAGACATTTCATTAACTCATTCACACAACAGACATCAACAGAGCACTTTCTGTGTCCTGGCCCTGAGCTATGTTTTGGCGATGCAGAAGTAAATTGGAGTTCTCTGACTGGAAGTAAATTACAGTCCAGAAGGGGTAAATGTAGTAAGTAAACAAATTCATACAAAAGAGTGCTATTGGTTCTCTAGAAAAAGTATAACATAATAAGGAAAGTGGACAACTCAAGCTGTGGGTGAGCAGTGAAAGTTTTGTAGAATTGATGCAAGTTGAATTTCATAGGTGTAGGCATTCAACAGGCAGAATTGGGGGCCGCGCGGGGAGGCACTGTGCATGGCAGGCAGGGAGGTGTGATCTGAGGGGAAAATGTGGTGAGGTCGGAGTGATAGAATCTACCAGTCATGCAGAGCTCATGAGCCTTTTGCAGGAGTTAATGCCCTATTCTGTGGATCCCAGGAGCCACAAACTGGTAGAGGAATAATGAGATTCCATTCGAGATTTAGAAAGATCATTTGAAACACAAACGATGTACCAGAGAAAAAACAATGGTCACTTGCAAGACTGTTGCTGTCCCAGTATAGATGACCCATGCCTGCTTTTCTGTTTTCCTGCAGAATTCTTCAGGCAGGAAGCAGTACCAAACTCCATGCTTGCAATGACCTCAAACAGGAGAGCCATGTCAAGCTCTCCTAAGGATTCTCTTGCCCTGTTCTGCCATGGAGATGGGAGCTTCTGCAGCTCAACGAATGCCAACCAGCTATGGAGTTGCTTGGCCCTCCTTATGGTAGGTCCCCTCCCTACTCCAATCCTCTTGATTTTGGCTCAGGTCACGATCTCCCAGTTGGTGAGTTCGAGCCCCACATCAGGCTCTGCGCTGACAGAATGGAGGCTGCTTAGGATTCTCTCTCTCTCTCTGACCCTCCCCTGCTTGTGTGCATGCATGCACACTGTCTTTCTCTCTTTCTTTCAAAATATACATTAAAAAATAGATCACTTGGTGAACTTTGAAGGAGATTGCTCTTCATAATGTAGGTAGGCTGCATCTAATCAGCTGAAGGCCTGAATAGAACAAAAATACCATTCAGTCTGAGCAAGAGGGAATTCTCCAGAGGACTGCCTTTAACGTTCATGTGTACCATCAGCTTTCCCAAATTTCTAGCTGCTGGCCCACTACTAGAGAACATTAATACAACTATTATCTTGGGGGTCCTCTGCTCTTGGTGTGGGTTCCTTGGTGAAACAACAGTGCCTCCTAGGAGGACAGAACCTTCCACTGATATCTTAGTCCAAATGTGGCTGCTTAGTTGGTTCAGGTTTCTTTTAGTATTTCTAACATGGATTTATCCAGCATGTCTCCTTAGAATGGAAGTGTACTTATTCCCTATTTTTCTCATCGTTGGATTTTAAGTTGAACTAAGACAACTGGAAAAGTTCCATTTAATAAAACTTTATGTAACCTGGCATCTTACATAGAAGAAAAGAGACACAAGTGAGATATTTTAGGTAATTGTTTATGTGGTCTCTTTGGTTGCAAAGAAGAGATTTACTCATTCTACCACAAGAGACGGGGACAGAATATCATGCTCTGTGGAATGACACTTGTGGAAATAAAGAAAACAGGAATATTGATCAGCTTCCTTCTTCAAACATTTAGAATCTAACCCAGAGTCCAAAAGAAGCCTCACAACTAGGAATCACAAGAACAAGAGTTTCCCATGGAGACTAGAACATAGCCTGTATCCTAAACAAGGAGTCGGAATTCTACCTGACTGGTTGTAATAACTAGGTTACACCCTTGCCTTTTCTCAGGTATTGTCTCTGTGTAACTATATTCCATATTCTTCTACTACCATCTATTTTCACTAGGTAACTTGTGTTCAAAGTCTCAAAAGAGAGCATTGAGTTTTCCAATTAATCACCATCATTCCTAGAGGGCACAGCTTCAGAGGCTGTTGGTCTGACTAGGTTGGCTGCCTTTGGGTTAGGCACACCCTGGTAAAATTATCTGTAGGTAGTGATATGGAGCAAAGCATGGCCACCTAGGCCTGAGGAACCTCCTATGGCAACGTCCTCACTGGGGGCTGTGAATTTAGTGGTTTCCCTCTGAAGAGGACAATAAGCATGGCAGCCATGCTAAGATCTGGTGTGTCCTGCAAACTGATCATTTTAACACACGCAGTTCACTTCAGGGAACCTTAGGCAAAAAGATGAGGAAGCCCTCTATCTCCTCTTTGGGGAGTCGTTTCTCTTTTAATGCTTTATTTCTCTCCTCCATTCTACTCCATCTTCTTCCTCATGTTCAGTGCCCTGAGCAGAGTTCCAGATCTCATGGCTACACTTTCACCAGCCTAACTTCACAACACACTTGTCTTGTTTTCTGTCTCATTTTTTCCCCCAGAATCCTGCTTTCTGTGATAGTAATCAGTGAATGACTAACTAATCCACAAAAATGTTATCAACTAGAGATAGAAGGAGCATGAGGTGGATAATCCTAAAACTGGGGACACGCCAATGCAAGAATTAAAGACCAGGAAATCTTGAATGGGGGTGTGGTGCTGAGTTGAGGAAAAGAGCTACACATAATACTATACACAGAGCCCTTTGTCCACTTAAGTGTAAAGTATGCCTAGAAATCTATAAAGTCAACAAAAAAATTGTAAAATCATTTGTGTTTTTATTCCTGAAGTGACTAGAAAACTAGTAACTTCATCATTCATTTTAAGTCATTCATTAAGTCAATTATTGACTTGTTCTAAGGTATTACTACATATCTAAAAACAATCAAATGGACATCTCACTTTTAGATCCATTATTTTCCCCTCCCATCTATGGTAAATTATGTGAAATTAAGATAAAGAATTGCTTCGTTGATCCACCATCTTGTAGAAACATTCAGTGGAGAGTTAAACTCTAATGGAAAGAAGACCAAATATTTGACAATGATTATTTTTTAGATGCATATATTATAGTTGTACAATAGATAACCCAATAGTTCTGTTGAAAATTAGTATGATGGTTATTATTAATTTAGATCTTTCATCTATACACATGTCTCCAAGACTTGAAGTTACTGTAAACAGAATAAGAGTTCAGCCTCTGCATCATTTGCAGAAATTGAGAGTGATACAGGGGGAATAACGATATATGTGACAAAAGGGGAGCTGTTACTCCATCACGCAAAGCATTTTGCAAATTTTCTTCAGGTTCCCATTGCCTCCATAGTATTCAGGCAAACTCAGAAGGAAAGAAACATAACCAAACTACTAATGAACCCTCAGTGCTTTGTGCTTTTTGTAAACACAACTATAGATTCACTCATTAAGAATTGCATCTGCCCCTTCTTAATTTAAAAAAAGAGGTGGATACTAGTACGGAGATATCTAATACAGTTATTGGGTTTGAATTCCACATTTACCAGCCATGGAGAAGTTATTACAACCTCTCTGACCTTGGTTTCTTTACATGTCAGATTGGGATAATACTTGTCTGGTATGGTTGATATGGGATTGGAGATAACAGTGTATGTCAAGTGCCCGGCACATGGCAAGCACTCTTTGTATTGTTATTTGGAGAAGAGATATGGTGAACTGTTTACAGTTAAAAGATATTCATATTCTCTGAGTTTGATGTTGCTTGAAAACCTCTTTTCCTGCCTGGTGGCTGACTTTCCCTTTTCTTATTGTTCTAAGAATATTTCTCCACTTGGACCTTTGTAAATAGTAACAATTGTTTAGTTGTTCCATCAGAAGAGAGAAGCCTTCCTGGAGCCTGGCTGACAGAGCTCCCTGTCTGATCTGTCTAACAGCTTTGGGGCTGGAGACAAAGCACTGTGCTCTCACTTCCTCCTCTAGGAAAAGAACAGTGTCCACAACCAAAATAGATCCCCATAGTCTTGCAAACACCACCCAGAATAAATACAAAGGAAATGAGGGCAAAAATCTACTGTGGTGGATATTGAGACAGAATTCTTCCCAAAATAAAATTTGTCAAAGCTTGTAGGAAGCAGTAATGGGTATTACAGTACATGAATCATTGTTGTGTCCATTCCAAATTATAGATTAGTAATATGCTATGTGCGACATGGTTCTATTTGGATTGCTTGAACATAGATATGTGTTACATTCAGAGAAATATGCCTGTGTAGCTGCATTTCCAGTCAAAGATAGCCTGGTCAAAAATCATAAGTACCAACTCATCTATGGAGCTTAATATAAAATTAGTTAAGATTTTGTCACTAAAAAGAATAATAAATTTCAACTCTCCCTTGTCTCTAATGAAGCTTGAAATAAAAACCATGTGATGCTTTCTACATCTTTATACCTTTTAGAATTAAAGCTGGATACAAATTAATGATAAAGTTTGGGGTAGGAGGGAAGAGCCACCACTGACAAACATTGCACTGTAAGAGTAATGAGTATTTAACTTTTCAGTTAAATTCTTATTAAACTCTTCTATTCAAAGAAGATAATAATATTTATCAGCCTTAAAATTTGCTAGCTTTTGTCCCTTTTTGGCCAACTTTCCTATTATCTGGAACTTGGACATTATAGAAAGCTGAAAAAAAAACGTGAATTTTAATCCAAATTCAAGGCTAATTCATTGATAGTATTATTTGACAGAATTTGAAAGATGTCAGATCATGTAAGTTTTTAGACATGAAGTACTTCATTTGCCTACAGGAGTTGCATTTCTTTATTCATGAGAAAACCAATTTAGAAGAAGGCAGCATCACGGCCTATTGTGATATTATTAATTATCTGGAGAAGAGAAACGTCTGATGAACTTTATAGTTTTGTTTCAGAAAAGGGGGGGAATTATTTCATTTAACAAATATCAGAGCTCATTATAAAGCTACGAGAATCAAAGCAGGATCAACACAGACATCATAGAAAAGGATAGGGTTTAGAAGTAGATCCAAATATATCTGGGAGTAGATGTCACTTAGGAAGGAGGTATAATATTAATTATACATACAATGCAAAGTAAGTATAAATGGAATTGGGATAATTGGCTATACAGACTCAAGAAAATAATGGCAACTCTTATCCTACAATGTATCCAAAAGTAAAATTCAGACATATTAAGGAATTAAATATAAAATCAGGAAAACTATAAAGATATTAGAGAAAAATTAGGAAAATATTTGTATAGCGATAGAATGAGGAAAGCTTCCTTTAGCACAATGGAAAACTGAAGGCAAATAATGAATACGTGTTTTTAAAAACTATTCATACCATCGATTGCTGTGTAACTTGTTTATAAAGGAAAAAATAGGAAGAATCAACGAAAGCAATGTGTATAACTTTTGTGCCCTATGAAGCACAGAACAAATGATCTTCCAAGAGAAAATATTCAGAACACATATAAAATAATGGTTTAATATCCTTAGTACACAAAGAGCTCTTGAAATTAATTAGGAAATGATAGTAGTGAACAGGCAATTCACAGCAGAAGAAATACAAAGGGCCCATAAGCCTAGGAAAAGGTGCCTGAATTCATATTAGTAATGAGGGAATGAAAAGTGAAACACCTGGTCGTTATTTAGGGGTGAAGGGGCAGTGTTCCTGCCAGCATGATTTAACTTCAAACAACTCCTGACGTCCAGTGTTGGGAAGGCTTGGGGGTAATTAAAACTCCTGAATACTAACAGTGGTTCTGTAAATTGCTTCAGTCCAAAAGTAATCTTCCAAGATTCCTTAAGATATAAAAATGCACAGAAACTTTGTCTATGTTCTCAGTTCTGGATAGTTATCAGACAGAAATACACTTGCTCTTAGCCAGAAGCCTGAGAAGCAATCAGATAGAACTAAAAACAAAATATGTAAACATATGTACAGGTATGCTTATTAGAGGCAGACCCTTAATGAAGAATAAGGGTAAGAACCTTACCCTTAATGGGTAAGAACATGGCCTCTCCAGATGGACTTATTTGCATTCAAATTCCTAACTTGCTGAGACCTTGAGTAAGCTATTTAATCCTTATTTGTCTCAATTTTCTCATCTGTTAAAAAGAAGCAATAATAATATCTATCTCACGGAGGTTATTTAACATTAAATGAGACAGTGCTTAGAACATTGTCTAGTAATTTTAAGATCATAATTAACATTGGCTATTATTATCATTTTTTTGTAATAACAATAATAACCTGGACTCCATCAACAAGGAGAATAATTGAACAATGATACTATGAAGCCATTATAAATAATGAAACATATCTATAGGCATGTATTTGTCCAAAATACATAAGTTTAAAAAAAGTAGAATTTACAGCTTGATAGATTGTATAATCCCAATTTTGGAATAAAAACAAAATTCAATAATTCCCCTACAGATGTGCTTATTTTTGGGGTGAGATAATAATTTGACATATTGATTTGACATATTGATCATAATTTTTTTTCTAGTAGTTCACTTTTTACCTCCTTCTACCTTTATTACCTTTCAAGCCCTTGGGCTGCTCCAAGTTTATCGTTTCCAATGACATATGCCTAGACCAAAGAATCATCTCAACAACCAGTTGCCAAAAAGTCAAATTTGCAAACATTTGAGGGTTTTAGAGAGAGGGGTCTCCCCACAGCCTGACTGAGATACAAATATAAGTCTATAAAACACTGTACAAGGATGCTTACGGAAAGTTGGAGAGGAGAAGCTCCCAGCTTGGAGAGGGACAAGAACGTATTGAAAGGAGAGTGGTGAGTGTTGGAGGTGAGCCAGGAAGAGTGAGGTTGATGCCAGAAGCCACAGAGAGACCCTGGGCAAGTGGAAAATTCCAATGAGGCTGGTGGGATCTAAGACCAGAGAAAAGTTGGGCCTCAGTTTCCGGGTAGAGGCCAAGGAAGCTGGCAAGAGTCCACGGAGGAAATGGCTATAGTGAGCGGGAGCCGGTAAAGCCTCAGGCAGCCTGGCAGAGATTGCCGTGGCTCAGGCACAAAACCACCATGCCTGATGGGGTCTGACAACAGGGACCAACACATTTGTGGGAGCTGGTGGCCAACGCCCAGATAGGATGAAAAATGTCTCATTATCAATATGGTTACCAAAGAGGAGATGCTGCCCATGTTCTACTTGTCAATCAATTCCTCAATGCTGCAGAAAACCCCCTGAAAGGTAGATATATCTACAGGAAAAGGGAATGTATTTCATATTAATGAAATATGAAATGTCAGTGTAAGTTGATTGAAATGACATCAAATGCAAAGAAAAAAAAGAGGAAGTTCAAAATAATTTTTTCATATTAACTGGGACTGAGAGGCCACCTAACTGATGGGACAGAGCCTTGAACTAGAAATTAAATTAAAGAAAAATTGTTATATGTCTTCTTTTATCAAAGTTGTGGACTCATGTCAGTTACAGGCATGTTTATACATTTATATATAGATAATTAAAATACAAATTGTTGAAATTTATCACCTGGGGCAAGATACTATACAGCTGGAAGGGGAAGGAGAAAGTATTAGTTTTACTTTATTTACATAGGTAATACATAAACTGTTAACATTAAATAGATATTATTTTTGTAAGTTGATTGAAATGGCATCAAATGCAAAGAAAAAAGCAGAAAGTTCAAAATAACTTTTTAGTAAACTATAAGAGACTCAAAATGTTTATTTTGGGCAAATTATTAGTATCTCTGTGCCTTTATTTACCAATTTATAAAATGAGGGGATTGAGTTAAGTGATTTATAGAATTCCTTCCTTCTCTAGAATTCTCAGAAGGCAGTGAGTCTCCTGTTCTTGAAAATGGACAACAGATAAGGTAAAAAGAGTCATATTTGTGAAGGATTTTGGATAAGTAAAGACATTTCTAAGTTAATGCTCTAGAGATAAGGACTACAGGAACTATAGTGGAAAACCAGACCTGTTCCAAGAAACAGTGTTTTGACAGTCAATCTCGGCCCTACCAATTATTTTCTATGGGAACTTGGGCAAGACACTTTAATTAAATGCTTTGGGTTTAAACTCTTTAACTCTGTCTAAAGCAGTTTCCAAACCTGTCTGTACATTAGAATAAGGTCAAAGACTTTTTAAAAATTACACATGCCATATACCCTGGAGAATGTGTACATATGTTACCGAAAGACACGTACAAGAATGTTCACAGTGGCACTGTGGGAAGTAACTCAACACTAGAAAAATTCAAATGTCCATCAAGAATAGAATGAATAAAAAAATGTTGGTATACTTGTGATTGGATACTATAGAGCAGGTGTCAGCAAACTTTTTTTCTGTAAAGTGCCAGACAGCAAATATTTGACAATTATACGGTCTCCGTTGCAACTAAACTCTGCCATTGTAGTGTGAAAGCAGCTGTAGACAATACAGAAACAAATTAGCCTGGCACTGCTTCAATAAAACTTTATTTACAAAGCAGGAGGTTGATCCCCTACTGCATAGCAATGAAAACAAACAAACTATAACTACACGCAAGAACGTAGATGAATTTCACAAACATACTGTTAAGTAAGAGAAGCCAGATACAAAAGAACACACACTGTGATTTCATTTACATAAATTTCAAGAAATAGGCAAAAGAGGACGCCTGGGTGGCTCCATGGGTTAAGCATTCATCTCTTGATTTTGTCTTATGACATGATCTCACAGTTTGTGAGATGGAGCCCTGCAGCGGGCTCTGAGCTGACATCACAGGGTCTGCTTGGAATTCTCTTTCCCTCTCTCTCTTCCCCTCCCCCCCTCAAAATAAACTTGACAAAAGTAAGCTATAATGTTAGAAGTCAGAATATAGTGGTTACCTTGGGAGAGTGGTGACTAGTTCAAGTAGTGACTAGTAGCGGTTGTCTTCTGGACTGGATTTCTCTATTACTAGATTTGAGACTCTGTTCACTTTGTGAAAATTAATTGTACTGTACGCTTCTAGGATTTGTACTTTTTTTCTGATATAAACTTTGCTTCAATGAAAAGTTTACACAAAAATAGATATTTCAAGGTCTCACAGTAAGAGTCTGTGATAGTCGAGTGAAGGTTTGGCCTGAGATCTATCCTAATTCAGCCTTGAAGAGGTAAGTGACCTTCGCAAGGTTATGTTATTGGCAGAGCTGACACAGAGCGAGATCTTAACAGTGTTGGATGTGGGGTGAGTCAGTTCTGCAGAAAGAGAGGACACAGCACCTATTCTTGAGAATGGACTGATAATTAGCTAACGGAAGCCAAGCTTACCTTCTGGACTTCAACCTAAAATGATATTTGCACTGTCACCTGAATATTCTCATTGGTTTCTGCCACCTGGGCAGCGTTCAGTTCAGAGCTTCAAAGATTTGCAGAATTTCTGGGAAACTGCCAGAAGCCTTTCAGAACCCAGCATGAGCACAGCAGCCAATATTCAAAGTGGATGATCTCTGCCTTCTTTCCAGAGCCTTGTGGCTGCTTTTGTAAGGGCATTGTGGTATAGCAGATACAACCTGAAGTTTGTGTTCAAACAGGTACAATTTCACATTCTGGTTTTATAACTCAGTGGTGAATTACTAAGTTTTACTCAACCCATCCTCTCCATCCCCATGACAGGCAAAGATATTTTTCCCCCTTTAAAATTTTTTTTCTTTATTTTTGAAGGAGAGAGAGACAGAGCGTGAACAGGGGAGGGGCAGAGAGAGAGGGAGACACAGAATCCAAAACAGGCTCTAGGCTCTGAGCTGTCAGCACAGAGCCCGATGCAGGGCTTGAACTCACGAGCCGTGAGATTATGACCTGAGCCAAAGTCAGACGCTTAACCGACTGAGCCACCCAGGTGCCCCATCTTTTTAAATTCAGTATTCACTGAGCCATCATTTATGCACCAAGTGCTGGTAAGCCTTTTGCAAGGATTATCTCATTTAATCCTTGTCAGTGAGGAATGTTCATTTATGATCCTCATTTTATACATGAAGATACTAGGAATTAGAGAACTTAAGTGACCTGCTCAAAGTCACACAGGGAGTAAGAGGTAGAACAAATTTCCCACTGAGGAATTCTGACCGGGACCCTACCCCTTAACCACAATGACAATGCCTAGCAGCTAACAATGTATCTGGCCCATGGATGACATTTAATAGAGTTAATTCTGCATTTCCTCTTTCCTCAAAGAACTATGAATGAGAGCTGAGGCCTGGTCATCAGAAACTGGATTCTAGTGGCTTGGTAAATCACTTTTATTTCCTTACCAGTATAATGAAGACATTGGATTAGGTAAATCTGACATGTTTCTTCTAGCCTGAACAAATCTGCACTCTGAATGCTTGTTCCAAACAGAAAGTGACTTTAAAATGTTTTTACCTTAAATTTTCCGATAATTTTGCATTTGCTTCCATAATCTGAGTTTGTTTTGATGTTTTAAACGTAGATACAGAAGATTTACTAGCTGACCCTCTCCCCATTTCACAGACATTCACCGACATTACCTCCCCTCCCCGTGCTGCAGCAACTGCTTGTCTCTTTACTCCAGAGACACTTCCCCTGTGACTGCACATTCCACACAGACGCCCTGGAAGCGGCACTCTTGTCTTGGTTTGAAAAGCAAAGGTTTTTGTTCATTTCTTCAGGCCTCCGCATCTGTACTATTTTATTAATCTGTGCAATGTGGAAGCCTCTGATACAGAAGCTCTCCCCGGACCTGACATGAGTCCCTAAAATGCCTCTGCTGAACAGGTGATTCTCATTAAAACAATTAGTGCACTTTTTACATCTTCCCAACTTGGCAGATAATGCTGGATTTTCTACAAATTGAAAATGGCAATGCTCAAGTCATCGGTGGTGATGGTGCTGATAAAACAGAACCTTATCTCTGTACGGGATGGTTTCTTATAAAAGCCAAGTTGAAACTTATGTATCAAATGTGGAAAATATTGGGCCAACAACTAGAGGGCAGGAATGGTAAACTCACAGGATAAACTAAAGATTGTTTTCATAGCACTTATTTCCCTACATCTAAAACGCAATTAATATTTAAGGGAAAATGCATTTTGTGGAAGCCATTTACAGAAGTAAAAACAAAAGCTAATTTGAATAACAAGTCAATATTTTCCTCTTCACATAGATCAGCAGAGTTTCATTATATAACTTTTAAGATAAGTTGTAATATATGAGATGTACATAGAAGCATTACATTTTTTAAAAAATGCCATAAAAAACACTGTTAATATTGGAAAATGCAATAGCCAGCAGAGTTGAAAGATTTAGGATTCCAGTAATAAGAGTTTAGAATTCCAAAACACAGAAAAATTGTCATTTTTATTCTTTTGCTTAGTTTGGTTTTATTCCAGGAAGTTAGGAGACACTGAGCTAGACAGTATAGATGACAAGTCATGATGTACATGTTTCCTGTGAGACAGGAAACGCTCTCAGACCTTGCACACGACTCCGTGCAAAGTTTGCCCTTTGTTTTCAGTACATCCATATGCTTCTTTGTGCTTAATTCTATGTATTTGTCCAGATGAGACCGAGAGAAAACTGCAATAGGACAATATGCCTGCAAAGTGCTTTTATAGGATCAATAAAGATGCTTACCATGGCATTATAAAGAGATACTCAGTATAAATAGTAAGATTATTGCAGCTTCACAGAACAACTCATAATATAATTTTTTTTGGTTCCCAAATGCTAATGATTTCATAAACACACACACACACACACACACACACACACACACACACAAACACACACACACACACACACACGATTGGTTTTAAATGATTACAGATTTTTTAAAAAGCGATCCCTAAAAATCAATTTTAATAATGAGTACATTTCGAATTTGTGTTTCTGAGTTATTACCCATTTTGGCCATGTAGACCTTGTGAGTAATTCAGAATACTTTTTTCATCCTTTTCACATTGATTTGTCCTGTTTTTTAAATCTGCCTATCTAGAAGTACCATGAAAATTTCTTCTTAAAAACTGGGACTGGCTTTAGTTTAGCTATGATTCCACCCAGTGCCTCCAAAGGTGTGCTCCCATTGCTGCAAGAAAGGAAAAAACAACAAATATATATTGTATTTGTATATATTGTATATATACAAATAGGTATACATACATATAATGCATTTTTATATTACTAAATGATGCTAGCTGAAACTTGCAAATTTATAGCAGTATGAGCACAAAATTGTAAACCTCTTTTCTCTTAAATGTATTTCTAATGAAATTATAACAATATTATTCCAAGCCAAAGTAGAGAATTGCAATAAAATGGTATGTTTTAGCCCATTTGCTATAAAAATGGTTTTTACTGCAAAAATCCCTTTTTTTAGTTTTATTTTTAAGGCATATATTGGCCACTGGTTAAAAAAAGTGAAAAGTCAGCCCCCAGCATTTGAAAGGAGAATTGAGGTGTTGGCAAGGCCATGCTCCTTCCAAAGCCTCTAGTGGAGGGTCCTTCCTTGCCTCTTCCAGCTTCTGGTATCCTCAGGCATTCCTTGACTTGTAGCAGCAAAACCAATCTCTACCTCTGTCTTTACATAACCATCTTCTCCATGTGTCTGTGTCTTCATATTATGCTTTCTGTGTGTTTGTTTCACTCTTCTTATAGGACAGTAGTCCTTTGGGATTAAGGGTCCACACTATACCATATGACCTCAACTTAACTAATTGCTTCTGTAGAAACTTTTATTTCAAATAATGTCATTCTGAGACGTTGGGGTTAGGATGTCAACTCATCTTTGGGACAGGGATATAATTCAACCCAGGACACCTGCTTTAGCAGGTACTTTAGATGCTGGATTATAGCATGGATAAAAAAAGTCCATGCTCTTCAAGTGCAAGGAGATTGACATTAAACAAACAAAATCCAAGACTATCAGTTAGTGATAAGTGCTACATAGACAATTATATAAAAGGGCACAAAGATCACTCAAGGGTGACTTTAAGCTGAGCTCCCTACAAGAACTTGTCAGCTATGAAAAGATGGAGGAAAAAGGATTCCAGGCTAAGGAAATGCATGCTGCCAGGGGGAATAAAACCTGTTCCTGTCCCATTGTTCACAGCAAAGCCTGTCAGCACAAATAGTTTTCTTTCTTTCAATGAATCTATGTATTACTTCAAAGATTATCTACCTAAGGTTGGGCTTCTTGGAGGTAGTTTTTTGTCCAGTTATGGACAGATGGAAGAGCAACCCTAAGAATGGGAGTTTTCATGCTCTAAAAGAAAATATATTCCTCTTTAGTTTGAAGATGACATATTTCTGTTATGGGCTATGAGGCTATTTTTATAGTTTGACAGCTACTTTCCAAATAAAACTGGAATATCATTACAAAGAGTTATAGAAAATACGGAGCGTATTAAAGCTAGGTAAGTCCTACTCGTATGTCCGGATATGATTTGCATCCACTCATTCATAAAAGACACTAATATCATTTATTAGACAATCATCCTCAAATTTATCTTTAAATTTAGACAGAAGTAATGTGGTTATTGTTATTTTCATGAAATATGGCTATATTTCACCAAAGCCTTATTTTCCTAAAAACCCCTCTTACGTTTTTAAATGTTAGAGGTTCTGTAGTGTAGGGTCGACTGATTGGAAGCTGGGCTCTAATTTCATGTCAAGGAAAATGAAAACGTTGTATGACAATGAAAAGGTGCAGAGAAGATTTAGGGGCCAATAATGTTTGTACCTTTTCTCTGTCAGTTTTGGGTTTGCATTTTTAATACTCCTAGGGAGAAGATCCACATTAAAAATAGGGCACCTTTTTTTCACCTCTGTTGTTTGCAGACATAAGCATATTTTCCTCACTGAATTATTAACTTTTCCATATGCCTGTCAATTTTTAGAAAAAGACCAAGAACTTGTAAAATCACACATCAGAGTCTGTGATTCAGAGAGAGAACAAATGCATCCAGTTCCCGGAATAAGCTCAGAACTGACCCAATTGAGTCTCAAATAAGCTTTCTAAGAACATGGTTGCTTCACAGTAACTTTCTATGAATTTCCTCAAACAAAATTTAACAAGGGTCAAAGGATCTCTTAAGATATTCAAAATTTAAAACTACTCATCTTTTCATCATTTTTTTTTTTGGACTGGGGGGAATATTATGATACAAACCTTAAAACTTATAAAAATAAGGAAAAGCTCTCTTATGAAATAAACATTTCAAGAAACTTATAGGACGCTCACTCTTTTTTATTAAGTTATATTTCAAATAATTGCATTAGAAGAAAGAATTTAGGAGCTTGAACACAAAGTCAAGTCTACTCTATCCCTTTGGGTCATTCTAGACTAGCCTAAACAAACTAGACAAGCATTCATTCATTTATGGGAGGGTGAAAGCTACTTCTCACTCTCTCCCTACCCTGTACCACCCCCACCTGTGGTTTCTAGAGGCCTTAGACCCAAGCATGAGGCCTCCTGTCTCCTGGCCCAGGGGACAGGCACTATAAAGTCTGCAGCTACTCACTGTGATCTACCAGGACAGTCAGAAAGGGGATCAGTTTATATTCAGTTGGGTTTTCTGTTGCTTCTTAAAGTCCCACAGTGACGATTTTCAGAGGTCTGAGTGAAATACTGTTTCCCTAGAAGAGTTAAATGAGGTATAAATATTGTACTAATACTACCTGGCCAGGTAATTAAAGGAGACTGGTAGAGTCAAAGCTCACATATAAGTAAGCTATTCGAGTTCATTGTTTGTGGTTGCTGAGAATTATGATCTATTCTAGCCTATTCCCGTGAAAGGATATGAGTTTGAATATATTTCCAGAGATAGGAAGATGGGAGTCCAAAACATAGAGGACCATTTTTCTAAGACAACTGTGGCAAAGAAAAGGAAATAGCGATTTACTCAGTGTCAAAACAAACACAATCTGCTGCTTTAGGGGGAATGACCTGTTGATAAGAGGTGAAGGAGTGCTTTCTCACATGAGAACCACACCATCTTGGCAAGCTTTTTCAGGGAACCCAGCTGCAGTGAGGCATGTTCCTCCTTGAATCTTTCCTTGCACCACTCTGATCTGCTACCAAAGGCTGCCTGAGCATGTCGATTCTAGTGAGTTCTATGCATCAGTACGAACTGAGAACATACAGGGAAAAAAAAATTCACAGATTTGAGTTGTTTTAGAAAAGTGGAGAAGAGAAGAAGGGAAGTTATAAGTTCTAGGATAACATTAATACTATGAGTCACATATACCTGAAGTTTCCATATATGTTGCAGGTACAATTTATGTGGCGACACACATACCTTCTCCTTTCTTTGTTTACTCTTCTAGATTCTTCTCTTCATTCGCCCTCCCACTTGGCAATTTCTTCTGCTGGATTTCAAGGCTGTGATTTTAAAGCAGGCTGCTCTGACCTAGGCAGATTGGTTTGGTCATGATGGTTTCCTAGACAAGAACTACACCAAGTGGAGTAACAAATAAGATATTTCCAATGTGAGCAACATTGTGGTGACAAAGACTGACTGGAGTGAATGAGTCCCAGCTTCTTGAATTTGGAACTCTACTTGGTTCAAACTTACCAAGTGGTTATTATTTTTTTACTGCATTTGACCCCAGACGGTCCCATAGCTATAGTTCAGAGAAAGCTAAACAAAGTAACGAATATTTCCATTATGATCTGAGTGAGTCAGTTGCAGAGACTGGGGGACAGGGACAGGGGGGAAGAAGACTGCTTTACATAAACGTTTTGAAATTCAAGATCTCTCCACCTTGAGGAGGGGATGGAAAACTACAGTCCACAGGTCAAATCCTGCCCAGTTCTGGAAGCTAAGCAAGGTTTTTCCATTTTTAAAGGGTTGTAGAAGCAACGGCAGCAATAGAGACCTTATGTACCTGAGAAGCATTAAGATATTTATCTGACCCTTTACAGAAAAATGTGGTGACTCCTAATATGAGCCTGCAATTCCCTGGAGCTCTAAAAGTGCTTCCCTGGGACCCCTGTAAGCAATCACTAGGAAGAAAAGAAGGTAGCTGTGGAGGATTTGGGGGGAGGTTTTACAGCCAGGCCAGGGAGGGTATATGCTCCTGGTGTCTGGATTCCTTTGAACAGAACAGGATCGCATGGTCTGCGGCTACCTGTAGGATAGGATCGGAAATACAGCCCAGCCCTGTACCTAGAAGGAAAAGGAATCTGGTTGGTGAAAATGCAGGTGTTAGAAGGCACACAAGGTTAACTGCTAAAAGAATTAAACAAACAGTTGTTAAAGAGTTCGAGAGGAGGCCAGAACACTTTAGATTGAGGTTATGAGGTTATCACAGTGATTTCCCAGGAGAGGTCAAACTACGACGGTCAGTCATCAAGAGGGTGGAAAAGGCAGGTAACTGGAATGAGATCATCAAAGGCACAAAGGTGGAAAGTGTAGACTTGCCCAGGGAATCATATTTAACAAGGAAAGAGGCGCACAGGGAAGTTCTGAGAAATATTCTTAGAAAGATTGTACTCAGCTGGTAAAAGGCCTTGAATGTCAGACAGGCAATACATGTGGATGATAACTTTTAAAAATCATTCAATCAGGGATTCTTTTTCTGGGTTTTCATGTTATTTTTTTTAGTTTTTTCTCTATGGCAACATGGTCTCTGAGTCTGGAAACTCGGCATCTTGAGTTTCCTCATAGTTATCTCTGGGCAGAGGCTACCTTCAGGAGATAGGAATGTTAGAATATCAAGATATGAAATTGAAATGATAAAAACGGACTCATCTCTTTGGGAAAAAAAATCAAATTCATAACTCATACATTTACAAGAGTATGTGATAACATTCATACTCAGTATAAAGAATAATAATGAAACACACACTCAGGCACCCACCATCAGCATCAGTAATAATAGAACATTGCCAGTATTTTTTTTAAGTTTATTTATTTATTTTGCCAGAGAGAGAGAGAGGAAGAGAGCACAAGCAGGGGAGGGGGAGAGAGAGAGAGCGAGAATCCCAAGCAGGCCCCGTGCTGTCAGTGTGGAGCACCAATGCGGGGCTCGAACTCACAAACTGTGAGATCATGACCTGAACCAAAATCAAGAGTCACATAACCAACCAAGCCACCCAGCCGCCCCTCTAATGGGGTTTTCAAACAACCATCTGATCTCTTCCTACAGAAAGAGATAAGAAGATATTTCTGAGAGAGGCAGAACATTTTACTTCTCAAACATTTCTTTACGTTTCTTTTCCTTTTTCCATTTCATGGGTAGGTTTCCATTCTGAATAATTAGCATGCGTTTGCTTCATGAGAACAACCTGAGTTGCAAAACCTCATTTTTAAGCTTTTCTGCTTAAAGCAATCAGTTCCATAAATTATACATCTGTTACTTGACATGCATTTTCCAATAGGTAGTCTAAAGCCATCCCATATGAATACTCATTTTCACATTAAAGATAGAAGACGCCTAGGAGCCTGATTTTCTAGGGGTTTTTTTCTTTGGTCCCCTTTTTTTAATTCCTTTTTTCCCCCCAAGAGGAAAATACTCTTCTTTTGAAAATCTTATGTATTCTTGATGAGAAGCTTTATTTCTATTTTCAGAAACACCATTTTAGATTTGTGTAATCAGTTCAGCAAACTGCTTCTTAAAGTGATAAATAACTATCAAATTAAACTTGCAATTAAAGTTTACTAAAAATATAGGTTGCCATAATTTTGTTGGTGATAGAAGGACAGAAGGAGAAATGATTAATGATGATTACTAATTATGCAGCTGTGTTCAAAGCATACAATCTACAGAACCATGGGCTTCACGCTGAATAAGGGCTTCCTCCTAAGAAAAACCTTTGTAGACAGGATCGAAATGCAGCTCATTTTAGTCAGGACTTCAACACCCCCAGCTCCTCCTCTGGCTGAGCTGGACAATGGAAACCAGAAACATCGAGGGCTAGAATGACCATTTCCACTTTCCTTTCTTTTGTTGTTGCTTTTGTGTTGACTATTAGATAAAATAAGGCCATCAATGTGAGAAATTATCAGGTATTAGTAGTGGTGAAAATAGGATCATCCTGTCAAAACTCTGACTTCTCTCTTTCCTAAATCTTGGGGAACCTGTCTGGTAGTTCAAATGAAAAATGGCTTATTGATGAGGCTAATGGAAATCGCTGTAGAATAAAATCACTACATATTTAACTTATAGACCAAAGACCCACGGTTTGATCGCTTCATCTGTAACTTTAAAATAAGTAAACTTACAAATTAGGTAGCCCTTGAAAACATTTTTTAACCATATAGTTTTTACATTTTAAAAATTACATATAATATATAAATATAATATATATAAATATATATTTATGCTTATTTATTTTTGAGAGAGACAGAGTGTGAATGAGGAGGGCAGAGAGAGAGGGAGACACAGAATCTGAAGCAGGATCCAGGCTCTGAGCTGTCAGCACAGAGCCCGATACAGGGCTCGAACTCATGGACCACGAGATCATGACCTGAGCCGAAGTCGGACGCTTAACAGACTGAGCCACCCAGATGCCCCACCATATACTTTTTTAAATTAGCATAAAAATAACATTCCCCCCTTTTTTTCTCCACTGCTGTAGAAAAATCATTATTTTAGGAAACACAGTTTTACAAATAAAACAACAGAGATCTGTAAGGTTATATGAAATTGTAAAATCACAAATCTAATTCTCTTATATCCCAGTAATGTGGTACTTTCCGTACCCAATATATGACCAAAAACAAACAAAAAGCATACAAAAATAAAGAAAGAGAGAGAGAGAGAGAAATGGGGAAAGAAAAAGGAGAAAGATAAAGGGAGAGAAAAAGAGGGAGCAAGAAAAGAACCAGAAGGGTTAGAAGATGCTTCTGCTTTTACGAATGTGAAACAGAGGATACTGGCCAGGGAACAAAATGATAACAGCAGTAGGGAGAAAAGAGCATGGAACTATGGAAACAGTTGTCACTTATTAAGCATAGCTACTGAGACCACCACACTCTGGTTGTAAATTCGCAGGTATTTAACTTGACTGTTGAATGAGGGGGTGATGCACACACCTTTCCTTCAGGGCTGGCTTGGTGTGATAAAATAGATTGGAAAAAAAAGAAAAAAGACAGATGTCTCTGTTGGAATCTAGATCCACCACGGAAGTACAGAGTGACCTTGGCCATATTACATAACTTGTTTACTCTTCTTTCCTCCTGTGGGAAATGGTAACAGAATCTCCATCCACCCTACCCACCTCTCATCAGTGTTATCTGAAGACCTGATGAGATCATTTTCGTGTAAAAGCTCTTTGAAAGCTGTAAAGCACCAAAGTAACATAACATTTGACCACAAGTAGACTGTTCCTGGGCCTGGCAGTCCAAAGTGAAATACAAAAGGAAAGGGAAGACATGGGTTACACCATTCTTTTTAAAAAATTTTTTGAACGTTTTAAAAAATTTTGTTAAATGTTTATTTATTTTTGAGAGAGAGAGAGAGAGAAAGAGTGAATGGGAGAGGGGCAGAGAGAGAGGGAGACACAGAGTTCGAAGCAGGCTCCAGGCTCCGAGCTGTCAGCAAAGAGCCCGACGCGGGGCTCAAACCCAGAAATCTACAAGATCATGACCTGAGCCGAAGTCGGATGCTCAACTGACTGAGAGCCCCCCAAGCACCTCTGGGTTACACCATTTCTAACAAAAATGCAGCTTACCCATAGCCGGACATATAAGACCCCCTTTGAGATTATCTGAGTGCTTAATATTAAGCAACAGAGCTTAAGCAATTTTATTTTCGTCTCATAATCATAAAAATCTAGAGCTTTTTTTTTTTTTTTTTTGACAAAGTGGTTCAAAGAGGCATGGAGGGGAAGGAAGTAGGGTATTCATTTCTGCCAAGTGCTCTCAGGGGACCTCTGTCATTTGGCTCCCCATGACAAAGTCCTAGGAGACTGCCTGCCTCTTCCTCCTCTGCCCTGTCCTGAGTGATGCAGAGCACACTGCAGAGCTGGAGAAAGAGCATCAGCCGAGAGAGAGAGAGAGAGAGAGAGAGAGAGACAGACAGACAGACAGAGACGCGCCTGACAGCTCCCCTGCAACACGAGCCCAGCACCTCCTCTCAGAGCCGGCCAGTTAGTGGTGGCCGAAGGCACTGATACCATTAGGACAAGGGCCGACACAGGATCAGAACTGCTGACGTGCAGCCTAGTGCTTTTGACAGTAACTCCTGGGGCTTCAGAAAGGAAATAGACATTTGGAAACAAATATGACAAAAGGTTTTTCCCCTTCAACTATTCAGCACATGGTGCTGAATTTTGGAGGATTAAAAAGAAGAAGAATGTATTGATTATTTTCTTAGGGCTCTTAGGGCTTATCAAGTGTTTTATCACATTTTTATAAACTACAGCCTTTGCCCAAAAGCTTTGTTTGCACAAGGGTGTGTCCAGTCCACGGGTGGAAAATTTCCATAATTCTTTCCACTCTGTACTATGTTCCTCCCTCCTTCCTTTGTTCCATTGTTCAGGGTCTCTGTCCATTGTGATCCTAACACGTTTTAATTGTAAGAATCAACTTTATTTGAGATTTTAAAGCATCAAGGACCGAAATGGTGGGGTAAAAAAAATCTGAATTCTTTTGGGATAGGACCAAATATTTGCCAAATTGTCTATACAAAGAGCAAATGTGACTCTTTTCTTACTTATTCAAACATCCAATTGTATTTGTAAAATAACTATTCAGCCAATACTATCAAAGACACCACAGACCCTTTTTTAAAAAATCCTTCAATTCAGCAAATTAGCCGGGATGACCCATTTTGTCACTACAATGGTGACATTGTTTGTGCACTTAAATATCCTTCCCACTTATGGTCTTTCCCTATTCCTGTGTTTGAGACAGGTGCTGAGAGTTACTGTGTGAGGGAAATTTTTAGAAACACCAGCACTGTTGGGTGGACGAATATCTTTACCAAGAATTCATAAATTATCTTGAGATGAGTAAGGGTGATTTGAAAACCATCTTTCCCTTTGTCTCATGGGTACTGTCTTTTCCTTTAGCTGTTCTCTGCTGTGAAGTCTGTCCTGCAAGTCCCTGTCATGTCCCACACACTCACCCCTATACACCCTTTCCATGCGCAGAGCAATCATCTCACCATTTTCTAAGAGAAAATCATAGATTCATATGGTGAGAGACAAAAGTTGACGTCAGCTCTCTCTTAGACTATAGACTTCAGAAACAAAAGAGAAAGAGGGCTGTCTGCACAAGAACACTTCTACAGATTGGGGCAGTCAATTTTCTCCTCTTACGGGAACAGTCCATTCTGAAACCACAATGATCCTTCACCAGTGCCATGATGAGCAGCATCCCAGGCAGCCTGGAGAGCAAATTCTGAGACTTTCTTTTCATTAAAATGCAAAAGCATATTACAACTGCGTTGGCCTACAGCGCACTCTTTAACTTAAAAGCAAATTCTAATTCTTTGAAGACGAAACATTAAAAAAAATAAAAAAGACTCAACCCTAAACAAACTTTAGTCTCTCTGGAAAAGTAATTGATAAATATATTCACACAGTGAGTATATTTTCACACTGTTAAGCATTTATTTATTAAAAAATAATCTGTGTTTCTGAAAACAGCTCTCTTTTGATAATCTCCCTGGAGCCAGAACACACAGATATTTCCTTGTAGGTAAAAGGAATCATTTGGTTAGATGAATTCTTCAGGAAAGAAGATCATGCCAGGATCCTTTTTTTTTTTTTTTTTTAGATTGGATTCTCTACCCCGTAATGATCCACTATAACAATCTATTATAAATTGCATTTGTGGTGGCTTTGTAATGTGTCAGCATGGCTAGGATGAACTACATTTCCCAGAATTCCTGGCTCAGGCAGGCTCTAAGAAAGATTCTTGTGGAAGACGTGGAGAGTGGACGTGAAGCAGCAGCCATGTCTTAGCTCACCCACCCTGTGCCTTGTCTCACCTTACCAGGATAAGGCAGTGACCTGGCTCACAACCGTTTTATCTTCCCCTGGATCCTTGTTCAGCTTCTTGGATTCCTGTACCCAGGCAGTAGCAACAATGTAGCTCCAGACACAATGATAAGACATATTTGCATGCCTGGGGGTAGGAAATAAATCCCACACAAATCAGGGGTCTGCAACTTCAGTGAAATGTCTAGGGGTCCAGCCTAAGGTATGTTGAGGCACCACTTCTGACCTCTTTACTGAGTGACCCAAAAATTATCAGTTGTGAGTGGGGACCAGAACAAGAAAAAGCTCTACAAAAAGTCCAGACTGCTGTGCAAAATAGCTCTGCCACTTGGACCATATAATCCCGAAGATTCAATGGTTCTTGAAGTATCAGTGATAGATAAGGATGATGTTTAGAGCCTTTTTCAGACACCAATGGGTGGATCACAGAATGGATCATGAGGATTTTGGAATAAAGCCCTACCATCCTCTGTGGACAACTATTCTTCCTTTATGAAATAGCTTTTGTTTTGCTACTGGGTTTTGACAGAAATATCATGCTTAGCTATGGGTCACCAAGTGAACATGTGTGTGCCTAGGTATTGTCCGACCCACCAAGCCATAAAGTTGAGCATGCACGGAAGTACTTCATTCTCAGATGGGAGAGATATATATGAAATCAGGTTTGAGCAGAACCTGAAGGCATAAGTATGCTGCATGAATAAGTGGCCCATCTATTCATGGCCCCTAATCCTGATTGTCTTCTCTCTCTTAACCTGAACCTCTGACCTTTTGGGGAGCTCCCTGCGACTCGGTGATGGAGGAAGATAAAACTAAGGTCCAGTATGGACATGAATTTGCACAATAGGCAGATGCCACTTAAAAGTGGACAGCTAAAAAGAAAATGTTCAGGTGTGCATGACAGTCCCACTCTGGGATGACCTCGAAGGGCAGTGGTGAAGGAAAATACTCCTGGTGTACAGAACGTTGAGCAGGCACCTGATTGTCCATTTTGCTTGGATGGATACCTGTTCAGAAGTACAAGTCCACACTAATTCATGGGCCATGATGGAAAATTGGTGACAAAGAGATCTAGAGGAAAGATAGAATGATAGACCTCTCCAAATGAGCATGGCCTGTGGTGGTATTTGTGTTCTATGTGAATGCTCACCAAAGGGTAAACTCATCAGAGGAATATTTAATAATCAGGTGGGTAGGATGAACCATTCTGTGGATATCTCCAGCAACCCCTGTCATTGCCCAATTGGTTCATGAATAAAGTGGCCTTGGTGGCAAAGATGGAAGCTATACATAGGCTCAGCAACATACACTTCTGTTTACCAAGGCCCATCTGGCTTTGGCCACCACACAGTGCTCAGTCTGCTAAGTGCAGAAATCCACACTGAGTCCCTGACATGGCACCACTCCCAGCTACCAGCTAGCCACCTATTGTCAGATTGATTAGATTATATCAGATCACTTCCCTCCTGGAAAGGACATACTTTGTTCTTACTGGAATAGACACCAACTCTGGACACAGATATGCCTTCTTTGCGCACAATGCTTCTGCCTAAAGTAATTTAGTTCACAACAAATTAAGTACAGAAAGGAAGGCTGTATTTTCCTGTGTGCAAGGAAGGCATGCAGTTTATTGGTCTTACCATGTCCCCTAGCACTCAGAAGAAGCTGGCTTGACGGACTGGTAGAATGGCCTTTTGAAGACTCAGTTATGACCAGTTGTCCAGGATGCGAAGTATGTTCTAAGTCTTCATCTAATATATGTGTCTGTTTCTCCCATAGCCAAGATTCATGGGTCTGGGAACAAAGGGTGGTTTGGGAAAAGCTCCTCTCACTGTTATCCCTAGTGATCCACCAAATTTTGCTTCCCATCCTTATGATATTTGGCTCTGCTGGTCTAGAAGTCTTAGCTCCAAAGGAGGGCCCAACAATGAATCTGTTGAACTGGTGTGCACCTGGACGCTTTGACTCATGCCATTGGATCAACAGACAAAAAAAAAAGGGGGTGATTGAACGTGAGCTGCTTCTGCACAGAAGTCAGGGGCAGTATTTCTCCAATTTTGAAATCTTCTAGGTTGTCTCTCAGTATCCCCATATCCTGTATTAAGCTACATCAACTCAATTAGCAGGAGTGCTAATGGCCCAGACCCTTCAAGAATGAAGAGTTGGTTCACCCCACCAGGCAAGGATCCACAACTAGCTGAAGTCTCCGCTGAATACAAAGGGAATATGGAATGGGTGGTGGGAGGAAGCAGCTATAAATACCATCTATGACCACATGACCAGTTTCAGGTATAAGTACTGTAATAGTTATGAGTGTTTCTTCTTTATTATGATATGACTATGTATATGAATATATATTATGATGTGACTATTTATGCATATATATATTTAACCAGTTATTTTCGTGTTTGTCCTTTCTTATCCCCTTATTATCTAACATAAGTTAATAGTAGTTAACTTAATATCTCAGTATATAAATTATAGGATAGCAAAGGAAAAGTGTGAATCAGCTAGAATCACACTAGAAATGAACATCACCTCAAGTCAAAAAAGAACTTTGGATCCTCTTCTGAGGAAAAGTTAATGTGTTTCTGGTTGGACTTGGGATAGATGTATCAGGTATAGACACACATGCGTGCACGCACTCACGCACGCGTGTGCCCACACACACACACACATGCACACACATCCTAGCGTTTCTGCTTCTGTCTTCAAACCCTGACCACTACAGTATTTTAGTTGAATTTTAAAAAGTTGCATTCTTTAAAAGGCAGTTTTATTCAGATGTAATTGACATAAAACAAACTGCACATATTTAAATTGCATATTTTAATAAGTTGTAACATATACATACACCTATGAAACCATCATTATACTCAAGCAAGTAAAATATTCATCATTCTCAAAATTCACTTCTTTCTCTTGCCAACTTCCCCTCTCTGCCTCTCCTTGCCCACCTCCCCAGGTAACCACTGATGTGCTTTCTCTCAATCAAGAGGAGTTTGTATTTTCTAGAGTTTTATATAAATGGAGTCAGAGAGTATGTATTCTTTTTTTGGCTGGCATATTTTGCACAGCATAATTCCTTCAAGATTCATCTGTCCTGTTATGTGTTCATTCTAAAATAGTTCAATCTTGAAGGTTAAATTCTTAATGAAAGGATTTTAAGTACAGGTCAATCACAAGCATTTAGATGCAGTGTGACTGGGCATAATTCAGAGAAACAGAAATCCAGGCAATCAGAGATGATATGCTGGGAACCTGTCCTTACAGCGGGAGGATCTAGAGAGAGCATCATCACTCCAGCCTCACCATTTGGTAGATAGCATGAGCTTCTCTGGAAAGGTCTTTGAAAGGCTGGACTCTGCGTCAAACAGAAATTTTGGCCAGTGGAATAGGGCTGGACTACACCATATCCAAAGGTTATCTAGGAGACTAGGGAGGGAATAGAATGCCCACTGAATTTTGAGTGTGGCATCTTCTGAGAAAAACATGGAATGACATCAACCTGAATAAAGATGAGTCATTCTTGTTCTTACCTTTCTTCAGTACCATCAACATATGAAGTCAGCAGCCCTTAGGCTCCTTTCACCTAGTTTTTCTCTACCCCCACTTTCTCTTACAGATAAGCCAAGAGTGACAGATTGCTCCACAGGCTCGCTTAAAGCCTCCAAATATGAGTCATGGAAAGCAACATAATGTAACGGACATTTGACTGAAAAGCAGGAGATCTGAATTTTAACCCTGATCTGGTACTTACTTATTAGCATGGGATAGTGAATAAATTAGATTCTTTCTCTAAGTCTCATTTCCTCAGCTGGAAACTGACAGAGCTGGACTATGTGATCTTAAAAAATCTCTTTATTCTATGCATGTAGGAGTGGGATAATAAAGTCCTGGAGGATTAACAGGTATTGTCATGACAAGAACCACGTAGGCAACCTGAAGCAAATCCCCATTTGTGACTGTAGGCACTATAGCATAGCCAGCCATCCACCTATCCCCTGTCAATCCATCCATCCATCATCTTTCCATCCAAAAAATATCTAGTGAACACTAATATGTACAAGACGTTGTGCTTGGCAATGGAACAAGACGATGAATCTGATCTAGCTCTGGTCCTCAAAATGCTCACAGTTCACTGAGAGAAAACAAATTTATACATAATTAATTACAACATTTGATAACTTGAAAAATCAATCTCTTACAAAGTCAATGTTTTGGTAATTCTTTGAGCCTCAGAATTTGTATAGAATAGGAGGAGAATAATTGGGTTTTTTTGTTGTTCTTGTTGAAGTAACTGAATATGAATACATTTATGGCAAAGGCCATTTCAGAAAGTACTCCATGAAGATACAGAAGGGAAAAATTATCAATGTCCGTCTCAAGCATTGACCTTTTAGGAAACTTGTGGTCACCCTTTTTCCTTGGCGTGTCTTACTGCCCATTATATATTTCTTGTATGTACTAATTACTGTAACAAACCTTTAGAAAGAGGAAGAGGAAAGAGAACAAAACGTAATTCTACTCTCCATATAGCTAGACAGGGAACCTTCAATCTTCCCTCTTAGGAAAGGCCCAAGCTGGGAAGCCATGAACTTTCTAAGCAAAGGAAACATTACCTGGAATCGGTTACATTTAATTAATTCAATTTATTAACTTATACTCTTAAATATAAATGTGATTATTTTAAACCTGAACTTCAGCCTCATAAGACACATATGTATTTTTGAGGTTTGTGTCATAAACACTAAAACGTTTACTCAGCATTTAAGTGGTCCAGCGATGTTTGGTTTTAAGTTAATACCATTCTCCTTTATTCTCTTCAATCTTGCTGGAAACAAACAGCTTTAGGTGAACTGAGTTAAATAGAAGGAACAGCTTATACCAACAGAGAAACCCTGACCATCATTTCTCTTTTTAGTTCTTAACTCGCGCTGTTGAAGATACTCGTAAGTAAACAGCACACGTATCGTCTAATAGTTTGACGTTAATGATTCAGCTCTTCGGCAGACCTGGGTGAAGCATGCTCCTCCATCTGACTTCCCCACAGCCAGTAATCTGGGTCATGTGACTGGCTGACCCCTCCATCCCCCTGCACCACCTACCTCCACTCCCCGACATGCCATCAGATCCCACCCAAAGGAGCCAGTCGTCCCCATGAAACAATGAGCAATTCTTACAAGACACAACTGGAGCTCTGTTACTGTGGCACAGGAAAGCTTGATAAGATCTCCCAGCCACAGCATTCTTTTGTGTCAGCAGAGGCAAGTGGGATGTTCCTTCTGCAGCTCTTACAGAGCAAGAGGAAGCAGGCTGTGAAACACAATGTTCATTGAAATCGGCTTTCATCTGAGGAATCCCATGGTGGCTCCTGCTTCATGATGTGCATTCTGTCTGCAGCTGAGCTCTCCTGATGCATTTCCGTTGTTTGTTCTGAGGGGAAGGCAGCACCTTTATGAGACTCACTCTTTTACTAGGTAAAGGGCATCACATTGTGCTGGGCAAAGCCTTCTGTGTCGGGATGTCTCCAGTGTGTCTGGAGCCTAGAAGGAACATTAAAAATAAAAAAAAGAACAATCCAGGCGTCCGCCA
The DNA here is from genome assembly GCA_028646485.1 of Cryptoprocta ferox. Taxonomy (NCBI): domain Eukaryota; kingdom Metazoa; phylum Chordata; class Mammalia; order Carnivora; family Eupleridae; genus Cryptoprocta; species Cryptoprocta ferox. The sequence goes on along the minus strand of CM053577.1, from coordinate 29,247,293 downwards.
CCCTGGCTCACTGATGTAGCGCTGGCTACGTTAGGGGAGGAGCACAAAGCCGCCCTGATGAACCTTGCAGCACGTGCGTGCTTAGTCTTTAGGGGCAGGAAGTGTTTGTTGCTTTAGTTATTGCAGTGTGCACAATGCCACAGGCCACAAATGGTGGTACTTAACTATAGATCTGCAGGCTCTGGGACTAATAGAACTGCCCAGAAGCAAGTCGGGCTCTATTATCTATTCTGCTCATTAAATCTAAGAGCAATTCTGACTCTTAAAGAACAAACATGGGGAGGAGGAAGTAATCCACAGTCAAATCATAGGTAAGAAGTCTCTCCATCTCATGGTCCTAGTTTTATAATTTAGCAATTGACGTTCTTTTCAGAGAAAAACATCCTGGATCCCAGAAAGAGTGGATTAAGAGAGTGATTAAGAAGAGGGCTAAATCAGTGTATGGACAAACAAGTCAACACTGGTTAGTCTGTCTTGCTGACCACTTTTTCTCATCTATCAAAGCCCTTCCTTCTCTGCTCTACCCCATCTGGACTGACCAGCCTGTAATGCAAAGGAAGATAAACAATTAACTCTCAATACAGATAGAAGGGTGAACACGAAATCTTCATTTCCACGGCACTTTTGACTCTGGGTATATTTTTTTCCTTGGACTCTCAAAATAAGCTGGCAAACTTGGGAAGGCATGGTCTATCTCAGCAGTAGAGGGAGTCGGTAGAGAGACAGAAGAAGGTAAGAAGCCCTGAACCTCAGAAAGAGCTGGCAGCCGTACATGAAGGAGAAGTCACGTGTGAGGTTCCTGGCCCAGGCCCCTCCTCATTAGTTGGATCCCTAGACACGTGGACAAATGACCAGTCTCCAATCTGAGCGTCAAGGCTGACTTTTCTCACCACCAGATGGCTAACGTCCTCTAGAGGTCGGTGTATTTATGTGAAGGCAGGCAGATATATAAGGAGGTACTGACACTGGAAAACTTGAAAACATGGAAGTTGTTTCCTGGAATCCAGTGTGCTTGTTCTAGTCTGAGAAGAACAGATGTCAATCTTGTAAGTGATGCAAGATACTGATGAAAATGACAACCACGGCAGTTAACGTTCTCAAGAAGGAAAGATTTGAAAAAGTACTAAGAGATTCAAATTCTGGCTAAACCCCATGAAGAGGACCCAAACTGTTTTCTAAGGGGTTTATCTTAGCTGAGATAATAACAGAACTCCTGAATACCTGGAAATTTTGTGGAGTCTTCTTTGCGATATTCTTGGGAAAGGATTTGCCCAAACCTAGACATAGCAAAAGTTTCTAGTGACATTTCCCCTACTTCTGAACTGAGTAGCTCATCCCTGATTGGAATAGGCTTCTGGAAAAGAGGATTTATATTAGGGATTGGCTTTGGATGGAAAGGATCCATGAAACTCTCTTCCTCAATCATCTCCTTTCCTCAACCTTGGTTAAAAAAATTAAATTAAATACTAGCGACCAAAGCTTTGTAAGGGAGGGGTGCCTGGGTGGCTCAGTTGGTTCAGCTTCCAAATTTAGGTCGGGTCATCATCTCACAGTTTGTGAGTTCAAGCCCTGCATCAGGCTCTGTGCTGACAGCTCAGAGCCTGGAGCCTGCTTTAGATTCTGTGTCTCCCTTTCTCTCTCTGCCCCTTCCCTGCCTGTGCTCTCTCTCAAAAATAAGTAAATAAATAAATAAACAAACAAACAAACATAAAAAAAAAACTTTGTAAAGGGGATTCCTGCATTGAGTAAGATATTCTGGGGTTCTTTCTAATTTTCAGATTCTATGCCTTAAAAATTCTAGGAGAATAATGCTGATGCATATAATTTCTATGCAAATATCGTTGTTCTCTGGGTTAGAACCACATAAATAATACCCAAGAGAGGTATCACATATTAGATTAGAATACATCTAATTCGGTTCATTTCACAGGTAAATATATATTTGCAAATATATATATATTTGCCTGTGAAATGAACTGAATTAGATGTATTGTATATGTATGTATATATGTATGTATATGTGTGTGTGTGTATATATATATATATATATATATATATATGGATTATACAACTTTCAGCAAATAAAAAGCTACATCTCTGTCCTCAAGAGCATCACATTGTGGTCTGAAGGCAATCACATAAACAGATGATTTGGGTGTAATATAGTATTTGCTGACTAGAATGATACCCAGGTCAACATGGGTCCTATAGCTCTTAACTTACTTTGTGAAAGAACAGGAAAGGCTTCGAGAGAAGGTCATGCCAGAGATGATACTACAAGCATGAAAGGTAGTCATCTAGGTGAAGAAGACAAGGAAGGCGATTCTAGACAGAAAGACTCACATGAGGCAAGTAAGAAGGCCTGAAACACAGGGCACCTTTGAAGAACTAAAGGTAACCTGGTATTTCTGAACTGTTGAGAAAAGGTGGAAAAGGTCAGGGCACATCTGGGGGTGGGAGGGCAGGCTTGAAGACCATTCTGAAACTTTAAAGCTTTCGTTAGGACAAAAATAAAAGAAATCAGAACGGGATTTACACCTTAGTGCTTTCTGATACTAAGACTCCAGGAATTTAGGCAGTATGAGGTTAGGTATCAGAGATGGAGGTTATGCCGAGATCAAAAGACTTACTTAAAGGTCATGAATGGCCACTAGGGCTGAAAACAAGGATAAAACATTATTGACATCTTGGTCAGTTGGTTATGGCCTCTTAGGAGAATTTTAAAGAGCATTCGCAATGTGACTCACTCTCTCTCTCTCTCCCTATTTCCTCAGCAACCAACACAACAACTACAAAGGCTGAGATCCTGACTGTAATTCTGTGCACCCCAAGAATAAATGGGAACGACCTAGGTGAGCTCCTCAGTCCCTCACCTCCACTTCTATTTGTCCCAAACCCCATCCCTTAATGACTGAACAAGGTCACAAACCAGACAACTCTGGAGCAATGAAGGGCAACTATATAACTGCCAGGGCCCAGAAGAAAATGAAAATGTAGAAACTCTTATTCAAAAAGCTGAGAGACATCTGGGTGGCTCCGTCAGCGGGCACTTGGTCTTGATCAGGTCATGATCTCATGGTTGGTCAGTTCGAGCCCCACATTGCAGAGCCCACTTCAGATCCTCTCCCCTGCTTTCTGCCCCTCCCCTGCTTGAGCGTGCCTCTCTCTTTCTCAAAAATAAACATTTAAAAATAAAAGAAAGAAAAAGCAGAAAATAACATGCCACTGGAGGTATTTAAATATAAAAATTTCCCGTTTTTCTGGTCTTTCTCTTAACTTGTCATGATGTTACTTTTTACTGTTATTTAATGGCATTATAAATAAAGAAAAATAAATATTTAAATTATTAGCAGGAATTTTACCATTCATTTTTATATGGTGCATGCTAGCAAAATACAAATATGAAAGCACTTATGTAGAATCATCAAAATTATACATTTGCATTTTACAGTTCATACACGTATATGTATTTTATTCCTATCAGAAGGATGGAAATCCTGCAGAATACTAACTCAACTGTTTTTATTTTGATTTCCAAGCCTCGTCCATTCTAACACTCTACCTTCAACTCACAGATGGGTAAAGATGGACTAACAGGAAAAGTAACTATAGATCACACTCTTTCCTTTCAGGTCATGATTTCTGGCATATGTGATTGACTAATACAGGGAAGTAACATGGTAAGCAAAGCTACCAGAGAGTTCCTTAGTTGTTTGTGTTTCTTAGAACTCCATGGTCTTCTATCTGCATGTGAAGCAAGTTCCCTGTCAAAAAGAAAACATGGACTATCAGTTTTGTCAGACCACCAGTCCCCTTCCCCCACCCCCAACTTAGTCATGAACCTAACAGGTCGCCTTGATTTGCTTTGCATTTCAGTGAACTCCTGTGCAGAGTGGCTCCCCGCCGAATGCTGTGCTCAGGGGTCACTCTGAACACTGTATGAGAATGGGGCAGCAAGGAATGACAGCACTCACTCATATTATATGTATCTTATCTGCTCAAACACATATTCCATTGCCCTGTTTGACTTCACTTAAAAACATGAGTTTGGCTGGGGCGCCTGGGAGGCTCAGTCGGTTGAGCGACCGACTTCAGCTCAGGCCATGATCCTGCAGTTGGCGGGTTTGGCTCCTTGTTGGGCTCTGTGTTGACAGCTTGCTCAGAGCCGGGAGCTTGCTTCGGATTCTGTGTCTCCTCTCTCTCCCCCTTTCCCGTTCGTGCTCTGTCTCTCTCTGTCTCTCTCTGTCTCTCAATAATAAATAAATGCAAAAAAAAAAAAATTAAGAAAGAAAGAAACATGAGTTTGGGGGCGCCTGGGTGGAAGAAAGAAAGAAACATGAGTTTGGGGGCGCCTGGGTGGCTCAAATTCTGTTTCAATTCTGTGATTCTGTTTCAGCTCAGGTCAGTCATGATCTCAAGGTTCGTGAGTTTGAGCCCCCGCGTCGGGGGCTCTGTGCTGGCAGCATGGAGCCTGCTTAGTTTCTCTCTGTCTTCCTCTCTCTATTCCCCTCCCCCAATCATATTGTCTCTGTCTCTCTCAAACTAAAGTTTAAAAAAAAAAACAGGTGAGTTCAAGGATAAAGTTATTGAGAATCGTAAAGTGGCAATAACAGTGTCTCAACCAAGCCTGAGGTCCTGTGAGCCCCCCATACAACTGCACAGTTTGTGTGCTTGTGAAGCCAGCCCTGGGAGCAATGGATTAATATTCCTAACTACTCTCTAGAGAAACTGCTTCTTCCCAATAACTGTTTCTTATTTTGGCCACAAAGCTATTTCAGAAAGCCTTCTGGGATCGGCAGAGTCTTCCCCAATTTGTAACACAGCCTCATAGAAACAAGGCAGTAAGACTAACAGTGCAATTTTTAACTCAACTTCATAGAAACTGAGGCAGTAAGACTAACCCGTGGCAGGGAAACACACCTGGAGAAATCGTTTGGCTGCCTGAGTTAAAGACTTTTTATTATATTAAAAATGAAGATTGAAATCATTTGAGCTAACATCCTAATGACAATTACAAATTTTAACCTCACTCATTCAAGATCCTACATCAATGACCCATGTCACTAGTCCACTATTTTCTTCTCATTTTGGACAAAGAAATTTCAAGCCCTGAGGAATCCCCTGTCAACCAGAGAGCGTGGTGGTAAGAATAGTGCAAGAGGGAACAGGTTAAATGTTACTGCTGGATACTTCGCTATGGGGTATGAGACACTGAGACACCAAAGGCTTTTCGTAGGAATCATAGAAGTATTTAAAGATTGCTTCTTTGTCTCCTTTGAATTTTAACAGCACCATTTTGAGAAACACTGCCTTGGAAGGTAACTGGCTTTCAAGAAATTTCTTGGCAAGGATATCGATGAAGCTTTTTTGCATGCGTCAACTAACACTTATGACTTTGTAGATGTTAAGCTAGAGGGTCCTGAGGAAAGAGTTAATGTTGAAGTACCCAGCATAAGGCATGCTGGACACATTTCCTTACCAGAAAAAAATAGGAAGGCACTCATCCAGGAACTCATAAAAGACCGCAGAGAATGTTGATTGGCAGTTTTAGCCTCTGCATCTGGAGAGTTTATTTATAGTTATTTAAATCTTGATAATCAGTGGTACAGGAGAAAAAAGGAAAGAATAGATTATTGGAAACCATGCATCATTCACAAACTTCATTTTAACAGTTGTTTTTAACTGTTGCTTTTCTATCAAAATTTCCATCAGACTGCTTAACAAAGAGTCAAGTGAGTACTTAGTACTTAATTTCATTTTATGTCATCTGCTGACCCGCAAGAATAAATGTCAGACTGGGTCAGCGTACTGTTGGGTGGCCATAAACAAATAAAAAATAACAAATGAATGAACTATCACTATGAAAAAAATGACTAACCTATTTTGACCCTCTATGACGACATCATATAACTACAAGAGCTCCCAAAGAAAAAAACTGGAGTACTGACCCTATGAGCAATGTTCATTTCATGTAACATACATCTTTTAAATTTCAAGTCATACTTTATTTTAGAAATACAAGTCCACTCAAAATTAGCAAGCAGTAATTGGCTAGAAAGTAATGAATGGATTCTTTAGTTTTGTTCTTTTTTTTTTTTTTCCTGAGTCATGATGTGTAATTAAAAGGCCAATTCTCAATGATTCTAGAAGGGAAGTTTCTGAAAGGTCTGTTTCATTAAGTCAACCTGGAAGGAACAGCGTTACAAAATGGATCATCTCTTTTTGGACCTTGTTTGATAAAAGCCGTAAGACCTTACCTAAGTGGCAAGAACTCTCCCTGGCATGAACCCCTGCTTTAATATTTAAATTAATTAATAGCCGACTTTGGCTCGGTTCATGATCTCACGGTTTGTGAGTTCAAGCCCTGCGTTGGGCTCTGTGCTGACAGCTCGGAGCCTGGAGCCTGCTTCATATTCTGTGTCTCCCTCTCACTCTGCCACTCCTCTGCTCACAATCTGTCAATCTCTCTCTCTCAAAAATAAATAAACATTAAAAAAAACTTTTTTAAAGAAAAAAGAGAGGAGGCTTTGAGTCTCAAAAAAAAGTTGGTAACTACTGCATGTGCTTGAGAAGATACCAGCATAACTTTTACTGCTACATGGACTGGCTGTTACTGCAAACAGTGCATCTGAAAGTGGCTTACCAATGTGAAATGTCCATCTTTCCAACAGGAGAAAATCAGCGTCATTTCTTACTTCTCTTTCTCCGTTCCTTCTCCTTCCCTACCCTTATTCTTAGTCTGCCCAGCATAAAATAAATCTCTGATCTCGCCAACAAATAAAGAGTTGACATATCACCTGTTGAAAGTAGTTAATCTTCAGTCTATAAATTCGCCAACTAAATGTTCATCCCCAAATCATCAGGATATTGACTAGATTCTCATCCGTATGCCTCTTGATAAAAGCTTAGTGTTAAAGTTCATTTGGCAGGACTATACATCCAAATGGTACCATTATTTCTAATATTGTTTTTCTCATGATGCAAAAAGTTTTTATGTTTTTAAGATTGAGAGCTTTCCCTGGAATGATATCTTCTATTCAAATCAAGAAAAAGAGAAGACCCATAAATTATAGGTGCCACAGTTTTGATGAGATAAACAAATATTGAAGCATAACATTTAGTAGCATGAGAAACTTTTGAGAAACTTCTTTTTGACTTCAGGAAAGAGAATAGAACAAAGGTAATTCTTGATGACTGAATGTAGAAGATATTTTAACTATTGTTGCTTATCTGTACATGGATAAAATCCCTCTAATCCTAGGCTTCTGGTTTAGAAAGTGAGCTGTAAAGTGGGCGATTTCAGAACATTCTCCCACTCAGAAACTCTGTTAAAACAGAAGCAGAGGGATTTGGGAGTGAAAGACCTTATGTTCATATAGTAAGTTTTCCTTTGGGTAATTAAATTTACTTTTATTGGCTGTATAAGCTCTTAAAAAATAATCCATATTTACTTCAAATCCTTAGGTCTTGAAATTGTTTTTAGTAAAATATAGTGTCTAAAAGAATGAGATCAGTATCAAGATGAAAGTTTTAATTGTTGTGTGATGCTTTATTTATTTATTCATTTTGTTTTGTTTTGTTTTTGAGAGACAGGGAGAGAGAGTGCACACTCAAGGGAGGGGCAGAGGGAGAAGGAGAGAGAGAATCTTAAGCAGGTTTCATTCACACCCAGCATGAAGCCCAATGTGGGGGGTAGGAGGGGGGGCACTGGATCTCAGAACCATGAGCTCAAGACCTGAGCCAAAATCAAGAGTCAGGCACTTAACCAAGTAAGCCACCCAGGAGCCCCTTTTGTGTGATGCTTTAAACTACAAGATAGATAGGGGTGGCTGCGTGGCTCAATCAGTTAAGTGTCTGACTTTGGCTTAGGTCATGATCCCAAGACACTTGGGATCAAGTTCCACGCCCCCCTCCCCCCCATCACACACTGCACTGACAGCTCAGAGCCTGGAGCCTGCTTCGGGTTCTGTGTCTACCTTTCTCTCTGCCCCCTCCCCCACTTGCACTCTGTCTCTCTCTCTCAAAAATAAAATAAACATTTTAAAAAACTAAATCAATAAACTACAAGATAGTTGTTCTATGGTCAGAGGGGACTGAACCTGAATTATTTTTTAAAAAACTTAAATATTGGACAGTTTTCAACACTGCTTGTCTCAATATTATCATATAAATGTGGACATACTTCTTCAGTTTGTCCCAACCACAACATCAAGTGTGACTTGTTTTATTTTTTCATACTCCATGTCATTAAATGATAACATTTAGTAAAGTCACATTTCATCATGGCTGACAATATCTTAGGAACACAGAACTTAACAAAACAAAGCTACAATAAGGGTTTGGCTTCACTTCATATTTCATTTCCTTTACATACCTTATTGTTTATAAGGATAGAGAGCATTTTAATATTGCTTAGAATATAGAATTTATTTGCCATTAGTAGACATTTATACCAGAGAGAGAACAAATAACACTATGGTTCTTAACAATAATTAAATAACACATTTTGAAGAGTCTTCACTTCTTTTACTTTGGGAGTAGAGTAAGCTTGAGATAAGATGCTTGATCATCCAAACTTATTTAACTCTTTTTTTTTGGTATTTTGACCCTGAAATATCAAAAATATCAGACCTTTCTTTTCATTCATTGTACCTAACACCAAAGATTAACTATTTTCAGGACAAATTTTTCAGTAGAGTAAAATAATGGTTGAAGAGTTATGTTTAACAGAAAGATCATTGGTCTGCTAAAATTTTGCTATTTGCTGACTAAAAAAGCACTTACTGGATTTTGAAGCATATTTTCCCGTTACAGAAAGAGCGTTTATGGAAACATAACATTCAAGTGGAAAAAAAAAACCCTACTCATTCTGCTTCATCATCTCTACATGGAAAGCTAGATAGGGGGAAAGCACTCATTACTTTCCTGGCAATAATCAAGGAAACTAAAAGAAATTCTAACAGAATATTTTTGCTTTAAAAAAGAAAGAAGAGGCAAGGTTTGAAACTCTCAAGGATTAGCGTAGAAGTCAGCTGGGAGCTATGCTCTCTCCTGGAGCCAGACCACAGTCAGAAATCTCACTTTTGGTTCCTGACTTATAAAAAATTCTGACACGTTTTGTTTGAATATGTAAGTCCAAATGCATGCACATCTACCAATTCCTCAGCAAAATCAGTGTTTCACCTATTAATATTTTTTAACTAAGAAAGAGCACGACTGGAAGAATTCTCATTAGAACACAATCCACCCCACCCCACTTTCTTTTTCTTTAGATCAAACTAATAAGTCCCTTTGGGAATCAAAATAGACAGCTACCACCATTATAATAAAATTTAATGACATGCAAATACATCAGAACAATGCATTTGCATTCTGAAAATGTTATCTTTACTTTTTTAATTTTTTCTCCAAGTACGTTTTTTTTTAATTTAAATTTTATTTAGTTAACATACAATGCAATATTAGTTTCAGGAGTAGAATTCAGTGATTCATCACTTACATACAACATCCAGTGTTTATCACGAGTGCCCTCCTTAGTACCCATCACTCATCCAGCCCATCTCCCACCCACCTCCCTTCATCAACAAACCCACAGTTTGTTCTCTATCATTAAAAGTCTTTTGTGGTTTGTTTTCCTCTCTTCTCTTCCCCACCCTTTCCATATGTTCATCTGTTTTGTTTCCTAAATTCCATATATGAGTGAGATCATATGGTATTTGACTTTCTCTGATTGACTTATTTTGCTTAGGATAATATACTCTAGTTCTATCCATGTCGTTGTAAATGGCAAGATTTCATTCTTTTTGATAGCTGAGTAATATATATATATACCACATCTCCTTTATCTATTTATCAGTCAATGGACATTTGGGCTCTTTCTATAGTTTGGTTATTGTTGATAATGCTCCTAAAATTGGAGTGCATGTACCTCTTCAAACTGTTGTTTTTGTATCCTTTGAGTAAATACCTAATAATGAAATTGCTGGATCATAGGGTAGTTCTATTTTTAGTTTTTTGAGGAACCTCCATACTGTTCTCCAGAATGGCTACACCAGTTTGCATTCCCACCAGAAAGTAAGTTACCTTTACCTAAGATTTATCTTAGTCTCAAGGTCAAATATTAGCAAGCATGGATGTCAAGATATTTAAAAACAAGTATATTTAAGTCATTGCATACATTATGATGGGAATGTAAGTTGGTAAAAAAATTTTGGAGGGCAACTTGCCAATATCTAAAAAAATATTTCCTCTGCTAGAAGACTTCCAGTTTCAGTTCTGGGTCACTCCTATTCTTACAACAACATAAAGCTGAACAAACTGAAAATCAATGACTTTTTCTGGACTAATCAAAGAACTGAGGTCACAGGACAAATTGGCACTCACAAATCTGGAATCCAGAGAGTCAGAGCTGATATCTGCTTACCAGAAGCTGATGCCTGTGGAGCCAAACCAGTAGGAAAACTTAAATGGCTACTTTTTTTTTTAATGTTTATTTATTTATTGTGAGAGAGGGGGAAAGGGCAGAGGAGAGGGGAGAAAGAACCCCAAGCAGGCTCCACACTGTCAGCACCAAGCCCTGTGTGGGGCTTAATCTCCCAAACCTGGAGATCATGATCTGAGCTGAAATCAACAGTTGGACGCTTAACCAACTGAGCCACCCAGGTGTTCCTTAAATGGCAACTTTGACAAATTGCTGGAGGCTAAGTGTGATCGGTCCTAAGAAAAAGATACTCCTGGGGTTGTAGACTTAGAGGTGAAAGATGTTAACTCTCTCTGTGGGGGGTAGTTAGGGGTGACAAAACTCAAGAGGGGAGTCAAAAACACACTAGAGGAATTCAAGGACACGGACACCTATTGCTATTGCAAACATTAAACACAGCTCAACTCCTAGCAAATTAACCTAAAACATCACCTTAGAGACCCATTTACCTCAGTTCCTATTACCCAATATAACATGTGTGGCTTTCAACAAAAAAATTATAAGACAAGTCAAATGCAAGAAAAAACACAAGAGACAAAGCAAACATCATAACAAGATTTGAATGCAACACAAATGTTGGAATGATATGACAGGGAATTTTAAATAACTATGATTAATATATTAAGAAAAATAATAAAATATAGAAAAGTATGCAAGAAGAGATGAGTAATTAAGTGGAGAGTTGTAAAGCCTAAGAAAAAATAAATATTAGATGCTAAAAGAACAATCCCCCAAAATAAACAAAACCAAAGATTGCCTTTGACAGACTATTCAGTAGACTAGAAATGTTTGAGAAAAGAACCAATGAATTAACATTAAGTCAATGGAAATGTCCCAAACTAAAATGCAAGGAAATGAAAGAAAATAACACAACACAACATCCAAGAACTGTAGGATAATTTCAAAAAGTGTAACATACATGTAATTTGACTATCAGAAGGAAAAGAAAGAATGGATGAGAAGAGAGATTTTAAGTAATAATGGCCAAGAATTTTCCACCATTAATAACCAACACCAAGCCACAGATCTAGGAAAAATACCAACAAGCATACATCTGGGAATATCATATTCAAACAGCAGAAAAATCAAAGACAAAGAGAAATTCTTGAGAAAAGTCAGAGCAAAAATAAATCATCTTACCTACAGAGCAATGAGAATGAGTATTTCTGTGGACTTCTCAGGAATGATGTAAACTATAAGAGATAGATTGAAATATTGAACAATGGTAACAACAAAAACAGCTGCCTAGAATTCTATAGCCAATGAAGTTACCCTTCTAAAGCAAGAAGAAAAAAGACTTTTTCTTACAGGCAGAAACTGAGAGGATTCAATGGCAGCAGACCTGCCCTGCACGAAGGGTTAAAAGGGTAGAAAAGGGGTGAAAAGTAAGTAGAATTTTCCAGGGGAGAAATCTGACCTATAATGCATCAGCTAGATGATCAGGGTTAGCATCGACAGTGATAAGTCATGTTGATTGCATGTAGCATTGATATGACTTGATGAAAATGACACTTTCCCTCTGTGATCTTCCTCCCAAAAAGACATAATTCCATCCTGATCATGAGAAAAATTCCATTTGAGGGCCATTCTACAAAATATGTAACCACTATTTCTCAAACCTGTGAATGTCATCAAAAACAGGGAAAGCCTGGAACACTGTTGTAACCAAGAGAAGCCTAAGAAGATATGACGAAATTTATTTATTTTTATTTTTTTAATGTTTTATTTATTTTTGAGACAGAGGGAGACAGAGCACGAGCAGGGGAGGGTCAGAGAGAGAGGGAGACACAGAATCTGAAGCAGGCTCCAAGCTCTGAGCTATCAGCACAGAGCCTGATGCGGGGCTTGAACCCGTGAACCACGAGATCATGACCTGAGCCGAAGTCATACGCTTAACCATCTGGGCCACCCAGGTGCCCCGATATGACTAAATTTAATGTGGTATCTGGAACAGGAAAAAAAATGTTCAAAACTAAAACAGTCTGAATGAATTTTGCAGTTTGGTTAATAAAGAGGTATCAATACTGGTTCATTCATGTAAAAGGTACCATACTAACGTAAGATGTTAATTACAGGGAACACTTGGTGTAGAGAATATGAACACTCTCTGTACAGTATCTACATTTTTTATTAAAAAATATAGCCTAATATGAAAAGTTTCCTTTTCGAAAATGCGAAAGATAAAACAAGACCCTCTTTCAAATAGCTTTTTAAGAAATACACTGATAGGAATTTATCCTATGCACATACAAGCAAAAACATGCCATGAGAAATTTGCCACTGTCTTTGTAATTTAAAAAGTCTGACTCAAAATTAAATGTCCATCAATATAAACTTGGTCAAATAAATTACATTATAGAATAACATAGATGATTCTGCAGTCATTAAGGAAAAAGAAGAAAAAACATTAGACCCATATATACCACTACAGGAGGAACTCCAAGGCATAGTAAATGAAATGAAAAGTCAGATGAAGAACAAAGGGAGCTGTAAGATTCCATTTGAGTACACTCACAAATTTTAATTTTAAATTTAATTTAATTAATTAATTTATTTATTTAAATTTAATTTATTTATATAAATTTATATAAATTAATTAATAAATATTAAATTTATTTATTTAAATTTAATTTTAAATTTAAATATTTAGACAAAATTAAATATTTAAATAGTAGCTCCATGTCCCATTCTCTCTCTATCTCTTACGCTTTTCCTGGGACACAACCATTTTCGGCTCTTTCAGAGCTTTTTTGATATTTACCTCCATATTTTTAAATAGCATGTTTATGCTTTTCTTTCTTGATTTTTCCAATTTAGATAGCTTCATTAATTTCATATACTGGATGAGGTACACATAACTCTTACACCCCTATCTCACTCTTCATACTTACTTTGTTTCCTCTTTCTGCCAATGAATTTAGGGAATGTAAAATTGCTCGTAAAATTAATATTCAGTGGTTATACAATAACATATTCTTATACAAGAATAAGTTATACTTATACAAGAATAAGTTATGAACACTTAATTCTTAAACGGATTTTACTCAGTCTTTTTGGTTTCAGCTTGAGGTGCTCCTCAGTGTTTGGAGAGCCTGAGTCATTCTGGGGTTCTATACTTCTACGAAACCAGCTTCAGTTTTAGCTTAACTTTAGAGCACCTTACTGTTTGCATGGGCACTTGCTGTACCAAAAAAGTTCATACAATTTAGAATACACTCTATAAGAAAATGAGAATATAATTATGAATGCAAAATTTGATTTGAAAGTAAATATTTATTTTGAATAAGAAAACGAGACCTAAAAATAACACATTTTGAAAAAACACCATCGATGTCACAAAATTTTAAAAGACATAATATTTTAATTGGCTACCAGGCTGACACAACTCTAACAATATTTTACCCCATAATTTTTTTGACTACATACACTTGGATTTTCTCTTTATATGAGAACAATGTTGTAGCACCACTTTCTCTGAAGAAAATAGAACAGTATTTCAATCTTTTCTCTAGCAATCTTTTTTCTTTTTTCCTTTGAGAGTTGGGATGCACGAAACATGTGACTTTACACACAGACATAGTTGACGTTGCACACTATAGGCATGAAGATATTCTGCGTTATATAAACACAAGAAATCTTATAAATCTCAGTTTGTAAAATTCATATCAAAAAGGAAAAAAAATATGGTCTATATGACACCAAATTATTTGCTTACAATTTTATATATTGGATGTTTACAGCAATTTTTTAGACATTAGTTTCTGGCTTTGTATATATTAATGCTTCTTCTGCACTGCTTGGAAATACTGATGGCTGGTATCATCGGAAACAATAATATCACAAAGCAATCTCTGATCTTGAGTATTTGCCTCGTGATGCATAGTGTGCTAGTGAAGCGAGTAGCAAAAGTATTCCTAGAACGAGGACTAACACTAGGATGGCTTGAAATAGCATACCTATATGTAGAAGTGGTTGCATGCAATGCAAATATAATCTTCTAAACCAAAATTCAGGGTAGACCCAAATAAACTTCCTTAGTTAGATCGCAAAAGGGACCATAGCCACCATTCACTGCAAGGCGCACTGTGATGAAAGAGAAGTCAGAGTAGAAATACACATCAATCTTCTCTAATTATGGTTAAAAAGGCTTACCTCTGCACATCTTACAAAAATAAATGACCACTTGAACACATTGCTATAGTCTGTCCCAGAGCCTTGGAAGACACCACACACGCAAAGAGGAGGCTCTGAAGTGATCCTAAAGCTTCACAGTAAATCCGCTTGTGCTTTTTGACCTATGGATTTATACCCTTAAAAAAAAAAAACCTTTATTTTTCTCTATTGTGAGTAAGCCTGCTAAAAACATTCACATACAGGGTTTTGTGTGAACTTAAGTTTTTATTTATCCAGAATAAAAGCCCAAGCATGTAATTGCTAGGTCATGTGGTAAGCACATGTTTGGCTTTGTAAATAACTGCCATAACCTTTTACACACTAACTGTACCATTTTGCACTCTAGCCATGATGAATGAGTGGTCCAGTTTCTCAACATCCTCACCAGCATTTGGTATTATTATCATTTTTCATTTTAGCCATTCTTATAGAAGGGTAGTGATAGCTCATTATGGTTTTAATTTGTATTTCCCTAATCACTAATGATGTTGAGTATATTTTCATATATTCATTTGCCATCTGTATAGTTTCTCCAGTGAAATGTCTTTTCATTTCTTTGGCCCATTTTCTAATTTGTATTGTCTGTTTTTTACAGTTGACTTATGAGAGTTCTTCATATATTTTAGATACAAGTCTTTTGTTGGATAAGTGGTTTGCAAATATTTTCTATGAGTCTGTAGCTTGTTTTATTATTCCCTTCACAACATCTTTAGCAGAGAAAAATCTGTTGTTTTTGTTCTTCTGGAAACAACCCAAATACCCTTCAATGGAAGAAGAGTTAAACAAACCATGGCATATATACGCTATGAGTACTAGTCAGCATCAGAAGGAATGAACTATTGATATGTGAAACAACTGATAATTCTCTCAAGAGAATTATGTTGAGTGAAAAGGCCAGTCCCCAAAGGTTAAATACTTATGATTTCATGTAGGGTGGCGTTTTGGAAAGAAAATTTATAAAGATGGAGAATAGATTAATTGTTATCAGAGATTGGGCGGTGGCTGTGGTTGTAGGAGGCAGCATGAGACATCCTTGTGATGAAACTCTTCTTTATCTTCATTGTGGTAGTGGTCACACAAATTGATACACGTAATAGTGTGGCACAGAATAAATACGCACACACAAATGTTCCAGGGAAGTTTTAATAGTGGTCACTTTGAATGAAAAAAAAGTACATGGAGAAAATATATGTGAAAAATAATAAAAAGTTTAGGTAACAAAGTAAGAGCAAGATGGTATGTTTAGATTCAACCCTATCAATAATAGCATTTAATATAAATAGTCTAAAGACATCAGCTAAAAGGCAGGGAACATAATATTGGATAAAAAGCAAGACTCAAGCTACCTACAAGATATCTATGTTAAATATAAAGAAATAAATAGATCAAAATTTGAAGTATGGAAAAAGATATGCCCTGTTAACCTAGCCCAAAACAGCTGGAGTGACTATATTAATGTCAAAAAAGTATATTTGAGAAAAAATAATATTACCAGGGATAATTAAATTCATTTTATTATGATCAAGGTTTCAATTAATCAGGACATATAAGTTGCAAACATTTATGCATTTAATAACAGGGCTTCAAAATACATGAAGCAAAACCAATAGAACTATAAAAAGAAATAGACAAATCCACAATATAGTCAGAGATTTAATAACCAATATCTCAATAAATGATAAAAACCCTAGAAAGTCTGGAAGAATAAAGAAGTTCATTTTATAAATTGATCTACAATTGTACATTTTTAGGGTGAATGACATCCTTATTAAATATACATGTGTTGACTGTGACCTTGAAGGAGTTAGCAAAATAGAGATAATATATTCAAATCATTTATATTATTTGTTGCTGCCCATCTTTTTTATCAGCGTTGATTTTTTTGTCACCATATTGGTCACCAGCAATCCAAAACTACTGATGAGCCTGCAGTGGCCTATTACATGGTCTCTATTTATAACTTTATGGTTTGCTCATTACCTTTAGCACTTGCGAGATCAAAACCTGAACCAAATGATCCTGGACATTAGCATATTTCCCTAGCCACAGTCATATATCACCTTTAGAGTCTACAGCTGAGAGCAATCTGCAAGGTCTATAGGTCAAAGCTTTTCAATATGAGTTAGATCCAGAAAAGAGTAATACATTAATAACGAGAAATTAAAGTGAAAAATTAAAGATGGTGGACATGTGACACAATCAGAAAGATCCAAAATATGAAATAAGAAACAGGAGGCAAAGTTAAGTATAATTTAGAAGTCAGGAGAAGGAAATCTGATTGATGTCTATAACTACATGATAGTCTCCCTTTACCTTTGACAATCTCATTCAAGAAATCCTAAATGCAGAATTTAGATTATTTGGCAGGACTCATTGGTGATATGTTTTAAGTGTGAAGTTTCTGTAAAAGTACACTTATCAGATGATCCTGCTTAAAAAAAGATGAGAGTCTGAGCTTTTTGTAAATTTCCACTTACCATGTCACCTTGACAAATCATTTCACAGTTTTGAATCACAATTTTTTTGTCTATAAAATACAAGTGGTGATACAAACCTACTGATGAGGTTTCTCAATGCAAATGTAAGATGTTAGAAATAATAATTTAGGGGTGCCTGGGTGGCTCAGTCAGTTAAGCGTCCAACTTCGGCTCAGGTCATGATCTCACAGTCAGTGGGTTCAAGCCCTGCATCAGGCTCTGTGCTGACAGCCTAGAACCTGGAGCCTGCTTCAGATTCTGTCTCCCTCTCTCTCTGCTCCTCCCCCGCTCGCTCTCTGTCTCTCTCTCTCTCTCTTTCTCTCAAAATAAAATAAAAGCATAAAAAAATTAAAAAGAAAAAAGAAATAATACTTTATACTGCAGGACCACACTGTCAAATAGAACTTTTTCAATGATAGAAATATTCTATAGCTTTGCTATTCAATACAATGGAAAATACCACATGTAACTATTTAAAATATGGCTAGTGCCACTGAGAAATGGAATTTTTAATTTTACCAATTGTAAGTAATTTAAATTTAAATAGCCATTAAGTTGGCTATTGGCTGTTGGCTACCATATTGGACACCATAGGTATACAGGTAAAGAAAAAATGATCAATTCATTTTTTGGGTCATGTTTCACATGCAACAGGGAACATCAGAAAATCTATCAACCACAGCTTGTATTAGCTTCCATTTATGTGAAGAAACATAAAAATACTTGGCTTTTAACTTCTTGACTTCATGCTCTGGAATATGGCATTAAAGAGTCCCTCTAGAAAGATTTCACATTTCCCCACTGTACAGTGGCTAAGATATTGCACTCAGATAGCAGGTGAAGTACATTCTCAGTTGGCTGCTGGTGAGAAGTTTCAGATATTTTTCTTACAGCTCTAAGATCACAATCAATATCTTGGATGCAATAACCATCACTATGGTTCATGGCATAAAGAAGGCTCAAAGGCTATCACTAATAGGCTACTACATGGAATGGGAAATAATTTCTGAGCAGGTCCCTAAGAAAGGTGCTGATGTTTCTTTCCTTGACAATGCCAAATTTACCCCTCTAGAATTGCTTAAGAATGGTTCCAACAAAAGACAAGTAAATACAAGTATAGTCTTCCAAATCAATTAACCAACCTCCATGTTTCCTAAGGGTTAGTTTGACCTTTAGTCATGTTAACCTTTGCCCTTGATTTTTTTTTACGTAAGTTCCACAGTCAGCATGGAGCCCAAAATGGGGCTCAAACTCAGGACTCCGAGATCAAGACGTGAGCTGAGATCAAGAGTTGGACATTTATTTTAAAAAAATTTTCTTAATGTTTATTTTTGAGAGAGAGAGAGAGAGAGAGAGGGACAGACAGACAGACAGACTGTGAGTGGGGGAGGGGCAGAGAAAGAGGAAGACACAGAATCTGAAGCAGGCTCCAGGTTCTGAGCTGTCAACACAGAGCCCGATGCGGGGCTCCAACTCACCAACTGTGAGGTCATGACCGGAGCTGAAGTCAGACGCTTACCCGACTGAGCCACCCAGGTGCCCCAAGAGTTGGACATTTAACCAACTGAGCCATCCAGGCATCCCAAACTTTGCCCTTGATTATTGGTTTTGTTTGTTTTTCTTTTTTGACAGATACATTTTTCACCTGTGCCTTTAGTTTTTAGCCATTTGTGTGGGCGTGTTTTTATTTCAGATCATGTTAGTGAAATAATTTCCATATGATTTTAAAATACTTGGCTGAGTAAAAAGAAAGGTAATAACTAGCTAGGATAAAACTAATTGTTCATCCATACTCCTATGTTTCTTTTTTCTTCTATCTGAAAAATACAAAGTAGAATCCTCTTTTTATATTAATTTAGCTAGAAGTAAGAAAACCTGAATATGCATGTTAGTAAGTGAAGGAACCTCGGAATCACCTTTCCTGTGAGTACAATGGCAGAATTTTAGTTCTTATTGGTGCATCCAATTCTAGACATTTGATGTAAATATCTAAATCATTTCAAATAACCAGCTCAATTTTCAACCTTTCATCCAGATAATAGAGAAAAAATTTCTATGAATTTGATAGCAACTTGAATTTCAAAGCTTTGTATTGTTGGTAAATTGTTGCGTTTACTTCTATTCTTTCGCACAAGGAAAGAAAGTGCAATATGCCTATGTTAACCTCTCCTCATCTTACTGAGTATTGATATTTACTCCTTCCCTTTCCAGCATTCATAAATGCTATGATAAAATCAATTTCAAAAGGTTTCAAACAGGGGTGACTGGGTGGCTCTGTTGGTTAAACGTTCGACTTCGGCTCAGGTCATGATCTCGCGGTTTGTGAGTTCAAGCCCCCTATAGGGCTCTGTGTTGACAGCTCAGAGCCTGGAGCCTGCTTCAGATTCTGCATCTCCCTCTCTTCTCTGCCCCTCCTCTGTTCATTCTCTTTCTCTCAAAAAAATAAAGATTAAAAAAAATTTTTTTTAAGTTTTCAAACAGATTTATATTTTATTTACTAAATGTTTTTAATAATTGCTTTCTATATTATTTTATCAATTTATCTCATTAAATAATTATAGTGCTTTATTGTGTATTATATTCTTATACAAAAAAATGTGATGGGGTTAGGGAGACAGTAATTAGAACGTACACTTTATAAATTAGGTAATATATTGTTGAACAGTCTTTGCAATATTTTCATTGACATTTCCTTTTTTTTAATGTTTTATTTATTTTTGAGAGAGAGAGAGACAGCATGAGCAGGGGAGGGTCAGAGAGATAGGGAGACATAGAATCTAAAGACAGGCTCCAGGCTCTGAGCTAACTGTCAGCACAGAGCCTGACGCAGGGCTAAAACCCATGAACCATGAGACCATGACCTGAGCCGAAGCCGGACGCTCAACCGACTGAGCCACCCAGGCACCCCTTCATTGATATTTCTTATTAGAATACCCTTCTTGGGGCTCCTGGGTGGCTCATTCAGTTGAGCATCCAACTCTTGGTTTCATCTTCAGTCATGATCTTGTGGTTTAACGAGTTCACGCCCTGCATCTGGCTCTGCACAGGCAGGGCAGAGCCTGCTTTGGATTCTCTCTCTCCCTCTCTCTCTGTCCCTACTTTGCTCACGCAGTCCCTGTCTCTCTCAGAATAAATAAATAAATAAATAAATAAATAACATTTTAATAAAAAAAGAATACCTTTCTACTCAACATAATACTGTCTGCTTTTATTTCCTTTATGAAAATGTCAATAGAACAGGCTCCAAAATTTCTTTCGAGATTCATGGTCATTGTAGCATTTTGGTTATATCTCCTTCTGTGAGATAGGGAAGAACAATTTCTGAATTATTACTCTCTTTTAACAATCTGAGTAGCAAAGTTCCTATTGTAAGGTAATGTGATTGGTAGACAGAATGAGGGTTCCGTCACTCTGCCACGTAAGCAGGCCCACATTTCTTGAAGACAAAAACTCTTGAATCAAGGACTAATTAAAGCAAGGATCAGAATAATTTTTAGATGGTTTTCTTATGTACGTAAGGTGTGAATTGGCTTTACTAGGGAGCCCTCCCTCCCAGCTCTCTACCTCCCACCCACTCCCACCTTTATAGACATATAACCTTTCCATGCTGCTTCTTTGGTACTTTAACTTAACAAAAGGCATAAACCTGCATATGGAATAGAGAGACAACTAATATCTACGTGGCATTATGGCCATGAGACAGATAAAAACTGAAGCTGACCAGTTTTTAAGTCATAAAGAGCCCAACGGGAGCACTGTTTGTGTTAACCTTTCCAGATTTGGACAGGATTCGTTAATGTGAAACCAGCACCCAGCAGTACTTCACTTGTAAATAATGTAATAATCTCCAGAAGGCTTATTTAGAAGGAAACTGCTTCATGTAATCGGTCCCCATTCTTAGACTAAAGCTTAGAAATAGACTAAACTTATGTCTCTTCTACCAACATACAAACCCATTTGGCCTTCTGGGCAGAACTTGGCAGGAAATTACAGAATCCTTTTCTTCACCTTCCAAGGCCACAGACAGAAAATAATTATAACGGACAATTGATTGAACCCAATGTCTCATGTTTGCTTTACTGGACTCACTTTATTCTTGGTGATAAACCATCAGAAAGATCTAAAGCATTCCATGTCCTTTTTAAAAAACTTTTTTAATGTTTATTTTTGAGAGAGAGAGAGTGTGTGTGAACGGGGAGGGGCAGAGAGAGAGGGAGACACAGAATCCGAAGCAGGCTCCAGGCTCTGAGCTGTCAGCACAGAGCCCAACACGGGGCTTGAACTCACAAACCGTGAGATCATGACCTGAGCTGAGGTCAGACACTTAAACGACTGACCCACCCAGGCACCCTTATTCCATTTTCTTTTAAAAAATCTCTGCTCATTTTTGTGATTATGATCAGGTCTTAAATAAGACACATTGCTAATAACTTACTGTAATACGTATTATATCCCAAGCATACATAGCAATTTCTGGCCCAAAGTTGGACTCCTTTTCAACTGTGTGTACCAGCTGCCCAGGGCTCTCTTTATTCCTGTACCCTTTACCATTGACTCTTAAATTATTCTAGCCTGAGATGAATCCAACCATGAAAACCTTTTAAGTAACTGTTTGAAGGCATCCTGAGGGAAGTCAGCTTCTGTTGAGAGAAGAAAAAAAACCATGATTTGTTCAGGTCAATTGATGTTATGGAATGGAAATGAGAATCTAAGTCCATTTTGAAGAAATGGTTCACACTAAGCACAGAAGTAGATGACAGAGGTGGGAATGGAGGGGCCTTTAAGGCACTCTTGGGGCAGAAATTTATATTCTAAGTATTTCGGTAACAGGAACATTTTGCATGTTCATCTGAAAGTGGATTCTTGCTAAGAAGAAACTGAGCTCACAGGCCCAGGAGTATGGGAACAAACCCAGTTTGCCTTACACAGTTTGACAAACTTTGTAGGATTTCATACATACCATTACTGTGGGGCCAAGGGCAGTTCATGGCTTTAATCAATCAGCATTGCTGCCTGCTGGATCCAGTAGACTTTGTAAAATATCTTAGGGCTCTTAGATGAGATGAAACCATTTTTTTTAATCATAAAAAATGACAAATAAACAGAGGCATTGCCTGGATTATACAAATTTTAAGAACCACAGTCCACTTCAAGGGACAGTGGCTAGAAGTTTGGTGCAAAATAATGATACTGTATTTGCAGCTAAACAGGTTTGGGGCTCGTTGGAGGTTGGCTAGGTGATGAATAGAGTGCATTTGCCCTTTACAGATTCTTTTCCTCCAAAAATAGCTGGCAGCAAAGAGGTGTTGGAGAAAGAATCTAGAAAAAAATAGGAAACAAGGGGCGCTAGAGAGAAAGAGACATGTGCTCTTTGGGGGTATCAAAACATGTTTACTTGAGCTCTCTTTTCTTTAATCCAATAAAACTATTGGCCCAGTGTTTGGTATTTGAGACATAGTAGTGGGAGTTCTGTCACGATGTAACTAAAGATGGTGGGAAAACCAGTTTGAATAGAATGAGATCCAACTTGAACCTTTGCCCGTGCCTGGAACTAAAACCAAGTCAACCCACTGTTAGTTAACGTTGAGTCATTAAGCTTTTGTGTGTGTGTGTGTGTGTGTGTGTGTGCATCTGTTTCTGAATATCTGTGTGTGTCTTCCTTTTTATACTCTTAAAAAATAAACTTGCTTATGGCATTCAGGATGCAATTTAGCTTACTATATCCTCCTGCAGTTTAAAAACATGAGTATTACATTAAAATTCTTATAAAAGTATATTTATGAATTTAGATGTTTTTATTTGAGTCCTGATATACTTCTTAGAACCCGTCTTTTGGGTTTTTTCATATAGATTATGGAAATAATTAACTGGTAAGAAATCTGCTTTGGTAGGTTTCATTTCAGAGAACATTAGGAAATCGAGGTGTGAAACACATTTAGGACTAGTCCCACAGCCACTGAGTAACGACTAATTATTCAGCACAGCAAGGTAACTTCTGGATTATCAGCTCATCCTAATTTGTCTTCCTCCTCATTTCTTTCACATGAGAACATGTGCTTTCTTGCTTTCTGAACTTATGAGTTTCCTTTAGACACTTTGGAAAGACAAACAACCTCAGAGATAATCTACCCCAGTCTCAGATAACCATTGATGTAAAAAACTCTTACCAGAATTAGTAGAGAGAACTGAACTATGTAAGAGAGGACCTCAAGCGAGAAAATAATTAATTTATGTCAAAAACTGAATTAAAGTTACTGACATATGATACATCTGACTATATTAAATAGCTTGTCCATTAATCAACTTGATGAATCCCTTCTAAGAGTATCCTGCCCATTAAAAACTGAAAACGTCCTCTAGAAAAGGGAGAGTCTAAAGGATTTAGGGAATCAGAGGCACTCATTGCATTTTATAGAAATAGGATCATATATGGCTAATTTTACTTTTACAAATTAGTGTACATTGAAATCCATCACACACATATACACATAGGCCATTTTTCAATCTTCCTTGGTCAAAAGACCTGAGATAACTATTTGTGGAACATTCCCTTCCTGCCCCAGGCTGAATTTATAGTTCTCTCCTTTGTGCTTTCTTCGTTCTTCAGACATACCTTTAATATGGAACTTATATTTTCATATTATAATGATCTGTTTACATTTCTGTTCACTGTCACCTTCAACTAGACTATGAAAACAAGAACCATATTTTATTCAGATTTATTCCTCAGTGCTTAGTGCAATGCTTGGTACATAGTTAGGGCTCAATAAACGTACAAGTGAATGGATGAATTAGTGGAACTCCTGTGAGTCCAGTAGCTATACATCATTCTTGTAAAACTCTCTCAACTGCCCAGCCTAATCTCTGCAATTGAGGATACTGTTCTGTATCACTAACGTGTCGTTAAGCCCAATCCAATTTTATATTACCTAGATGGAAAGAAACTCTTCACTTAGAGCAGGGGTGAAGGGATTGGTTTTCCATGACTACCCCCAAAAAGTCATTGGCTTCAATATAATACAGATAACACCATCAATTAATCTTTACATTTTACTCAGCACAAAATTCTCTATCACCAAACCTGAGAGCTAAAGATTTATTAATTGCTTTTTATACTTGAGAAACTAAAACTCAGAGAAGTGAAATATTTCCCCAAGTCACACAGATAGTGAGAATGGAAACATTATTAGAACTCAGACTTCTGGCTCCAAATCCCATCATCTTTCTACCACTCCTCAAAACTTATTTTCTATAACCCCTGACCTTTTCCCTTTCAATCAGTTAGATCTTCTCTGTTAATTGATGACAAAACAGAAAGTAGAGAGCAAATGAGTCAGTTCTTGGCTTTGAGGTTTCGAAAACTAGTATATCTGGGAGAATATTTAGTCATAAGAGCAAAGTTTTCCCAATTCTTAGGATTCTGGGCAAGACCTCTGGTAGAGAGAAGGAGAGGAGAGTCGTGAAGACACTGTGTATTCCTGAGAAAGATGAATCCTGTGCCTTGTCCCCCTACCAAGGCCAAACCCTGTGAGGAACGACAAGGCCCAGATAGGTTTGTGGTTTCTGGGATTAGAAGAATCTAGGCTGTCTTCTTTGGCATAGCCCCAGTCCAGAGAAGATACACGCCCACAGGGTGCATAGGAAGAGAAGTCCCTAGACCTCCAGGCATCCTGGGTCTAATTTGGGTGGAGCAACAGAACCTAAGAAGAGCATGAACCTGGTCAAGTCTTTGGGAGCCTCATAGTCCCTCAACATCCCCAAGCGGTTTGTGACTGAGAAGGTCTCCTGTGCATATGGGATGGGCATTGAGGTGGGATGACCTTGTCCAGGCTCAGAGTTTTCTATAGCTCAGCATGGCTCAGCAGCGGTCAAATGACTCCTGTGCCCCCTACAGGGCCCTGGTAGGATCTAAGAGAGAGCCAAATGCCATTTGGCTTTGCATCCGGGAATAGGGATCAACCCAGCATGGATCTGTATGGAACAAAGATAAAAGGTAGGTAGGAGCAAGGATGTTTCAGGGGATGCCTGCAGTAAACGATAACCTGAGGACCAGATGCCGCCATGCTCTTGAAGTGTTAGCCAGGGGTGGGCTCTCCCAAACGTACACACAACCAGGAAGAATCCAGGCTAGAAATAAGCATTCAGTCAATTTGTAGATAAGTAAAGTTATTTCTACACACTTGCTTTGAGGACCTTTAACCCACTATATGCCACAAATAACATTTCAGAAAACTGGGTCTTCCTCAGTTGCACTGGTTTATTCTAATCAAAAGTCAGAGAGATGTACCAGTAGCTCATGCACCTCCAGATAGTCCTCTAAGTCTAAAACTCTCTTCCACCTGCCCAACTCATGACTCTAATACTGAAAACTTTATCTGTTTAATGACAATGAATGGTAGCACCTGTACCCTTTCTAAAATAGCTACAATGATACCTCATGTTTTATTTCGTTTAGTTTGTTCATCTTCTAAAAGGAGCAGGTATATCTCATACACACAAAAATATATTTTTTTATTGCAGTTAACCCTATTATCCCAGAAATCAGAAATAAGAGTTACACACATTATAGGCTTTTTGTCTTGTGGTGATGAAGATTTTACTGTGTAGATGGGGAACAAGATTTGGCTTGCAATAAACCAAAGCTATAGTAGAGAACACTTTTATAACAGAGATGCATTGTATTCAGAAGTAGAGATCACTAATAAAGACACCAATAGAAACTATTCAACCTCCCGCTCAAATATTTGTTAAATTATTGGTCTCTCTGTGAGAACATTTTCCTCTGGCATAAACAGCGCCCATGAATAGGATAAGTGTTTGAACACTACAAAAGTACCAGGTTTCTTCCTGTTACCCAAACAGCAATAAACACCAGTGGGACAGCACCCCACGCCACAGCCCCTGTCAGACAATGGGGCTCACACACGAGGGGCCAAGATGTTCAGTTCTCTGATAACATGAATGTTCAGTCCCAGCTGGGGAGACACCAACAGCCAAAGTTAACGGTTGCAAAAGAGCCATTGAAGAAAAATGGAAAGGCTTCCTTTCCCTCCAAAGCCATTGCAGAATGCAAAGGAGCTACATCTGGGTGTCTGGGAATGAATCACGTTATTGTGTTGAGGAGCTGGGCACACACTCGGCTACCCTTCCCTGCCACCCCAACCTGCTCCCAAGGATGTTGTCCTATTGATTCATCTTACCAAGGCCACCTGTGTTGGTGCATGTCTGTGCCAGTGCATGATGGAAACAAGGGATGAAGTGAAAACAAGCAAAACCTCTGATTTTCTTTAAAGTAATTCTGAAGAAGTTAAGGGCAGAAATGATGATTTACATAATCTATGAAAAGCGATTATATATATATATTTTTAAAGGTTATATATATATATATATATACACACACACATACAAATATATGTAAATTTCAGAGGTAACTGTCATTGTTTTCTCCATTTTTTGAATGGGGAACTCAACCACAGAGACATTAAATAAAAGTTTTGTGATTCAGATGCTAGCTCAGGTGTCTGGATCCTGATTTTCTCCTGGGAAGTATGACGTAATAACTGAAACAGTGACTTGCAAACTTTTTTGACTGAAATTCTCAAGAAGAAATACATTTTGGGGGACACCTGGCTGGCTCAGTCAGTAGAATATGCAAGTCTTAATCTTGGGGCTATGTACTCAAGCCCCACATCGGGCATAGAGCTTACTTAAAAGTAAAAATTCATTTTATGTTGAGATCTAGGACACAACTTGTGCATGCATGTATAACAAAAGTTTCATGAAATAATAACAAAATAACATATACCTTTTCGGCAGGCCCAGGACATGAATATTTCTTATTTTAGTTTCTTTAACGGAAAAAAAAAAACTAACAATCCACTAAGTTGGTTTCATTTTATGACTTTCAAATAGGTCTTGAACCACATTTGAAAAACATTTAACTAAAACATCTTCACCAAATGACCCCTGACTTTTGTTTGATTGCCCCCACTATAGGTATCTGAATTCTTCTGTTACTATCTATTTTATTTCTGGACATTTCTATGTGTGTAGAGAGGTCTGTGTTTCTGCTGTTTCAATGATAGCCTTCCAGATCTTGGAAATGACCATCGAATTTCTCAGAAGTCATCTCTTCTCCAAATTGGGTATTTCCACTTTCTTTATTCCTTGAATGATCTAGTTTCCATTTTGTCCACTCATCTTAGAATGCACAACATTTTGAGATATCCCAGCTGTCTGAGGCAGATCGCAACTTTGCAGATCGCAACACTTTGCCTTGAATATCAAACTCAGATTTTGTTGTCCAAAGCTATACCTCTATTTACAGTTTAAAATCATATTAACCTTTTTGGTTAAATGTGCTTTAACCAAATTTGTGAAACTCACATGCTGGTGCTTAATGAACTTGTCAGCTACAACCAGAAAGTTCATTTACTTATGACAATGAAACTCATGGTAGCCTAATGCTACTCAATACAGCTGCTTTCAATCATAAGTTAAATATTGACACGTTCTAAAGACAGAAACCATACCACATATAAGTCATGATGTGCAAAGGACTCTTCAATAGTTATTTTTGAGGTTGAATGACACATATGATCTCAGAATGAGAAGTTAAAATGATGCTTGCTATATACACAATTTCTTTGTAGGTCAACAATACATTACTTCTTTTACATAAATATGTCTTTGGTGTGCTTTTGTGACATAAATTTGCTTTGCTTTTTTCCCCTTTAATCAAGAAGATTTTATTACTGAAGAATTTTGTTACTCAGTTGTTTTTATGTCATTATGTTGGAATTATGACATTCCAACACTGATTAGATATTTCATCTTAGGGACTCTGCTTTTGTATGTGTGTGTATATATATATATACACAATATGTATATATGTATGTATACAGTATGAATATATACTATATATGTGTATATATAATATGTATATATGTGTATATATGCATGTATATATTTGTGTGCGTATATATATATATATATGGAGCATTTATATGGTATTTATTTCCATATCCTACTGAGATTGCTTCCCAGCAGACCCTACCTTTCCCAAAAATAATATTCTTTTTTCTGTTTTCAGTGGAATGGTTGCAATAAAAAATGAAACATAGATATACTCCAAAGATATAAGTTGGGAGTTTTTGTGAAATCCTTGATTTAAGTCAAAGGATCTCAGAATAAAATGTTAGTATGGTACCAAAGAGTGCTGATGTGTGGACATTCCAGAAAGACAAACTGGTTGTATAAAAAAAGGAAGAACTAGCCAAAGATAGAATATGCTGCTTTAGAGAGTGTGGGATTTTTTTTTCCCTGCACGTGGGCAGCTATGTGACATGGATTTTAAAGAAGGGGATAAGGAATTGGTAGCTGGACGAGACTGGCATTTTTAAAACTCTGCTTTCTGAGCAGGGACTGCGTACTGGGAGGGAGACAAGCCAGAACTCCAGGGTCTCTGCTCCTGTGCCCGACAAATATTTCCTTTCTGCACCCAAAGCAGCTCCCCTTGTGTCCTTTTTATATATGGTGCCTCTGTATAAACCGTGTTTGCCTACACCTTATCCAAATCAGTGGATAAGATGGTCTTTACCTCCTCTCCCAGTCTGATATTTATACTGCAGTGTTGAAAAAATTTCTGTTTGGGTGCCATTTTGTAAGGGCAGGAGGAAGGTGTCTGCTAGATGACTAATATTTTTACTTGTCAATGTCCAAAAGATTCTGGAAGAACAGTGAAAAGCAAATTTAGGAAAACTAACTCCACAAGAGATGGAGGAGGCTGAGTTTAGTAACAGCGAAGAAGGGTACATGATTCAGCAAACTGATATACACCAGTATTTATGCACATCAGCTACCAGCTGCCTTTTGCTTCACTCCTTCACTTCTCCACCTACCCAGGCTCCCAGGAAACTCTTCAGTTCCACTTATCCTCTTAGGTCTTAGTATTTAATGAATCCTTGAGGCCCAGGAAAGGAATTTCAGCTCTTCTTTGCAGCCTAGGTTTCTCCTTTCTGCCAGGTTGACCTGACCTCGGACACTGCTGACCTGGGAGCTCTTTGTAGCAGATCTCCTATCCCATAGCCACCTATCCCCATCTGGGGCCCACTCTGAGTCACTCTTGCAAATTCCAGGTGAGCCCTCCCTCTCCCTGACGTCTTGCACTGTTTTTTTGTTTGGTTTGGTTTGGTTTTTGTTGTGTTTTGTTAAGGGGTGTGGGAAAAGGTTGAGAAAGAAGGAGAGAGAATCTTTTTTAATTTTTTTATGTTTATTTATTTTTGAGAGAGAGAGAGAGTAAAAGAGAGAGAGAGGGAGAACAGGGGAGGGGCAGAGAGAGAAGGAGACACAGAATCCAAAGCAGGCTCCAGGCTATGAGCTGAGCTGTCAGCACAGAGCCCGATGCGGGGCTCAAACCTATGAACTGTGAGATCACGACCTGAGCCAAAGTTGGACACTCAACTGATCGATTCACCCAGGAGCTCCAGGAAGAGAAAGATTCTTGAGTAGGCTCCACACTCAACACTCAATATGGAGCCTGATGTGGGGCTTGATCTCACCAACAGAGCCACCCAGGTGCCCTGCTCTGGCACTGTTCTTAAACAGCCTCTGTGAATGGGCTTCCAGTGGGCCTGTCACTATGCTGTGACACCTGCTTACCTGAGCCAGGAATGTCTGGCCTGGCTGTGTACACAGTGTCTGTGCCCCCTGGGAGCTTCCCCATCTGGCTGTCCCCTTCACCTGGATGCAGGTAATGGTCCTCTCTTTCTCTTTCTCTCTCTCTCTCTCTCTACTTATTCTCTGATTGACTAAAGAATCCTTGGGGCACCTGGGTGGCTCAATCGCATCAGACTCTTGACATCAGCTCAGGTCATGATCTCATGGTTCATGAGTTCGAGCCCTGCATTGGGCTCTGTGTTGACAGCAAGGACCCTGCTTGGGATTCCGTCTCCCTCTCTCTCTATTCCTCCCCTGCTTGCTCTCTGTCTCTCTCTTTCAAAAAGAAAAAAAGAAAAAAGATTCTGAAAAAGGCAAATAGAAGAAGAGTTTAGTTATTGTTTTGGTTTTATGTTTTGTCTTATCTATCAGGAATGTGAAAAGAATGTTTTTAACAGGATTTTAATTCTGTTGCAGGTCTGCTCTCTACTTTTCCACCTAGTTTTGTCTGTGTTTTGCTTTTATTCCTTCCTCATCCATGACCAGATGCAAATAAAAGACCCACATCACCCCTTACATACCAATTAGAGCCCATGTTAGGCAGAGTCTAGGCAACTCGCATATATTAGGTCTTTTATACCTCATCATAGACCTGAGAGACGGGTATCATTGTCCATTATTTTATGGAATGACTAAATCTCAGAAAGCTGAGCTACTCTTTCAAGAAAACACAACCTATGTGTAGTAGAACTAGAATTGGAATCCACATCTGAAACATCAACATCCGTGACATTTCACTATGTACATCTCCAATTAAGAGAAATTAATGTCTTATTAGAGTATTGGAAACTGTAAACCATCGGTATTTTGAAGTGCTTTTATTTTTTAGGCAATCTCGTTCATGTGAAAACGGGAATTTTGGATAAGGCCCCCATGAAAATAAAATCGTGGGAAAGTAAATGTATAATTTATCATCTTCACAAATTTAAGCAGTGAAATTCTTGAGTCATTACACAGAAGCTGTGGAGCTGTGCGAACACCCCAGCAGCTCTCAACCCTCACACCACCACCACCACCACTTTCTCTCCTACCATAAAGCCACTCAGGTTGCAGGTGGGAGTGACATCATTAGAGTGATAGCTCTGAATTTGTGATCATTTATTTAAAAAAATCCAAAATTTTCTTGGTATATATCTCACAGTTGCCGGCAACATGGAAATTTGTCATGACATTGCGGTTGGCAGGTTAGAAAGTGATATCCGATGATTACTCAAGGTTCCATTTGACTACATATATTGAGCACCTATTGTGTATGAGACATTGTTCTATGCTCAGCCCAGGATCAGTTCTGCCTTTAGACCAAAATGCCAGGGTCTCTCCCTGGGACTCTGTGCTTTAGAGAACCCTCTCCTCCAGCTTTATCTCTCTCCATCAGGTAAAGGGAAAATGTCTACCCAGATCCCGTTCCCAATCCAAATAATGCTTCTATCACTTGGTACTGGGATTCCCTGCCCTGGTGACCTGAGCCTTCTTCCAGGGATTGTGCAGCCTTTCCTGAGTCTATCTTCCAGAGTCTGGATAGCATTTCTGGAATGTCAGCTCTTGGACCCAAAGGACAGCCAAGGGGTAACTGTTTTCAGAGCAAGAGGAGGAGGCTGGATTTTGGACAGAGTTTGCATTTGTTCTCATAAAGAACAAAGGAAGTAGCAAATAAGAAGAGAAGGGAAAAGGGTCAGGCTGGGACGGTCTGTATTCCTATGGTTGCCTTGACCCTAGGCTGCCAGGAATTCAAGGATGATCAAGCTTTATGCTCTTAAAGAATTTTTGGTCTGGTTAGAAAGATGGATGCATAAACAGGTAACATTAGTCCAACATGGTTAACACGATGCTTAAGATTCTTTAAGATACCACAGGAAGGCCATTTAGACCTGGCCTGAGGATGTAGGGATTGACTGGGAAGAATGAATCCTGAAGGATGAGTAAGGTAAACTAAGAAAGAGGGTATTGGGGTGTGAGGGACAATGGGATTGCAGAAGTTGTAAGAAAGAATACTACTAGGAAAGACACTGAGCCATGAAGCAGGAAATTTTCCTACCCTGCAAGGCTCAGCTATGCTCTCACATCTCACAAAAATTTCTGCATACGCATCTGAAAAAGAGTTGAAGCTAAATATATGCGCATTTGACACAGTCATGGTGTGGGAGGGAGGCTTATCAATTTCTTAGTGGTTTTGGAGCAGAAGTCCTACGTGGAAAGAGTAATATGAAGAAGAGTAGAGATGTCAACACATCCTGGCAAAGGTCATTTCCGACACTGTGGAGGTTAATCTGATTTTAGAAGTGGCAGAGTTTTAAACACAGACTGATATGATTAGACTCGACTCTAGTTAGCAATGTGAAAGATTATTTGGAAAGCACCAAAGACTAAAGACACAAAGAACCAGTTAGTAAGCAGTTATTAGAATCCAGGAGAGCAATGATAAGGGCTTGGGCTACAATAAATTGAAATCTCAACATTCACATGGTTGTGACCCTTGCCAACTACATAGTAGGTTCTCAGTCAATAATAGTTGAATGGATGAATAAAGTCCTTGACAATAGGAATGGAAAGAAGGAAGATATCTTTAAGAGAGACAGCAATCACAGGAATCAAATGTGGAATTGACAGGATCAGAAGTCAAGAATAACTCCAAGACGGCTTGTTGAGTATGGGACAGACTCAACAAGGCCAGTGACTAAGAAAGGATGCCTTTCTGGGGGTGAAATAATGAAACAAGATTGGGATAAGTTCAGGTCTAGGTACTTGAGGGTCAGCCCAGTATCTATAACTCAGAGGCAATAAATAGAAACCTAGAAAAGTGTTTATAAATTTTATTTTGTAGCAGAATGCCTAGGACGTTTGTAAAAATACAGATTCCTAAGTGCCATCTCTAGATATTCTGATTCATGCAACACAGGATGAAGTCCAGGAACCTGCATTTTGAATAAGCAACCCAGGTAGTACTAGCATAGACTAATAGGAAAAACATTTTTTTGAGGGGGGGGAGAGAGAGAGCGAGAATTTGTTTAGTTCTAAAGATTTGGTGACAGGTTAGAAACATAGATTTGAAAATCAGTGACATAAAGATACTACTAACCAACACTGACCATTTGCAATGTGACAAACTGTTCTAAGCATTTTACTGTCATAACACATATAAACCTCACACTTCTACCATGTAGGTATTATTACAGATTGAAGAACTGAACTTTAGAGAGGTTTGTGAGTTTCATGGCCAGAGGCTGTGTGCTTAACCATCATGCTATAATAGTCCTCCCATTTCTGTAATACTTGTTGAGAGTAATTACTAGTGGCAAAGAAAATGAGATTGCCCAAGAAGGTGTCATGTTTATGGACCAAAGACTGGAATCCTGGAGAATATGAAGCATGAGTAGCAGATAAAGGTACAGGATTAGGTGTGACTGGCAAGTATTTGAACCCATACTGGTTCTTTAAGGAGTGCCAGGTTTCTTAACACAGACAATGCAAATGCAGAGTAGATCTTAATAAATATTCTTTTAAAAATATTAATGACAGAAACTTAAGCAGTTCTAAAGGATTACTTTACCAAGTCATCACTTAATGGCAAACTGTGATGTTTCTTCATAATGTCTTCAAACTATACTGGATTTTTTACATTGCTGAAAATGGAAGAAATAACCTAGAGACTATATAATCTATGTTAAGATTTTTTAAAAAATAAATAACACTTTACAGGTAAATGTTAAATAATGAATGCCAATATGAAGAACTGCTTTTATTGATTTAAAGTCATCTCGTTCCAAGGAAAATAAGAACCAGAATAGGGATTTTAAATTCTGGTCTTTTTGCACAATTCATCCTAAATGTCTCAGTTTGATCTCAGACTTGAAAAAGAAAATGATTTTCTTAATACTTGCAAATGCTGGAAACTTACTAAGTCTCGGTGTCCACAATCCTTGTATAATCATAGGGGCATAGCTTAACCCCTTGAGTTTCCTTTTATTTGTCAGTGAGCAGAATCTGATAGTGCTGGAAGGATTTCATTGTTTACAAGTTTAGGAGATACAAATTAAAGGATTTTTATTTAGTCTATAGAACAGTTTTTTTTTAGCAATAATTTGGTCAATAATTGAAATAAATTTTGAAGACTATGGAATCATTTGCTCCAATTGTATATTCATTAGCTTTCTAAACTATTTTTTAAAGAAATTTTCTTTTACCTTGCAGTTCTGTGAATCCCTAGGTGTGCTTAAAGTTTGAAGAAACAATAAACTTCTTTTTCATTACCTTGTGAATACTCAGTCACAGGATAGCCTTGACCAATTTGTTTAGTGTAAAAGAATCTCTTTACCCTAGAAGGAGCTAACCCCAAAATGATACCCCTTATTGCAACTTTGCTAGACATTTTTAATAAAGGAGCAAGAAAATGCTTATAGTAAGCATCTATGTCAGTACTTCAAGGTGACAAAAGCAACATTTGTATAAACACCTGTTCCAATGTCTGCTTTTGCCCATCATGACTTATCTCCATCTGCTTCTACCAGAAAACAGACAAGTGGTGAATGGGTGTTTTGACACAGAACATGTCGTCGGATGCTGGAACGACAGGTGAATGTTTTCTAAAAACATTTTGGACATGACCGGTCACTAAATCAGAAGATTGAGGGTAAGAGAAAAAGAGCATTGAAGTGATATTAATACAATAAAGAGTAAGACTCTCATTTCATCATAAAGATGAAGGTAGATGTGCAGCAATTTGCAAATAACACATAATTAGGGATAGTTTTTGTATTGCAAAAATAAATCCTCTAATTATATATAGAACTGATTGTAGATAATGATAGTGATCTACTAGGAATAGATTAAAGGATTGAGATTTTTTTTTCCCATCCCATTCAAGTACTGAGGTTTTCTACATTGACCTGTAGAAATGGTATTAATGAGAGACACTGAAGAAATACTGTCTGGATTGCAGGGGGTTTGAATTACACATTTCCCAGAAACTTCATGGTGAGGAATCTTTTAGAATATAATCATTCTCAAATCCTCAGCATGCCCACCAGCTAGTTAAAAAATGAGAGAAAGGAAAACCACTCATTTAGATCAGTCTTGTGAGACCCAGGCAAAGGTTTTAGAACTTCAGAAAGAATCTTCATTATAAAAATTTTTTCCCCTCTCATTTCCATCATTTTTCCTCCTTCACTTCATTCCTCTTTTCCTTTCCTTTCTTGTTTCTTTTTCCTTGGCCCTGTACAAACTCCATCAGCTTTTTGTTTTTCTAGATAGGTTACAAAAGGCAGAAGTATCTGGAAAGTACTTGAAGCTCTTTAGAAAAAAATTTATCCTGGAAACCCAAAATATTCCTAACTTTTAAAAAATTAATTATAATAATGTTATCCCTGGTATAGTAAATTATTTCTTTATTCAAAATGGAAAAGCAAGTTTATGTAATGGCCTTGGCCAATGATAGTATCTACTTTGAACAAGCTGGGGTCACTTCCACTAAGCACATAGAATCCCAAGATATCAGATTCTTCTGGCCAGCCACTATCACTGTTTTCCACTAACTGCCCACCGAAAAGTGGCAAGAAAGACAGGATGCCTAGAAGTTTCCTAATCTAATATAAAGTTCTTTGGTGGCAGTATGACCTTAACTCTAAACTTTGGTGACCAAAAGAGACTCATATTATAAATGGGGGAATAGAAAAGTACTTAAAGGGAGATAAAGTTCTTATCTTTTATTCAAACTGACAAAATGACAATAGTAGACTGTAACACATTATATAAAATAAAATACCTGGGGCAAAAACTAAGATAAAATTTATCCACAAGGATACACTCAAAAAAACTATAGATAAATCAAAATGGAGTTCTAAAATACATTCACTTAACCCACAGTAAGGCAGGAAAATTAAAACAGAGAAACAAAGAACAAAGTATACAGAGAACAAAAAATAAATGGAAGATATTAGCCTTAACCTGTTAGTAATTGTATTAAATATAAATTGTCTAGATATATTAATTTTAAAAATCTAACTGTATGTAGGAAAGTTAAAAGTAAAAATATGGGAAGAGATATGTCATGAAAATATTAACAAAGGAAGGAAGGAAGGAAGGTAGGTAGGAAGGAAGGATGGAAAGATGGAAGGGAGGGTAAAAGAAAGAAAGAAGGAAAGAAGGAAGGAAGGAAGGAAGGAAAGAAGGAAGGAAGGAAGGAAGGAAGGAAGGAAGGAAGGAAGGAAGAGAAAGAAAGAAAGGAAGAAAGAAAGAAAGTAAGAAAGAAAGAAAGAAGAAAGAAAGGAAAAAGGAAGAAAGAAAGAAAGATTAATATCAGATAAAGTAAATTTCAAAGCAAAGAAGTCATCTAGGTCAGAGAGGGACATTAAATAATGATGGAAGAGTCAATCCACCAAGAAGATACAGCAATCTTAAATGTGTACACATCAAACAACGAAGCTGCAAAATATGTGAAATAAAAATTGATAGAACCAAAAGAAGAAATAGAAAAATCCACAAGTATAGAAATGTGAACACTTTTCTCTCAGCAACTGATTGAACAATTAGACAATTAGGTAAGGGGGTTGTGGTAAATGACATTCTCAAAGGTTATGGTTGTGATGTCCACTGAGATAGGGATCATTGGGAAGGAGAAGGTTTATGTGGAATGGAAAAGAAGATGAGCTGGCTTTTGGTCAAGTTAAAATATTCCAGAGAAATGTCAAAGGTGTAAATGGATATATGAGAAGAAAAAATGTTAGAAATACAGATTTGGAGTCATCTACATACACTGGTAATTGAAATAATGGGTTTCAATCAATTTGCCAAGAAGACAGTATAATGTTATATAGAGAGTTTTTCATTGTAGGCTTGACCTTTGAGGAATTCTGACATTTGATGTCTGTGTAGAGAAAGAAGAGCCTATTGGGAAAAAAGAAGTGGTCTAATATGTTAGTGAGAAGTTAAGTATGTGTAACGTGGACATTAAGGCATAGGGTATCTCAAAAGGAATGAGGATCCCCAAGTGATTTCTGCTGAAAGGACAATGAAGACTAGAACTAACAAACGTCCACAGGATTTCTTGACAGTAAGGTCATTAATGACCTTGATGAAAGGAATTTGGTAGAAGAAAGGGGGTAGAAGCTTGGAGTGGATAAAAAAATGAATGAAAAAATGAAGACATGTAGATGAGAGGGGTGCCTGGGTAGCTCAGTTGGTTGAATTTCCAACTCTTAATCTCCACTCAGGTCATGATCTCATGGTCCATGCATTCGAACCCTGCATAGGGCTCTGTGCTGACAGTGAGGAGGCTGCTTGGGATTCTCCTTCTCCCTTTCTGCCTGCTCCTCCCCCCACCCCCAAATAAATAAATAAATAATAAAAAACATTTTTAAACATTTAAAAAGACATGTAGATGAGAAGTAAAGATAATTATTTTTCTAAGTTTGACTGAAAAAGATAAGGACAAGGAGGTTAAGTGGAGCCGGTGGAGAGGTTTTATGTATTCTTCCATTCATTTTTTCATTCACTCACTTATTCATTTGTTATTTAGGTATAGTTATAGGTTTTTCTATTGCCTTTTATGTTTTATTTTTTTTCTTTTCATATCTCTCCCCCATGGAGTAAAAAGAGGAAGTTAATTCTGTAACTTTTTGTTAAAGGAAAGATAGGATGAGAATCAAAGCAAAGGGAGAGGGGTTGGCCTTTCATAGGAGAGCCCTGCCTCTTCTTAACAGGAAAAACAGAGAAGATGCATACAAATGTGATGTGATTAATTGTTTGGTAGGGAGAAATTCAGGGAGTTCCTATCTGGTGTTTTTGCTTTTTTTGAATGTCTTTTAAATCCCCACTTACAGAAAAACACAAGAATTTAAGTATCATTTTTGATATCCACCTAAAAGAAACAATATTTTCTGTGCCTAAAAGAGAAGGAAATTAGGCAAAAAGATGGGGAGGGGGTTGTTGCAAAGCCCTTTATATGAAAATTCTTACAGTAGTATAAAAATTAAGGCACACTGAGTTTTGCAGTTAGCAATCATTTAGCTGGTTTTGCTTACACTGAAAAGCAGAAACTATTCTGGAAAATCAGGATGTGTGCAGACTTTTGGTTGAAAGTGACACAAAATCCCAGCTAAAATAGCCTAGGCAAAAAGAAACTGTTATTATTCCTGCAATTTTTAGTTTTAAGGGATGGCTTCAGCGAGTCAGCATTCAGGCCGGAAATGATACCATGGAAACCTCACCTCTGCCTTCAGCTGCATTACTGTAGTCTCAGCCAAACTGTGAAACAGCAGCAGTAGAATCTTCTGCTTTATCCTGTTAGATCTACACCCAGTAAGGAAGATCTATGACATCTTTCCCAGAAGACCTAGAAAAATCTCCTTGGCTTTAACTGGGTCACGTGTCAATCCAGAAGAGGATGAGATGCTTGATTAGCTTAGGTTTGTGATCGCTGCTGTGGGTGAGTGTGGAGTGAGTGTGGACCTTACAATGGGGCAAGATAGATCCCCAAAGGTCGAGGAAGATCACAATTTGATTATTCAAACTATAATCAAAATGATTAACAATTTCACTTTTCTTTCCTGTATGTAACCTTTGAGGTTAACAGCTAATGGATATGACAGCTTCCTCATCTGAGATTCTCTTCTGCCCCCCTTTCCCATAAACTTACCCTGGAGGTGCTAGACTCCAATGAAATGACCAAATGGAAGATGCTAGATGGATGAGTTCTGAATCATCAGGAATGGTTCTGATGGTAACTAATAATTAAGAAAAGAAACAAATTCTTAGGGAAAAAATGATTAGAAGCATCTCTTTTTATTTAAACTTGAATATGCAGAGTTTACTATGATTTAAAATGTGAAATGGTATAATTTCAATATTATTAAACGTAACTCCATCAGCGTCTATTTCTCTGAGTAACATCCTGACATGGTGCATTCCTAAAATTAGTTTTTATTAACCATAGTCATTAAACGTATTTTGGCATATAACACGACTTTGTTTGTATTTGATAAAATAAAAAGCAAGCCCCCCATCCAGTAAGGCTTAGGTCGAACCCAATGCAACAGTATAAACACTTTAGCAATATCGCCTCTAGTACACTGTGAGTTCCTCAAGAGCCCCAATTAAGCATTCTTATGGGCTCCTTATTTTATTTTTTTAAATATGTTTATTTTTGAGAGAGAGAGAGAGAGCACAAGCAGGGGAGGGGCAGAGAGATAGAAGGAGACACAGAATCTGAAGCAGGCTCTAGTCTGTGAGCTGTCAGCAGAGAGCCCGACGTGGGACTCGAACCCACGAACCATGAGATCGTGAGCTGAAGTCAGTCGCCTACTTGACTGAGCCACCCAGGTGCCCCCTTCTGTGTTTTCTTTGCCTAATCCTGGGCTTAGGAGGTAACAGGTACCAGTAACATGGTATTGATTTGGTATTTTAGCAGGCCTTCTCTTAAGGATTCATAAACATCATCCCTCCACTGTGTTAGGCTTTTAAAGCAATATGTTGGTTGCAATCTTTGGTTTCTCTCTGTTTATTACTTGTATATACGTATTTCTTTCTCCTGAACTCTATACTTCTTTCAGAGCAGAAACCATATCTGAAATTATAAATTCATTTATTCATTGGCTAATTTACTCACCATAAATATTCATTAATTGTCCTCTACATGTTAGGAACACTAACTATGAAAATAAAACAGGTACATCCCCATGAGAATATGTGCCAAGTGTTAACTTGGCCTGTTGTGGCTTCTTCCTATCTTCATTGCAATGTCTAGCAAAGGATGTGGTTCATGGTGGAGGCTTTAGAAATGCTTACTTACTTAATTGATTAGGAGAGTGCTACCAAATGTAACCTATATTTATAGCTACTATTAAATCACAATGTATATTATTCTTTATCCTCTTCAATTAACAGCTAAATAATAATCATAATGTATTCAAAATTTAGCATGCAGAACCTTGCATACTTTTTTTTTTTTTGAGAGAAAGAGAGAGAGTGAGCAGGGGAGGGGCAGAAGGAGACAGAGAGAGAGAATCTTAAGTAGGTTCCATGCCCAGTTTAGAGCCCAACATGGGGCTCGATCTCACAACCGTGAGATCATGGCCTGAGCCGAAATCAAGAATTGGACGCTTAACTAACTGAGCCACCCAGGAGCTCCAAATTATTTTTTTAAAACATTACAACAGCCTTATAAAGTCCCTCATTCTAGAGGCACTTGGGTAGCTCACTTGGTTAAGCATCCTACTCTTGCTTTTGGCTCAGGTGATGACCTCCACAGTTCCTCAGTTAGAGCCCCTTGTCAGGCTCTGTGCTGACACTACAGAGCCTGCTTGGGGTTCTCTCTCTCCCTCTCTTGCCGCCCCTCTCCTGCTCTCTCTTTTTCTCTCAAAACAATGTTCCTCATTTTATACAGGAGAGCACTAAGCCTGGTTTTGCAGGTTTTACATGTTAGGGAGCAGAGCTAGGATTTGAACCCTGCTCTATGGTCTTACTCATTGCTACATGTTGGTTTGAACACTCTTGAAATACCTGCCTCTTCAATCCTTAAATTCCAATAGGAAGAACCCCAATTTTAGCAGCTTTCTTCTCTCTCATTGCCTCCCAAATACCTTAGCTTTCAAAACCTAACACCTCAAGCAGCTCAATATAAATTCATGTGTATGTTAATGTTAACAACCATTGAACTTCTGCACTAAAAGACTGCATGTTCATCTCTTTTTTTAATCAGTGGGTCATTCATCCACCATTTTATGAATTCTTTGTTACGGCTCTACCTCTCTGGGCTCAATGGGAAAAGAAGAAGTACTTCAAGCACTCTAAGAGAAGGCCCCCCTTGGCTTACAGTCTCTGGACCTTGGGCAGATAATTAGAAAGTCAGCACAGTGACCCTCTGCTCAAATGGGAATTCCATTTTGGTGCCACTGGTTCTCTGTGAACTCTGAATGATCACAATTCTTCTCACTCTTCAGAGATTCAAGTGTGTAAACATCATCAAGAGAGCTTTGTTCTCATTGTTCTTTTACATACACAATACCTATATTTTGCTCTTGTTTATGAAACCTATTTCTGTTGTATGTTCTTACAACCACAATGAGGCCCTTTTCATTCTGAAGTATTATCCCGGTGCTGCAGTGCGAGGAGATTCCGCTGAAAATTGGGCATGCTTTCCAGTGTAAACCATGTAAAATCCAAAGCCTGTTGCTAGGCTGTCAACACAATGAAAAATATTCACATAGGGTTTATCATAAACGACCAAGGTGATGGGAAAAAAAAAAAAAAAGCAATTGCCAGTGGTTCCATTGAGAGGTGGTCTCTGGGGTCAATGTCAACGAGCATCTTCATCATTGTCTTTTTGAAAAGGTTAAAGTTTCCCAGTCCAGTTGTGGGAACAAACAAAAAAATGTATACTCTGAAACAATAACCTGCAGAGACAAGACAGCGCCAGAAAGACAAAGCCGGTTCGGCTGTGTTTCCTGAAGCCCTGCCCAGCACACTTCCACCTCAGGCCGAGAACCGAGCTTCTAAAGAATAATTATATCAAGTGATGTCATGATGGATGGTCTCTTTCCAATGGCTTAATGGCTTATCTTTTGAGCCAGAGAGTTAGGGAGGTAGCCTGTTGTGACCTGTTGTGGCAGTTCGATGGGAGGAGGGGGATGACAGGTCAACTTTCAGTGGTCTAACTCACATAGGAGTGCAGGGCCTGAGTTCCACCCTCCCAGTCGTCTGAAATTAACTTTGCACTGAGGCTGCTCCTTTAATAAAACAAATCTCAATATGTTATCAACTTCACGTATGCACATAAATCATTTTCCAATAGTTTTGTAGCACCAGATGACATCCAAAATGCTT
The DNA here is from genome assembly GCA_028646485.1 of Cryptoprocta ferox. Lineage (NCBI taxonomy): Eukaryota > Metazoa > Chordata > Mammalia > Carnivora > Eupleridae > Cryptoprocta > Cryptoprocta ferox. The sequence continues at coordinate 29,205,632 of CM053577.1, read as the reverse complement.
TACATATTTACCAAGTTAGTCATTCTTACAACCTGACATTGTAAATAGGATTGTCGTTCCCATCTTATAGATGAGGAGACTAAGCACAAGAGGTGAAGGGACACGTGCAGGTCACATGGTAAGTAAGTGAAGTCAGGACTCGAATCCAACCCCAGATCCTGCCCTTAGTCACTCATAGTGTTGCCTTCACAGTGATTTTTTTTTAAATTATTATTATTTCTAAGAAACTTCTGGGCAAATCTTACAAAAACAAATCATCATACCTTTCTTAGCAAAAATTTAGTCATAAGCTTTATTATACAATGTCATGAACTCGATCATTGTTTACATATTTAAGTCATAGGTAATTAATGATTTAAATCATAAGTACAGTAGCTTATTCTTTAAAACAGTGAAAGAGTCCATCTCTTGATATCCTTAGCTCATACTTAAACTGGAGTATGCACACCACCACAAAATTGCAGCCGGCTCATAGAAAGTACAAAATATACCTTCTGGGAGTATCCACATTTACATAAAGATTTGAAGGAAATTATATAAAATCAAATTTAAGTATCTATTATCAAGCAAAAAGAAAAATCTATAAGATAAAATAGGAGATATTCAAGAGGTGTTGAACCTCTAGCAGCTTGCTTCAAGTTCTAAGTGAAGATCTAGGGTTTCTGGGTTTGTGTTCATGACCTTCTGCCATTTGGAGCTACTTGTGTAGAAAAATCGAAGAAGAAGTACTAAAGAAGAAAACACAAGTGCTATTTGTGCATAAGGAAAGTTTTTTAAGGCTTTTTATGTTGTTTTTCACAGAGAATTTCATGATTTTCGTCAATTTTATAATTTAAAGGAATGGCTACAAGAATTAAATGGTGAAAATAGAAAAGAAGTTCCTGATGTGAGAACCATAAATAATGCATTTTACACAAAGTAGGAATGAAAACAACCAACCAACCTCTTGACTTGAAACACATCTTTAAAAATTAGCATTTTTTGGACGTCTGGATAGGTCAGTTGGCAAAGTGGATCTTGATCTTGGCTCAGGTCATGATCTCACGGATCGTGAGTTCAAGCCCTTCATTAGGCTCTGCACCTACAGTGTGGAGCCTGCTTGGCATTCCCTATCTGCCTCCCTCTCTCTGCCCCTCCGCCACTCATGTGCACTTGCCTGCTCGCGCGCGCGCGCTCTCTCTCTCTCTCAAAATGAATAAACTTAAAAAAAACAAAAATTAGTATTTTTCTCACATTCTTATATGACAACAGCTTAATCAACAGCAGCTTAATTTTCTCTCAGGGACCACACCATGAATCATCTCTGTGGATACAACATTATCTGGAGGACTGTGGGTAGCTTCCAAGGAAAGGAGAAGACATACTTTTAAGCCATTAGCAGCTTCCAGAAAAATGGCACAGATGAAATGAACAGAAATTACAATGCCTGGAAATACAAACACAATAAGTGTGTATAGCAGCTGAGGACAGAGCTTTGTTTTAGTAATATGATTATTTATCTATGTAAGAAATGAACTATAGAGTTTGGGTCTATTCATTTAGCACTTCAATGTTCAGCAGGTGTAACCCTCCCTAATTCAAATAGGTAGGCTTACACATGCTCCTATAAATAAAGCGTCTGTCAGTCTTTGTGTATTGAAACAAATATAAACTAAGGTATTCTTTACATGAAAGAAGTTTGAGCTGTTATCAGATCTTGTTATTGGGTCACAGGAATAATTCAGATTAAATGTTCATAATCTTTCTGTGAGGGAACTATCAAATACATAATTACAGCAATGAACACAGCATAATGGCTGTCAGCTTGGATGGTCTGCAAATTTCACACATCTAGCCCTACTTTCCTTTGCTGCTATTCTACTTCTACATTTTTGAATCCATGTGTAATGTCAAGTGAATGTTCTACTCAACACTACAAGGCATCCCAGGAGCATCTGAGTAAAATATGTAAATGTTTTATGCTTAGCTGTAATAATACTCTTTTAGATTTTAGTGGTTAAAACATGAAGCTTGTTTTCTGTGTAAGTAAAGCCTCAACTTCAAACATGAAAAGAAATTCACCTAAATAATCTTTTTTCCCCAGTTTCTCTGTCTATCTGCTTGACATCTTGGTCTGATTCTTGGTCAAGCTTTACTTAAAAAGCAAAATTGAATTAAAAATCCATTTCAATGTCAACCACACTTAGCCACTATTTGCTGATATGTTATTGATCTTAAGAAAAGCTCTAATTCCATTCAATTATATAACTGATATAATTACATAAATCTAATTCTAATGCAATTACAAAATTCTACTTTTCAGGCAAAACTATGACCTAATAAAACCTTTTTAAATTTCATACTCAATCAGTTCATGAAGCAGAAGGGCTAACCTTTGTCCATTACTAAAAGGAATAGTTGCTTTAAAATTCATTCAATACTCCACAGTTATAGTTCTAAATAAGCTGATTTTTAAAAATTTTCCCCAAATCAGAAAGCCAAGTGCCAAAAAAGCACCAATAAATTTACTTTAAAGGGAACAAATAAATTACTATGAAAAAGAACCAGAGACTATGTTCAAGGGAAGCATAATTATTCAAATATTTACTTCTTAATATTTTGTCAGTCAGGATAGCAATCATCTTTTAATTAGTGTTTTATAAATCTGTTGCTATGCGTAAATTCTACTTACAGGGTGTTTTAATACATTCCTTGCTCGTGTTTTTGCACAGTTATAAGAAAAACAAATACAGTGTTCTCAACAAGCACATAACATAACCTGATATTATAAAAACATCATCAATAATGGGAGAGATGCATAGCTATATGATGACTAAGGGTAGCAACCCACTAACTTCCAGGAACAAGGAGATTCATTCATCATTACGTGAGCTTGAAGTCTGACCTCAGAGCTTTTGCTACAGGCTTCATTCAGAAGAAGGCAGGAGACTGAGTGTGACCTGGAAAAAGAGCCCAAGGTTAGCCCCAGGGAAGGTGGGAGTGAGAATGGTGTTTGGTTTCTGTCTTTCTCCCCTTTCTTATACTATATTTTAAAAAAACCTTGAGAAACAGTAAACTGGGAATTCTCACTATAGGGTACACCGTCATAAGACATTAAAATATTTTTTTGCAAGGAGAATGATTCAAATTTGAAAAAATCTTTAAGAAATGTGTTAGTGAGCTGAGGCCTCCAGGACTTTACTGTTTTAGGTAATGCTCTTTGAACTCTAAAAAGCAGAGACTCACTTGACATCCGGGAAGAAGGGTGGTATTGTCTGGAAGTTTCAAACAAATCAGAATGGATCAGAGGTCATACCCTCTCCGAGCTTCCCTTTGATTCAGTCTCTCTCAAGGTCAATTGTTCTCTACCAGCTTTTTTTTTTTCTATGTTGCTTCATAACTTCATCCTGCATGTGCCTTTGGCTTACTCAAGCCTGTGGCAATTTGACAGGTCCAGTAAAATTTCTTCTTGGCAATTCATTCCTTACTTCTTTTCTTTTCTTTTCTTTTCTTTTCTTTTCTTTTCTTTTCTTTTCTTTCCTTAAGTTTATTTATTTATTTTGAGGGAAAGAGAAATATCCCAAGCAGGCTCCTCAAAGTCAGTGTGGAGTCCGATGCAGGGCTCAAACTTGTCAACCATGAGAGCATGACCTGAGCCAAAATTAAGAGTTGGACACTTAACTGACTGAGCCACCCAGGAGCCCCAATTCCTTATTTTGTACTCTACATTTCCAAGGGGAAGACTCCAGTTAGTCCAGCTTATCTCTGCCTGCCAGCCCCGAATACATGATGATAAGTGTATGAATGAGCTCTCCTTGGGTCAAGCTTGTCCAATCTCCGAGCATGTGTGGGGTACAGCTCATGGAATGACTCAAGACTTTGCAGCAGAGCAATGGTTATAAAGGGAGAGCATTCCTTAGAAAGGTCTGCAGCAGGACTGACAGGGACTGATAACTCTAGAACACTTCAGTTTTAATATCCTCTCTGCTCATTGTTAAGATATGCAGTCATTTATTCATTATTTTTATTAAGCATTCTCAGAGAGTCAGATAAGGGAGAAATGTGAGTGTGACAGTGGGGCAGAAAGTGAGGCTGCTTAAAAGCACCTGTTCCCAGTGACCCCTTCACTGCAAGCTTCATTCTCTGTGGACCCCGGAAGCTCTGCAGTTGGCGCTCATCACCGAGAGCATCTTCGTGATTTAACAAGTCTATAAAATTTATTTGTTCTGTCACTATGACAGAAGGAGGTCTTTGTATGCATAATCTCTACGTTTACATAAGAATTGGGCTTGTGTCTTCACAGCACAAAATTCAAGATTGGAGCCTCCATATGGTTCTGGAGGGGTTATGGCATTGTATTATCTGAAATGATATAAATATAAATATCTCACTAAAATATGAATAAAATAAAATATAGCCGCCAAAGCAGGGAGAGCAGAGGTAATGGGACCCGTGGTTTATGGGGAAGATAAGAAGGGTGACCCACATGAACAGTGATGCTTTCTTATTTAATAAATTCTGGAAGTCACAGAATAGCCTCTTACCATATTTGTTTATGTATTTTTTTTGCCAAGATTATTTTAACTATTTTTTTGAAAGACATTTACATTGTGAAATACTCTATTTTTTAAATGTCTATTTATTTTTGAGAAAGAGAGACAGACAGATAGACAGAGTGTGAGTGGGGGACAGGCAGAGAGGAAGGGAGACACAGAATCTGAAGCAGGCTCCAGGCTCTGAGCTGTCAGCACAGAGCCTGATGCAGGGCTCGAGGACATGAACTGCAGGATCATGACCCTAGCCAAAGTCGGACACTCAACTGACTGAGCTACTCAGGCACCTTGTGAAATGCTTTAAAAAGATCTTTCACTACCTCAGCCAGGTGATCAAGGTCAACAGCAGTATAAGTCATGTTGATAGTATGTAACCTAGATACAATGTGGTGAAAATGGCACTTTACCTCTATGCTCTTTCCCCCAAAAAACATATATATAAGGCCAGCGTAATCACTAGACAGACATGAGACAAGTTACCTTTGAGGAACATTCTAAAAAACACCTAACTAATGCTCTTCAAGAACAATCAAGGTCACTGTCACAGCTATGACAGGCTAAGCAGGTATGCTAACTAAATATAATGTGACATCTTGGATGGGATCCTAGAACAGAAAAAGGATACTAGGCAAAAACAAAGAATATAAGAATAAAACTAATAAAATATGAAAAAAACTAAGGGGATATGAACATTAATTAATAATGTATTATTAATAATGTATTATTATAATAATGTATTATTAATTATTATTGTTGGTTCAATAATTGTAACATATACCATGTTAATGTAAGATGTTAATGACAGGGAAAACTGGCCATAGGATGTATCATAATTCTCTATGCAACCTTTTCAATTATTCTATAAATCTGAAGCCATTCTAAAAAATACAATTTATCTTAAAAAATCAGTACGTGAAAAGTTCTATTTGTTTGTTTTAATGAAAAAATTGAACAGAGTAGTTCTGACCTGTTATGATTGTTTAAAGATTCTCCTATAAATTATGTGGTGTTATTATGCTTCATAAACTCATCTTGCTCACAGGTTCTAGAGGTTTTTAAAAAAGAGGGAAATAAGGAGTGGAATGGGATGACATTGTTCAGGAATCTTGCCCTTCTATCAAATACACTTCTTAAAAAACATCAAATATGTAATGATACAATCATTCATAACTAGGCTCCATTTGAAAAAACAATACAATTGCACTCTACTAAATACGACAAGTATATGAAAAGGAAACAAAATGCCCAGTTCCAGACATATAACAAATTGCCTGTTTTCCTTTTTCACCCCATATGCCTTCCCAGGTGCTGCAATCATAGGGTTGATAAAATTGGGCATTCTGATTTTTCTACTAAAATTTTATCACTGACATTTCCCAGATGACTTGATAGTCTTCAAATGTTCCCTCTAAAAGCCTGCAGAATGATCCATCAAGTGGATGTACCACAATCTGGTTGAACAGTCCCCTATTGCTAACATTTCCAATTACCATTTCTACCATGGAAGAGTCAGATTCCCCTTACCCCTACTGTGTTACCCAGTGGAAAATTGAGGTGATGACAGTAGTGTGTTTATTCCTTGGAAAAACATCCAGTGTCTGAACTCTTGACCTGTACCTCCTGCTAGGGCCTCTAGGGCCTGGGGCGGAGGAGGGGTCCAGAGCCCTGCTCAGCAGTTTTCAGGGTCTGGAGCAGAAAGTGCATCTTCTGGCACTTTGCTAGGCTTCACCTTTCTGCTTCTCCTGCTGCCACACTCTGAAATCAAGCATCTAAAGACCTCTAACCCATTCAGGAAAGAGAAAATGAAAGTTGCTGCTCTTAATTTTATGCATCACATGTCTTAAAAATGAAATTTCTTCATGGATAAGAACTTGAAATAGAGTAATAGCAGGGGAGAGAGGCAAAGCTCGATAATAAATCAGGACGCTGCAATGTCTCAGAAGGCGGAGGTAAAGTGTTATTTGTAGGATGTCATCATGCTGAGATCATCACTGAAGCCTGTCAACTCCAGAGAGATAGACGCGTAATACATCTACCTTCTTTTCACTCTGTGTGTGTGTGTGTGTGTGTGTGCATGTGTGCATGTTTAAATCATGAGTGATTAAGGGAAACTTGATATTCTTTCTAACTTTACTTCAAAAGTCAAGCTCAAGTTTGGTTTTACTACAGAGAAAGATAGGAGGGAAATACACTTATCACTAGTTTAAAGAAGGTTCTGTGGCAAACAGGAGACTAGGGGCTGGTACCAATGTGTGTAGGAATGCTCAGTACCAACTCATACAAGTGATCACTAAATTGGCAGAATTTACGTCAGGGAGATGAAAAGCATGAGTAATGTTCTTGTCAGAAAAGAACATTCTGGACTATCCCATACAAACAAGCTACAGAGGGAGGCTGGAGTCCTGCCGACTCAGCCTCATGAGTAAACATTGGTGAGGTCAGTCCCAGCAGGGCAACACAGGCGGTCCCTTTCTTTGTGAATTGGAATCAATACATGGTGTCCATTGCTTGTCCTAAGAGAATGGGTGTGCCCAGAGAACTGACATGAAGCAGATGTCACATCAGTCAGCTCCGATCCACCTCAGTGACTGTAAGGCAAGATGTAGGTGCAGATGAAAATGGTGTGGGAGGGCAGACCCACTACCTTATTGGTCTGACTGCACTGGGTCAGGCTTGCACAAGCTGGGAAAACATTTTACAGTGAGGGGACTGGACAACACACTGGGGTTTTTTCTGGTTAGACATAATAATCATGTTTTGTCGTACGTTGGCTTGGTTGACTTTAGGTAGGATTCCTTTGTATGTCCATAGACCTCAATCCATCACTGGAAAGTTCAAAGTCTTAAAAATTCCATGCATCTCTTTTCCTCCTATAATTTTTTTGGTCTCTTCATATTTTCTTGTTTCTAGACTATTTTTCCTTTTTCAAAATTCTGGTAATATTGTTCTGTTTAAATGAATAAAAATCAGACAGCGTGTAATTTATTTTGTGTAGTTCAGTTGGCCTTGTAGTGCCGAAATTTCTCTTTCTTTATAGAAAATTAATTTGAGTGTTCAAGAACCTGCTTGATTCATAGTCAAGCTCAAGCTCAAGTCCATTCTAATAAATCAGCCTCCAAATCAGGCCTAGCAGCAAGGAAAAAGTTGCAGTTTTTTATTTAACTTTTCGGGAACATCAGTTAGCAAGTTCCTAGGGTGCTGTAGCTACCTTATCCATCTTTGCATTATCCACAGGGTCTACCTGAGATCTTTGTCTATAACAGTACAGTAGCATTGAATAAAATAAGAAAATATAGCATTGAATAAGGTAAAAAAAAAAAAAGAAGAAGAAAATGGGACATGGTTAAAACATGAATATAGGCTCAAAATAAGAATCCAACACGAGTTTCTTGACAGTGGGTTCTCATGACATCCGTCTCTTCCATGCTGGGGGGGTAGTTATAAAGGAGTCCTGTGCTCCTACCACAGACCTGACTCTCTGTCTCTGGCTGTCTGGGCTGGGATCTGGGGCAAGAGTGGGAAGGGTGGGGCTTGGGAGGCCAGGGAAAGCAAGAGATAAAGGTGTTACCTGAAAACATAAACAACACCCTGGCTGTGACATTTTTTATTTAACTTTATTTATTTTGAGAAAGACAGAGACAGTGTGAGCAGAGGAGAGGCAGAGAAAGAGGGAGAGAGAGAATCCCAAGCAGGATCCATGTTGTCAGGGCAGAGCTGGACGCGGGACTCGAACTCACAAAACCATGAGATCATGACCCGAGCCCAACTGAGAGCTGGATGCTTAACCGACTGAGCCACCCAGGTGCCCCTGGCTGTGAAGCCTTTGGAAGGTGATGACACTGCCAGGTGGAAATGGTTATGGTTGGGGAGGCAGGAGATGGATTCCAGCCCCATGTATCCTCTCTGCAAGGCCCCTTTCCATAGAGCTCAACAAAATGTACAGGAAAGACCTGCCAGGTCTGGTGGTAGAATGTAATGTAAGCAGTAAGGGGACATTGCTCCAGGTGATGAAGGACTAGAAGGCCAGGCAGGGGAAAGTCAGGTGGAGATGGCAGACACCAGCTTCTCAGATGGGGGACCCTGCTCAGCTTACCCAGGTGTTTTGAGCATCATTCAATGGGTGAGTCCACCCAAAAGGAGCTATCGCAGGGAGATACTCCTGAGCCTGCTGAACCAGGACTCTGACTTCCAAATTACCAAATGGTCCCAAGATCAGAATTGGAGGCAGGTACATGAGACCTTTCATTCTACTGGGACACAGAGGCCTCAATCCATGTGGGTAAGAAAGGAATAGAAGACATGAGTTTTCCTTTGCTAAAGGGCTGGGCAGTTTTCCAGTTTTCATTGCTGTCTTACTCTGGCTGGGAACCTAGTTGCTCCCCCAAGAACAAGCATGATTGACCTCCCTGGGAGTGAGCTCATCTGCAGCATTAAGGAGGAAGGCAGTGGGGTTGAGAACATTGCAAGCACAGCTTCCGATTCGGACTCCAAAGAGGGGTGTATTCTAGCAGTGAAACGTCCTGCTCAGATTGGTGCACGCCTTAAGCCTTACACACTGGTCAATTTGTTCCGGAAGCCAGAGGCCTTCTGATGACAATTCATCTTGCAACAGCCTTCTCAACCCCTCGAGGACTCCTCGGAACTGTGGCTGCAGCACTGAGTGAGAAAGAACCCCAGGACTTGGTGACGTACCGCCTGCCCAGAGCCGGCCATTCTAACATAGGCCTCGGTATTTAGAGCTTGTTCGAAGCCCTTGGGTATTTCTGAGTCATTTGACATAAGATCTATGACAGATACTTCTATTCACTGCTTAGAGCATCACATGGATTTACTACTGGCTGTGCAGAAATGGAAACACTCTTAGATCAAATTCAAATCTACAGAGTTTACTGAATGAGTATCACTAATTTGGGAATTTGAAGAAATTCTAAGGTTTTTTTTAACTTGCACTAATTAGAAAGAGAGAAGTTAGATTTCTCTCATTCTCCCAGCCCCGCTTTGCCTCTCATACACTTTTATGTATGGAAAGTTCTTCCATTTGCCAGTAAATTGTCATCTATTCATACAAGCTGTGTTTGGGACTTTTCAAATATTTGCACCAAAGGAGGCTGTGCTCTATTAATAGTAGAAGGCATTTTATCTGTTTGCACATCGTGCTGTGAGCTATTAATCCTAAGGTTAAGTGTTGAAGATGAAGAAGTCTTGTATTTAAATAATAAATAAAGCTGTAACTAAGACTACAACACTTCATTCTGTCATCAGTATCTTTGTCTAGAGTAGAGCACCACATATTTTGATTTCTTCAATTTCTCTTCCATGAAGGGATGGTGATGGCACATGCCAGGGCCCGGTTGAATCTGAGTTCCCTTGAAAGCCGAGTGTAAGACCCAGGTTTGCAGGCAGGCAGTTTATTTGGAGGCGTACATCTAGGGTGCATACATTGCATACTGGGTGTTTTTGCTTATTTTGTCCTTTCTTCTTTTCACAACAATCCTGAAAGGAATTAACAGTAATAGGTAATATTTAAATGGCACAATTCCAAGTATGTAAATATCACAGATATTTCCTCAATGGTAACCATCACCAACATTTTGAGTACTCTGGTTTATAAATGAAGAAGCTTGGGAACAGAGAAGTTAGGGAAGTGCCCAACATTTTACAGCTGGTAAGCAGTACAATCAAGGTCAAATCCAGATGATCTGGTACCAGAAAACTTGCTCTTAGCCATGAAGTTTTACTGCCACTGGAATACTGGGATAGTATGTTTGGGTTTCTTTGTATCTGCTTAGGGTTTTTTTTTAACAGACTTTATTTTTTAGAGCAGTTAATTCACAGCAAAATTGAGCAAAATTGAGCAGAAGGTAGAGATTCCCCATCTGCCCTCTGCCCCCACACATGCACAGCCTTTCCCATTATCAACACCCCCCCCACAAGAGGGGTACATTTGTTACAGCTGATGAACTTACATTGACAGATCATTATTACCTAAAGTCCATAGTTTAATTAGTGTTTACTTTTGGGTTTGTACAAATGTATAAGTACATGTGTCCATATTATACATCATACACAGTATAGTTTCACTGTTCTAAAAATCTCTGTGTTCCACCTATTCATCTCTCCTTCTTCCTTAACCACTGACAACCACTGATCTCTTTACTATTCCCCATAACTTTGCGTTTTCCAGAATGCCATATAGTTGGAATCATACAGTATGTAGCCTTTTCAGATTGGCTTCTTTCACTTAGTAAGACGTAGTTAAATTTCCTCCCATGTCTTTTCATGTCTGATAGCTCTTTTTTTCTTTCTTTACAATAGAATAATAATCCATTGTTTGGATGTGCCACAGTTCATTTACCCATTCACTTATGGGAGGACATCTTGGTTGCTTCTAAGTTTTAGCAATTACGAATAAAGCTGCTATAAACATCGACGTGCAGGGTTTTGTGTGAATATTAGTTTCAACTTCTTTTGGTAAATTCCAAGGAGCATGACTGCTGGTAAGAGTGTGTTCAGTGTTGTAAAAAACTATCAAGCTGTCTTCTTAACGTATCTGTGCCATTTTGCATTCTCACCAGCAATAGATGAGAATTCCTGTTACTCCCTAGCCTCGTCAGCATTTAGTGCTGTCAGAGTTCTGGAGTCTGGCCATTCTAATAAGTGTGGGGTGGTATCTCATTGCTGTTTTAATTTTTATTTCTTTTTGATGACATGTGGCATGGAACATTTTTCATATGGTTATTTGTCATCTGTATATCTTCTTCAGTGGGGTATTCATTAAAATATTTGTCCAATTTTTAATCATATTTTCCGCTTTTTGTTGAGTTTTAAGAGTTCTTTGTGTGTTTTGGGTAACAGTCCTTTATAATATAAGTTTTATTATTTTCTGCCAGTCTGTGGCTTGTCTGCTCTGATAAGTTGTGATTCTCTGTATCTGCCTGTCTGTCTCTCCCATTTTAGGGGCAGCAGTTTGCTATGTAACTCCATTTCTTTTACAGATCTAAAAAAAGTTGTTGACTTTTCAGTTTGTTTAGCTTTTTATTTGTTATAAGCAAGTGGCAACTTCCAAGCTGATTATAAGTCATAACAGAAATCAAAAATTAGTATGTTTGTTTTACAGATGAGAAAACAGAGGCTCAAGGTACCAGGTAGAGTTGCATTAACTGTCTGGCCACAGTTTTTCTATCAATCACCCCTAGATCCACTGTAGTCTAGAGAGCCATATTTCGCGTTGTGTGATCCTTTTCCTCCCTGGCCCACTTAGTCTGGCCAGAGACGATTAGATGAAGGATGGATAAAAAGAGAACAACCATAACCTAGCAAGCCACCCTTGACTTAGGGACTGGTATTAAGAACAAATGACTTAGGCCATCCTGATCATTCTTTTAGAAAAACTGAAACAGGAACAAAGATGATTGTAATCAATGAGAAGTCGGAGAGGTAATGAGAGCAGACCTGGGGAATGGACCAAAGTCACATTAATCACAAGATGATAGGTTCAGGGGCACCTGGGGTGGGTTAGTTGATTAAGTGTCTGACTTGGCTTAGAGCATGATCTTGAGGTTTGTGAGTTCAAGCCCTCTATCGGGCTCTGCACTGACAGTGTGGAGCCTGCTTGGGATTCTCTCCCTCTATCTCCCCCTGTCCTGCTCTGTTTCTCTTTCTCTCTCAGAATAAACAAACTTAAAAAAAAAACCTTAAAAATTAAAAAATAAAAATAAAAACAACAACAAGATGATAGGTTCACAAGCCAGAGAGTCTCTTGAGCTGACCCAAATCCAGCACGGCTCCAGCACCAGGCTCAGTAAGACTCAGTACCATGTGGATTTTGCCTCTGGTTTTCCCCTGAGATTCACCTCCCTTCAAAGCTCTCCTATAAACCCTTTTGATGTGAGCTGTCCTGAGTGGATCTCTACTTCATATTACCAAGGTGTAGATCAAAACCGCAATGTAGTTAGTGGTGGAGCTAGATTTTAAATCCACATTTATCTGACTCAAAAGTCTGTGGACTGCCACAGACTTCCAATCAGACCAAAGAGTAGTGTGCCTACCATGATATTTTGTGATTATATTCCCAGGTGCATTTGAAAATGCAAAGGGGCCAAATGTGAGGCCTAGTTTAACAAATTCTAAGTGAACACATCATATTACCTGCAACACAAACACCTTAAAATGAGAGAAATATTAAAGGTGAACAGAATCTTCTAGAAGAAGTCAGGAGTCTTTTCTTTGCCCCAGTATCAGACTAGAGGAGCTTTGTACAGGGAGTACTTGCAAGGAATCGCAAGTCTTCAAGAAGGGAAGTATGGCAAACACGGTAATATAAACATGGTAAACTTTCAGCTCGCTCTGCTTCCTTATTGCAATAAAAATAAAACCTGGCTTTGTTTCTGAACCTCCTAGAGTCCTTAACACTCATATATCAATTTTTTCTGCTTAGAAAAATAACATATATTCATTGTACTCTTGAATTATTTGTTTTCTTTCTTATTTTTTCTAGTTTCCTACCACTTTATATTTTTATGCCCCCTTTTCTTTTTCCATAATCCCTTTTCAGAATCATTTTTCTTTGCTTTGCTTTGCTTTTTTTTTTAAATAATCACACCTAATTGACTCTTTTTACTTAATTTCTTGAAGGACAGAAAGGAAATATAGTTGAAAAGAGAACAGCTATAAACATAGTCTTGTAGCATCTGTTGTGAAAAGAAATGTCCTGCAGGAATGACACTCTTTCCTCATGTCCTGTGCCAGACAACCCCTTCACAAGCAGTTGCGTCACATAAACTTGTTGACTGAACAGACCTCCCTTCAAGCAGGGGGACAGAGGTGAGTAGAGAAGCATCATTCAGGAATCTTCATCAATACATTTTTTCTATTTCATTTTATGACACACCCATCGAGTCTTGATTCTTCTAATATTACTCCTAGAAGGAGGCACAATATAAGACACAAGATTTGTACCAGGTTTCTGGAGCTCAGCCTTTAATCTTTCTGCCTCCAGCTTGTTTAATATTGATCTGATTAGCTCCTTCCAGAACAGTTATAGAAGAATGACTTGAATCACTATGGTGGGCATAAGTGTAGGCTTTCTTATAAAATTAAACATAACACTGACCATATGAGCCACCAATCCACTCCTAATCCCACCTTGGAGAAATGAAAACTATGTTCACACAAAACCTAAACACAAGTGTTTATAGCAGCTTTGTTTATAAGGGCTAATAACTAGAAGTAAACTAACTGCCTTCAACTAGTGAATGGATGCATTCATACAGTGGATTCAGCAATGGAAATTCAGCAATGGAAAGAAAAACTTACTGAGACAACATGGAGAAAGCTTACATACGTATTTTGTTAAGCAAAAGAAGCCAGACTTAAAAAGCTACATTCTCTATGATTCCAGAAAAAAGGCAAAACGATAGAGAGAGAGAGTAGATCATTGGTTGCTAGGGGCTGGATGTGGAAGGAGAAGCTGCCTCCAAAGGGGCTTGAAGAGACATTTTGGAGCAATGGAAATATCTACATCTTGATTGTGGTGGTAATTACCCTGTTCTGTGCATTAGTTGAAACTCACAGAACTGGACACTTAAAGTGATGAGTTATTCTGTATGCAAATTATACCTTAATAGAAAAAGAAAATGTTTTTTTGAAGTCTTGGCTTTGTCATCAGACTACATCTAAACCTTGGCTCCTCCACATTTCAGCTATGTGACCATAAGGTTACATAACCTTTCTGTGTCTCATTTTCTTAACTTGTAAAACAGAGCTAATAACTGCAGAGGTTTGTTGAGAAAATTAAATAAAATGATGCATGTAATTGTTTATCACAATGGCAGGCCATACAAGTGCTCAATAAACATCAGCTATTATTTTTATCCTCCCATTTAAGAGCTAAGAGGTTGCTAGGGCATAGGTTTCTAGATAGAATTGTGTGGGTTTCTCTTTTAAATAGGAAATTGAAGTTTTATTAAAGAGCTTGTTAGGAACACTAGAGCCCCATAAAAAAAGGCATCTCTTTCACTTTTCAAGCAAAATCTAATTGCCCACATGAGTTATTTTCAATTATTTCTCTAAAATATTGAGGACAGGTTCCAAAGGTTGTTTATTCATCATTCTTGAAAGAATAAAGGCCATATTGGGTAAATTTCAGTTTCTGGAGAATAAAGTGAGTAAAACATGGATAAACAGGTAAATAACCCTTTAGAACCTAGACCACAGTATCTTAGCTCCTGAGATAGAATTCATTCATGCATGCATGAATTCATTCATTCATTCATACATTCATTCAGCCAAAGAGCACCTCCTATATGCACCAAATACCATCTGTTCTAAGTGTTGGAAATTCAGTAGTCACCCAAGTGAGCAAAAAGTCACTGACCTCAAGGATCTCCGGTTCTACATTTACTGAGATTCAGAGTTAACTTCCTATATATCTTATCTTCAGAGATTTGAATGAGACTCCTCTAGTCCCCAGTCATTTGGAAAAAATCATGACGACATTTCCCTCAACCACTCATACCTTTGCATTGGGTAACATATTGTCTATTGCTCTTCATTTCCTCCCTCTTAGGACTTAGATCCCCTCAGACTATGCCTCACATCCTCCTTTTTTTGTTTTTATTTTGAAATAATTTATCAATTCACGATTATAAAAAAAATGATACAGAGAGTCCTGTGTACCCTTCACTTAGCTTCCTCCAGTGGTAAGCTGGTACATACTATATTATGTAACTATAGTACAATATCAAAATCGGGAAATTAACATTGTGCAGTCTAATTAACTGGACTGCAGGCCATATGCATATTTACACCCACACTCCTTGCCCATTGACTGAAATTTTCCTCAACTCCCTGATCTTCCAGTACCTTTCAACATAGGAGAGAGCTTCTCCTGTTTTGGAAACCTGCCATTGAGTCCCCTAATACTCACCTGAAACTTTTCAGGCTCCCCTTGATCAGAGAGATTCTACTCAAATTCTGTTGTCACAAAGTCGCGATCTCAAAGTCAGCTCTGCTGTATCTGCCAAAATGTCATGCCAGATTTCATTTGAAACCACAAGGGCAGTTATTCCCACCTTGTGTCAAATCCTGTCCCCATATGTCACTGTCTGAACTTTCTGTTTCATGGTAATTAAATGTCCTTGCAAACACACACACACACAAACACACACACACACACACACACACACACACACACACACACACAACTTACACGCACCTCCACAGAATGATAACTTCATCTTCTTATCTTAGGTAATATTAGGCTTCAGATATAATCTCTCTCCCTAGAAAACCCTAAGTGAAAGATGTTAATTTTTCCTGGCTCTACATCAGCAGAACCTGGCCAAATAACAACGCCATCAACTAACTATGAGGCTACAAGATGGTATCTGTATTCTCACAGCTGCTCAATGCCCTTCCAGAGTCTTGTCCCTCCATCTTTGCACAAAAACCTCCATGGCATCTGACTACTCTGCCTGCTAGGCTCCTGATTGTTGCCCCCTACCAGCCACTTGACATTTACCTTACATCTTGGTACCCTACTTATAGATTATTTCTCTATTCCATGTTCTTCTGTCATATTGAGTACCACTGACATCCATCAGTGGCCCTGTGGATGACTTTTCCAACATTCTACATCCTATATCCATGGCCACCTCATGGACATGTTATAAGCCAGACCATCCTAATGTGACACCTTAAGTTCCAGGGCCCACTCTGATCTCTCTTCTATCTTTTCATGTCCATTGATGCCTTTAAATCTACTTTTAGTGTTCTATGTCTCTTTCAGGTCCCCCAATTACCCTGTTTTCTCCCACTTTCTCTCAACTTAACAGTTTCTTTCTAAACTTACCTATTTTCCTATGTAGTACGGGCACCACAGTCAATGACTTGAATTCTTCACCAGCAATCCAGCACCCAGGCACTACCCTTCTTATACTCTGCCTGTATCACTTGCTCTGGTGG
The DNA here is from genome assembly GCA_028646485.1 of Cryptoprocta ferox. NCBI lineage: Eukaryota > Metazoa > Chordata > Mammalia > Carnivora > Eupleridae > Cryptoprocta > Cryptoprocta ferox. The sequence continues at coordinate 29,189,136 of CM053577.1, read as the reverse complement.
AAGATGAGCTGCCAGGCCATGAGGTGATTCAAGCCACTCTGTGGAGAGGGCTACCAGAGAGGAACTGGGGCCTCCCACTAGCAACCTACACCAGTAAACCATGTGCAAGAGCTACCTTGGAAGTCAATCTTCCAGCCCCAGTTAAGCTTTCAGAAAACTGCAACCCTAGACAACATCTCAACTACAACTTCACAAGAGACTCCCTGACAGAACTGCAGAGCTAAGCTTCTCCCAAATTCCTGACCCACAGGAACTATGCGAGATAATATTTCCTGTTGTTTTAAGTCACAAACTTTTAAGATAATTTGATATGCAGCCATAGATAATCAATACAGATGAATTTATAGGAACAGGACCAGAGGCAGGGGTGTAGGAGGTCATAAAATAGTCCAGGCAAATGCTAATGAGGGCCCTAATTTGGGCTGTGGGGTACAGATGGGTAGAAGTGTAGGATCTGAGAAATGTTCAGGAATATAAATGTGCATGAAATTGAGTGGATGTGGGTGTTTCAGAAGCATATAATTATTCTTGGCTTTCTAGCTTTGGTGGCTAAATGCCAAAAATTAAAATAGAAAATGCAGGAGGAAGAGTATGATTGGAGACAAGAACAATTAACTCAGAATTGTGACAATTTGAGGTCCATTGAGGTCCTAGGTGGTTATTCCACTAAAGATCTCCACAGAGCCTGTGTAAATGATTTCTCTCAGTCTTAACTTTATTGAAGTGTTCTGTTGCATTTGACATCGACTACTTATTTCTGCAAATTTTCTACTATATCGGCTCAAACTCTTCTGGTTTTCCAGCTCTCACATTTTCTCTTCACTCTCCCTCATTGCTTCCTTTGCTCATCCAAACATTGGTGTTCCACAAGATTCCATTCACCTCAACCCACTGCTCAACTTTCTCTAAATGCAGATGCTCTGTAGTGGGCCTAAGATTTATTTAAGGTTTATCTCCTGGGATTCAGCAGAACTAGGCTTTAAAAAAAACAACAACCTGGTACATTGTCTCCTTTGATGGAGATATATTCAAATTTGTATTTGACAGAGTTGTAACCTTCCTTATATCAGTTCTAATTTTTTGTTATTATTTGTGATATTATTATTTATAATAATAAATACATATTTGGTTTTCGTTCCTGTTCCTGGCTCACAGCTCCCCAAACTCTTGGAATTTCCTAAGTAATTAGAGCAACAGGGGTTACCTTTTGTTATATTTAGTTTTTGTCCTCTATTCCTAAAATAGCTCCAGAGCAATACAAGTGAAACAAGGTGTCTTTTTGTTATTCATAATGAGTTCAACCACACCTGCATTTATGTTAATGAAGTGACTTTAGCAAAGCCCCTCAGAATTGGGGTTTGTTATCAGGGGAACCAAGCCTGTGAATAGGGTTGAAACTTTCAGGGCCACCTCCCAACCTTCAGGGAGGGGAGATGGGCTGGAGATTGACTTGATCACTAATGATCCCATAAATCAAGCTTATGTAATGAAGCCTTCATAGAACCCCCTGAATTCCGGGGTTCAGATGGCACCCAAGCTGGTGAACACATAGACGGGCTGGGACAGTCACAGGCCTGGAAAGGGCAGGGAAGCTCCGTTCCCTTTGCCCATACATTCCCCGGTCAATCTCTTCCATCTGGCCTCTCCTAGGCTACATTCTTTTATAATAAAGTAGATTGTTTTCCTGAGTTCTGTGAGCCTCAATAGCGAATTAATGGAATGCCAGGAGGGGGTTGTGGACCCTGTAACTGAGAATTGATTGGTCAGAAACACAAGTAACCACCTGCATTTGCAATTGGCATCTGAAGTTAGGGGGAAGGGATGGCAGTCCTTCACCTGTGGGATCTGACACTATCTCCAGGTAGAAAGTGTCAGAATTGAGTTATAAGACATCCAGGTTTTCCGTCTGGAAGATCTAAGAATTGTTTAGCTTGGGGAAGGCCGCCATACATTTGGAGTGGAGGATTGCTGTGGGTGTAGAGATGGAAAACAGAAGAGTTTTTTCCTTAAACATATTTGCAACGCCATCTATGAACTTTTGCAAACATTCCTGTCACCCTCCGGGGTACGTGGTAAAATTGAACTTCCATGCTTCTTTATCCTTTAAACTAAAGTGCGGTCATTTCTCTTGCTTTGGTCAATACAATGTGAAGAGAAGTGACACGTGTAACTTCTGCATGAAAGCATTAAGGGCAATTGCATTATTTACCAAGTTCTCTTTTCTTTACCTTGATTCTAGTTTCCTTAATGACTGTAGGGTGCACAGCTCCCTTTGAACAGACATTAGGCCTGAAAATGGGGGAGAAAAGAACTTTTGTTCTGTGAAATCATTGAATGTTTTTGCTGGCATCGTACCATTGCCTAGCCTACCCTAACTGATACAACTGAAAAAAAAAAATTCCAGGTAATATAAGAGGATGTGTCCTCAAGTCCTATGTTCAAGAAGAGGGTTGGAGCAGTATTTCAAGAACAAGAGAGAAGATAAGGAAAGGCCCACTAAGGGAAGAGCATGTGTGCATATGTGCCAGGAGTATGGCTGGAGGGGAGAGAAGGCTAAGAGAAGGAACTGGAAGTATCCAATTTAAATTATACATCCGTGTTTGGCTTCGGAACAACACACCTCGGGTATTGTCTGAGTCATCCAATAAACTTTCTTTCTTCTTTCTTTCTTTCTTTCTTTCTTTCTTTCTTTTTTAAAATTTCAATGTCTCAAGAATGAGAACAGCCTCATTTCACTTCTACAATAATAAGATATTTGGTATTTAAAGCATACCTAGTTTTTCTCCAGGCTCCTGGGTGACTCAGTCAGTTAAGCTTCTGACTCTTGATTTCAGCTCAGGTCATGATCTAATACTTCATGGGATCAAGCCCCTATCAGGCTCTGCACTCACAGTGCAGAGAGAATCTGGGGATTTTCTCCTCTCTCTCTGCCCCTCCCCCACTTGTACATGCATGCGTGCGTGCATGCATTCTCTTTCTCTCTCTTTTAAAATAAATAACTAAACATAAAAAAAATTTTAAACAAATAATATAATATATACCTAGTTTTTCTTAACAACATTTCAATTTGTGTCTTAAGATTTTGGTGTGCTGTCCATTGGTATTTTGGCTTTGGTTTTCTTTCATTTAACCCACTTAAATTAACATATTGGAGCAGCTGATCAACGATTAGCTATAATTATATATGTCTTATATTCATGTGAAATGTTTGACATTTCATTGAATATTATGAATAGTAAATACAAAACAGAGATAAAAAAATTCATTCAGCAAATACTGAGTGCCTACTATCTGTCAGGCTCTGTTCTAGCACCAGAGAAATAACAGTGAACACAAAAGATTGAAATTATGTACTTTACTTTCTAAAAAGACAAAAACAGGGTCACCTGGGTGTCTCAGTCAGTTGAGTGTCTGACTCTTGGCTTCAGCTCAGGTCATGATCTCACAGTTCCTGTGTTTGAGCTCTGTGTTGGGCTCCACGTCAGACTCTGCACTGACAGTGTAGAGCCTGTTTGGCATTCTCTCTCTCTCTCTCTCTCTCTCTTTCTGCCCCTCCCCTGCTTTCTCTCTCTCCCTCTGCCTCTCTCTCAAAATAAATAAATAAACTTAAAAAAAGATTTTTTAAACATAGGAGCGCCTGGGTGGCTTAGCTGGTTAAGCATCCTACTTGGGCTCAGGTCATGATCTCATGGCTGGTGAGTTCAAATCCTGTGTCAGGCTCTATGCTGACAGTTTAGAGCCTGGAGCCTGCTTTGGATTCTGTGTCTCCCTCTGTCTCTGTCCCTTCTCTGTTTGCACTCTGTCTCTCTCAAAAAGAATTTTTTAAATAAAAATAATGAAAATAAATAAAAGGACAAAAACAAGGGGCACCTGGGTGGCCCAGTGGGTTAAGCTGCTAACTCTTGGTTTCTGCTCAGGTCATGATCTCATAGTTTTTGGGCTTAGCCTGGCATCAGGTTTCACACTGGCAGTGCAGAGCCTGCTTGAGATTCTCTCTCTCTCTCTCTCTCTCTCTCTCCTTCTCTTTCTGCCTTTCTCTTTCTCTCTCAAGATAAATAAACTTAAAAAAAAAGTCAAAAACAAGAAAAAAAAAACCCAAAACATCCAAACAAACAAACTAAAAAATCCAAGATAAATAAATACAATTTATATGTTAAGGGAAACACGGCATTAACCAAGTGATCAGGTGAAAATCACCAGCTCTGTCACATGGCTAGCAGGCATTCTGTGTTATGATATAATGAGAAAGCACACTTCACTTCTGTGCTATTCTTCCCCAAAATCGTAACCCCAGTTTCATTCTGAGAAAAATAGCCAAACCCAGATTGAAGGATGTTCTACAGAATATCTTATATTCCTTAAAACTGTCACTATTGCAGAAAAACAAGGAAAGCATGAGAAATTGTCCCAGACCAGAGGAGACTAAGGAAACATGAAAATTGAACACGGTGTGGAATCCTGAATAAGACTCTGGAACAGAAAAGACATTAGTAGAAGAACCGAGGAGATTCAAATAAAGGTTGGAGTTTAATGAATAGTAATGTACCAGTGTTGATTTATTAGCTTTGACAAACATACCACAAGAATGTGAGGTGATAACATTGGGGGAAACTGAAAAGGAGTGAGGAGTATATGAGAATTTTCTGGACTGTCTTTACAACTTTTCTGTAAATATAAAAATCACCCTCCAAATAAAAAAAAATGTTATTAAAGAATTCTTGTAGAACATGTACATTAAAAAATATGCTCCTAGAAATAAATATAACAAAAATGTTCATGACCATTCAGATAAAATATAAAGCATTTATCAAACAATATTAAAGGAGGCCTAAATAAACAGAGAGAAATGCCACGTCATCCACAGGAAATTTTAATGTAATAAGGATGTTGATTCTCCCTAAATTAATTAATACATTTCAATGTAATTTCAACCCAAATGCTAACAAAATTTTTCACAGACCTCAAGAAACTGATTCTAAAATGTGTATGAAACAGCAAAGGGACAAGAAAAGCCAATTCCAATGTCAAAGAAGAACAGAGTGATCATAAATCTGTAGTAATTAAAACAGCATGATATTTTCACAAATATTGACAGCTAAACCAGTGGAGTATGATAAAACCCAGAAACAAAGAAGTATACGTATCTGTAATGGTAGCCATAGAGAGAAAGAGAGAGACAGAGATGGTTAATTGTATGTGTCGATTTGACCAGGCTAAGGGATAGATGGTAAAATATCAATTTTGGGTGCGTTTATAAGGATGTTTCCAGAAGAGATTAGCATTTGAATTGGTAGCTATGTAAAGATCACCCACATCAATGTGAGTGGCCATCATCCAAACCATCGAGGGCCTCAATAAAACAAAAAGGCAGAGGAAAGGCAAATGTTCTCTCTCTTTGCTTGAGTTGAGCCATCTATCTTGTCCTATCCTCAGGCGTAAGAGTTCCTGCTTCTTGGACCTTCAGGCTCAGACTAGGATTTACACCATTGACTCCCTAGTTCTCCGGCCTTTGGGCTTGGACTGGACCAATACCATCAGCTTTCCTGGGCCTCCAGCTTGTAGATGGCAGACCAAGGGACTACTTAACCTCCAAAATCATGTGAGTTGACTACTCATAATAAATGTTTTTCTATATATTCATATATATCCTACTGCTACTATTTCTCTGGAAAACTCTAACACAGAGAAAAAGAGAGAGAAGAATGACTGTTAGATTTGCTAAGAAATAAATGAACACATAAATAAGGGTAAGGGGGGTCTGAGGCTAAGATTTTAGGTAGCAAGGCCAGAAAAAGCCTCATGAGAAGGTGACTTTTGAGTAGAGAGTAGAAGGGAAAGAGGGAGGCTGGGAGCCACACAGATATCTGGAGGAAGAGCATTCAGGCAGAGAGAACTGAAAGTACAAAAAGGCCCTGAGGCATGAGCATGCCCAGTGAGTTTGAGGAATAGGGAAAAAAGCCCTTGAGGTTGGAGTGCAGTAAAAAAAGGAGAAAAACAGCAGGATAATCAGAGAGGTAATGGGGGAAACAGTCCAAGTGGGTTCTCTTGGGTCATGAGAAGTCTTTGCACAGGGAAAGGGCATCATCTATTATGATACATTCTGGCTGTCATTTTCAGAATAGACTAGAGGAAGGAGTGGAAGCAGGGTTGGTTCAAGATAGTGGGGTGATGAGCATGATTACATTCTGATGACACTGAAAAGGTAGAGTTGATGGCATTGATGACAGACCAGATTTGGGAAAGAGACAAGGATAATTCCAAGGGCTTCTATCTGAGCAATGAAAGAATGGAGTCACGATTAATGAAGAATGGGAAGCAGTTTTAGTGGGAATATCAGAGCTCAGTTTGGGACAGGGTTAGTTGGGAATGACTATAAAATGTCCATTAGGAAAAGTTGATAGGCAGTTGGGTGAATGAGTTGGTATTTCACTGGAGGTTTTTGGCTAAAGATACCAGTTTGGGAGTCAACTTATCAAATATATAGCATTTAAAGCCATTAGACAGGCTCACTTAGGGTGATCCTACTAGATATTAGTGTGCAAACGGATCACTTGGGAGATCTTGTTAAATGAAGATTCGGATTCAGCACATCTGGGGTGGGACATTTCTAACACTCCACCAGGTGAAGTTGACTGGGCTGGCTGCCAGCATTGGGTAGGACGGATGTTAGAAGTAAGTATAGATAGTGAAGACAAGACATGTACAGTCTGAATCCTGAGGTTCTCTAATATTTAGAGGTTGGGGAATCTGCAAAAGGAGGCTGAGGAGAAACAACCAGAAGTAAAGGAAAAACCAGGTACATGTGTTGTGCTGGAAGGAAGGGGATGTGATCGACCTGGAAATGCTCTGACAGGTGCAAGATGAAGACTGAGAATTGACCATTGGGATTAGTGGTGCCTGAGTCACCAGGACTTGACAGGAACAGCCACAGCAGAGTGGCAGGGGCTTCACCTAACTGGAATAGGTTCGAGAGACAATGGGAGACGAGAAACAGAAGACAGCTGATATGCTCAATTCACTCAAGGAACTTCACACCAGAGGGAATGAGAGAGATGGGGATATAATTGAAGGAGAAAAGAAGGTCAAAATAAGATCTTTAAAGGTGGGAGAAAAAAATAAAATATTTGCTCTGTAATGGCAATGGTCAGTAGAAAGAGAAAAATCAATGACACGGACAAGGGAAAATGCTAGAGCAATGTGCCCAAGTGGACAAAGGGGGCAGGTTATAGTGCTTGAGTGAAGGGGCTGGTTTCAGTCAAGGCCACAGCAGTCCCTCTGTGGTTACAGGGGAGAATAGAGAACACACAGACTTCTAGAAGGGGAGGTGTGGGGTTAATGAGAGCAACCTCCTTTAATTGCATCTTCCCTTCCCTCCCGCCCCCCCCCCCTTGAAATAGAGACATGATTGTTAGGTAAGAGTGAAAATGGAGGAGGTTTCAGGCTGGAGAAGAAAGTATGAACTACACAGTGCAGTGAGTCAGAGGGTGACTGAGTTAGAGTCACAGTGTGACTTCGAGGCAGTATTAAAAGCCCGCTTGAGATTCACGGTCAGGAATGTCAAAAGAAGCCAGTCAACAGGGCTGTTACTCTTCTCCGGCCACATTCAGCCCCGGAGATCAAAGCACAGAGTGACCAGAGAGCTAGATAAGCACGACTTGGTTTAGCCACAATTAATCAATTTTTAAAAACCTTTTTGAGTCTCAGGTGAGTCCACCCAGGCTAGACTCTGGCATCACAATGACAATGACAGTAATAATAACAGTAACAAGACTTTTTCTATATGCCAGAGACCGTGCTAAGCTCTCTGCTCTCATTTAAATCTTCACACGGGCGCCTGGGTGGCTCAGTCAGTTAAGCCTCTGATTTCGGCTCAGGTCATGATCTCAGGATTCATGAGTTGGAGACCGGAGTCTGGCTCAGCACCTGTGGTGCAAAGTCTGCTTGGGATTCTTGCTCTCTCCTCTTTCTCTGCCTCTCCCCTGCACCTGCTGTGTCTCTCTCTCTCTCTCTCAAAATAAGTAAATAAACTTAAAAAAATTAGATCTTCACCAAAAAGCAATAATTCGCCATTATATAGATGGAGAAAAGAAACAGAGGCCAAGGTGGGTGAATATGCTTGTACATCTAATAAAATAAGTAACTAAAGAGCTAAACCCAGTGCTCTCAATCAGCACAGAGCCTAGTGGGAGACTAGGATCAGGGTTAGTCATGAATCAATCACGCTACTTTGAAGGCATGTGTAGGCAGCCAAGGGGGCACAGAGGAAGGCTGCTTTTATTTATTTATTTTCTATTTTGTTAAAGCTCTTTTTTTTGTTTATTTATTTTGATAGAGAAAGAGTGTGTGTGTCCACGCGCACGCGCGCTTGCACGCAAATGGAGCAGGGGCAGAGAGAGAGGGAGAGAGAGAATCCCAAGCAGGCTCCACACTGTGAGCGCAGAGCCCGAAGGCTGCTTTTATTTAAAACAACAACAGGGGCGCCTGAGTGGCTCAGTCGGTTCAGAGTCTGACTTCAGCTCAGGTCATGATCTCACGGTTCCTGGGTTCAAGCCCCACATCGGGCTTTGTCCTGACAGCTAGCTCGGAGCCTGCCTTCAGATTCTGTATCTCCCTCTCTCTCTGACCCTCCCCTGCTCGTGTTGTCTCTCTCTGTCTCTCAAAAAAATAAAATAAAATAAAACAACAACAGCAGCAACAACAAGAACAAACTGAAAAAAAAAAGATTTTAGACAAAAATAGGTAAACACAAACATTTTAATGGGCATGCACATTTCCATATGTAGGACTATATTTGTCATCCATGCTCTAATCAAATGGCTGTTACACAAATATGACAGAAGTGACACCTCCCTCAACTGGGGAATGGCCCAGAATGGCCATGATACTTGTCCCATGGCTTCATGAGTCTGTGATCATGGTCATCCATGCTGGCTTCCTACAAATTCCCTCCTCAAAGATATTTTGGGAAACAACAAATCCCAAAACTTTGAGCTTGTGCCTTTATACTGACACAGTTCCCATAACTTTGACAGGAGACCCCTTAATGGGCAAAATATGTAAAAAAAAAAATTTTATTATGTTAAGTTTAAGTATTCCTCATGTAAATAGTTGAAAGCCTTATTTTCTTCTGGTTTGTAGTGGCTCTCATGGAGAGAAATTCTAGAAACCGACTCTGATTCTGCAATGCCTCCTTTAGTAGAATGGCTAAAAACTAGCACAAAGACTAGTCGGGACTACTGTTGGCCTACTGTGTGCCAGAATGTGCTGGCCAGTTTATAGATGTGTTCCCTCTTTGTCTGCACACCAGTCTTGTGAAGTATGAGCATGAATGAATCACCTGAGAACTCCAGCTGAAAAGAGACAGAACTGGGATTCTGATCCACCTCATGAGGAATAAAGCCTTCAGCTAGTTCACAAAAAGGACTGCCTCTCCTAGCTTCCTAGCTCCTTTTTTTCCCCCAGTCTGGCAGAATCTCTTTTCAAAGTTTCAGCAATTGACCTGACTTTTCAACAAATTCAAAAATATGCTTCAAACTTTCTTTCTTCTTTTTCCCCCCAAATCAGAAAATAAAACTCTATGAACAGTGAGTTTTCTGCTAAGCATTTTGTGCCAAGAATGACGCCAAGACAACTAAGAATGGATTCTTCCTGCACTTGGTAGACCACTTCTAGAAGAGGCACTGGCAAATCCCCAGGCCTCCTAGCAGTGTGGACCTGCTAGATGAGGCGCCCCACTCTTCAAAGGTAAAGATTACCCACCAAGGCAGAAAGAGAATTAATAAATACACTTGAGCATAATTGAGAGCTGTTCCATGCACATGATTAAGGGGGGGCCTAAATCTGGCTCCCCATTCCTCTCACATAAAGCACTGGTTAGACTGGCTGTTCCATCAGCCTTTTACGAATCAAGTTCCTGTGACAGAAGCAAACTTCTTCAGATGGACAGGAATGTAATCATGCTTTAGCTAGGATGTCACATGCAACCTCGAAAATGTACGCTTCCCTTGGAAAAGGAAGAGAACCATAAAGATGCCTTAAAAACTATGAAGTATGTTCTGAGAACCAAAGGAATCCTCTGACGCCCCCCCCTCCTTTCTTCCAAGGCTGCTTTCCTGGAGCAAGTCTTTCACGGTCCACTTGTGAGCACATTCCTGTGAATCTGGGACCACTCACTGGTCAGGGAGTGCCTACAGCCTCTTCTGGCAACAACCAGGTACTTGACAAGTTCTTATACACCTCTGAGTCAAGCCTTAGGGCACTGTCCAGGTGCCAAGAACATCGAGTCTCCCGAGTGGGGAAATCGCACCCATTAACATAACAAGATAAACGGGGACAGGTGAGGCAACCTGTGACTTTGTGCCAACCTAGCAACCCAGGCTAATGCTCGCGTATTAAAGTGCCCAGCCTAGAAACAGATCTGATGCCATGTTCAACTGGCTGGAGCTGCTTGCTTGCTTAAATATTTTTCAGCCTCAAATAGAAAGTTCTCAGTGGCTCAGTTCAGAAAGAACACTAAGGTAAGATTAGAAACGTTGTCAGTTCCCGAACCCTTCTTCGGGGGATCAAAGAGCTAAAGTCATACAGTAATAATAAAGCCCTTTGGGAAATCACAAGAGAGAGAATAAACAAACAGATGAGCCAGAGTGGATTTTTCCCTTGCTAGTGTGTTTCAGTCTAATTGAAAAAAAAAAAAAAAAAAAAAAAAACGGAGCCATCTCTCAAGACCCTGAAAATTAAAGACTGGCCCCCACCATTGTCCCACAACTCTGAAATTTGCGCAGTGGCCAGCTTGCCATTTAGTGTTGAGTACCTCCCCTTCTGGGTGCTTCTGTGTCTGTGAGGCTGACCTCCATCAGAGCCTCAAAGAGAAAAACTCTCTCCTAGTGTGCCAGCTCCTGGGCCCCTGGTCTGATCTTCCCCCAGAAAACACAAGTGACTGATGGACGTCGCCATCTCATCTCATTTCCACAAAAGGATAGCTTCCTCGTAGAAGTTTATCACAGACTTAAGCACCTTGTTTAGGATTCCAGCTTCTTATTCTTAAGGAGAGTCGCGGGGCGCCTGGGTGGCTCAGTCGCTTGAGTGTCCAACTTCAGCTCAGGTCATGATCTCACAGTCCGTGGGTTTGGGCCCCGAGTCGGGTTCTGTGCTGACAGCTCAGAGCCTGGAGCCTGCTTCGGATTCTGTGCCTCCCTCTCTCTCTGCCCCTCCCCTGCTCACTCTCTGTCTCTCTCTCTCAAAATAAAATAAAGACATAAAAAAAATTTAAAAAAGGCAAGTCGCAGTCTAATCCAATTACAATGTGTAGGTTTTTACAATTCAACTCAGTTCTGACACTATTTGCTTGGAGATAGCATCAGATCCCACAGTTCACAAGACTGCTCGCGCGCGCGCGCACACTCTCTCACACACACACACACACACACACACACACACATTTCAGACACCAATTGCACGTCCAGGTTGTCACCTGTGTTTCTGACCAGCTGGCTATAGATTGGGGTTTCCAATAACCCCCTTCTTGGGTTCTATTGATTTGCTAGAGTGGCTCACAGAACTCAGAAAAACATTTTACTTACTAGATTACTGGTTTATTATAAGAGGATATAACTCAGAAACAACCAGATGGAAGAAATGCTCAAGGCAAACTACTCCACTCAGGGGAGTGGAGCTTCCTTGCCTTCTCCTAATGGGCCACTCTCCTCACATCTCCATGAGTTCACCAACCCAGAAATGCTCTGAACCCCATCCTTTTGGGTTTTTTATGTAGATCTAATTGTATAGGCATGATTGATTAAATCATTGACCCTTGGAGATTGATCTGTCTCCACCCCCAGCCCTCTCTGGAGGTGGGGGTGGGGCAGAATGGTCCAACCCTCAGAATCAAAAGGTTGCTTCCCCAGGCAACCAGTCCCCATCCTCAGGTGCTTTCCAAAAGTCACCTCATTAACATAACAAGGACACCTTTATTGCTGTCATCACTTAGGACAGAGATCAAATATTTATTGCTTACTATAAATCACAATACCACACAGTCCTTGTAAATGGTGTCTTGCATCAGAGAAAGGAGACAAGTCGGGTGAGGGACCTAGTGGTGGATAAAACCTTTGCAAAATGGACAAAGAATTCCATTAAAGTAATTGGGGCAAAGGTCCTAAAAGAAAGCATCACGAGAAACTAGATTCAACGGCTGTAATTTTGCTGAGTGTATTGCTGAGAGATTCTAAGCTTACTCAGCAGCTTAGTAAACTCTTGTGGAGTTTTCCTTGCTAAAATGTTTCCTTAATGAACCCCAGGTACTCATCTTCCCAAGCCTGAGAAGCTTGAAAAATAGGATCACAACCAGAAAGAGTCAAGATCATTCTCTCTGCCCTATGCTCTACCTAAGAAATGTCTTCCCAACCCCACCCGCCCTTGAGATATTTCTTCATTCCGGTTTAGCAGTTTTTGATTTTCAGGAACAGAGATCCAGTGAAACTGGTTCTTCCTAAAGTCAGGGACAAGGACAAAGAAGATGATGTAAAATTTAGACCTTCTATCAAGCACAGCAAAGTCACATGTGGACTGCAGCTGGAAGCCCACAAGTTCTCAAGAATGGGGCCATTGCTCTGCCCTTTCTCCTTGCTCCATGGCGCCTCATGCGTCTGCCTCTCCTGCACATCCCTCTCATTCTCCTCCCTCAGGCTGCCCCCTTAGCGTCCTAGGAGGCAGAACGGTTGTCGAGATTTCACAAACTAGCTTGAGAATTACCTTACCTGGATTGCCTGCCACCTGTGCCACTTACCAGCTGTGTGACCTTAGCAAAGTGATCACATTCAAGTTTTGGTTTCCGCATTTTATAATCAAGACAGTGATATTACTCATCTGCTTGGATGAGTCTGGTGCTCGGCACACACCCATTTCATAAGCGTTAGCTCTGATTATTATTGTTGCTGCTGCTGTTGTTACTCCTTGTAGTTATTGCTTCTCTCTGATTCTGATTTGCCCATGGCTTTTGCATGCCATGCACAGCCGCAGCCCACTTCCTCTGTCCTCTTGAGATCTGGTTCCCCCAGAGAGCCATCTTGGTCTTATGGTATTCAGTATTCCCCATCAAGCGGACATTGGTGCCACAGTTCCATCAGCGATAGCCACGCTCCACTCTAGCAATGTGGCCCCATAAGTGCTCAGCTTCAGAAGGATCCGTTGGTGAGGGATGGTCCTAAGGAAGTATATTCTGGATGAGACACATCCTGAAACATACCTACTACATTCTTCCATGAACTTTAAACAAAGCAAAATGTTTTCAATATTTCATTTTCCTATTAGGAGTCTAATGTATTCTGCATGCTGTCAGTAAACACCTTTAATTCTGAGGGTTTCATAGATCTTAAAAAATTTTTTAATGTTTATTTATTATTGAGACAGAGAGAAACAGAACATGAGCGCGGGGGACAGAGAGAGAGGGAGACACAGAATCCGAAGCAAACTCCAGGCTCTGAGCTGTCAGCACAGAGCCCAACACTGGGCTCGAACCCACAAATGGTGAGATCATGACCTGAGCTGAAGTCGGACGCTTAACTGACTGAGCCACCCAAGCGCCCCTTTAAATATTAGGGTGGAATCTTCACAGAGGTTGACACTGGGCTTAAAATATCGATTGGCCCAAGATACATTCTCTTCTCTCTGAAAAGCCACATAATTCAACTCAGTGAGCCTTTTTCTGCCGGACACTCAGCTGTTGTCGTGTGATTGCTGTCAAACATATTCCACAGCATTGTTTCTTTCTTTTTAATGCTAGGGAAGAATCAATAGCTTTAATTAATACATGGTTCTATGTGCAAGATCCTCTATCTTTACACTGATTTTTTTACACTGATTTCTAACATGGGATCTGAAGTTGGCTGATCTCACATTATTGGCTCAGTGATCATAAAGGATGTTCTAATTGAGGGGACACCTGGGTGCCTCGGTCAGTTAAGCATTCAACACTTGATTTCAGCCCAGGTCACGATCTTGTGCTTTGTCAGTGCATTGACACTGTGGAACCTGCTTGGGATCCTCTCTCTTTCCCTCTCTCTCTCTCTGCCTTTCCCCTGCTCATCCTCTCTCCCTTTCTCTTTCGTTAAGAAAGAAACAAATGAAATAACAGATGTTCTAACTGAGTATTAAATACAGACCTTAGCCACATGTTTTTCCTCTGTTACCCATGTGGTTGAAGTGGCTTGTCCAGACATGCTGTGACTGTAGGCACCCACACTGCTCTCTGTCACCCAGGTTACTCTTGACGTCATGTCCACAGATGACAAACACCTGAACCTGGGATCATTACAGCAGAATGCTTAGGTCAGTTCCCATTAGATTCACAAGTGCAGAGATGGTTAGAAAAATAGATACCCCTCAGTATGTAGTTGGTTCAGGATGCGGCCTAGGCATTGCTTTTCAATATGTCAGTACTTAAGGGACTTAAAATTAAGATAATTCACATACAGTAAAATTCACCCTTCTGCGTGTAGCATTCTCAGAATTTGATAAACACATGCAGCTATGCAACCATCAGCATAATCGAGATATAGAACAATTCCATCATCTCCCGGAATACCCCCCCTGCCTTATCGCAGGCATCTCATTTTAAAATATTCCCCAGGTAATTGTGATAAACAGCCTTGCTCTGGAATCATTGACATGACCCAACACATTTTACAGATGCAAAAGATATGTGACTCATCTAAGATCACACAGCTTAAGAGCCATGACGAGGATCTAGGTCCCTTGTTCTTTTTTTTTAATTTTTTTTTTACATTTATTTATTTTGGAGAGACAGAGCACAAGTGGAGTGGGCAGAGAGAGAAGGAGACACAGAATCCGAAGCAGGCTCCAGGCTCTGAGCTGTTCCCACAGAGCCCCATGCGGGGCTCGAACTAACAAACCGTGAGATCATGACCTGAGCCGAAGTTGGATGCTTAACTGACTGAGCCACCCAGGCGGCCCTCTTGGTCCCGTGTTCTGAGTTTTACTTGTCCCAACACATAGCACTTATTCTAAAGAATTTTTTTTTTGTCCACCGTGGTTCCCCTAAGTAAAAACAATCCTATGAAAGACACAATAAAACAAAAGCTAACCACAAACTGAAACACATAAACCCCAAATTAAAACAAAATGAAAAAAAAAGGAAATCCATAATCCAGAGGATCCTTAAATTAACACAGAGGCAATAGTAAAACAAGAAGGATTAATTGTACTTGATTTCCGGAACAGATTCTACTTTTTTATTCTCTTCTTTATTTTTTTGCAAATACTCCATGTATCCTACTGATTGCTAAAATGTACCCATGAGCGAATCACCTCTTAGCCATACCCCGCAACTTAATCTCCTTTGTCTCTTACTTTCCCTGTGACCTGGACAATGGAAGGGGGCTGACCTAGAGAAAGTACACACATGGTAAATATGTCAGGGTGACTGGCACATAGACCTGATCCAATTATGGCCTTAATGATTAGCCTATAAATAAAGCAGCTTTGCCTGTTTTGAATGAGCTTCCTAAAGATAGAATCCATTTTGCTTTGAGAAGCAAATAGCCCCACCCAGGGGACAGGCCAAGCAAGACCAAGCAAGACCAACTGTGAAACCCTCCATGCTTTTAAAGGGAAAAGCACTGTAGCTCCACGTGGGTGTGACCCCATATGGCAGCACAGTGTGTGGGAGAGATCATGCTGGGGGTAAAGACTGTTTGCTGCTTGCCTGTACATCTGCCAGAAGCCAAAGTCAAGAATCATGTAAAACCCTAGGCATGAACTCCAAAGACAGAATGGTGTACAACAGTCATCCTTTCTCACAATGTGAACCTTTCATGAAGTCTAAGGTAATTTTCCAGCTAGAGACTTGTTTTTTTCTTCATCTTCTCCCTTGGCTCTGTGCCGGAAATGATCCATAGGAGGGCCTCTCAATCCCAGTAGGTCTTCAGGACTCTCTTAGTCCTCAGGCCTGAATCCTAAGAAGTTTCCTTTCTTTTTTCCCTTTGGTCATTATGCACCGTCATATTGTTGAAGGTGGTCTTAATAAAGCCCTGGCTGGGACTCTTTCTGTGACTTTAAACACAAAGCAATATTCATTGAAAAATCAGCTTCCCAACCAGTAGCCTGGCTCTCCCTGAGTTGTATAGCTTGGCATTTAAGCACCAAGATGCCAACACCAAACCACCAGGATTTGAATCCTGACTCCATTATTTCCCTAGCATGCTAGTGGGCAAGTTATTTCATCTCTTTTGGGCCTCAGTTTCGCCATCTGAAACTCGAGTGCATTAATACTATCTACCTCGAAGGGGTGTTATGTGAAAACGAAAGTGCTTTGCCTCTGCCTAGCACAGAGTGAGCACTATTATCTCCAGGAAACTTGGAATATTCTAGCCCATCATGACTCCCTTAGGAAATACCATATCTAAAATACCTCTTGGTGGGGACAGGGAACCGAGAACAAGCAGTTACAAGAAATGTATTACTGATAGTAAATATTTAACTTAAAAATAGTCTTTGTAATGCTTCCCCAAACTATTTTAAAATATAGAAAAATGAGCAATTTGCCCAGAATTTTAAAGAGAGTCAGTGACTAAAGAAATATTCTTCTGAATGCTCATATGTTTTTGCCATTGTTCAACCTACAAGGACACATCACCATTTCCAACATTCCCAACAAACCACGGGTGGATTTTAGAGTGTCTAAATTTAAAAACAGATCATTTTTATTCATTGCCCTTGCTACCATTAATTGTGCCACACAAGACAAATGTATTTTCCATGTGTGCTGATGAGGCGCATACATGTGAGTATTAATGTCCGTGCTATTTTTAATTTCCCAGTAGTTTCTCAGTTTTCTATGCCTTGTATCTCAGGAATACCGAAAAGATACCTGAAATGAAAAACAAAATTACCTTACATTCAGGCTGTGCTCCTTCTTCAAAGTTAGTTAGAGAAGGGGAGAATCAGGTGTGCTACCAAAGCCTGATACTTCTTGGCCAGGATGTGTTTCCAGAAGCATGGTGTGAGATGACTCTGATACATGAGCTCTACATGCTCTTGCTTCCCTGAGATTTCTTCTATTGTATCTCACGTAACAACAGCATAAACAGATAGAGGAAAAGATTCAGAAGTGTCCTACCATGGAAAAGGCAGTGCTTTGAAGTTGAAAGGAGCTGGGTTGGAATATCCCAACTGCCACCTACCAGCTGTATGGCTTTGAGTTAAGCCTGTTTTGCCATCTGTCAAATAGTTGCAGCACTGTCCTTGAGAATTAGACGACAAATGTAAAGTATTGGCACATAGTAGGTGCATTGTAGGTTTGCCTAATTTAGAGCATGAATGCTTCATGGTCAATGGGAATTATAGCCAAGGAGAAGATAGTGTGATGGTGGTGGGTTTGAACCATAGGAACAAACAGTAGCCAATATAGCATGTTAAAAGTTGATATTCAAGTGTATACCTATAATCCCCAGGTAGAGAACTATCCCTTTCAGCAGAAGAAATAGTAATTTATTAACTAGACTGAGATGCCTTTTAAAAAAAAAAATCACTATTACTCCTTAAGAGATCAGTTGCTTGGCTTTTTCCATTTTTCACTTGACTTCTCTGTATGTGATCAGACTACCAGCTAGTTGGAGCGAGTTTTCCAAGAGCTAATAAAACTCCCTGCACCAACATGGAAAAGTTAATTAATCATAATAGCCATTCAGAACATTGTGTATGTACCCAGTGAGAGGACTTATTTTCTTAGGGTGATGCCAAAAACCTATGTTTTTACAGTAACCTGGTGACTGGTACACTTGTCTAACAATAGTCACAGTACAAATATTATCTGAATTGCTTTAACCTGGCCAAGAAATAAAGAAGAGGCAGGAAACCAGGATGAAGAAATGAATTGGCATTGTACTTAAATGCAGTTGCGTCTTAGCTGATAGATGAGTATGAGATCAATACAATATATTTTCAGGCACACAAACAAGTCTAAAACTATTACTGATGAATCCTGACTATACATCCAAAACATAATTCGCAAGGCCCTATTTAATCCATTTTATTTGAAGAAAAGTATAATATTCATGCTACAGAAGAATAAGAAAATTACTTGAAGGAGAAAACCGATCAAGATCAACCACAGAATCTCTCTGACATACTCTGGAGCTTCACAAAGAGCTGTAAACAATTAATTTGACCCATGTGGGATCATCTAACTTTCGATGCGGATATTTAATAAGTGAAATGAAAGGCACATAGTCATTATGACTCCACAAATGCTTATTTTGGGGAAGTTACAGAAGTAGGTGTTCAGCAGAGTGGAGAAAATGAATACAAAATATTCCCAGCTCTGAAAGGAGCCCAAATCATGTGCTAGGATATGAGGTCAACACAGATGGAGAGGAAATAAAACTGGTGGGGAAAGTAAAAACTGACATAATCACACTTCTTCAGAATATATCAAACTCTTTTAAAAGTGTGGGCCCTTTCCTCAGTAATCTCATACCTATAAAAATGTATAATAGGAATGGCTATGTAAAATAATCCACACACAAAAGTATCTTTGTAGCATTTTATAATGGGGAGAAATTAGAAACAAATAGAACTTCTAACCGTAGGGAATTCGTTAAATAAATTGTCACATCCTGAAAAGAAATAGTACGCAACCTAGAAAAAATATGCTTTGGGAAAATATTTATTGACTTGGGAGAAGCAGTTGTGAAGTGTATTTAAATGAAAAATGTAAGATATAGGATAGCATCATACACTGTATAATATCAATTTTGTAGCTTCTCTAGATAAATATAGATATGATAGAAAAAATAGGACTATACCCTCCATACTCCTGAAGGATGGTCCCTGAGGTTGACAGTGTGTTTGACTAAAACAAGATGAAGATGAGGATGGTGATAAACCATTAAAGGGGGTCCCATGTCCCTCTTCAGACTCTGTGAGCCCTGAACACCAGGAACAAAAATATCAGAACGAGTATCTATTTTTTGCAGATACCAAGTGACTGTATCAGTATCACCTTTTTAGCTCCCAGAGTAAATAGGTGAGTAAAAGTTCATAAAATATTTGCAAACAGGGGGACATAAAAAATAGCCCAATGTACCCCTGACATCATCACTCCATCCAAATTGATTTGTACCCTAAGAACAATTACGAAGTTTAACTGAAAAATAAACAAGTTATTTAAGTCTAGGACATCTGTTAGGAACACAAATAAAAAGGCACCCAGGCTGAAGGAAATGCCACAAGTGTGCCAGTTCTTGCCAGAGAGATCGTTCACCTCTACGTACAAAACCCCAAGTTCCTACTGATCTTTGGTGCCATAAAAAATGTACTGTACATCGTGAGACGAATCACCGTAAACACTGTGGGCTGTCATCCTGGGGAAGCGTGGAAGGCCACCTGTTCCTTATGCAAAGGACACAGACATGGGCTGGGAGCTGAAAGCGAGAAGAGGAAGGAGGTAAATGAGACGTTGACCCAGACAAGTGTTGAGTCAACCCGTGCCGTCTCCCACACCACAGGTTTTTATTGCTCAAGCTCTGCGGCCACTTGCTCAAAATTGGACACCACAGTCAGATAGCAGGAGGCTAAGAAAAGACAGCACAGGTTAATTAAGGATTGCCCTGGCCTTTTGAGTCACCAATAATCTTCCAAGAAGACCACACTTAGGGAGCAGTAGTATTTCTACGTTATTGGCAGTGCGCAGTGGAAACGCCAAGCTTTTAAGACAAGACACTTGGGTCCCTGTCTGGCTCATTTAAGAGTTGTTTGAGTTTGGACAAGTCTCTTACCCTCTCTGAATATGTTTCCCAATGCATAAAATAGTGTTAATAATACCTACTTGGTAACGGGTTTGTGAGGATTGAAAGAAACATTGTATGTAAAATGCCTAGCATAGTGCCTCGCATACATACAATACGATAAATAGATGCTTAATAATAGTCAGAACCTTCCCACTTGTCTCTCTTACCACCTTCTCTTTGTATAGTTCTATTTATTAGTTGCTTAAAAAGAGTAAGAAAGTAGAGGAGGAGGAGGAGAACAAAGAGAATTATTCTAGTGAGTTCAGACATTATAAAAATCTCCCAGTAAACTGACAGATCATTGCAGACTCTAGAGGTTTGCCATTTATGTCTAATTGTCAGTTAATGCTGTGTGTGTGTGTGTGTGTACATGCACGCACGCGTGCTCGTGTGCATGGGTGTGTGCTTTCTTAAAAAGCTTATGATGTTAGCAGATGGTTTAAGTGCAAAAGTTTTGTGTATGTGTGTTGTGTTGGCTTGTTTATTAATTTTTATTTTATTAGTAGAATTAAAGAATAAAATCCAGGGACAAAATTCACTGGCATTTTTCTGAAGATCAAGAAAAACTTGAGACCTATATAGGAACCACCCAAAGAGGTGAAGCAAATGGGCTGGGGAAGACTAGGAGCATGGATTTGCAGTGTCGTTTTATATCTGGACATCTATTCAGCAAATTTATTCACTTAAAAAATATTTATTGGGAACCTTTCATGCACCAGAATTGTGCTAGGTCTGTGTGCCCAGACCATGCTAGAGGCCCGGATTTTCACCAAGCCATTCATTGCAGGCAGTCTCCTTAACAAGAGCTGCAAAAGCCCAAAGTCATTTTCTAGCTCCTTTGCTGCTATTTCCAATGAAGTGTCACCATTTGGGACTAATCTGACACTTTAAACTGAACCAGAAGTTCCAAGATATAATGTTTCACAGCTCATAATGATCGGGAAGGAAGGAACAACTAAAGCTTTGGTTACTTGGGGAGCAGTGAGGGCTACGGACCATGAAGCTACACAACAAAATGGCGGCTGGTCTTAGGAAGGCCATTCAGGTGCAGTACACGTGTCCAGTGTGAGGCCTGTGTAATCTCAGATCACTACAGAGTGCTTCCAGGCTGCTCATCCCCGAATGCTCATGCAGTGCATGGGGACTCCTTTGTATCAGTGGGAGATTTCTAAGCAACGTAAGATATTTCTACACAAAACCTGTCAGTTTTGTGAAGGAAAAGTACTTTGCAATTGTCAAAAAATTCTTGTAATTACACCTATTTTTCTGCAACTAGAGCTTGTCAGCATAATAGCCAGGTAAATCACGGTTATCAACACTCTCATGGAAGGAAAATGTACCTGGCCCACTTACCAGTTCCCTCAGTAATTAGAATCTGGCTTGCAAGTTCTCTGGGTTTGGGAACATAGAACACCCCTCCCTCTTGTTTTTCAAAGCATGATTTTGTAGAAAGAGTTTTATAAGATGGCAAATAAGAATTATGTAGTATTCATAAAAACAATCTTTTCCAATTCTTTTAGAATTTTTTTGACAGAAAAATAAGCAAAGAGAAGAAAAAATGTTTTAAACTTACAATCACTTCCACCTAGAAATACTGTTAACGTTTTAGCATATATCCTCTGGTTCTATACGTGTACTACAGACACTATTTCCTTTAACTAAAACGGGATCATACCCTCCATGATGTCATAAATCCCATTTGCCCATGCCATTGTTCTTCTACGTCATCATTTTTAATGGCAGCATAGTACTCCACTATATTATGTTTGATTTAACCAATAGAAACATATGTTTATGGCTTTAGGATAAATGAAGCCTCTAGAGCTCCAGCTTTTAAAGCACTTTTTCCTCTATGTAGTTCTGGAAGTTGTATTCTCAGCTGGTATCTGAATGTGTGCCTCTGCTCCTGGCTAATGTGTGGTGGGTCCCCAGGAGGAGACTTCTGGTTAATTGAGTCTGGAGTTAATTGAGCTTAGGCAACTAAGTTCTCTGTTGTTGTTTGGAAGAGGAGAAGTATAACTTGAATTAGAACATGATTGTTTTCCTCACCAAACAGAGTGAGTTTCGGAGTATGTGAAATTTAAGAGCAGACTTTCATTCATTCAACTAATATAGATACAGCTCCTCATCAGTCATCATGTTACATCAGAGAACTGGACTAAATTTAGCTTAGTTTCTTCCTCAAGGAGCTTACATTTTGTGACAGTGTAACAATTTTGAAAAGCCAAGAAAACCAAAAAGCAGCCTCAAATCCTTGTTGTTGTTGTTGTTGTTGTTGTTGTTGTTGTTACAAGTGACGTGGGCTGGAAATCATATGCTACAAATACGTGTGTATTTGAAACCATCCCACAAGATGTCAGATTCCTTTGTAAACTTAAAGTTTTCCATTTTTTGAAAGATCATATATTCTCTGTATACTATGCATTACCTAAAAGATTAACAGTGTACAGAGAAGACATACTCTAACCTTAATTATGGAATAGAAGAGACACCTGAATGTGGTTATTTTAATTCATAGAAAACACATTCCACAGAGCTTAGGAGGCATCTGCCCAAGGAGTAAATGACAATATTTTAGATGTGAACTGACTCCGGTTGTAAAAGCAGGAGCGGGTATGTTAAGAGGCCACGTAGGATGTTGATCAAGCTGGAAGTTACTTAGAAGACAGTGAGAATGTGAATATCTATTAATATGGGAATTGTTGAGTGAATTATGATTCACTCATTAGAGGGACTATTACGCAGCTAATAGCTAATAGAATTCTAAAAGGATCAATGAATAATTATATTTACTGATTTGAGAAGATGTTTGTGATATATGCTACAGTGAGTAAACAAAGCTGCAGAGTAATGTGTGTGGACTAATAATGCTACTTTTGTTTTAAAAATAAGAAAGCGGAAGACTGTATCTGTGTGTACATTCGCATATGCTTGTATGAGCATGGAAATAGGTGTGGAAGACTATTTAACTAACAATATTCATTATTTTGAAAAAGTGTAATGGAGCTGAGGTCGGGAAGCAATTATTTTATATACTCTGTCTTTTTACAACGAGTAGGTATTGGTGTGGTAATTTTTTTAAGTAGAAAAATAAAGAAAAAGTTAAAAGGTGGCCAGGGCTGAAAACATCTCCTTGAAACCACTTCACTGTTGTAGTAACTAGCATTTATTCATAAAGCACTTACTGTTCGCCACAATAAAACATGATCTTAGATTTACTACCTGCCGAAACAGCCAAGACTCTAATTGAGGATATAAGTCCTATTCCTATGAAAAGATAAATATTTTCATGTTGAGAACAGTGTTGGCTTTTTTATACATCTTTTTGGAAATGAGTGGACTAAAGCTGTGTAATAAGTAGAGCTGGGATACTGCCTCATCTCCAACTCTGCTACTCACTTGCTAAATGAACTTGGACAAGTTCCTTCACATCTCAAGTGTAACATGATCTCCAAGGCTCTGCACCTCTGCCATCAAGAAAGAAAACATCTGGATACAGAGCAATCAGCATGGCATCAACTGGCCCAACGGACCTGGCCCCCTCTCTCACCACAGAACTTGGGCTCTTCCACAACCTACTCTCTGAAGTGGTGCCCCTAGTTCCAAGCCCAGTAGGAGACCCCTGGGAACCAAATCAGCCCGAACATCCCATTTCAGGACTTCTTGCCTCACCACAGGCCCTGATATCCAATGGTCAGTATGTGAAACAGGGTGACTTTTGCTCATGGTGTTGGGTTGCGAATCATTTGTCTCTTCTAGTCCTTAGTGAGTGCTATTGAGAAGCATCAGGACAAAAGTCGTCATCCAAAAATTCCAGTTCTAAGCTTCTCTCCAGGGCTGGGCTTAAAGCCAGAAGCCATTCTATCCAGGTGGCAGGTCAGTGCCATCTGACTACAATATCTTTTGTGTGGTGGTTGAGAAAAGTAGGGAGGGAGAGCCAGAACAGTCAAAGGACTATATGTTAATCAGAACTGGGCAGGGAAGAAGGGAGAAGAATGCAAGGCTGGGCTTTGCAACACTCTGTGTCACAGCATCAGCAAAATAGAGCCAGCTGGCTCTCACCCAGGGGCTTCCCCATCCAGCTGTTGGACATGTGTCACTGGTCTAGGGAGTACACGTGGCCTTACCTGGTCAGGTAAGGGTTCCCACTTTAAAAGAAATGTCCAGGAGAAAGAAAATGGTATGCAGTCTTTCATTTCACCTGCTATATCTAACGGCATTGCATTTAAAAAACAAAAATTAAAACGATGAATTTTGATGCTTAGGCTGTCTTCTGGGCTTGTGTCATGCTACTTTCCCTTCATCCTCAGCTTTTGATTGTCACCGTGCCAGATGTTATACAAGCAAAAGAACAAAGACGTGCTCCTTTAGGAATTGACAAAACTCCCATCTCAATGTGAGCGAGCCGTGGGAAATAAAATCTATGGGGCACAGGAGCTGAAGAAGTGTATTTTCGGGGTGGAGGTGGGAGTTGCACACACTGTGTGGGGAGACTGAAGCAAGCTGCCAATCAAAATCTCCTTAAGATTATTTAGCAGGAGGAGGGAGAGAAGAGGAGGCGATCGATTGCTTAGTGAGTTAAGCACCAGGGCAACACCTGGGAAATGAGGGAATGTTGAGAGGTAGATGTGTGAGGGGGCAGCTGGAAGTCTTTTGCACCCACCACCATCACGCTATCTTCTCCTTGGCTATAATTCCCATTGACCATGAAGCATTCATGCTCTAAATTAGGCAAACCTACAATGCATCTGATCTATATACTTAAGATCCATTCAGTAGACAAATACCCTCGCATAAAAATGGCTTTTAAAGAACTGAAACCTGAGGAAACTTGATTATCTAATCAGGTTGCTGACTTTTTCTGAAGCCAATTTGTGCCGTACCTTGAAATAGTACCCAGGAGAGGAAATATATTGTTGTGGAAAGAGCGCTCACCTGAGAATCCAGAGATGGGCACCCTCATTCCCAATTTGCAACTCAGAAACTCTGAGCCCTGGAACAAATCTCTCAACTGGTTTGACCCTTAAATTCCCCATTGGGATAAAAAGAAATGGACTAAGTCATCTTTCAGATGATTCTTCACTCCAGAATTCTGTAGTTTGCCAAAGATCTTTAGATGAAGGCTAATGTTTTAATGGATTGGATCCATTCACTCAGCACACATTTATTAAGCTATGCACTATTGAGCCCTACTGGTTTAAAAGAACCCAGGTGGTTAGTAAAAGTGCTTTGTATTCTTGGAAATACAATGCACACGGAGAATTGTAATCATTTCATAAACATGCTGCAACTGTGCTTTTACTTAGTCTACACACCATGGAACCTCCCGGGGCGGGGGGCAGGGGTAGCTCAGTGCAATGGTGCCTTTAGAATGACAGAGACCTACCTCTCCATTGTAAACTGGATCAGTTATTACTTTGTGAACTGTGGTAAGGCGCTTAACTTCTCTTACTCCTAATTTTCTTGTCTGTGACTCGGTGACAATGAAGTCCACCTTGAAGGGTTAGGATGGAGAGCAGGAACCCCAGCTGCTCATAGAGCAGTGAAGCAGACTAAATGAGTAGGAGTAGGTGAAGCACTGAGCTCAGACAGGCCAGGTTCAAGGGCTCGGTTTCATGGTTTCTTAGGTATGTTACTGCTCAGAAGTCACTTAGTTTCTCCAAGGCATTGCTTCTTCATGTATGAGATGAGAATAGTAACATTTACCACACGCAATTACTATTTGTGAAGAGTTTAGCATACTTAATGGCACTGGGTAAGAACTCAGTTAATCAGAGCAATTCCTGTACCTTACCCACAGATTCTGAATTGGCCTAATCAGGACACAGTAGCTGGAGTTTACTTTTGATTTACCAAGGGAAGGGGTCTTGTTAGAAAACAGGACAAATGGTAGTGTACAAACACAATTCTAATCTACCTGGAAGGTGAGCTATTGCTACATAGGTGTTATAAATTCCGTATGTTGAATTTATGTATAAATCATAACTACAATGAAAATGAAGGTCAGCATTGGTTTTGATTTGCATATTGTTCTATTTAAGAAAAGGACTTCTACCTAATTTTTTGTTTGTGAAATCATTTCAGCATTTGAAATAAAAATACAACTGTGGCATTTTCTTGACACAGTGGTGGGCTGGAGGAATTAAAGGTGTGCTCACTTTCAGGCATTAGGTTGTTTGGTTATGAGCAACAAATGCAACTCTGGTTCAGTTTATTACGAGGATATTGGTGAGCAAAACGTATCAAATCGATGGGGGTCTGGAGAAGCAGGTTTAGAGGTGGGGCAGGAATCGGGACTGGGACTCCTGGCAGGGGCAGTTTCTTCCTCCTCACACCAGAGTTGAAGAGAGAAAGTCCAGTTGACCAGGCTGAGATCTTGGAAGTCCTTCCCTTCAAGGTCTTCCCACAGGAAGAATCTAGTCAAAGGCTACTTCTAGAACTACCCACAATGGGGGAGAAGCAATCCCCGCAAAGGAAAGAGAGATGCTAATGGTAAGAGGGGATGGATGCTATGTGATCAATATCAACAAGGGTACACTGCAGTCAGGCAGACTTGTCTCCACTTCTGAGCCTGCTGCTTTCAGGTAGACTGCTCGGCTCACACAAGTCTGTCAATAAGATGGAGATAATAGTACAGCTCTGCAGGGTTGCTTTGAAGTATCAATGCAGCAGTGCTTAAAAGTACCTAGCACGGTGCCTGTTATATAGTTAAGTATGTCTATTAACTTTCCCTAAATGATGGCATCCTTTCTTATTTTAATTGTGTCTGTGGTGGACTTTTCTATATTACTTTCATGTATATTGATTTGTTGCATGGTTCTTACATTCATGCATATTTGTGTTCTATTATCAAAGCGTGTGCTTCCAGAGAAAAGAGATCATGCCTCACTTTAAAGAGTGGCATTTGCTGGATAACTGACAATGACAATAACAGGGAGGCATTGCCCTAGTGTTTAATTTTAAATGCTGTTTTGAAATTTATCTATACCTACATAATATGATATTTATAAACATAGTCAACGTGCATAGTTATGCATGAGCTACAGGCTTCCGTTTTCTCTTCCATGGTCACGCCGACGAACGCTGATTACACATAGACCACGTTGTCCAGCACTTTTGATGACAGAAGGATTGGCACAGGCTTCCCTTCCTAAATAGTTTGCTGATTCACTTGATCCATTTTTAAACATCAGCAGATTGGCATTGATGACATCTGCTAATTATTTGGTTTGACTCATGGCTAGCGTGAGACTTCCACCTGCAGTGATTAGAAAGACATGATCAGTGTGAGATTAATGCTACTCAGTCCGTGACCAATTTGTAGTAATGAGTAGCCTTGTCTATTTTTCTGTTTCCCCCAGAGGGATCATTATTTATCATGTGTTGGCAACGTAGCTGCCAGAAGTTTAGCATAAACCTGATGAGACTGTATCTAACGTCATTCAAGAGGAAGGTGCATTGTCTTCCTATTAACAGCATATCAACTCTCAAATTGCAATCTCAAATTTAAAGCCTTCTACATCTCTCTTCTGCTGTCATTCCAGTGTGAAAGCACTCCTGAAAGAGAGTGGAAAATGACCTTTCTTGCTTCCTGGTACCAGGTTTTGAGAAGTGTCCCCTCAAATGACCTCTTTTTTTTTTTTACCATCATCATGTGACTGCCACAGCTTTGCTAAAACATATTAGTAATGCTTCTTGGTTTAATTCAGAGTGAATTAAATCATACCCAATAAACTAAGAGTTTTGTTTGTTTTCGTGATGCTGAGAGAAGATTAGAGAGGCAGTGGCTTCAGACCCTGGTAGTAGCCATATTTGCTAATCCCTCCTTCAAAGCTTTAGGTGGCCATGAGTGTACATTTTCACCACTTTGTTTGCAGTCTACCAAAGCAAACTCAGGGGAATGCTTTCTGCCCCCTGCTGGTAATTGTCTGCCACTGCAGCAGATGACTCAGCAGAGGGATCTCCCCGACAGGAACAGAGAAATGTGTATGTCCGCTCATGGCCCCTGAGAAAGCCACAACTTTTGGAGAATTCATATATCACGTTGGTGCTAAATATGAAAGTGTCAGGTCAATGAATGGAGAGGAACAGTCAGTAATAGTCAGCCCTGCTGGGGAAAATAGCAGAGACTCTGAGGGGTGGGTCTTCCTGCTTTCTTAGCTCCTCCCTGGGAAGCCCTCCAGGGCACTGCCTGGGCCACCTTGGCTATGGCTCTTTCTGTTGATTCTGCCAGTTTCGTCCTGCCTCAGCACAGTGATACCTGCTGCTCCCTCTGCCTAAAAATCTCCCCAACCCCCTTCACTCACTGAACCCTACCTGTCTTTTAGAATTGAGCTGAGAGGTCACCTTGATGAGACAAAGTCAGGACTCCATTCAATCTTCTCACACTACCTGGTTCTCCTCCTTCGAGGCTCTTATTACAATTTTAATTGAAAATTTAATCACAGAAATTGTTGCTTAATGAATACGTCATCTGCTAAAGTGGTAGCCACCCCACCCCTGACCCCAGAAGGCTTTATTTATGTTTGCATTTCAATTTTTTTGTATACATAGCAGGTGCAAAATACATAGTTTTTTAAATGAATGAATGAATTCTGAATTGAAAACTCAGCATTCTTTCATTTTACAACCCTTCTGTTGGTTTTGCAGCTAAATCAGAACCAGGTTTATTACGGAGTATAATTCCAAAGGTTCCCAGGGGAAAGAAAGAGAAGGCTGGGAGGGTATGGCCCAATCAGGTCAGCTTTCTCTTCATTCTGTTTCATCCAGGAGCACTTTTGTGCTAATGTAGTTAAATGCCAAAGCAAGCCTGCGGAAACGTTTTCTTTAAACTTCACTAACGGTAGAAAGAGTAAGAACTCTTATCAAACCCCACCTACTTTTTACTGTTTGCCAGTACTACTGACCTACCCTCCAAGACTAACAATCTTTTATTGTGATACCTGCATTTAGGACAGAATCTTAGGTACTGAGTTAATTCCCATTGCACTGTGTGACCAGCAACAATGTTTCTCACTGGCCCTAAGGTACTCTGTGGTTATTTTCTCTCTGTCTTCTTCTGGAAATAAGAATAATTGTTATTTTCCTTTTACAGATGGAGGAAAGAGCACAGGTAGATCTCTGAACCTTTGACCACTGTCACACAGAGCCTCACGGCAGGCAAGACTGGGTCAGCTCTAGAGGAACAATGGAGGGAAATCCCAGGCCTGCCAGCCTCCAGGCCTCCAGGCCTCCAGGCCTCCAGGCAGTTTCCAAGACCGCAACTGATCACAGCTCCTGTTTTCCTTCCATTGGCTAAAAGTATAATAAATACAAGTTACAGCCTGACTACTTTCTGAGATAATTCTCTAATGGTTAGGAGGGGAAAGAAGAGAAAGTCCAGATGTTTGCCTTGTTTTCAATGTTTAGTGTGAGTTGAATGCTAACTTGAAAACAGCTTCAAAGGTGGACTGGAAGTGCTTTCCCTTTACGATGAAACCCTAGACTGAAAAAATAGTGGGTGAGAGACAACACAGGGCAGTTACAACAGGACGTGGGTGAAGGGGGGTATTACCCCAAGTATCTGACACACAGCCTGACAGAGGGGAGACATTTTAAAGAAGCAAAAGCCACACACAGATGCACTGTTTTAGTAGCACATTGGTTTCTTATTCATCTAACTTTCGGGAAACATTTATTGAAAACTGGCAATTCAAACTCTGTGGATACAGCAAAATAAATAAATAAATAAATTAATTAATTAATTAATTAAATAAAATTGAAGCCGCCTGGTCCTTTAGACTTTTCGTTTTAGGGCACTGGGCAGAGAGGGGATGGAGGAGAAGAGAGAATACAAATAAATAAACAAACAAGGTAATTTCACACACCAATAAATGTTATGAAAATGACCCACCAGCATAATGTGATAGTGACTGGAGGTGGGGGAGACTTGGAGTCTGTGCCGTCCAGCATAGTAGCTGCTAGTCGCATGCAGCTCCTGAGAATTTTAAATTCGACTAGTCTAAATTAAAACGCCATGTAAGCGATGTGACGATTTCAAACACTTAGTGTAAGAAAAAAACGTAAAAGATCTCATTAACTTTTGTTTACTACTTGCATGTTGTAATGATATTTTAGATATATCGGATTACATCAAAATATTTAAAAATTCATCTCACTTTAAAAAATTGTATGTGGCCACTGACATATTTACAGTTACATGTCTGGCTCACCTTTGTCTCCCGTGGTAGATCTACTGGGCAGCACCGTGTTTGAAAAGTGTGCTCCTGGAAGGCTGCCTGAGGAGGTGATAACACTGAGCAGGGGACTGGCCATCTGATGGTCTGAGGGCAAATGGGTGCGGGCAACGGGGACACCAGGTGCAGATAACCTGCTATGTGCCTACAGACAAGGCCAGGAGAGCAAGTTGGGGTAGTAAGCTGAGCCCCTGAGCCCCTGGCTTCCTCAGGCAGGGCCCAGGAGACCAGAGTAAGAAGTTAAAATTTTATAGAGATACAAATTTTTAATAAATTATTGGAGCAGATTTGCTTCTGTACAATTTTCCAGGAACTGTTCCAAAATATCAATTTTCGGTATGAAACCCTGGCCAAAAAATGAAAAGAATCCCACTTAGCTCCGAATATCTCCATGCTAATGGAGACTTATGATGCGATGTGCAGTTATTAAATTTGTTTATTTTCATATGGTGGTTACAATGTTTATATATGGGTGCTTCTTTTTATGAGGAAGAAGAGCACAGGTGGACAAAGAATGTACTCAAATAAATCAGATGAATAGCTCAGTCTTATCTTCTTCTACTTTATTCATACCAAGCTCAAACTCTGTGTGTGTGTGTGTGTGTGTGTGTTTGTGTGTGAATATGTGTATAATAGTGAAAGACGGGCAAACCCAAGTCCACCCAGAAAATATGGAATGTGGGTTGGGAGATAAATATTAAAGTAGTTTTTCCACACATGAATATATTCACTATATATATATATATATATATATATATATATATATATATATTTTAAACTGGGATACTCCCAAGAAAAGGAAAATAAACAATATATTCTCACCCTCACCACCCTGGTGGGGAGTGGTTATAAAAAAAATGGTGACTCACTTAATGACCAAATATTTCTGATATGTTTTAGAGTTTATATATTGAATTTATTGCCATACAAACAAAATGTTGAGTTTCACAAGAGAAGTGGAAATATTTTTGTTCCCAAATGTCAAATGGAAACTAACATCCATAATTATCAAGCCACTCTCACACACACAGTAGAAGGCAAAGCAGAACATGTCCTAACTAGGAACACATGGTCACTAAATTAAAAAGGAAGGAGCCCCCAAGTGTTCAGATTATCCAGGGACACTGTCAAGATTGGTATCTGGTCAAAATACATTCAGCCTTGTTCATAACTGGGGCCATGTTCATTCATCAGAAGCAGAGCAGAGCTTTTGTACCTGGTCATAGAAAACAGTGTGTGGGTGGGACAGCTGGACTACAGCCACCAGTTGAACCCAGCTGAGTCAGCAAGGTGTGGTTCTTTTATTTAAGTGTTCTTAATCTGTGATATTATTCATAGTTAGGGTTATAGAGCTTTTGCCCAGTCCACCGATTACAGAGATTCTACCTTCAGAAGTTTGTAAACCTAGAACTTAGAGTTAGCTTCGTTGATGGTCCAATAAGGGAAAACTTCTGAATAGTGATGGATTAAATGGATCCTAAAAGAATGACTGAATTACCTCTCTCAAAATAAGATCCTTTAAACAAAAAAGAAAAGATTTGTTATAGCATAAATCAGGGCTGGACACATAGTAGATACTTGATACATATTTGTTGAATGTTAGAATGTACAAATGTTAATTAAGATTTTGGAGAACGTTAATATGAGATTAGTTAACAACACAGCAAGGAATGCCCAGATCCTATGTTGGCCTGATCAGCTCCATCTGGTGAGCTTTCTAGGGGAGCTATGCATACAAGGAACAAGGGCAAGTGGAAATAAAGATATCCATCTCATATGAGTTGCAGAGATTTCAGTATCCCAATAGTGGACGATCAGGCAGGCTGAACTGGACTCTTGTTGTGCTCAAGTCCACCATGAACCTAGCTACACG
Source organism: Cryptoprocta ferox (assembly GCA_028646485.1). NCBI lineage: Eukaryota > Metazoa > Chordata > Mammalia > Carnivora > Eupleridae > Cryptoprocta > Cryptoprocta ferox. The sequence goes on along the minus strand of CM053577.1, from coordinate 29,157,223 downwards.
TCTTAGTCCCAGTCTTTCCACAAGCTGACTGCAGACTCTGAAAAGATGAGGTGTCCAGAGGTCTGAAAGCTCATTTCTGCAATAAGATGGAGAGAAAGTAAAATAACTAGGTCTGCATTTTTGATGCAGTGACCCTGTCAGACAATTGAATGGCCTTGTCCATGTCCTTGAGCTCAACAGATTTACAGCTCCTCCTTCCTGGGACCTGAGGGTTCTCAAGATAGCATTGACCTTAGTGGAAGGAAGACTAAAATGGAAGTCAAAGATAGGTCGCCATAATCTGTAAGTGACAATTTTGAGAACCTCAAGAACAAAGGTCAATACAACTTTGAAAATGTGGGAGCATGTAGCAATTGCTAAAACTAAGCATAAACCTTGCAGAGTAAGTTTTATGAAACTCATTTAAAGTTTAATCAAATTTCGGTTCATGGTAATGAAGCCACCTGCCAGGGCCACATGATAACATAGTGGACGAGCAGGTATTTGAGCCCAGGTCTGTGATTCTTCTCTGTCATCCTGCACAGGGACAGTTTTCTGTGACTTGAAGTAATCACAGAACTCTTTCACTGACATGAATATTGTACTAATGAAATTTCCCAAATAAAAAATTGTTTTACATTATCTGTTAGTAATTATGGTTATTGCTATAAATTGCATTAATTGTATTTGTGAAGACATAAATAATTAACAGTAGAAAATGTGGCAAGAAGTAAGCATTTATAATGTTAGAATTCCTCCAAGCCCAAAGCAAAAAAAAAAAAAAAAAAAAAAAAAAGAGGAACTTGTGTTTGGCTTTTGGTCTCATTTCTCGGCATGCCAATCCTGAACTTTATGTGTAGACATCTTCACCACACACTCAATATGAATGTACACAATCTGGTTTATTAATGTCTTTCCTAAAACTGGCTCATCTTTCAAGATGTAAAGGGAAGGCAGTTCCAGGTTTGTTTAAATCAGTGACTCAGGAACACCATCAAGAAATTAGGTAACTTGGGGGCACCTGGGTGGCTCAGTCTGTTAAGTGTCTGACTCGATTTCGGCTCAGGTCATGATCTCACAGTTTGTGAGTTCAAGCTCCATGTCAGACTCTGCGCTGGGATTCTCTCTTCCTCTCTCTCTGCTCCTCTCCAGCTCTTCTCTCTAAATAAATAAATAAATAAACAAACAAACTTTAAGTTTTTAAAAAAAAGAAATCAGGTAACTTGAATATTTGCCTTGTCCACAGACTAGCTCCTTTTCTCATAGCGAAGTGGTGACACGGCATTTCCAAGTGTCACATGGAGACCATTTTCAGCAGAAGAAGAGATTGTCTCTTACTGTGTTTTTCTTTTTCAAAAAAAGAATACATTTCCCAGAAGGCCACTAGGGGATTTTCGTCACATCTTATTGGCTAAAAATGGACAACATGGACTCATCCTAGAGGAGATTCATCCTCTTGGCAGATCCTCTTCTGATGATCATGGCTGGGAGGAGGAGGAAGGATAGATGGAACAAAACCAGGATTCGGTTTGGAAGGAAGAAGCAAGAACAGACTAGATGGTGGATTGATGGCCCATAGTGGGGGCTGAATCTCCTGCCTAAGTATCACTGTACACTCTAAACTGTGCACTCGACCCTAGAGTCTTTTCACAATAGTCCATTCCATAGACACTTTCCAGATCAATCTTCATAAAGTACCACATAGGTGGTGGTTGTCACAAAACTCAGTGCCAACTTCCCCATCTAGCCTTCAGGACTCTCTACAATTCACTCCAAACATCCCTACTCTTAGGTCTTATTCCCATGCAAGGCTTTCTATTCAGGGTGCCTTCTCTATACCTCCCCAATGCCATATCTCATTTATTATCTCTCTCCTGTCACCAAAATGATACTCTTGAAAACAAAGATCTAAACTGTACTGTTTTACTTAAAACGATTTCTAATAGGATGAAGTTGAAAGTCCATAATATGACATACACAGACTTTCACAAATTAGTCACATGTCTTTCCAGACACTTTCTGTCAATCTCCTTTTCCATCCTCACTTCCCTCCCCCACACTCAAACCACATAGAAAGTTCTCACCCTTCCCAAACAGTATGCTCTTTTATGTCTTCATGTCTTGTCATATGTGGTGCTTGCTGCCTGGAATATATTTCTCATCTTTTTCCATCTGGTAAAATTCCACTCATCATTCAAAGCCCAGATCAAAGTTCATTTCCTTCATAAACGCTTTCTCAATTCCCCAGGCAGAATGAATTTCTTCCTCTCTAGTGGCTTCCAGAGACCTAGTCCACCAATTAATACATTGTAAGGTGACAATTTGTATCTATGTCTTCCACCAAAGTGGTTTTCTATAACAAACTATTATTATTAATTATGATCATTACTATATTAATTTTTGTGCCCTTATCCCCTGGTATAGAGCATATTCTCAAGAAAAGTTTGAGGGTGATTTATCTAGAATACCTACTCTATCTCAGTTCCACTCATTCTTCAGTGCTCATTTCTTCTAGGACTTATCATTCCACTACTGATGAGAAAGAAGCTTTGCTCATTCAAATCCCAGTAACTTTGATTTGTGCAGTTAAGGCTTTCAGTCATATCCTGTCCTGTCTTATCACTTCCCTACTCTCCTCTGTGTGTCCCGCTAGCCTGTGAACTTGTTTAGTAAGGGCTGTGTTGCACTGTTCTGTGGCTCTGTCCCCTTGAACTCAGTGGTAGAGGCACCACTCAAAAGGGTACAAATTCACAGTATGAGTTGTTAGTACATGTGTAGATACAGTCAGGAGAGAGCAGTTGTTTCTCTTTCATGTCAGCTTTAGGATGAATATTAACTGGAGATTCTTAGTTTTAATGAAAATGTTTTTCAAACATTTTGGGTGCAGGTGTATAATTTTGTGATGAGCTCCAGAAGTTCTAGAAGAATCTTTTTATTTTAATATTTTCATTTAGACAAAAAGTTAACAAATAATAGACAAAAACACTTTTAATATACAAAAAATCTTGGTGTTTATGATTATTTTTAATTTTTTTGAAATAAGTAGGCTCTACACCCAACATAGGGCTTGCACTCATAACCCCAGGATCAGGAGTCACATGCTCCATTCACTGGCTCACAGCCAAGCACCCCTATGATTATTTTTTACCAGGTCTCATCACAAGATTCCTTGGTCTAAATGGCATTGTTGATGTCAAGGGGCCAGTTTTCAGGGACTTTTGCAAGTTTAAAGATAGACAGGAGCTACCAGTGAATGACTTCAAGGGAGTTAAAAATTTTTATCTCCTTTAAAAACCATCATTAGATCTAAAGGCCTCAAGACTGGATGGATGCATTTTATTAATATTTGGCATTTGTAATCACTAGTGATTATGTCTATCTTACATAAAATTGCCAGTTGATTTGGTTGATTCAGTGAAAAAAGTCAACCAACTCTTCAAGCTTGAGAAACACTCAAATCTAGCACTTCCCAAAATCAATGTTTTCTAAGTTTCTATGGTTCACATACCAGATGTCCAACATGTACTGTATCTATGTACTTCCTACATTGTAGTCAACTTAATAATCCTTGGAATAAAATGATAATAAATCAAATACCAACATCATTTGTCATAAATAAGAGGGAAATATTTTTTAAAAAGCAATAAAACATAACAATGTGATTGTAATTCTAGCTGGAATATAGGAAAACCTCAGTGACTGAGGTGTGATTTCTTTATTTAAAAAAGGAAGATTAACAAAAGTTAAAGAGTTGAAAACAATGTTAGCACTGAGAAAAAGAACTGAAAAGAATCTGAGAAAAACATAGCTTTCTCTTTGCAATTCATTTAATATTAACTCTTTTTACTATGTTCCTCTGAAAATCACATCCATACACCATGAAGGGCACCAGCTTACATTTGGGAAATAAAAACGTCACCCAGACTAGATTAAGATTAACCTGGTGGACAAAATTTAAAATTTTAAATCAGTACTCTTACTTATGATCATGTGCTTTGCATCATGATAACGTATCTTGCTAAAGACAATGATTCACCATTTTTGAAGTATTTATAATATTTGACTAAATAGGTAATATTCAGGAGCTAAAATATGAAGTCGATTTTATGAGAAAACAAGTTACACTTAAATAAGACTTTTGAAGAAAGAACAATGAAAAAAACGTAGGTGGATTTAGAAGCTTTCCTTATTTCAATTTATACCTTAAGAGCATTTCACTTATTATTGAGTACTTAATGGCTCACCAAGTAGAATGCTTACTTCTGAAAGATAAGTATGAAAAAACTAAATAATTTTTTTTATCTCTTTTATTTCCTACAGAACCTAGAAAAAATTAAAGACTTACTTGAAGATATCTCTTGGGAGTGTATGTTCATACATCAGCCTTCATTTTAATCTTTCTTAGATTTTTCAAGTTCAAAAATTCATCTCCAAAGAAAGTTCTTTGTTTAGAGGATAGTCAGAGCCAGAGTAATTCAACTATGGAATTCTGGAAACAGAGACATCACTAGAGATGTTGCTCAGCATCCTGGTGGGCTGAAAGAAGGCAGCACTGGGTACTCAGGCCCATGTGGTCAGAACCTCACAGCTGTGGAAGCTGGGGTAGCAGAGCATGGTTTACTGGTACAGACAGATAGTAAGGTCAGCTCTTTACTACCGCTCACCTAAGTCACAGAATGACCCAGCCAATCAGGATTTCAGCTTCTAGTAAGGGAATTAAGAATAGCAGAAGTCTTTTCTTCGTTCAACCAAAATACAATATTCTTCTAAGGGGCAACTTTGAATTAATTTATTCCTTGGACTACAGGATAGTAGGTGACTTTTAAGTCCTTGACCCATTTTGGTACTTAGTACTCAGCTAAAGTTTCATTAGGATGACTCAGCCATAGAAAGACCAAGAATTGAAAAAAAAATCAATGTGGGTTAAGTTTTTAGGGCATCGGTGCAGCTGTAGGCAAAAGGATAAGACTAGCTGGTGTCCTAAAGATTATATATTGGCAAAGAGGGGAAGCCATTGGCTGGCAGCAGACAAGAGCAGGGCCAGTGAAATTTGAGTATTGCAGCAGGTGGGTGGAGTAAAACAATAGCAAGTCTATGTTCTCACAGGCAAGTGGGCAGGTGAGTAGGTCAGAGAAAACTGTGGGCAGGGAGCAAGGCTAAGCTACAGGGCTGAGATTCTAGGGCAGAAGTTGAGTATGTGGAGAAGTGGCCTGTGTGTGGCTAGGAAGAGGGGCAAAGAAGAGCGTAGGGCTGGGAAGGAGTAATTGCTGCGTGGGTATCAAAACACACTCTTGGACATAAAAAAACAAGAGCGGTACAAGAGGGGAGTGTAGTCATTAAAAAAAAAGAAGAAAGGCAAAAATCCATTTATTAGACCTGAGACAGGGCTAGCACTGAGAGGAATTCAGAAAGTAAAAAGAAGTGAGAAAATGAAGCCATTCCCTAAATGATCTGACTTTCTAAGGCTGATATTTTTCCCCCTGTTTTTACATTTGGTCTTTCTTTTTTGTGTTGAAGACTTTCCTGGAACATTTGATGTTCCTTGGCCACTAGAGACCATTTAAGAACAAGGAGTAAAAAGCTCTACGTGTGCAAGCACATTGCTTATCAACTGATGAGACTTGTTGTGGAATAATCAAGATAGGATTCATGTATTTGGAGTGAGAAGGCTCCCCCCCAAACATCAGGATATGGCAATCTCTTCTCAGGTGACATTGAGTTCCTTTAAGGAGGAGTCCTCTGTGTTCTGCCTAAGAAGTAAATATCTGGAAGACAAATATAGAGCAGAAAGGGAAGAGGTTCTTATCATTCAATATTCAGATGCTTTCAGTTTCTCTATGATCAGCCCATGTCTTACCCATCACCTTGCTGTCATGTCTGAAACCACCCACATTTAATGCTGCCTAAGAATTAACCTCATCCCCTAACGTTAATGGGATTCTACATTAATCACAGGCTATCCTTAGTACCTTAAGAAATGTAAGGGTCCAGTCACTCAACAGCATGACTCTGAACAATTTTCTGTTTAAATTCCCACCCTCTGCAGAGCCTGGTGTATCTACTTCCAGGTCTCTTAGGGATCCTATGATGGGGTGAGCTCATGTTACATTAGTACTTTACTTTGCAGGCCCTATAAAGTTATAGTTCCCTCTTCTCTTTTAAGTAAGTTACCACTTTGTCCTATTTCGATTTCACAAAAAGGTAGAGATCTTTAATCTCCTAATTTTTCTTCTGTTTTCTTTGTCTTTGAGGCTTGGCAGTTTTTTCTTTACTGGCATATTATTGTGTAGTGAGGAGTCATCTTTAATGGAAATTCCTTCTAGGAACTATTGAAAAAGTGGGGGGAAGTTTTGGTACTTAGAATATCAGAGGTAGTCTTCATATTTACTATAGAATTAAATGAGTGGACATATAGATAAAGTTATTGTAAGAGGTCTTGACAGAAAGGTAGGAGGATGACTCAATTATTCTCATTATTAATGGAGAATAGGAAAGAGTATTCTAGAGCCTAGTTAGTGGTTGGTCTTAATTTAACTCTCCATTGGGTAAGAATCAGGCTGGGCTTGCTAGGCAGAACTGACCCAGATTTTCCTCAGAAGACTAACTTTATCTGAATTACAAACCCATCTTACTCCTCATTTATACACTCCATTTCTTGGTTTTGGAATCATGTAATCTCTCCCTTCCAAAGCAGTTAGCCTGTTCTCTGCTAATTGCCTATACTTATGGTGAACATTCCTCACAGGCACACAATAAGGTGAACTTGATATCTGATGGACTTATTGATGAGTGATTCCCAAATGTTGCTTGGGCCAGCACTGGACTGGCTATATGTGAATAACTTGGGAAGTCCATTAAAAATAACAGATCTGTAGATTCAACCTCAAGCCTGGAAGAACTTACTCAATTGCTTATTCAAAGGTGAAGCAATTAGGACTTCATAAAGGTAATTTTGAGTTACTACTATAGAATAGTCATTACATTGCTGTGCTTATACTTAGCTATATCTGTCTGTATGTGTTTGTCTGTATCTCTATTGGTCACTTGTAGGTAATGAGTTTGACAGCATCCAAGGATGCAAAAATGAATACACAGTCTTAGCCTTTGAAGAATTATTATATATCAGGTGATATAGATTTAATATAAATAATTTTAATTAAAGTCAATATGTAGTTATAAGGATAATGTAGAAATTTAGAAGAGTCAGAAATAACTTAGAGGATTAGGGAAAGTCTTGTGAGGAGGTAGTCACTAAGTTGGGCCTTAAAGAATAGGTGAGATTTGCATGGCCAGGAATGGAGAGAACTTAAATAGGTTTTTCAGGCATTTTCCTGAAATAAAGTACTCAAAGAAAAAATGTGTTATTCTACATTTACTTCAATTCTGATATATTCTGTGTTGATGGGTAAAAATAAATATTCTAAGTTCAATAGCTAGGTTTGTTGATAAGAACACACCAAAACATTTACAGGTCGCCTGGGTGGCTCAGTTGGTTAAGTGTTTGACTTCAGTTCAGGTCATAATCTCATGGTTCGTGGGTTTGGGCCCCACGTCAGGCACTGTGCTGTCAGCCCAGAACCCACTTTAGATCCTGTCTCCCTCTCTCTGCCACTCCACCACTTGCTTTCTCTCTCTCAAAAGTAAATAAACACACACACACACACACACACACACAAAACACTTTCAAAAGCCTTAATTAATATCAATAATTTTTATCACATATCTACTAAGTATCTATTGTGCATTGAAATCTGTTGACAGACGTTGGACAAATTACAACAATAGCATAAAACTCCCCTATGTTGGACAAGCTTGGAAGTTATAAGACATGGAAATGTTGGCTTTAAAAATACCCAATATTTCTCAGTACATATGTTTGATAATGTCTCATATTCTTTTTTAAAAAATTTTAAATATTTATTTATTTTTGAGAGAGAGAGAGAGAGAGAGAGAGAGAGAGAGAGAGAGAGAGAGAACAAGTGGGAGTGGGGCAGACAGAGAGGGAGACACAGAATCTGAAGCAGGCTCCAGGCTCTGAGCTGTCAGCATAGAGCCCGACGCAGGTCTCGAACTCATGAGCCACGAGACCATGACTTGAGCCAAAGTCAGACACTTAACCAACTGAGCCACCCAGGCGCCCCATTGTCCCATATTCTTTAACTTGATTTATCTCCCTTCTAATTCATATTTAGTCTAAATCTTCTTATAGATCACTATTTGGGTAAAGATGAAAACTTTTTTCAGCTTCTATTTTAGTATCATCGATCAGCAAGGCCTCCTCAGGTAATAATGTAAACATTTTGTATTCACCTTTCCCAGTGCCATTTTTAGTTAAAAATAATTTTAAAACTTTCTCTTTTCTCTCAAATGTTTTATTTCACCTCTTGAATTGCTTTTCTAACTTAATGTCAATACACCTTTGCTATTTATTGGTAATCTTCACTTTCGTTGTAGATTCAAGAACAATATGCCCTTTATGGTAGCCTCAAGCTCTTCTTTCAGTTAAAGTACAAATTTAGGATGGGATTTTTCTGGAACATTTTCAAAGAAAAATGCTAATGATCCTAGTGTGATACAGTCTGTATATCATCATTATAATGATTAAAATTGTTATCAAGTAGCTATTTGTGCTCCATGGTGTAACAAAGAGATGGAAATTATCGCTACTCTCCGGGGAATCTAATAGTGAGGAGGATGAGCCTGTAAAGGACATAAATTTTGAGAAACAAATGAATACAGAAACAGATAATATAGTTATTATAGGAGTTAGAATCTAGGCATTAATGAAGAAAAAGTTGCAGGATATACTTAGTTTCAGAAACCATGGAGAGAAGAAGGTGGGAACATTATGGGATATACACAATTATCTTCTCCTTTTTTTTCAACTTCACTTCAACTACAACATCTTATATCTCTCTTCTCTTTTCTTGCACACTTCTCTTTTCCCCTTCCCAAATCTCTTCTTTACTCAGTGAGAGAACAGTTCCCCAGCCTTTTTTGGTCCTAGAAAGGACATTTATTCTTCTCCCAAATTGGTCCTTGCCCAGTGACACTAAGGGAGGAAGAGCCTTTTCCACTTCTAAATGCTACTCTTGGTCAGTCCTGGTCTTAGCTGGCCTGGATCTCTGCCCTCAGAAAGCACCACTGATTCCTCATGGAAAGTATGAAAGGTTGGCATCATGGTCAAGTACAAAGAGAACTGGGAGTCAGAGCAGGAGTCTGTCACAAGCTACTTGTATGGCCCAGATCTGTCATCATCTATTTGTGTGGCCTTGGACCGAGCTGGGCCTGAACACTCTCACCTGTAAAATGTGGAGGTTTGTGGCAGGCTAAAGAATCCCCCTCCTATATAGGCACATCCTAATCTCTGAAACAGGTGACTGTTTTCTTATATGGCAAAAAGGACTTTGCAGATGTGATTAAGTTAATAGACTTGAGATAGAGAGATTGTCTTGCATTATCTTGGTGCACTCCAGGTAGTCCCAACTGTCTTTATGAAAAGGACCCAGAAGGAATCAGTGAGAGGAGAAGGCAAGGTGACAAAGGTTGCACAGGTTGGAGTGAGGTCATTTGAAGATGGAGGAAATGTCCAGAAGCCTATGAATACAGGCATCCACTAGAAGCTGGAAAAGGCAGGGAAATGGGTTTTCCCCTCACCTCCCCAGAAGGAACAAGTCCTATAGTACCTTGACATTAGCCCAGGGAAACTGATTTCAGACTTCGGACCTATGGAACTATAAGTGAATACATTTGTGTTCTTTTAAGCCATTAAGTTTGTGGCAATTTGTTGCAGCAGCAAGAAGAAACTAAAACCAGGTTGCACTAGGTGATTTCTGAAGCTGCTTCTAACTCTAACTGCCACTTCACACCTATGACCCAGTGCTAAACGGCCCAGACTTTGCAATACTTGGGGGCCTTAATGATCTGGTTAAAGCAACATTGTTTGACAAGACTGTGAACGAGGTATTGCTCGTTCTGAAGAGCAAATGCAATTGAAGAGTCTCTGCAGCTTCATCTAAGGATTTGTTCCAAAAAGAATTCATAGCCAGAGAAGAGCCTTCATCATCCTCCATAATCTGACCCCAAATCTCCATTCCCCCTTCCTGTCCCACTCCACCCAACCCTCTAGCCTGATCAGTTTCCCCATCACCTCCTAAACAGACCCCCCTGTGTCCCTCTTTCTCCATCAGTGTCAACACGAAATGTTCTCTCCCCAGATCCGCCCAAAGCTCCAACCAAAGTGCAAAATCTTCTCGAAATCTCTCCCCGACCACCCAGGTCACATGGAATGTCTTCTTCCTCTATTATCCCCATGCATAACCTCTGTCCTACCTCTTTTCAGACTCTTTTTAAAAACTTTTTTAATGTTCATTTATTTTTGAGAGACAGAGAGACAGAGTGTGAGCAGGGGAGAGGCAAACACAGAATCTGAAGCAGGCCACAGGCTCTGAGCTGTCAGCACAGAGCCCAACGCGGGGCTCGAACTTGTGAACCACAAGATCATGACCTGAGCCCAAGTCAGAGGCTTAACTGACTGAGCCTCCCAGGAGCCCCCTCTTTTTGGACTCTTAAAGCCATCTTCTTTTTAGTGCTCATACCTCTGTCTCCTCCATTAGACAGAAGGCACATTGAGGGCAGCAGCCATGGCTTATTCATTTTGATATCAGGTACCAGGACCAATGCTCACACATATGTTTGATGTTTCTTGACTTAAAGCCACAGAACTAAAACCAAGGAACCAATTCCCACGTCTTTTCATTAATGTATATCTCTGTACAAGACACTTCCACGGGAAAAGTTGTGAAGGAACTTATATTTACAAGTGTCCCTGTCTTCTCCCCTTATTTCCCACAGTGTTTTTACTTTATTGTAAACTTCCTAGGATTACCCCTCTTCCTACATACCATAGACAAGTAGGAAAAATTTAAACAAATCTTTCTTGTGCAATTTTTTCCAGTAAAAAGATCAAAAGTGAACTCTCCAGTGAAAGAATAGAGAGGTTTGTTCAAACAGCCTATGCGGCATTTTTTATAATCCCTTCTGATTTACCCCCACCCCATAATTCTTTCTATTCCTTGAAATTCGGGATTAGGTACATTTTAAGAACTTGAAAACTATTTAAAAGTGTCAGGAGTAATCACTGATAATACCTCTTTACCCCTTTGTCCAAACCAAATCCTAATTAAGTAAGGCTCCTCAGTGCCTGAACGGTGAAGGCAATTTATCCCTCCCCACTTAATGCTAAACTGTATCCCACTATGGATTTGATGACAGAGAATCGAGAGGTAAAATTAGTTCACTCCAGAAATACATTCTGGTGGTAGAATGCCTGTCACTTTACTCATTTCCTTAATCATAGTTGGTGCCTATGCCAAACCTTTCATTTGGATAACTAAGGCAGCTTAACTCTTAAATCCTCACTATACCAAAAAAGGAGATAAATAGGCAGTACCAAAGTGCCTATTACTGTTATTTTTCAGACAGGTAAATAGACCCAAAGGTCAAATTCTCCTTGGATGTCTGTGAAGCAACCACAAAGAGAATGAAGCTAGCAGATGCCCGATCTCATTTGCCCAATTTTACATATTCCGTCGAAACGCCCTGACATGTTTGAACAGAGGTGTATGAATTAACACATATTGGATTCCATCGGCAGTGATCTTGGAGGAGATCCTGGATAACAGCTGTTTCGATTTAGCAGCACCACAAATAATTTTATCTTTACTAACAGCACACAGGTACGAGTTCTTTAAAGAAGACAAATGTGCAAATTCCCCTCACGGTGAACGAATATCTATGGTGTGCTCCTATCCACAAGTAAATAAACAAACCTCTCAGACTAAACCCAAGTCACCCACGCTAACATCTTCTTTCATTCTTGGTCCCTGGGGATACAGTGGATATTCTACAGTGTTTTCTAGCCAAGTCTCATCTTCAGGACACAGGTTAAAGACAACTCAACCTCAAGGCTAAGATCTGGGATGAATGTTCATGCTGCTACTCCCAGTTCCCATTAAAAGAATTACAACGACATTGCAATCTGAATATTTTTTGGAGAAGGCCTAAGGGAAGAGGATTTTGTTCCAAAAAAAGAACTGGTAGGTAAAGCAGGACAGAATGAAGAGTGTCTCACTCAGGAAATCTGGCCAGTTCAGTGCATTCTGTGTGAAATAAATTATATCTGTTACCTGCCAAGAAAAAATAATGTAGTAACTAGTTGTATACATAAATTTTCAATAAAGATATATGGATTCTGGATTAGTGAATTATTCTAATGCTCTTGACTACCTTAAAAGGTAAATTTCAAGTGACTGATCTGTATATTTTGAAGACAGAAAATCCCAAAGCAGGCATAAGAAACTTCCAGACTAGAAATAGTTCTGGGCACAATTCCATCTGGCCATCGACTGATTTTCTAAAATTAAGTGTTCTTGTTCTATCACTAATTATTTGGATGAATCAATTTTGGAGGAAAACAAGCATGTCATCTCAGACTTCCTAAGACTGGGTGTAGTCAGCCATGTAATACGCAACAGGAAGTACATCACTTAAACTTTCGTAAAAAGCGCAAACTTTAGTCAGGCCAATGTAAGTTCAAATTTTGATGATGTCACTTGGTTTTTGTGCCCTAGGGCAAGAACTTAAACTCCCTGAGTCCCAGTCCCCTCAACTATATATAAAATGGGAAGAACAGTACTTCTTTGTAATGCTAAATAAGATGAAATATATCATCGAGTCCGCCATCTATAGACTCTCCAAAAGTCGCAGCTATTATTAAGAGTCATAGGGAAAAACAGCACGATTTATATAATGGATTTATAAGATATCCTTTAGAATATTTGAAAGTCCTTGGGCTTGTATTCTGTTATATTGCCTTATGACATCCCTTGCAGCTGTCAGACTTCATATCTAGTCGGCACAAAATAATTGCGTTAATTTGACTTACATATATATTTTTTTCAAAACAAACAAGTTATGCCAGCTTTCCCCTACAGCTTACATTTCCATTGCTTTATTAATTTCATTGATGGCTTTAAAATTTTTTTTAATATTTTATTTATTTTTGAGAGAGAGACAGAGTATGAGCAGGGAAGGGACAGAGAGAGAGGGAGACACAGAATCCATGAAGCAAGCTCCAGGCTCTGAGCTGTCAGCACAGAGCCCAACCTGGGGCTCGAACCTGTGAATGATGAGATCATGCTGAGCCGAAGTTGGAGGCTTCACTGACTGAGCCCCTGAGGCACCCCTCATTGATGACTTTTGATGTAGTTTGCCACTTAATGACAGATGGCAAGACAAAAAATCAAAAAAAGACCTTCTGACCATAGAACAACAAATGAACCTCAATAGAATATAAAAGAAGAAACTAAACCAGGCAAAGGTGTCTCTGGAAGGTTGGTCATGCTGTCCGTGATACTGTGTCAAGAAGGAATGTAAGGTAACAGGAGGAAGGCACGGTAATTGCGTGCCCAACTCTAAGGAAGTCATAATTACTAAGTAGCAGAGCCAGGACTAGAACCAAGGTCATCAGATTTGTACAGCTGAGATAGCAAGTCACCGTCCACAGTGTGCTAAGCTTTCCCATGCTGCCTCCTACTGGGAATTTTGGCAAGTTCTTTCACCCCACCTAATCTGTTGCCTTATCTCAACAATGCCTTATCTCCAATGAATGGAGATCTTTGGACTAGATGAACCCCCAGGTCCCTTCCAGTATTAACAGCCCACGCTCTTTTGCTTCCATAAAGTACTATTCGGCTCCCCAGATTACAAGGCCTTACATTTATGACAGTGCTTCAGAGCTTACCCAAAACATTTCCAGGTGCCATTCTATTTGACTTTCACCACTACTTTGTAAGTAATGCATTCCTACCCCATTTTACAGATGAGGGAACTAAATTTCTGAGAGATCGAGCAAGTCAGACCACATCACAAAAATTGCTAGTGATGGACTTGTGCGAACGCTTACGCCTCACAAGAAGTTTCCTGAAGAGGTTAGTGTTGAAACTACAAGTATAGGGGCGCCTGGGTGGCTCAGTCAGCAAAGCGTCCAACTTCGGCTCAGGTCATGATCTCAAGGTTCCTGAGTTTGAGCCCTGCGTCGGGCTCTGTGCTGACAACTCAGAGCCTGGAGTCTGCTTCGGATTCTGTGTCTTCTCCTTCTCTCTGCCTCTTGACTGCCCACACTCTGTGTCTCTCTCTCAAAAATAAATAAAAGTTAAAAAAATATTAAGTACAAGTATATAATATAGAGGGGAAAAAGTACAGGTAAGGAAGGTGGGGTGGGGAGAAAATTTAGCACAGGTTGAAGTAAAAGGCTAAAGGCCAGAAGCTCTTATGGAAATTGCCAAGGGCAAGTGAAGGCATTTTTAAAAACAAAGGAGATGAGCCCATTGTTTGGCGGATGGTGTAAAATTAACAAGAAATGATACATCTCTCCTTTTTCATTTCTACCTTGAGAGAGAGGATTTTCAAACTGGAAAGTGTAGAACAAACACAGCAAGGATTTGGAATCAAAATAGTGGAGGACATCACAAATGCATTTTAAAATCTGCCCTATTTATCCAAGGTCAAGTTCCCAGGCTCAGATGAACTACCTCAAGCTTCTGAAAGTGTCCACGTTTTGATTGAAAGGCCAATTTTAGTAATTTCTGCATTTATAGAAATAAATGTTGGAAATCTAGAGATGGAAAAATGTCCCAATTTTTTGAAAAGGCAGATTCCAGAAATAACAGATGAATGATTTTGATCTCAATCTTTAACAAAGTTCTACAAAGATAAGTTGGTTAAACAGGTGATGTGTAGAATTTAGAAAAAGAAGTGCCAACTAAAGATCTTCTACAAGGCGACCAAGAGTAAGTGGTCAACCAGCCTCATGGTGAAATTATTAGAGTGTCAGTTTAGAAATGCTACACATGTGACATAAATTTTTAAAAGAATTTGGCTATGTTTTCCATAATATCTTCACAGAACCAGCTATGTCATAGTACACTTAGTAGATTCATAATAAATTGGATAATTCAAAAAGAACTATAAATATTGATTAATAAAATTTGTAGGTGACTCTAAACTGAAAAGAATAGCCTACATGTCAAGGGGCACACCAGGATTTAACAAGATCTTGAAATGCTGAAACTATAGGCTTAAATGTTATTAAGAATCAATGAAAAGACACACTTAGATTCTAGAAAACAATCTAGAGGGGCCCTAGAGAAATTTCCAAATTTCTTGTGTGGCAAGAACCTCATGACCTTCAGTTCTAAATTCTTTGATCATATGAAATATAATTACATACACGTGTACAAAAAGGACTAGTTCTGAGAGTTACAGATTCTACCTTCTACTAAGAACTGCCAAATCAGATAGCGAACTCCCCAAACAGAGGATTAGGGAGACAGCAAGCATGTGGTTTTGATAGTGAAATGGAAGGAGGAAAGCTGTGAATAGTAGAACAGGTCTTTATCACATGATGTGCCTTTTTTGATCTTCTGTGGCCTCTGTTAGAAAATATGTCACCTTCTTAGAAAAAGAAGATTTTTTAAATGAACGAAGGCACAAATCAATAGCTAAGGACCAAGTACATACAGTTTTCCAGGCTTTTCCCCTTCCCCAAGCAAGATGTGCTAGTAATTACCAGAGCTGATAAAGAATTTTCCTGAAGCCTAGATTTCATTTAGCAGATTGGTCCTATTTCTGAATGTTGCCCTTGGCACTCTGACCCTCAGAACCTTGACTGAATTGTCTTTGCTTTTATTTCTACTTGTTTTGCTTTTGAGAAATTCAATGCAAATGAGAATTCCTAACTATAGTACTCAGCGTTCTCCTAAAAATCTTTGCTGCAAAAAAATCAATCTTTGTTGAAACACTTGTAGGAGGAAAGAGCACCAGGGAACCAGTGATGCTGAATGCTGGAGTCTCAGGAAGGTGGAGTGGGAATGATGTCCCGATGATTCTGCGAGACACACAGCCGAGAACCACAAGTGAGCCGGCAGGTCCCCCAAAAGAAAGTAAGTGTATGGACGAGAAACGTTTGGAATTCATGATCTTCCATTTACAAAGAGCAAATGATATATTTTATTTCAATATATAGTAGCAACTGCGTTTTTTCCCCCAGTAGAGAAATTTGGCCAAAATATCCACAGGGAAAACACACAGTCAGGGAAACCCATATTTTTGTAGATGAGTTTCTGTCTTTATGAAGGATGAAAACTGCAAAGTGTTTGCACAGTTTGCTTGCAAGCCTTCTCTGTATGATGCCATGGAAATACCCGCATTTATGCATACAAACTGCACATACTCTGCTTGTAACCATCTACAGATTTCATTTACGTCTAAGTACCTTGTAGTCCTCCAATTTCATAATCCCAAATATTCAAATGTCAGGATATAGTTAGCAATGCTGCTCAGGATACACATAACAAATAAATGTGTAGTGTTTTTAAAATTTATTTATTTAAATACAAGTTAGTTCACATACGGTGCAGTACTGGCATCAGGAGTAGAATCCAGTGACTCATCACTTATAAACCTGTAGTTTAAAAAAAAGAAGCTATAGAGGATCTGGAATAATGTTTGTTTTGGAGAAAAGACCAATGTATTCCAGTTCAACAAAGATTTCTCCAGCACCTGTGTTCGAGATGCTTCCAGCCTCTGCAAAACCTTGGAGGAAGAAAAGGACAGACTCTGTGCCTTAGAAGAAATGAAAATATACTAAAGCTGGTAAAGCTATGACTTCTACCACTACTGACCGAGAGGTGCACCTATGGAGTGACTCCAGGTGCTAGACATACAATATTCTTTTTAATTGTCACAGCAGCCCTGCAAAACAGGTACGGTTATCCCCAGTTTAAGGATGAGGAAACTGAAGTCCAAAGGACATGGTCCCAAATGAGGTCCCACCTGCCTGCCTTCAGAGTCTCTGCTTTCCTTTTATACCCTGTGTGTGCCCAGTAACTACAAAACAGACTAAACCATGAATGTGTAATACAAATAGAAACAAAGACCTAAAAAGGATAGGAGGAGAAAGAAACCCTCTGGTGGGCTTGTTGGGACCAGAAAAGCCCTTGTGAAGAATGAGACATTTGAAAGAGGCTGAAAAAGTAGAATGTCAGCAAGTGGAGATGGCTGAGTGTGATAAAAAACTTTTAAACCATGGCCTCAAATGCACTTTGGCCCATCAATTACATTCTTCCCTCTAACTCTAAGTCGATAAAAATTAGTATTATTCCTCAAGCTGATGAGGTGTTATCCTAGAAGAGTTTGTAAAGCCTTTTCATCTTAACTGATAACCATATAAATAAAATGAACTAGAATTGCAAGGAAGGTTTTAAGTTCCTAACTTATGCCTTATAATTTAAGAATGGTTTGACACTGACACTAGGAACCAAAAAAAAAAAAAAATAGGAATGTCAGTAACTGGAGAATTTTTAATTCAGCTTTTTTTTTTTTTAAGGCCAGGGTGTCTGTGAGCAGATGAGAATAAAGACCTTTCTAGGACTCAGTCCTTGAATAGGCCTATTACAAAGACTTTCAAGTAAAGGAAAAAAGTACTAGCCTGTAATTTTTTTTCTTATTTTACTGCATTCTATGCAATCAGGAAATAAAATATAGTTTATATATTTTACTTATGAACAATTACATAGGTGTTTATCCAAACAAACCTAAAAACGGAACTGGGGGCAATTTGTAGCAATTAGGCTTGTTTTTCAAGCTCTCCCAAGGTTATGTACACACTTATGAACACATGTATGAGCAGATTTTAAATCCTCCTCTTGGTCTTTAGGGCTAAATAAGATTGAAGTTTAAGGCTCTACATCTACTGCCATTGTCTTTATAATCAACATAAGACCAACGTCATCAGTTATTCTGAAGTGAAACCTATAGAATGCAGAGACTGGTCGAGATTGAAAGAATAATATTCACAATTATACCTGGAAGAGGGAAGGAGGGCAAGGGCTTTGGAAGATAGGAAAAGTGAAGATTTAGACAAGCTAGTATAAGGGAATGTGTACTTGAAAAGTTATACTGAGATTCACCCAAGAATACAGAGTTTAGAGGAGCTGCTGAACCACAAGAGGCCAACCTACGGTGAAGTGGAGCTCCTGGGGTCTCCTGAAGCCTCCCATCATTGGGACAGGATTGTAGTGCCATTGCTACGGTCCAAATGCTTGTGTCCCCCACCCCCAAATTCACATGTTGAAATCTTATGCCCTGTGTGATGGTATTAGGAGGTGGGGCCTTTGAGAAGTGATTAGGTCATGGGGATAGAGCTTCATGAATGGGATTATGGTTCTTACCAAAGAGACTCCACAGAGCTCCCTAACCCCTTCCACCATGTAAGAACACAGCAAGAAACTGGCAGTCTGCAATTGAAAAGAGAGCCTTCAGCAGAGCTCGCCCATGCTGGCAACCTGATCTTCAGAGAGGAGATTAGTAGATGA
This sequence comes from Cryptoprocta ferox, assembly GCA_028646485.1. NCBI lineage: Eukaryota > Metazoa > Chordata > Mammalia > Carnivora > Eupleridae > Cryptoprocta > Cryptoprocta ferox. The sequence goes on along the minus strand of CM053577.1, from coordinate 29,138,807 downwards.
CAATTCAATTTGAAGCATGTCACTTTGGGGCTTGACACACTCAAGGGTATCCAGGGGGAGCTAGCCAGCAAAGAGTTAAAAATAAAACAAAAGCTTAGGGAAAAGATCAAGAAAATTATAAAATCAAAAGAACAAGTGTTTGCTACTACAATGGTCATTAACAACAATAATTAAAAAGTGGGTAGGACATAGCTGGGTCTGATTTGTAGGAAGAATAACTCTGGCAACAGCATGAAAAAAAGAATGGGAGAGAATCTGAGCAGGAAATGCCAGGTGATTATAAAGGTGAAGTCAGGTAGCCAAATTTGAGATTCACTTTAAGGCAAAATTTCTGGGATTTAGCAATGAAAAAAGTTGGGCTAGAAAAATAAGAAATGTTCCTAACACTTGTCACTGAGAAGACCAGGTGGGCAGACACTATTAACCAGCCCAGCAGATATCAGGTTTTCTTTTATTCCTTTCTCTTCCCTCTATACTTACATGTGACATTCTCCCCTGAGCTTTGACAGGTTTCAAAGATATTGGGCCTAAATATAATCTTGCTGGAAAGAAGAGAATAAATCCCTTCCCTTTTTAAATACCTACGGTTCTTAGTCCACAAATACATTGCTTGTAGTAGTTGAAAAGAGAGTTTCATAAATGGCATCCTGGGACATAGAGTAGTAAGTAATTCACTACCAGCTAATGGTCCTGTTGTTCATCTCTATTGCATATGATCTCATTAGTCTTCACCACATCTCTTCCAGTCTTCACTTCACTGAACGGAAGATAATACAGATTGACTCATTTGGCCCCATTTTAGCCCAACCATCTCCATTCCACCATTCTTAACATTCCAGAGGCTAAAAAGCTAAAGACATTTTGTCATTTTCCAGATGTCTTTACAGGTCTAGTTCCTCCCAGAGCTTAGCTTCCACCAATCAGACCTAACTGTGCAAGATTTGAAAGGCAGAGAAGAGCCTCACCACATTGCAGCCATTCACCACCTCTACTGTTTCTAGTAGCATCCTTGCAGTGGTGGCATTTGGGCTTGGTGTCTTTTCTGTGGCAATTGTTATAGACATCTTTTTAATGGGTTGAATTGTGTCCCCCAAACATGTTGAAATCCTAACCCCCAGTACCTATGAATATGACCTTATTTGGAGATATAGGCTCCTGGTAGATAGTCAAGTTAATATGAGGTCATTAAGGTGGGTCTAATCCAACATGATTGTAAGACAGAGAAATTAGGGCACAGAGAGAGATGCACATTCAAGGAGAAGTGTATGGAATATGAAAGTAGAGATCAGAATGCTGCATTTACAAGCCACGAAAATCCAAAGATTGCTGGCAAACCACTAGAAGTTAGGAGAGAGACATGAAATCAGATTCTCTCTCCCAGCCTTCAAAAGGAATCAACCCCACTGACACTTTGCTCTCAGACTTCTAGCCTCCAGAACTGTGAGACAATACATTTCTCTTGTTTAAGTCACCCAGTTCTTAATACTTTGTTAGAGCAGCTCTGACAAAACAGTACATGCCAGTGTCTGGTCCCTTTATTTATAGGTGTTTAGAGGCAGGGAGTAGGGAGAGGGCAACACCCACTTTGAAAATGTCCATTACAGCATAGTGGAGTATACCTTGAGCTGGCAATTATAATTTCAGGGTGTTTGTTTTTATTCATTTGGTTGGTTGTTTTTTATGCCTTAGCTTCCTTGTCCTCTTAAAGGCAGAAGCTAGCTAAGGAGGCCAATTCAGTGGTGGTTCCTGAAAATTAAATTGAGAATCTACTTCTTCTCTTCCCATTCCTTAAAGAAGTCCTTTTCTCTCAAGGCCCAGTAGATTCTGTTAACTACATTGTGTGTCTTGTAGCCTGATTAAAGGACACAATGATGCTCCAAAATGTACTGATGGTGCTAGCCTCTAGAATGCCAAGAAAAGTTCTATTATTTTCTTTGAGCTATATAATATGTGGATCCATAACAAGTATAGAAAGATCTAAACAGAGGGATATTTCTGTCTATTCCCTGTAGAGATTTGGGTATTTGTAGAAAGAACTCTGGCTTTTCTACAGCAGTAAGCTAGTTGTTTTTCCATAACTAGTAAAATGGGGAAAAACAGATAGGCAAAAGAGTGGGTGGGTGGATAAGGATGTAATTTGTAAGTATGGTCATAGACATTGCAAACTTTGTTGGTAAAATCAAATTTTTGGCAGTCTTATGATTTGGGGAAGTTCCCTTCAAGACTCTTTAACATAAAACTTCAGAGAGAAACCGATCACTAAAACTCAGGCCCAAGTCCTCTATGATTTGTCGTCAGCTCATTATAAACATGTGAATGATGTTTACAAGGCTAAAACTCATAACAATATTGCTAATAATCACAATAGTTTAAAATGAGTTTTTAAAAAGTCTTAATGCTTACTGGATACTTCAATTAGATAAACCAAATCTCAGAGAGGTCAAGTGAGTTACTCAAAGTTAAGCAAATAGTGGCTTAATTATTTGAAGGGCAAGTAACTAACACTTACGTAAAAAGTAATTCTTTTCTCTGTGTCCCCAGATTAGCATGTTTAAGGAGCCAGTTGTATATTGAACTCTGATAGCCAGGCACAGAGGAATCTGGGTGAAGTCCTGCTTATCCAATGCTGGAGCATGGATTCATATGAACCAATGAACAAAGACCACGCTATGAAGAGCTCAGTTGAGCTTTCAAGGACTACCTCAGAATCATCTCTGCCATGAGCGTTCTAGGCTCCCAGGACACGTGTCTGCCTCTGGACTCCCAGAGCTCTTCAGTTATTTCTCAGATGGGATATGTGTCTCTTATTTGTTTCGGCAACTCTCATGTAGTACTTAGCTAGCACCAACACTAATCCACAGGCTTTCCTCAGAACAATCCTATGTGGTAAGTACTATTATTATCCTCATTTTATACATAAGGCCGAATATACAGATAGTAGGTAACTCTGCCAAGATGGGGCAGGTTTCAAACTGAGGCAATGTAGGCCCACGGTCTGTACTCCGACCCTTACCTTACACCTCTTTCACCATGATAAGGCTGAAGGCATCCACACCCAATCCTCCCCTCTACCCTGCAGCTTCTTGAGAACAGAGTTCATTCTGATTCATGTCTATATTCCATATAACATTAAAAATAGTGCCTTGGGCAGACTTAGAAATCAACTCATTAACTCAATAAATGAATGAACAAAAATGTGAAGTAGGCATAAGGGATTAAACACATCTGTGATAAACACATGTTGGTGGTGATGGGGCTGAAGAAGCACAGTCCCCTCTCTTTGGTCACCTCATCTGCAAGTACTCCCTGCATGCGACATCCCTGAGGCTGCTCTGGTAAAATCTGTTAACATGGACAAGTTGTAGGGAAAACAGCCAACTGCAGGATGTGAGCTCTCTCTTGGTGAAACTGAAGCCGAATTGTGCCTTGACTGCTCTTTCTTCCCTTCCTGTTGTCTTTGTTCCCAACATGGGTGGCCTCCACTTAAAGTGCCCTCGGTTTATCCCGACATGTTTGGAGAGGTCACCGTCGGGCCTCCAGGAAGAGAACACTCTGACCAAAGCAGTGGGACAATTATGTTAAGGATCTCCAGGCACATGCTATAAAATATATTCCACTTAGACATATGATTCAGCCACTCAAATGTTCCCTGCAGTTTAGATTTGTACATTTGATTTACCCTTCCCTCATAAGCATCATAAAATCGCCCTAGTGCATGACTCACTTTCTTTCATTTACTCACATTTCAGCGATGATAATCAACCTTGGCTAATAGTTCTCTTCTCTAGGCTGACTGAGGGATTCTTAAAAGCCACAGGCTCACATAACAGAGGTCAAAGATGGAGACATAGCATGCAATTTGTCTTATATGTTCTAGTATTGACATCTAATGCTTTCTTATTTATTTGAGCTCTGTCTAGGCAGGCTCATCCCAAGCAGGGGTTCTGGAGCCCAAGTTCTCAATTTTAATCAGTCAGCCTGAAGGCAGAACTTGCCGCCCAATAATGAGCAGTTGGAAAAGAACAGTAAGGGAAACGAATGGAAGTGTTTTCTTGCTACCATTATATTTTATTTAAAAAAATAGTCTTTATGACTGTTAGGCTTAAAATTGCATGTCTTGTTCTTCAAAAAGTTAAACATAAAATTATTATATGAGCCAGCAATTTTACTCTTGGGTATATACACAAAAGAAGTAAAAACAGGTATTGAAACAAATACATGTACATGCATGTTCATGGCATTATTCACGGTAGCCAAAATATTTTTTTAATGGCTATCCATGGATAAATGGATAAACCAATTGTGGCATAGCCATAGAGTGGAATAGTATTCAGCCATAAAAAGAAATAAATACGGATATGTGCTACAGCACAATGAACCTTGAAAACATCAGGCTAAGTGAGAGAAGCCAGACACAAAAGGCCATATATTATACATTCCATTCATATGAAATATCCAGAATAGGTAAATCCAGAGAGACAGAAAAGGTATTAATGGTAGCCTGGGGCCAAGGAGAAAGAAAGAGAAATAGAAGAGTGCTTCCTGGGCATGGGTTTCCTTTTGGAGTAATAAAAATGTTTCAGAATAGATAAAGATGATGGTTGCACATTATGAATGTAGTAAATGCCACTGAAGTGTTCACTTTAAAATGGTTAATTTCAGAGATGCCTGGGTGGCTCAGTCGGTGAAGCATCCCCCTGTCTAATAGGCTCAGGTCATGATGTTCAGGTTCTTGAGATTAAGCCCCGCTTTGGGCTTTGCACTGACAGTGTAAAGCCTGCTTGAGATTCTCTCCCCCTCTCTTTCTCTGCCCCTGCCCTTCTCTCTCTCTCTCTCTCTCTCTCTCTCTCTCTCAAAACAAATAAAACTTAAAAAAATAAATAAAATGGTTAATTTTATTATGTGAATCTCACCTAAAAATATCATGTCTTCCCTCTGAGATGTTATTAATATGACAAATAAAATTATAAACTTGCCATTTTGTGGCAAACCAGTATAGTACACTTCTGTCATTCAAGGGTGATGTTCGAAATATTTAATAATCAGCAAACACACATGCGCCCAATGAGAAATGACATCTCCCATTAATAATTAAGCCAAGTCAGCTCAATGTCACTCCTGCCAGCCTCCAGATAGAAAAGCACCAAAGAATCCTTTTCCATGTGTGTCCCACATTTCAGATCACCAGGCATGACCTCCTGAATTCTTCCCAACACGCAGACACATTTATAAAGGGATATTTCAATTTTGCAGAAGGAACTATAGTTCAGGTAGACTAATTTACCCAATGTCACACAAATATCAAATGGCAGAATTAGGACTCCTATTGAGTCATTCTTATTTCAAATCAAGATCCTTTGACTGCACAAAAGTCATTTTTCTCAGGACAACTTGTATCAAAAGAGCTCAACTGCTATAGATTTTTGGAAAAGATATTGGCCCTCTACATGGTCTACCAGATTTTCTGAGTTATTGAAAGAAGAGCGTCAAAAACACCAAATGGAAAAACAGACTAAGCTCAGTAGCATAATTACATTAATAAAAGCCAGTATTTGACAATTTGCTATTTTGCAGAAACAGGTACCCTTGATATAAACGTAGCAAAATATGATACCACTCGCTCCTCCCCATTCTGCCGCCACCAAATCTGGTGATTATGAATTATCCAAGGCCTTTGTGAGCATGCAAACTGCCCAGTCCCACAGGGTCCTGCGCTCAGAAGTTTAATGGTTTAATACTTTGCTGTTGCCCTTTTAAAATTCTTAATCATTTCTGGACAAAGGGCCCTGCTTTTTCAATTTGCACCAGGCACTGCAAATTATGCAGCCAGACTTGCTGGTATCCAACTAATTTTAATCCTTATCTGACCTACTTAGTAGAGTAATTATGAAGATCAAATGGGGGTAATACTCTACCATTCTTTACAATTTGCAAAGTCCTTTCACATAAAAGTTATTATTCTTCAGTTAACAGATTCATAATTATGTAGATTCTCAGACCAGGAGCTGCTTGCAGACGACATTGCTCTTTTTGCAGGTGAAGAAACTGACCAGAGAGGGTGGTCTGGTGGTCTGCAGAAACAGAGGCTACAGGCCAGTAAGGGCAGAGCCCACCTGACCCAGGGAAGGGTTCTTCCCGCAGCTCCACTGCTGCCTCTCACCCTTTGGCAATAAAATCCCAATGATGCCTCTCCCGAGAGGCCTGGCTGGCACGCTAAACTATAGAAAGGTACCCCGCTCACTTCTGCCTGACTTTTTGCCATGTCACCCTGGTCATGCCCTTCATAGCATTGTCACACCTGTAATTATTTTTTTGTTTGTTTGTTCATTAACTCTACAAGAGCAGGGACTTCTCTCTGTGTTTTCCTCGGTGTGCATTTCCCGCACAGTGCTTGGCCCATGCAAGGCGCTCCATAAGTCATTTCTTGAACAAACGAAGAAATGAATGAATAAATGAATGAATATTCTTTTCCAGTAGACTGGAGAATGTTGAATGTTGCATTCAGCACGGACTCTAAAGCACTCTAATGGTCTCTGGTCACGTGGTCAACGGGTGGCTTTTGTTGGAATGCATCGGTTTACAAATGTTTAACTATCAGCTTACTTATCTACCTACTCTGAAAATGAGATCCCAAACGATAATAAAAAATGGCTTTGGAATTTGTACTAAGCCAACTGTGCACATGGTACAGAATGTTCTCAGAAGCTGCAGGAATCATGAATAATGAGACAGCCACTACCCAGACTTTACAGCCTTGTCTGCCTGGCGTTCTCCCTCACCCACAAACCTTTCGCCTCCTGACCTGAATCCGGATGGTCTCCTCTCCCATGAGAGATAACAGATGAACTCCCAGGGAATTACCTTTATCCTGAATCTGGGCTACCACACGTGTTCGTCATTTCCACCCAGCTCCTTACTTAGAGCACTGCTATTTTATGGAAAGAATGTAATTAACACCATATACCACAAACGTTGTTACCAGCAGAGCCCCTGACCAAAGCAGCATTATTCCATTCAGGCTGTTAATGCTAGATTGCTCCAGATGGCAAACCTGAATCAACAGACCCCGGCAGGAAGATTGGGCTTATTTCACAGCAGGTGGAAATGTGCAGTTGCAGCACAAACAGAAAATTTCTTTAGCCTTCCCTCTATTATGTTTGCTTGCCATGCTTAATAAAATCAGGATCTATTAGGCTATTTGTTCCATAGGCAAAGCTTTTTTTGAGTAACAAATTTCCACATAGTATCACCCATATAAACCAGTGACATTCACACACCACACACACACACACACACACACACACACACACACACACACCATCTCCATACATGCTCATTGTAAAAAAAAAAATCAAATAATATGAAAATATATGGAATAAAATATATATGTCTAGGGTCTTTTATCTACCCCATCCCACTCCCTTCTCCTAGAGGTATCTTGTTAACATTTTTAAATGTATTTCTTTCAGCATTTTAGAGCATATTGTCTGACACCTTGGATACCTAAAAACATGTATTTAAAAGCAACTATAAAAGCACTTACAAAAACCTTCATTGATTTTAAAACGCATATGTTTTCAGGGCACCAGGGTGGCTCTGTTGGTTAAGCGTCCATCTCTTGATTTCAGCTCAGGTCATGGTCTCGCGGTTCAAGCTCCGCACTGTCAGTGTGGAGCCTGCTTGGGATGTTCTCTCTCCCTCTCTCTCTGCTCTCTCCCACTCATGCTCTCACTCTCCAAATAAATAAATAAATGTAAAAAATGCATATGTTTTCATATATTGACATTTTTTGATATTGGTCGGTCTTAACACTTCTGAGATTTAGTGAAACACCCAATTTTTCACTTTGGAATTAGATGGCTCATACCTGATGTGTTGTTTTGAAACTCACTTTTTAAGAGAACCAGTAAGTTCTTTGCACTGTATTTATCCTTCTCCCTGCATCTATCCACCTACTGATATTTTAAAGTTGTAACATACATGGTTATAGCTGTGACATCTTATAATTTTGCTGAGTTTATTTCTGACCCCTCACACAGAGCCATTGGCCTCAAGGTCCAAGTCCTTTCTAAGAGATTTCTGTGGATGAGATAAAGAATTTGAATCATACTCTTGGGAGGACTCTCATGACCTATAGCTAATATACAAACAAAATACAAATATTTTTCCTAATAGGTGTGTCACTTAACGAACACACTAGTTTAGTTTACATTTCCTTTAAGGCTGTGCCATCGGGAAAGAGTCACCTTGTCCTACACACATACTCACGATGAGAATTGTAGGCTGTGTAATATCTCACCATTTTCCCCTGATAGGAAATGGGGAAGGGAAGCATTTTCCAACTCCATTTCTGCTTTTGCCCGTAGCAACTGTCCCAGCCCTCCCATTACACTACCTCCCACCCAGCCCCCAACCCCACCCCCCACCCCCAGAGTCTCTGGAGCTGGCCCAGGAATTGAGCAGGGTTTGAGTGAACTCAAGAAGATGATGGCCATGTAGAGTAAGAGGGTAGAGAGAAGGAGGACTCTGACCCAGACTCAGATTGGCTTCAGTTCAGAAAAAGCCTTGGAGAAGCATGTCAGCTCTGGACCTCACCAAGGGGGAGGTCCAACTAGTTCAGGTGAAGTCAGGACTCCTTGGTGTTTCCTCAGTGCATGGAACTAAGTCACTTCACGGGTGCCCCGTGGACTCTGGGCCCTGCCCTGCATCTAGAGCAGACCTCTTGGGACAGATGAAGCCTAGATTTATTCTACCTCTGACACAGAAGGGGAGTCATGTGAACCCTAAGTGGCCCCCAGAATGTGGAGCTCAGCAGCTGACAAGCAATCCCTGGGCATAAATAGCATCTCACCCTTTGAAGGTAGCAGGGTATTTACAGTATTTACAGGCCACGGTAGAACTATTCCAAGGGTTCAAAGGACAAAAGGGGACTTGTATTTTGAACCCATGAGATTAGTCAGCATCTGCACATTTACCTTTCTGGGGAGGAGACGCTGCAGTCGGTGGCTTGTGGCCCAGTGGTCTGACCTGCATCAACCACAGAGCCAATCAGAACCCACCGGTCCACGACAAATATCCTAGCTGCCTTCTACCTCCAAAGGGTCCCCAACTTGGCTCGCCTCTCACCATTTCCTCTGGACCCCCAAATCCAAGCTGTCATCACCTGTCACCTAGGTTATTGCAACAGTCTCCATTCCTTTCCTTGATTTTACTATTATTCTCCACCAATCACTCTCTATACAGAAGCAGAGTGATCTTTGAAATCAACGATTTCTTATATCACCTCCACTGCACACCATTTAGAAGACTCTGTGGTTTTCTACTCCCTCAGAATAATCCCCAAACTCCTTGGCCTGGATGGCAAGTCCCTATGCATCTACCCTTCCAGCATCTTCTCTACACCACTGTCTCTTACACGTCATATTCCAGACACACTAACCTTGAACATGCCGGGTTCTTTCTGATGCTGAGCTTTGGCTGTTACGTCTCCCTGGAAAACATTCACTTCTATTCTGAGCATAATCTGCTCCCTCTCAGCTCCATGTCTCCCCTGAAATGCCACCTGCTCAGCATAGCTGTCCCTGCTCACCTGTCTGAAGCCTCCTCTCCCGTTAACTCTGTCACGTCATCCTGTTTATGTCCTCTTTTAAGAACTCTTATTATACTTGCAATTATCCCGTACTTACTTGTTAATTTTCTGTTTGCCTATATGAAAATTTAAACTTCTGGGCATGGGGAATGTTATTGGATTCTACTTTGTGTCCCCTTTTTCTAATCTGGGACATTTCCTGAACAATTGAGCTGATACATTTTTTGGAATGAATGAGCGGGCATTATCTATATGTTTAAAATTAACTGGGAAGTGCTGCATACCATTAAAATTCACCTGCCCAGACCTGTCTGTGTCAGGATGTGGGAAAAAGCTGACTGAAAACAGAATAAAGCAGCCGTTCACAACCCAGGTGCCTATCAGCCTCCCAGATCTGCAAGCCCCACTCTGACCTGCTAAGTCAGTCAGTCTCTGGGGGCGGAGTCTGAATATCCTTGGTTAGGAAGTTCATTGAGTCATTCTGGTGCATTTTTGTATCAACATGTTTAGAAAGAGCCTGTCCTTGCCTCCGGAGTCACTATTGCTCACGTGGGGTGATAATATATGTGATAATACACGTGGTTAGAGACAGCGCATCAACTATCCTGCCTTAAGAGGAGCGCGAGTACCGGGGTCCCCTGTCACCGGCCAGAGGCGATGCTCTGCCACAGCCCAAGATTCCAGGGAAATGTATTAACCAACGTAGATCAAAGAGCTTGAGCTTTTAAGGGGGTGTGAGTGAGCAGTGTGTATGTGCCCCTGTGTGTGTGTGTAGGGGGGTGTGTTTAAAATAGCTCTCTTTAGGGGTGCCTGGGTGGCTCAGTCGGTTAAGCGTCCGACTTTGGCTCAGGTCATGATCTTGTGGTCCATAAGTTCGAGTCCCGCATCGGGCTCTGTGGTGACGCTCAGAGCCTGGAGTCTGCTTCAGATTCTGTGTCTCCCTCTCTCTGCCCCTCCCCTGCTCATGCTCTGTCTCTCTCTGTCTCTCAAAAATAAATACACGTTAAAAAAATTTAAAATAGCTCTCTTTATAAATGTAAAATACTGTATGGGTGCCTGGGTGGCTCAGTTGGTTAAGTGTTCTATTCTTGGTTTCGGCTCAGGTCATGATGGCACAGTTTGTGGGTTCAAGACCCATGTCAGGCTCAGAGCTGTCAGTGCGGAGACTGCTTGGATTCTCTCTCTCTACCCCTCCCCTGTTCATGCTCTCTCTCTCAAAACAAAAAAGAACTTTTTAAAAAAGTTATGAAAATATGGGGAAAACATAAAGAAAAACTTAAAAACCACCAATGAATCTGCTGTCCAGACAGAAATCATCATGTTACTATTTTGGTACCAAAAAAAAAAAAAAAAAAAAAAAAAAAAAAAAAAAAGACACCATAGCCACTAATACATATTTAGAGCTTACTATCTGCTGGGCATTTCTCTTTATGTTTCACATGTATTTATTTATTTAACCTTCCCAATGAGCCAATGAGGCCACCCATTTTATAGATGAGAAAACTGAAGCAGAGCGAGGTTAAGAATTTGCTCTAAATCATATAATTATGGGATTTTAATTTAGCAATCTTCCTCCAGAGCTCATGTTCTCAACTACTATGCAATAAAGCTCCGGTTGCATATATTTTTAACTGTACAAATAAACACGCACACTTATGTATTTAATAGGGCAAAAAAAATGATTTAACTACTAACAACTTTTCTTCATCCTTCTATTGAGGAAGAAAGCAAGCTCATTTTTGGTTAAGCTACCGGATCTATGACAAATAAATACAGTATTTTAGGTTCACTCTTCCAGTTAGCATAGTGATCGCCTCCCTGTTGTAGGAAGTCTTGTTTGCTTATTTCTTAAACCAGGACTCGGTGTGCCAACTCTACCCAGTGATTTTTCTGTGACTACAGAGATACCATGCCCTTGACCTGCTAACTAATTTAGCTTTAGGTTAGTTAGCTAGGCCATGACTTTTTTTCTAATTTATGGCTAAATTTTGTTTGTCAGCGTGGCCCATTGTTTTCTTTCCTCATACTGTCCATGTTTGGCTTTGGTATCAAGGTTCTAACAGATCAATGAAATGAGTTGAAGGATACTCTGTCTTTTTCTATTCTCTGAAGGAGTTTAAATTTGGAATTTCCAGTACAGGTCTCCCTTCTATCTGAAAGTAGACCATTCCTATGAAACCTTTTGTAAATTGAAATGAAGGAAAGTAAAAAAGCAATTACCATTCATTTATATGGAACTTTTTTTTTTTTTTTTTTTTTTTTTTAGCATCCCCAGACCCAAAAAATAAACTCTCTTAGGCTTCTCTGATAGCTTAGGACACATCTTGCTCAAGGAGGCACAAAATAAATGAAGGTAGAGCACAAGATGCTCACAGACACAGTTTAAAGCTCTGGTGGCTTGATGCTGAGATGCTGAAGGGGAAGATCACTGGGGAAGGAGTTTGACAGGGACCCTTTCAGTGCTGGGCGCATGCTGCCTCTAGAAAGGTTCGCTGCAAAATAAATGCTGAATACTATTTTCGCTTTCACTTTTTTTCATAAAAAGCAAAACTCCTCTTCAGATTTCTGTCAGTAGAAACAAGTACTAATGTAAGTCTTCCATAAAAATTAAATGGCATGCTGGGAACTTGCGAAAAGTGGGAGATACCTATACCTTGAACTCACCTATTAAAGAGTCTTGTCCTATAAAAAAGGTCCCATGAGTCTTTAGCTCACAGAAAGTTATTATTATTATTATTATTATTATTTGATTCCTTCAATGGTTACAGCACAAATTAGGTTTTGTCTTATTTTTTAAGTCAGTTCTGATCATTTTTGTTTTCTTAGGAACATATCTATTTTTCTCAAGTTTTAAAATCTATCAGCATAAAGTGGTTTTCTTGTAATGCTACATGTGGAGTAACAATTTCTTTTTAAATCGCTAATATTGTCTATTTGTGACTTTTCTCTTTATTTTTTCTTGATAAATCCTAACACAAGTTGTCATTTTTACTTACTCTTTTAAAAACAAACTTTTCTTGACATTCTCATATATATCTTTGGTTTTTATTTCCTCAATTTCTATCCCTTCAATTTTCTGTGGGCTATTCAAGAGTCTGTTTTCCCCCATGACTTCTTAAATTGGATCCTCAGCTCATGTTTTAGCCATTCTTCTTTTTTAATATAAGCATTTAAGTCTACAGATTTCTTTTTCATCACGGTCCTAGCTACATCCCACAGGTTTTGAAAAACAGTATTTCTGTTATTATTCATTTCTTAGAATTTCCTAATTTCTATTAATTCTTCTTTAACTGATTCACAAGTATGTTTTTAACTTCCTGAATTTTTAGAGGATTTTCAGTGATCTAACTTAATTAACTGCATTAGAGTAGGAAAATGTGATAGATATGTTACCAAGTTTTCAAAAAAAAAACTGAGATTTTTCTTTAAGGCCAAATAATCAATTTCCAGAAATGTCCCATGTGTGTTTTAAAAATATACATTTTATGCCAATAACCCCACAAAAGTCAGCTTCTGTATCTTCTGTAGATATTTTTCCTGGCCTTCAAGGAATCCCCACAGGTGTTTTTTTTTGCCAGTAAAATTGCATTAAAAGAACATTTTTAAAACATATTTTATCTTAAAAATTTCACATATGCTGGGCTAGGAAGTAATCTTGCATTTGGAAATGGAAATTTTCTATAAATCTAAAAGCAGTTATTTTTCTCTCTCATTCTGGCAACTTGACCTCAACTGTAGCACAGATTATACCGTATTATGGTTTGATATTCAGAAGTCTGTCCCCCTCATTTCATACTGAACACTTTGGGGAGAATGCCTATGTCATACTCATTTTTTAAGCCATTTATTTCCTGGAACATAGTATTTTATTAATAGACCTAACTTAAATCGATTAAGTTCATTAATAGTAACCCTGCTACATGGGTGAGTTCAAGTACAGAGAACTTCTTACCCATTTTTGTACCCCCAAACCCAGTGTGGTACCTGGAGCAGAGAAAGCTCACTGATCAACCCCAGGAAAATCACTTTTGAAAATCTGCATAGAGGATTTTATACTACAAATACTAAGGAACCTATGTGAGTCAGCTTTGAACATTTAATTCTGTGTTTTGTCCATGAACCCAGTAGAAAATTTGAATTTATTTCCTGCAAGAATTTTAATTGGATTTGACTATTTAACGCTTGCTGCCTACCCAAGGACATTCACTTGAAATGTATTGAATAAGTCATTTCTGTGTTTCTAGAAATAATTCTTATAAACACTGACACATAGACTCAAACTTCTGATACTCAGAATCCCATGTAACAATATAGAATTCATAGATTTTTTTTTCTGTGAGTCACAGCAGGCATGTCAGAATCGAGGACAGCTCAATTCTTGTCTCAGAACATGTCCAGTGAGATGCCACCTTCAGTCAGGAAAGGTGGCTATTGCTCTTTTCTGCTGAAACGATTTAGTTCCCCTGAACGAGTTCCCAAAAAGAGACACTTGATTTATCTTTCAGCCTCTTTTGTTTAAAAGCCTAGTATAATTGAGTGCACACTCTTCAGGAATGAAATCCAAAAACACTGGATATTTTTTTCTATTATTCAACATATATTGAACTCTTACTGTATGTATGGTCCTGTGTATCCTCAGTCAGCTGTTGGGCTGTGATCTGTCACTTTCTCTTCTGGTTTACATTTCCATGACTCTTCTTTCATCAATGTTATAAGAATGCTGAGGAACCAGAGTGATGTAAGTCAGAGATAAAGATTCATCAGTCAGCAACCAGGGGAAAATATGCAGGGTATTTCTGCAGTAAAATGTTTTATACTTTAAAAGTTTATGAAACAATTATAAGGGGCAAAAGCCTATCAAACCCAATAATTAAAGCCATAAAATAGAATATTCATGACTATTATAAAAAAATGATCCAATGAAAGAATGAAATGTTAGTGCTTAATAATTTGTCTTGCACTCTTCAACATAGTTGAATTGGAATTATATAGGAAGAAAGATTCAATCAGTAAGTATTTTTCAAATGCCAGCCCTCCACTTGGTTTCGGACAAGAATTTAAAAACCAGTGTTTGCAAGGGCACATAAGTGGCTCGGTCGGTTAAGCGTTTGCCTCTTGATATTGGCTCAGGTCATGATCTCACTCTCGTGAGATCGAGTCCTAAGTCGGGCTCTGCCTGCTTGGGATTCTCTCTCTCCTTCACTCTCTGCCCCTCCCCTGCTTGTGCACTCTCTCTCTCTCTATCAAAATAAATAAATAAACATGAAAAAGAAATTATAAATTTTTTTTTCTAAAAATAAAATAAAATAAAAATTAGTGTTGGCAAAGATTAAAGATTTCTTATTTAGGGTAATAGAGATGAAGTGACTTACACCAAGAAGTAGGGGGAATGGGGGACAGAACCATAAGCCCATATCTAATCAGAAAACTACATTTATCTTATGTTCACAAAGCTATGTAAAATGAACATCCCAAAACTAATAAGCTCAAAAATAGAAGGGGGAAAAGAGTGCATTAGTTTTATATTAGATAAGTAAATTTGGATAATTTGTTTTCCCTGCAGCCATTCACACAAGTATTATTGAATTAATTTTCCAACAATTTTTATTCCATTTAATGACACAGACATACTTTTCTTCCTGTCTATGATTTCAGCGCCAAGACAGCTGAAAAAAGGCTTTGGATTGTACCTTTTTGTATTAGCCTTGATTTTCCCTTAAATCCTATTTGCAGGCTGACTTTGCATCATGAGAATAGCATGAAATATATGGGTTTGGTTTCCATATCCTAACAGAAATTGCAGCTCTGGCAGTTTAAGGGAGGGGAGAATTCCACCTTTTTTGATTTCCAATGACTTTAACATGATAGGATAAAATTATTTTAGGGTTTCTTTTCTAATCACAATTGCATGTTAAACTGGATTTCCAAATATATCCATTAAAAGCAGGGGAAAAAATTTACCTGCCAAAAGCAGTTTGCCATATTCTATGGCCCTGGCTGTCTGCAGGTGTTTTTCATCACCTCTGAATTAGTAAGTGCTCACATCTACTCTGCGTGGGTATATGGGTATGTGACAAGTTCAAGTGCTTGTCACTGAATGGCCAAACCTCTTCCAGCCCACTAACAACATTCGCTCAACAAAGGCTCACCCCAGGGCATGAGAGGGCAGCACTACTGGGAAGTGGAAGTTTCGATGAAACTGGCTCTTAATGGTCTCCTGAACTCATCGGGGTAGATTTCTTACTTTATTCCAAAAGGATTGCATTGCCCTGGGTTATCCATAGCAAACAATGACACCTCAATAGGAAGAATAAACATCATCATTAGTATTATTATAGATTTAGAAGAGTCAAAGTATACACAATAATTGAAAATGCATCCTCAAGGAACTTACCTCCCTTTTAGCTGCACCTGTTATTCTTTGTTATGCAAAATGTTATTGGTGTACCTAGGCTCTTGTCAAAATATTTATACCAGGCAATGAAAACATGCTTAGATGTAATAGCCTGTGAGTTTCTGATTATCTAATAACAGTTATTCTGGAGTGCTAAAATACACCTCTTCAACCTCTGGACTACTCAGACAGAATGCTGAAGTGTACTCTCCTAAATGAATAAAAGGAGTTGGAGTTATGAGCACAAAGACCTTAAAAACATCAAGTCACAATTGCCAGGCTCTCATGCCTGGCTCAGAAACACATATGTTTTCAGAGTGGCCTTAACTAAAATGTCTTCACTTTATGGTGGTTTTAAAATATTTGGGGGGCGCCTGGGTGGCTCAGTCGGTTGAGCGTCTGACTTCAGCTCAGGTCGTGATCTCGCGGTTCGTGGGTTTGAGCCCTGAATCGGGCTCTGTGCTGACAGCTAGCTCAGAGCCTGGAGACTGTTTTCAGATTCTGTGTCTCCCTCTCTCTCTGACCCTCCCCTGCTCATGCTGTCTCTCTCTCTCTCTCAAAAATAAATAAAACATTAAAAATTTTTTAAAAAATATTTTGCAATACATTTATTTTGATGAAACCTACATAACATTGGTAATATTTCTTTCTTATGTCTATTGTCTCTAAAATATATATATTTGTAGTCAGTATAGTGGCTTAAAAAAAGAAAACATGCAATACCTATCTTCTCACGTTCCATTTCCATGGGTATTTACCCATGTGCACACATCACACCTAGGTAGACACACACACACACACACACACACACACACATTCGTGTACATATACTATCACTCAGTATATACGTAGATCAAGTTATTTACTTTTACCGAGACAGAATTATGATCTTCATATCATTCTGTAATTATTTCCACTTTCTAACAACATGGACATTTTTCTAAATCAATTCCTCAAACTTACCCAATTTTTAAATGCTGTATAAGATTTTATCAAATGAATACACCATTGTTTAACTATTTTATTTAAATTGTTTCCAGTTTTTCCCAATACAAACATTGCTTCAATGAACCAGCTCATTTTTCACTATGAATATGCTCAGCTCAGGAGTACTTACATTCTTTGACTCTCCGTGTCTTAGCAAATATAAATTTCTTCAAGATCCTTGCGTTACTGTTTCTGATGCAAGGTGCAGGAAACCACTTTTTGAACTTCCACTGATTCAGTTATACTATAAATCAAATTAGGTCAACATTAGAAATCTTACCTACTCAGCTCTGCCTCTCCCCCTCCATGAACACAGGGAGTCTATATTCTGTACATTAACTTTGTCCCTCTCAAAGTTAACACTTGTTGCCACTATATTATAAAATATTTTCTCTTACAAGGGAAATGAAAACATAAGCTTTAAAAATCATACAGATGAAAGAACTGCTACATCCATTTGCTGATTAGACCTGGATTCAGAGTGTGGGGTAAGAACAAGAAATTAAGAACTGACCCAACTGAGGTCACTGAGTGGTGGGTTGGCTGGAAATTTCCAGCAATATAATGAATTTAGTCTAACAATTGTATTGCCCCTCTTAGAGAGGTAGTCAGAAATCAAATATACAACGTAAACTTAAGAAGAAATTCACACTGTTGGTGAAGACAAGTAATATTAGTCACACCTCTTCTTCACCCACTCTTTCTGGTTTTCAAAGAGAAAAATGAATCCTTAAGAGTCAAAGGGTCGGGAGAAACTTGATAAAAGTATTTTCCATTTCTAATACTATACTGCATGAGGCCTTAAAGAATTTTATGAATTGATTCCCAGCAAGCGCCGTGTAACTTTTCCAAGCAGAGGGACCGAGACCATAGTCCAATGTGATGGACGAGCTGTCCTGTAACCATCCATCTAAACCTCCTAAATCTGCATTCAACACCCCATCACTACCACCTCCCCTGCCATGAACAAGGTCACCAAGATGATGCATCCTTTCACAGCCACCAGACAAACCCAGGGCAGTTCCTTCCAGTCCTCAGAAGGCTCTAGTTTTCATTTAGCAAGCTGGTTTTTACCTCACTAAATAAGATTTTTTTTTCCCCTATGGTCTCTTCTCCTGAGAAGATTTGAAAGATTTTCCTGAAATGATATCCTGCTAATACAACTTTGTTGCTACTTCCCCTGGAGAGGAAGCAATGGCTCAGGGAATCCGTGTAAGTTTTCTTTATACTTGACAATGTTTCAAATCCCAAGGATGATCTCAAAATGTGGCTACTGTTACACCATACTGCTCATGCCTGCGTATGGCAGGCAAAGGGAACACTGGAGTCCAGAAAGGAGTTGAGGTTTTGCTAATGACCAGGTCAACGGCAGTGGGCACTGCCCTGGGGGCCGGCGGGGCGTCTGCGGGGCTCCCACCCCTGCCGGCCAGCACACAACCCTGCCGGGATTCGAGATTTGGAAGTTCAGGAGTGGCAGTACTTGGATAGATCCCAAGAGTGGGAGGAACGCAGCTAGGAGTGGGTTCCTTGCACAGTCCTTCTTGTCTCCCCCCCCCCACCCTTCCTACCCACCTCCTTCACGGCTGCCCACCCCAACCCCACCCCATACACGCCGTGGGTAGAACGGCGAAATGAACCCACCATGTTACAGGTGTATAGCCTGAGTGGATTTTTGTAGGAAATGTCTAATCCTAGCAGACCTCATCTTGCATCTCTGATCCTATCAATGCTTTCTTTTCAAAGAGAGGGGAGAGTATTCTTTTGTTTGAATGACTATGTACTTGAGGGTTGTGACCTATTATAATATCCTGGGGTGTAATTGGTGGAATAGGTAGCTACTGTGATATATATACATGTTTAGTAATTAACTTGTGAACATTAAGATCATTAATACAACTTTGACGAGACACAACATTTTGCCTGTCCTTGCCTCTTGGATGAACTGTGCTTCTAAACATTCAGGCCGCCAGGACAACGTGAGTCGTCGACAAGCCACAGAAGAAAGGAAAATGTTCCACTCGTCTCTCCTGACCATTTCCTGCCTCTCCATCCCACAGTCCCTGCTCTTACACAGGCACAAGGTTTCTCTCGCCTGGATAATTATGACTGCACCCATACCGGCTGCCCTGGTCCCTTCCATGCTGCTGCCAGAATGATTTCTCCAGAACAAAACCCTGACCTCAGCACTCCATCCCTGAACCACTTTACTGTGGCCCCACTGCATCCTGGTACTCCTTAAAGGGACACTCAGGCTGTCTATTACATGGCCCTCGCCCACCTCCAGCCTCATTACACTAAGCACTTAGAGTTCTCTAACACTCTAGCCTGTTTTTCTGCCTCTACTCCAATGCCACCATTACTACCCTGAGAAGAGATTGGTCCTTCCTGTCACACAGCTCCATCCCAGGTGGAATGAGGCTCTCCCGGTGTACCGGTTGGGCTCTGTGCGCCCTTCTGCCATGCACCTGTAAAGCACATCTCCTCTCCTCACATGCAGAGCCTAGGACTTGTCCGCTCTGCTGACCTAGTCTGTAGCCCTGGGCCAGGAACCCGGTGTGGCGACTGCGTGAGGGCGGAAGAGTGTGTCTGTGCTTCCGGCCAGTGCCAGGTGGAGCCCTAGATTCAAGCAAGACATCTTCCTTTCCTGGTGTTCTCCCTGTCAAGGTCAAGGTGACTCTTTTGTTACTTCTGCTACCATTGGAATGACAGCGGTGGCTGCTGCAGGTGCCCCAGCATGCTGTCCCCACGGCCCTGCTCAACTGTGTCGGTGCCATGGGGCTTATGCTCCTCTCCTTAATGCCTTGGCATAGTGGTTCTCAATCCAGGAACCCTTAGCTCTGTTGCAATCATTAGGATTGTTTCCACAAAATACTGATGTCCACCCTCCCCTCCTCCCCCCCCCC